>CAMRHE010000247.1:0-1200000 GCA_947044405.1 Leptodactylus fallax
TATATATACAGTTCAGGGCAGTGATAGGTTAGGCTTCCGAAGGCCAACTAGCTAGTTAGAGGCCCGGTGGCACTAGTAGTTTAGCTGGCAGGTTAAGGACTCAGTGTTAGGGTAGTCAGGCCTGCATCTACTGCCGTCACCGTCGCCCTGTTTGCTGCCTGTGAAGAATCTCACCATCATCATCATCTCCTGATCGGCTGTCTGTCATCTCCTGGAAGAATCCGAGGATCCACAGTCATCCACAGGGGCCCCTGCATCTCTTCTGTTGCCTGGAGGTATTGTGCACTGGACTCTTGCTATATATCTATATATATACCCGGGTATATAACCTAAGACGGTTGAGGACTTGCTGGTTGTTGTAGTATTGCTGTGTTCTGAGTATATTGTATGTATGTATTATTACCCTGTTGATTCTTATAAAGCTACTGTTATAACCTTATGTGGTATCTGTATGTATTCTTCAGACTGTGAGATTAGTACAGTGATCCTTGTTAAGGCTACTAACTGTACTTCATGGGTAAGTCCCAGGAAGAGATCCTCCCTGTAATACAGAGGCTCTATCCTGGGTGGAGGCACTGATATATTTCATATATGTTCCCACTCTTCCCTTCAGCGAAGGCTTCAGGTCCCATTATACACACAGGTCAGCGCCAGAGTCTGTTGCGGGAGGGATAATACTCATACCCCCCCCAAATAGGGCTACATTTGGAGGCACTGCTGAGATTTAGAAGTGGGAATAGTCATTGATATGGAGAAGCGATATAGCTCAGAGGGGAACCTCCCACTAGCTACTACATGGGATTACCGACCGCCTGTTCCTCCCCTGGTTCAGGTAAAGGAAGAACCCCGCTCAGCCAGTTACCCCCCCAGTATGGCCGTCGCTAGCAGTTCCTCTAGTGACAGTGCTATTAGCACTTTAGCCAGGCTGACTGAAATGTTAGCTCAGGGCCTGCAGGCCACTCACTACAAGAAACTAAAAGTATTCTCTGGTAATGTCCCAGTACCACAAGGGGAGGAAAACTTTGAGATATGGAAAGAACATACTCTCCAATGCCTGAAGGAATGGTCTTGCTCTGAAGAAGGCAAGCGGCAGCGTATCAGTGAAAGTTTGCGGTCTCCTGCTGCAGAATTGATCCGCTTGTACAGAGACTCTCATGAAGGAGTGAGTGCATTGGACTATATACAAGTACTGTCTGATCACTTTGAGCCATACTATGACCTTGCCCAGATGGTTGCTGATTACCGAATGGTTCGTCAAAAAGAAGGGGAAAATGTCTCTACTTTTATTAACCGTTTACAGCTACTTCTTTCACGTCTGGTGTACCACGCAGCTATATCTACTTCAGAGGTAGACGCTATGAGAACCAGTCAGTTGGTGAGAGGGTTACAACCTCATCATCCTCTTGCTCAAGTACTCAAGGTCTTACTATCTGATAGAGTCCTTCCATTTCCTGACTTAATGAAGTTAGTGAAGAAACAAGAAGCTGACATTAGTTTTAGTACCCCTAAGAAAGCGAAAAGCATCTCTAAAGAAGATGTTGTTCCTAATTCAAACAAGGACAAACCAGCGGAGCGGTCAGAACTTAGACAGTCCGCCACTCCACCCACTGCCACTCAACGGAGGAAGGATGCTAGAACCTGTTATAAATGTGGTCAGACGGGCCATACTGCCAGACAGTGTACGGAGGACAGTGAGGGATTGGGACACAGTGCTGTCTTCTCTATTCAGAATCAAAGACACCAAAGGAAGGCGGGCCGAGTAAATACCAGAGGCGCTATCGCGGGCTCTAGGTCCGTTGTCAAAGTCACTGTCAATGGTCATGCCGCTCCTGCCCTGTTTGATACAGGATCTCAAGTGACCCTGATTTATCGCTCGTTCTACCAAAAGTATCTGAGGGATATACCTCTTCAGTCTACAGGACAAATGAAATTGTGGGGGCTTAATTCAGGATCATATCCTGTAGATGGCAGCCTACAAGTAGTTATAGCTGTCCCTGAATTAGAAGATCAGAGTGTCGCTCCCATGAAGATTACGGCTCTTGTCTGTCCTGATACAGGGGATTCTTGTGCAGCTCCTGTGATACTTGGCACTAATTGTCCCGCAGTGCATTATGCTTTTCAGAAGTTTCTTGGAAGAGATTGGAACCCTGCAGCTCAGCCGGTGAATATATCTTCTGATCTTAGAGAACTCTGTGATGCCCTGTCTACTGGCTATCGACATGGAATGGTATATCATATCGGTGAGAGAACCGTGGAAGTTCCTGCCGGCGGGGAGAGAGTTCTGAGAGTAGCCTCCAGCATTGCTCCCGATTTGCTTGAAGGGGGGAGTTATGTCCTTATGGAAACCCCTGAAGAAATGATTAACCAGAATGGCTGGATGGTGATCCCAGAGAGAAAGGACTGGAGAAATAAAGTGGAGTTATCTACCTGTGTGACAGTGAGGAACTGTTCACCGCATCCGATTGTAATTGGACCATACCAGAATGTGGCCCACTGCTACCCTGTGCTTGGAGTAAATCCATACGCTGAAGTGTGCAGGATTCAAATCCGAGATGCAATCCCTAATCTCAATCTTGACTTGAGTGATCCACATTTACCAGAGGCCTGGAATCAGCGACTGACACAGAAGTTGTCTGAATTATCGGAAGTGTTCTCCATGGATGATATGGATGTAGGTTGTGCTAAAAGTGCTCAACACACTTTCCGATTGACCGATTCTACTCCCTTCCGGGAGCGACCACGGAGAGTTGCTCCAAAGGATGTTGATGAGTTAAGACAGACTCTACAGCAAATGAAAGGTCAGGGGATCATTGTGGACAGTAAGAGCCCCTATGCCTCACCTATTGTGGTGGTAAGAAAAAAATCTGGAGCAATTCGCCTATGTGTGGATTACAGAACTCTGAACCGGAGAACCTTACCTGATCAGTATACACTGCCGAGAATTGAAGAAGCTCTGGAAGCTCTGAATGGAAACTGTTGGTTCACAGTGCTGGACCTAAGATCGGGATACTATCAAGTCCCAATGGCACCTGAGGATCAGGAAAAGACAGCCTTCATATGCCCCTTGGGTTTCTTTCAGTTCACTCGTATGCCGCAAGGTACAAAAGGTACGCCAGCAACGTTCCAAAGGTTGATGGAAAGAGTGTTAGGTGATTTAGTGCCCCGGGAATGCCTTGTATATCTTGATGACATTATTGTGTTTGGAAAGACGCTGGAAGAACATGAAGAACGACTCATGAGAGTACTCCATCGCTTAAAAGAAGAGGGGCTGAAGTTGTCGGCTGACAAATGCAAATTTTGTAGATCTTCGGTCACTTACGTAGGTCATATTGTTTCTGCTGAAGGAGTTGCTACCGATCCTGGTAAGATTGAAGCTGTGGTGAATTGGCCCCGACCGCAAAATATTACGGAGTTGCAATCTTTCTTGGGGTTTTGTGGATTCTATCGACGATTTGTGGAAGGATATTCAAAAATTGCTCGAGCCCTCCTCGACCTGTTGAAGAGTGATGCAGGAGATACGGGAAAGAAGAAAGGGTCTTCCAAAAGCCTTTTTGGCGATAGGTGGACTGCGGATTGTGAAGAAGCATTTAAGTTGTTGAAGAAGAAATTGACAGAAGCTCCCGTTCTGGCTTATGCTGATGCACAGAAGCCATATGTGCTACATGTAGATGCCAGCTTTGAAGGATTAGGTGGCGTGCTGCACCAAGAATACCCGGCCGGGTTACGGCCCATAGCTTTCATAAGTCGAAGTCTTTCTCCCAGCGAGAAAAATTATCCAGTACATAAATTGGAGTTTTTGGCGCTCAAGTGGGCCATTGTTGATAAATTACATGACTATTTATACGGAGCCACGTTTGAAGTAAGAACAGACAACAATCCACTGACATACGTTTTGTCAACCGCTAAGCTCGATGCTACAGGACATCGCTGGTTGGCAGCTTTATCCAACTACCAATTCACACTCAAGTATAAATCGGGGCCTAAGAACATTGGGGCAGATGCTCTATCAAGACGGCCTGGATTACCTAGTCCGGAAGTAGTGGATGAATGGGAAGAAGTGCCAAGTCCTGGAGTAGGAGCTTTGTGTGCCATGGCTGCTGTAGTTGAAGACCGAGTAGCCTTTTCTGAAACTCGGCTTATTGACTCTATTGGGGGAGGTCCCGAAGCTGTACCAGACATGTTTGCCTACCCTGCCGCTTTAGGATCCTTTGAGAGTTGTTCTATATCTTCAAAGCGAATGATCTGGAGTCAAAAGACTGATCCTTTAATTGGACCTCTTTATCAAGCAGTGAGTTCTCAAGACAGAGAAATGTTAAAGACATCCCTACCCTCTGAATGCAGTCAACTTCTACGAGATTGGGAGAAGTTTGAAATAGACAATGGCCTACTTTATCGTGTGGTGCTGTATCATGATCACTCTGGAAGGCGCCAACTAGTTATTCCAAGCTGCTTTCAGAAGATGATTTTCCGAAGTCTGCATGATTATCATGGTCATTTGGGACCTGAGAAGACTTATGGCCTAATACAAGACCGATTCTACTGGCCCAAAATGAGAGATACCGTGACTCGTCTGTGTAGGTGCTGTCGCAGATGTTTGCAGAGGAAGACTGTCCCGGTTCGAGCGGCCTTCATGGGACACTTGAAGAGTTCGGGCCCCATGGATCTTGTCTGCATAGACTTCCTTTGTATTGACAACGACTCCAGAGGATTTGGAAATGTATTGGTGGTGACTGATCACTTCACACGATATGCTCAAGCCTTTCCGACTAAGGATCAAAAAGCAGTCACTGTTGCAAGAGTGCTTTGGGAAAAGTATTTTATCCATTATGGCTTACCACACCGGTTGCATTCTGATCAAGGCCGGGATTTTGAGAGTAACCTGATCAAAGAGTTACTTCAGTTGTTGAACATCCGCAAAAGTCGGACGACGCCTTACCATCCAGAGGGAGATGCCCTTCCTGAAAGATTTAACAGGACTTTACTTGATATGCTTGGTACCTTACGAATTGAGGATGAGCGATCCTGGAGTCGAAAAGTGGAGGCTATGGTGCATGCCTATAATAGTACAAGGCACGAGAGCACAGGATATTCACCATACTTTCTGATGTTTGGAAGAGAGCCTAGGCTACCTATTGACATCTTGTTGGGAGTCTCTACCGATGGTATCAGTCATCGAGATCATTACCGATACGTGGCACGTTTGAAAGAAACGCTTAAGAGTGCTTATCAGCTGGCTGAGGAAAATGCGGCCAAAGTGAATGAAGGAAATAAAAGGAGATTTGATCTTCGAGTAAGATACCGAGAATTGAACCCTGGGGACCATGTTCTGCTACGGAATTTGGGAGCATCTGCAAAACATAAGCTGGCTGATCGATGGCGGAGTGAACTCTTTACAGTGGTAGATCGGTTGCCTGGAATACCAGTCTACAAGATAAAAGGACGGGACGGGAGGATCAGGACTTGGCATAGAAATCATTTGTTGCCTGTACCTCAGATTGATGGTATGGATATCTCCAATGATGGCTCGGCCTGCGATTCTCCACAGTCCTTAGCCGATATTCCACCTGACCTTCCTGAAACTCCTGAGAGTGATTGGACTGTGGCTCCTGAAGTTCCTAGATCACCAGTATCTTCTCCTTCAGGGAGACCTATGAACCCTCAAACTCCAGAATTCGTACCTAGATCTGTGTCTACAGATGAGCAGGGATCTAGCTCTCCTACGCCACCAGCACCATCCCCTCCCATGGCAGACAACCCTAGTTTAGGGCCTGGACATGCTAGTTTACCTCAGAGAGAGGTACGGAGAGGAGAGAGAATTAGACACCCTCCACCTATGCTGACATATGATAGTTTGGGGGACCCCAGATTTACTACTCAGCCTCATTTATACCATGCTTGGGTGGGTGCAGTGTCCACTTTGGTCAATATGTTACCAATTTTCGCTCCTGCTGGCATGTATACCTATTAACCTGTTGTGACTCTGTAAATGCAAAAGCAACCATATTGATATTGTCATTGGTAATGTTGACTGTATACTATGACTTTGTATGTCTTTGACGTGACGTAAAGATTTCACCAGAGGGAGAGTGTAGGGAACTGCCATTTCTACTAGTATATAATGTATCTGGCTTCTTTGCCCCTGCAGTTTGGCTTCAGAGACCCCAGGCATTTAGTGCAAGTTTTGTTTTGTAAATACAGTGAGTCAGACACATGTGAGGCAGAGCTGCTGGGGGGAGAGATGTGAGCAGAGCTGCTGAGACAGACATGTTATGTCTGGGGGAGTCTAAGAGCCACTTGTTCCTCTTTACTTCACAGTATATAGTTAGGTATGTGTTACCCCCTATATACTCACAGGACCTAGCTAGTAACCGTAGTTAGGGATCCATATATATATACAGTTCAGGGCAGTGATAGGTTAGGCTTCCGAAGGCCAACTAGCTAGTTAGAGGCCCGGTGGCACTAGTAGTTTAGCTGGCAGGTTAAGGACTCAGGGTAGTCAGGCCTGCATCTACTGCCGTCACCGTCGCCCTGTTTGCTGCCTGTGAAGAATCTCACCATCATCATCATCATCTCCTGATCGGCTGTCTGTCATCTCCTGGAAGAATCCGAGGATCCACAGTCATCCACAGGGGCCCCTGCATCTCTTCTGTTGTCTGGAGGTATTGTGCACTGGACTCTTGCTATATATCTATATATATATACCCGGGTATATAACCTAAGACGGTTGAGGACTTGCTGGTTGTTGTAGTATTGCTGTGTTCTGAGTATATTGTATGTATGTATTATTACCCTGTTGATTCTTATAAAGCTACTGTTATAACCTTATGTGGTATCTGTATGTATTCTTCAGACTGTGAGATTAGTACAGTGATCCTTGTTAAGGCTACTAACTGTACTTCATGGGTAAGTCCCAGGAAGAGATCCTCCCTGTAATACAGAGGCTCTATCCTGGGTGGAGGCACTGATATATTTCATATATGTTCCCACTCTTCCCTTCAGCGAAGGCTTCAGGTCCCATTATACACACAGGTCAGCGCCAGAGTCTGTTGCGGGAGGGATAATACTCATACCCCCCCCAAATAGGGCTACATGTGTTATAATAATAATCCTTATTTGCTAGTTATTGTTTGGATCTACTTGCAGAGATTCATTAATGCAGTTTGCCACTCTGAAGTAGTGTACAATATATATCTTTTTTATTGCAGCACCTGAGAATGTATTTGACATGTCAGATGTCTTACAGCAATGGTCTAATCATTATGATACAAAGGAGCAAATGCACTGTGGAACACTGAATTAATGAGTAGACTGTGTTTGTAAGATGCTGAGTTATCTAGTTTTATAAATACATATATTTATTCACAACACCTCCCCTGTGCATTCACCCCTCAGGATCTTTGATTTATTTGGCCATGTTTCATAAATTTGTGCACTTAAAACACATCCAGGCAGCACAAAAGCTTCCCAAGCTACTGTGAATGCATTTCATGCAGAAGCGTGACATATATGAAAGATGCTATTTGGTGTAAATTGAAAGTAGGAAATCTTCATAAAACGACCCATGCAAATCATTTTATGAAAATCTTGCCAAGCTTTGTATTCCCTAGATACCTATTTTCAGAACAGTTCTGGCATATGCAGCCAAAAAAGTGTGAAGATGTGCTCATATTAACTTTTTACAGCAGGAAAAAATGATTTCCGGTGTTATTAAGTGATATATTGCTAGCAAAATTCTGAATTTTCTGCTAAATACACTAAGAAACTATGAGTCACTAGCTAACAGAATATAGCTAACTACATGTATTCTTTTCCTGTTGTCTGGTAAAAAATAGCCAATGCAGACTGTTTTCAATAAAGGCAACATATGAATTTTCAGAATATTTTTTGTACATGAAGGTATTGGTGGCAAGGACCAGGAGCCCAAATACTTTGGTGAGACTGAATATTCCTTTGACTGATGGGCTTAATTTATAGACTGAGCAGATTTTTTTAGGGGTAGATCATTTGGTTGGGATTCATTCTTTTATGAGTAGGACATAACACTAACAGATTGAATGTGATAATTTTACCCGTGTACCTGGTCATCATTACAAAATTACTTGCTAAATACTTTATCATGTATCATTTTCAATATTTTCTATTATACTGGGGGATTCTGTGACCTTATTGCTGGTATTTTAACCCATTACACAGTAATGCAGCCTACAGTGGCTTGCAAAAGTATTCATACCCCTTCAACTTTTTCACATTTTGTCACCTTACAACCACAAACTTAAATGTTTTTTATTGGGATTTTAATAGTAGTATAATGTTGTACTGTGTTAGCCATAGAAAGTAGTGGAAGAGTGAAGAAATCAGGCGATACCTTTTAGAGGCTAACTGAGTATATTTGATGGTAAGCTTTCGAGAGTACTAGCTCTCTTCTTTAGACATGGTGTTATACAAGAAACTGAAAATTCACAGACTTTTTATACACAAAAGACAGATTTTAAGTGATAGACCAACACAAAGTAGCACATACTGTACTTGTGAAGTGTAACGAAAATGTTACATGGTTTTCAAAATTGTAATCAAATAAAAATCTGAAAAGTGTTCAGCCCCCTGTAATCTGATACCCCTAAAAAGTGCAATCAATTGCTTTCAGAAGTCACTTAATTAGTTAATAGAGTCCAGCTGCGTGTAATTTAGTCTCAGTATAAATACACCTGTTCTGTGAAGGCATCAGTGGTTTTGTTAGAGAACACTAATGAACAAACAGCATCATGAAGACCAAGGAACTTACCAGACAGGTCAGATATAAAGTTGTGGAGAAGTTTAAAACAGGGTTAGGTTATAAAAACCTATCCCAAGCTTTGAACATCCCAAGGAGCACTGTTCAACCCATCATCCAAAAATGGAAAAAATATACTACAATTGCAAACCTACTGTAAGGGAATCACTAGAGGATACTTCATTTTCTAGTTCCCCTTGGACCACCACCGGCGCAGGTGGACTGGAAGAAGTAAGGACAGGGGAGATATACTTCTTCAAAAGCGACTTGTGGAAGACGTTGTGGATACGAAAAGAACTTGGAAGTTGTAATTTAAAAAATACTGGGTTTATGAGTTCAGAAATGACATAGGGCCCAATGTAACGTTGTGCAAATTTCCCCGAAGGAACTCTAAGACGCAGATTCCTAGTGGACAGCCAGACTCGATCTCCCACTCTGTATTCAGGGCCAGGTAAGCGTCTTTTATTTGCCTGCCGTTTTTGATATTCTTGGGCTTTAACCAGGCTCAGATGAGCCTGGGCCCAGACTGTGCACAGTTGCTGATAAGTATGTTCGGCGGTGGGATTAACAGACTCGGTGCTACGGAGAGAGGAGTACCTGGAGTTAAAACCATAGTTGCAATAAAATGGAGACATTTTAGTGGTGACGTTAACCCTGTTGTTTATTGCAAACTCTGCTAGAGGAATAAAGGTTCTCCATTTTTCTTGAGCATCAGACACAAAACACCTTAAGTACTGTTCCAAAGTTTGGTTAAATCTCTCTGTCTGGCCATTGGTCTCCGGGTGGAACGCGAAAGAGAAAGACAGAGAGACCCCCAGACGACCACAAAATTCCTTCCAGAATCTAGAGACAAATTGTACACCCTGATCAGATACAATATTTCCCGGTACACCATGCAAGCGGAGTATGTGGTTAATAAAGAATGAGGCTAGACGTGGAGCACTAGGAATTTTCTTTAGGGGTGCAAAATGACACATTTTGGAGAATCTATCCACAACAACCCAAATCACAGTCTTCCCTTGGGAACAAGGCAAATCAGTAATAAAGACCATTGACAAATGGGACAATGGTCTGTTAGGTATAGGAAGGGGATGAAGAAGGCCCTCGGGTAATCTCCTAGGAGTCTTCATCTTAGCACATGTCTCACAGGGAGCAACAAATTCACATACGTCTCGAGACCAGGACGGCCACCAGTAAGAGCGGGAGAGAAGGTATTTAGTCCCAGCGAAGCCGGGATGTCCCGTTAAGGTAGAACAATGAATTTCCTCCAAAACACGAAGACGAAGATTTGGAGGTACAAATAGTTTCCCAGTGGGAGTATTACTGGGAGCAAGATCTTGTGAATTAACCACTAAAGTAGCAAGATCAGGAGTAATAATGGCGAGAACCACTCCGGGAGACAAGATTTTATCTGGGACATCCTTAGGGGCACTGCTGGGACCAAAACTGCGAGATAGGGCATCAGCCTGTACATTTTTAGAGCCTGGACGATAAGTCACCACAAAATTAAAACGTGTGAAGAATAGCGCCCAGCAGGCCTGCCTAGGAGACAGTCGCTTAGCGTTATCCAGATATAGTAGGTTCTTATGATCGGTGAATACTGTGATTTGGTGTTTGGCCCCCTCGAGGAAATGTCTCCATTCCTTGAATGCCCATTTAATGGCTAGGAGTTCTCGATTACCAACGTCATAGTTGCGCTACGTAGGAGAGAATTTCCGCGAGAAGAAGGCTACAGGTTGCAAACACGTAAAATTTTCAGAGACAACACGGCACCAACCCGCACTTCAGAAGCATCAACCTCAATAATAAATGGGCGATCATAGTCTGGTGGTATTAATACAGGAGCCTCAACAAAACATTTCTTGAGATGTACAAAAGCCCGTTCCGCTTCTGGAGTCCATTTGGTCACATCGGCACCTTTCTTTGTAAGATCCGTTAATGGCTTCACTATAGAAGAGAAATTCTTAATAAATTTTCGATAATAGTTGGAGAAACCCAAGAAATGTTGTAGGGTTTTAAGGTTGGAGGGGCGTTCCCAGTTATTAATAGCCGTGACTTTTAGTGGATCCATACAAAAAGAATCAGGAGTAATAATGTAACCGAGGAAGGTGACCCTTTGGACTCCGAACAGGCATTTGGACAGTTTGGCAAAGAGAGAGTTTTGACGCAACAGTAGCAAAACACTCCTAACATGCTCAATATGTGTGGCCCAATCTGGAGAGAACACTAGAATATCATCCAGGTAGACAACCACATAACGACCGAGCAAGTCTCTAAAGATATCGTTAACAAAGTGTTGAAATACTGCGGGTGCATTACATAACCCGAAAGGCATTACCAAATATTCAAAGTGACCTTCCGGGGTGTTGAACGCAGTTTTCCATTCATCTCCTTCTCTAATCCGGATCAGATTGTATGCCCCACGGAGGTCAATTTTAGAAAACCAGCGGGCACCCACAATCTGATTGAAAAGATCAGGGATCAGGGGAAGAGGGTACTGATTTTTAACCGTAATTTTATTTAGTTCTCGGTAGTCAATGCATGGTCGCAGTCCGCCATCTTTCTTTTTAACAAAAAAGAACCCAGCTCCCATGGGAAACAGAGACGGACGGATGTGACCTTTAAGAAGACTATCCTGAGTGTAATCCCGCATAGCCTCATGTTCTGGAGCAGAAAGATTGAAGATCCTTCCTTTAGGGTATTTGGAGTCGGGAAGGAGTTCAATCGCACAATCGTAAGGTCTATGCGGTGGTAAAACTTCAGCAGCTTTAGCATCAAAAACATCATGAAAATCAGACAGAAATTCAGGAAGAAGCGTCTCCTCACTGAGACAATCGGAGGTATGCAAAGCAATACAATGGGAGGAGTACTGATTTCCCCATTTCACTAACTCTTTTTTGGGCCAATCAAAGGTAGGGTTATGGAGGTCTAGCCAGGGAAGCCCTAAAATAATATCAGACGAGAGATCCTCCATAACAAAAAAACTCATGAGCTCCGTATGTATTGAGCCCACTTGCAAAGAGAGTAAGGGGGTTTTAAAACGGATTTTACCCCTGGCCAGTGGGTACAATGATACAAGTTCAATATGTAAAGCAGAAACAAATGAAAATTTAACAAAGTTAGTGGCAGCCCCAGAATCTACTAGGGCCTGCCCAGAAACAGATCTGTCCCCAAAGGACAGAGACACAGGTAACATCAATTTGTGAGATTTTTCAGAAGATATCTGACTGCCTGAGTGGTTCTCCTGAAGTTTTCTGCTGGTGTACGTAGTTTGATGGAACAGTCTCGGATGAGATGACCCGGTTTGCCGCAATACAGGCAGAGATGATTCCGGAGATGATATTCTCGTCTAGCCTTGGTATCCAGTGCTCCCAACTGCATAGGCTCATCTCCAGGGGTGACAGAAGGAGAAACAGATTTTTTAACAGAAAGAGAGGGATAGACAGAAGACTTAGTGGGACCAATGCCCACTCTGTCCTGGAGTCTCCTATCAATGCGGACGGCTAAGGTCATGGCCTTTTCTAAGGTAGGGGGATCAGGGTGACCTACCCAGACATCCTTGACTGAATCATTCAGGCCTTGTTTAAAAAAAGCTTTCAAAGCGGAGTCACACCAACCTGCTGTTATACTCAACTTCCGAAACTCAGAACAGTAAGTTTCAGCAGATAGTTTACCTTGCCGGAGGGTAAGAACTTGGGACTCGGCGAGTCCAATTTGATCAGGCTCAGCATAAATGGCCCCCAGAGACTTAAAAATTTTTTCTAGATCTGTCCACTCCTCTGCCTCAGTGGGGAGTTTAAGGGCCCAAGTCTGTGGATCCCCCTGTAAGAGGGAAATGACCACCCCCACCATCTGAGACTGCAACGCATGAGGGTTGACACGAAAATACAATAGACATGGATCCCTGAACGTCTCAAATTTACCTCGGTCCCCTGAAAACCTATCCGGGAGTAACATTTTAACCCTGTGGAGGGAAATGACAGCAGGTGGTGTAGCAGTGGCCTCAGCTTGATTCTGGGTGAGAGTGTGTACCTGGTTGGCCAGCTCAGACACCAAACCTGCCAAACCCTCCATTCGAGTCACAAGGTCCTGAATAGAAGCCATGCCAGTAATGAGTAGAAGGGTTAAAGTTTTTTTTTTTTTAGGGCCTGCTATTCTGTAAGGGAATCACTAGAGGAGCGATTCCCCAGTAGCTGCTGGAGAACTTAGGGGGGAGGGGCACAACAAAACAGTGGACCCTAAGCTGAATCCCCCCACTGTCTCTGGCTAACTTGCCCGATCTGTCCTAGGTGACAGCCAGCAACTGGTCGGCAATCCCTCCTTATAATAAGTGATAACACAGAACGCAGACAGGACGCACAAACAACAAAGGGAGGTCAGCTAGCCAAGGGGTCGGTAACAATCGAGCAATGCAGTACAGAATCAAAATCCAAGAGAATAGTCAAAGGTAAGCCAGTGGTCAGAAAATCAGAAGAGCAGGTAACAAGGAACAAGGAGTATAGCCAGTAAGCGAAATGCAATAGCAGGCGCCAATGGGAAAGTGAGCAAACAATAAATAGGGAGAAAGAACCCACCCCAGACTTGATAGGAGGATAGGTTGTCAATCACAAAGGCAGGACTAAAGTTAACTCTTAGTGGAGCAGGGGGAGAGCAAAGTGAAGGAGAAGGGCGTGGTGGAAAATCAATTAAGGAGTTGAGGGAATAGGACAGTGTTCAGACAATACAAGAAAAACCCAAAGGAAAGAATCACAATCGGGCACGCCTCCTGCGCCGCAGCGTGCGCCCGGAGGACGGCGCCAAAACCCGCACAGGCAAGGACGTTACACCTACCAAGACATGGCCAACCGCCTAAACTAACAGATCGAGCAAGGAGAGCACTGGTGAGAGAAGCAGCCAAGAGGCACATGGTCTCTTAAAGTTGAACTTTTTTGCCTAAATGCAAAGCACTATGTGTGGCAGAAAAGTAACACTGCTCATCATCCTGAACACACCATCCCCATTGTGAAATAAGGTGGTGGCAGTATCATTCTGTGGGGATGCCTTTCTTCAGCAGGGACAGGGAAGCTGGTCAGAGTTGATAGGAAGACGGATGGAGCTAAATACAAGGCAAAATACTGTATTTAGCTCCATCCATTTTGGTGTGTTCAGGGTGATGAGCAGTGTTACTTTTCTGCAACACATAACGCTTTGCATTTAGGTCAAAAAGTTCAACTTTGGTCTCATCTGACCAGAGCACCTTCTTCCACATGTTTGCTGTGTCCCCTATATGGCTTGTGGCAAACTGCAAATGGCACTTCTTATCTCTTTCTTTCAACAATGGTTTTCTTCCTGCCACTCTTCTATAAAGGCCAGATTTGTGGAGTGCAAGACTTATAGTTGTCCTGTGGACAGATTCTCCCACCTGAGCTGTGGATTTCTGCAGCTCCTCCAGAGTGACCAGTGCTCTCCTTGCTCGATATGTCAGTTTAGGTGGACGTCCATGTCTTGGTAGGTTTGCAGTTTGCAATACTTTTTCCATTTTAGGATGATGGATTGAACAGTGCTCCTTGGGATGTTCAAAGCTTGGGATATGTTTTTATAAGCTAAACCTGCTTTAAACTTCTCAACAACTTTATATCTGACCTGTCTGGTGAGTTCCTTGGCCTTCATGATGCTATTTGTTCACTAGTGTTCTCTAACAAACTACTGAGGCCTTCACAGAACAGGTGTATTTATACTGAGACTAAGTTACACACAGCTGAACTCTATTAAGTAATTAAGTGACTTCTGAAGGCAATTGGTTGCACTGGATTTTATTTAGGGGTATCAGACTACAGGGGGCTGAATACTTTTGCACGTCACACTTTTCAGATTTTTATTTGATCAAAATTTTGAAAACCATGTAACATTTTCATTCCACGTCACAATTATGTGATACTTTGTGTTGGTCTGTCACTTAAAATCTTAATAAATACATTTAAGTTTGTGGTTGTAAGGTGACAAAATGTGAAAAAGTTCAAGGGGTATGAATACTTTTGTAAGCCACTGTACAGGTGCATCTCGATAAATTAGAATATATTTGAAATGGTCTTCCATGATTGTGTGTCCTACTGAAAAAGACTGAGGGACCATTTAAAGGCTTAGGAAACCTTGGCAGGTGACACACTGAATTTACAATACTGAACTTCAATTCTTAGAATTCTTGAATTCAAATTTGCTTAGATTTGGGTGTAAAGAATCTAGAAAATATAACAGGTCGTTTTTTTAATTTAATTACTGAAATAAATAAATGTTTCAAAGATATTCTATTTATTGAGATGCACCTGTATATTCAGTGGTTTATATTTATCTTTGTTTTCCATTTTTCTATTGCAGTTTTTATTTAGAGATATATTTTCCATATAATTACATACTGTACATTTTTTAGTTGGTTTTGCACTTTTTTTGTTGTTGCAGGTATGTATATATAGATCGATTTATATATTATTATTATTGTTTCCAATAATTATAGAGTTGACTTTGCTGTTCTTCGTTTCTTGTTAGGAATTCTAGCTGATTGACATTTACATTATCCAGTTATGATGCCACCCTTTGCCTTTGTTGTCTTTTATGTTCAGCTCTTTCCTAGTGAGCCAGTCCTTTTTCTAAACTGCTACACTGGATTTGGATTGCCAATAGACTAGTGGAGCTGCAGCTTTTTTTCTCATTCAGTACTCACCTGGTCTTTGGTGATTTTATTGAACCTCTGACACCAGCGGGCTTGGCTGTACAGATCACTTTTCTGCAGAGTCACGATGCAGGTCACTGCACAGATCTTGCATACATCGGCATTTGAGTTTGGCCATGCATAGTGTCACTATTTTAATATTCAGGATTGCAGGAAACACCATCATCACTGTACCATATAACATTATTTTACAAGGTTGGTGTCTTGTTTTTTCTGTTGTTTTATTATATAGATCTTTCAAGTCTATGGGACACTGCTGCAGCACTCTTAACTTCTGCTATCAAGAATACTCCATAGGGATGAGGTAGGGAACCGTGGTCAAAGTTTTCCCCATGTCTCAAAAGACTTTAGTTATGCCACTGGCAGGGACTGTATGTTATAATATTAATGCAAGTCAATTTTATTGAATATAAGAATTTGTACAGTGTTTGACGTTTGATAAAACATACCTGCAATATATTGGTTAAACAGTTTTAAGTGTTATAATATTGATTTTTGACCTATATTATCAATAATATGTTTTTATTTAATGATTTAATTAATGGTTACAATGTAAAGGATGAAAAACCTGCTACAGCCTATCAGCATACATTGGGGTAGATTACTAAGCAAAATAGTTGGAAATTTATCAATCACTCTACACCAGAGCCAGAGTCTCTTCATTAATCAGCTGTGTCCTACACTTATCAGGGCCTTTATTAAGAATGAAGTATGAAACACCAGTCTTAATAAATATGTCCCAATGTGTCAGAATTTTGGCGTAATTTGTGCAAAAAAAAACCTGCCTAGTATGCCCAACATTTATCATGTGTTTGAGAAACTAGACATGACATGTACAAAAAGGGTTGTGGATACAATGAAAGTGTGCGTGTCCTAAGTTACAACACCTTGTGCCAAAAATGTGACAAATGATGGTGCTTTTTTGGCATAAACAAAGTCAACTAATAGGACAGCCTAATAATGCATATTTATCAATTAGTATTAGAAGTTTTAGTAAATCTGGTGTAGTTTAAAAGTGTCTAGTCAAAGTTTGCATTGTTGACCTTTTTGGGCTAAGGACCCACATAGCGAGCCACAGCCAAAAAGCACTGTGGAAAATACTGCAGTGGAAACGCATCCCATCCCACTTAACACAGAAAGTTTTCCACAGCTTTCCTCTGTGGACTCTGTCCCTATTGTACCTATATGGAAAATTCCAGTGTTTCTGTAGGTGTAATTGACATGCTGTGATTTACAAAAACGCAACTTTTTTTTAAATCTCGGCATTTCTGCTGCGGATATTTTTCTGCAATGTGTGAATGGGATTAGCCAGAAGCCCATCCACTTTGCAGGTACTGTAAAATGCTGCGGCATTACTACCGCGGCCAAATTGCGGTGTTTTTGCAGCGTGGAGCTCCAGCCTTAGACAGTATTAGTAAATCTACCCCAGTATGTTATTTTTCTATTCATCAGAACGTGTTGATCATATTAACTTAAGGTCAGGGATAAAAAACACTCAAATATGTTCTACAGATCTTTTCTATATCTCTAGTGAAGTATGCTTGTTAACTATAATAATAACTGGTGAGTTTTTTGTGGACTTTAAGTACCAATAACATGTATATGTGTGAAAGTCATCATACTTTGACTAAAGAGAACATAACTCTAAATGCAAGACTATTCAGAAATTAATTAGAGTGCTTCCTTTAGGCATTCTGTACTCATTAATATCTCTAAAAAGCTTTCCAACCAGCACTTTACATGTAACAAACTGCCCGTTCAGACATTTTAAATTACTTTTCTACACAGAGTACATTACAGTATACCATGATGTGAAAATTGCCTGTAGGACTACACACAGATGGCCTTCAATAAAGTAGGCATCCACAGCAAACATTGAAGGAAAATAGTTCCACTACCTTTGAGCCTATAGAAAGTTTTTTAGAAAGGCAATTCCCTTGGGAATTTCAATATGCATTAGAGATTAGACAGCTTTGAATTCAATGACTTTACATAGGTTAGTTTAGGCTGGTGAGTTTAGAGGTAGTAACTATGCAACTTTCACAATAGAATTTCACACCCGTGTTATTTAGTATAAAAAAGGAGGGGGGTTGTAGCTTTGGGATATCAGTCTGGCTTACTCCTACACCAAGCTTTCATTACACTTTTATAAATGCTTTGGTAGCCTCATAGGGTTAAACCTTACCCAGCTAAATCTGTATGTGTTTTTAGAGATAAATTAATAAACTGATGTTTTTAATCATTTATTCAGGCGCAGATTATACAGATAGCATTTGACTTGAAAAAAAATCACCCTCCATATTCTAGAGACTGATAGACGGCAGAGGTTGGTTGAACTAATAGAGCTGAAGAGGCAGCTCCAGAGGCGTAGCTAGGGGTTGAGCACAGGGGTGGTGAACATGTTCAAGTGGGTCCCCAACTTAGGTATACCGTTATTATCACTATACGGTGACCGTATAGTGGTAGATATCGGCTGTATACAGGGTGAATACAGGGCAGTATCATTTAGTGACTTACCAGTGACATCTCTGACTAATTGTTCACATTTTCATTCCAATTTTTCTTCCATCTGGACCACCATAACCATTTCTTCCAGTTTCTTTAAAGTTTGCAGTACAGACATCTTTGGCTCCTTAATTTTCCAGGCATCCGACCACCATTGTCCTCACCTGCACAGCATCCTGCTGCTACCCCCAATTATGAAATATATAATATAATCCCCCCCTTAATGAATAATACCCCCAAGTGCATCTTTAAATTAACTTCCCTGTGTACCCCCTTTAAATATTGCCTCTTATTATTATTAATGCCGCAGGTGTTTCCTTATTAAGGTAAAAAAAAAAAAATTGTGGGGTTTCAAAACCCCTTCTCTGTGTATATAGTAACATACATTTCATAGCGGCCATGTAATGTAACTACAGCCTCGTCCTATACACGTTTATGTGACAAGACTGTAACTACATCACACAGTCACTACAGTATAAACAGACAGCGTGTGATATAAATAGGCACCATGGCCCCTTCATACAGCTGATCAGAGGGGGGGTCCACTGATCTCTTATTGATGATCTATTCTGAGGATAGATCATCAATAAAAATGAGGTGGAAAACTCCTTAAGGCCGAGGCTGCACATGGCATAAATGCCGTGGTGTGGCCACGGTGTAAATGCCGCGGAAAAAAATGCAGCCTTTTACAGTTCCTGCAAAGTGGATGGGATGCTGGTGGTTTCCTTGTAAGTATAATGGAAGCAGAAAGTCCGCAGAGGAAACCTCTGTGGACTTTCTGTGAAAAGCACTGTGGGAAAAAACCGTGGTTCGTTACTGTCGCGGTTTTCCCTGCAGCGCTTTTTTGCTGCGGCCTGCTACGTGGGGCCTTAGTCTTAATAAAGCCCAAGTGCCACCTTAATTAAATTAATTGCCCCCTCATATTATGCCCCTGATTACCCATGGCATAAATACTGCACCTCTAATGACCCCTTTTATAAAGGATACCCCCTAATAACCCCTTATATCTTCCTCCCTTGTATTCATAATGCTCCCTAATAGCCCTTATATAAATGACCCCCCCCTTACGTTCACAATGCCCCCTTATATAGATGACCCCCCTATCGTCATAATTCCCCCTAATGAATCCTCCCTTATAATTCTCCCTCCTAATTCCCCCCCTTATACTATTAAAACACCCACAAAAACTAAAAAGCTAAAAAAACAAAAAAAAAAAGAAGTTATACTCACCTACTTGTGATCCTTTGGTGAATGGAGCCGCCGCTTCCTCCTTTTCTTGGCCCTACGCTCTATGCGCAGGGTTAATGCATAGGACATCTACGTCTCAGCGTAGGCATGATGCTATGACGTTATCGTGCCGCCTTCGCCGGGTGTCTTGTAAACCGCAGGCCTGGGTTAGTTGCAGGATGGGTTTTTAACTAGATCAGTGTCTGTAGACATCGATCTAGTTAAAAGTAAAACATGTATTAATGACGGTCCCTGGGGTGAGCCCCCAAAGAATCAGTGGGCCCGGGGCAGCCGCCCCCTCTGCCCCCCCGCTAGCTACGCCTCTGGGCTGCTCACTAGGTCACCGATATTGGTGTAAAGAGATTTTTCTAAACCATTTGTGCTGTGGCTATAACCTGAAAGGACTAGAGGCGGTGCTGATATGGGTGCAGGACAGGCAAGAGAGTGTCATCACATATGACACATATACAGTGCCTTGCGAAAGTATTCGGCCCCCTTGAACTTTTCAACCTTTTGCCACATTTCAGGCTTCAAACATAAGGATATAAAATTTAAATTTTTTTTGGTGAAGAATCAACAACAAGTGAGACACAATCGTGAAGTGGAACGAAATTTATTGGATATTTTAAACTTTTGTAAAAAATTAAAAACTGAAAAGTGGGGCGTGCCAAATTATTTGGCCCCCTTAAGTTAATACTTTGTAGCGCCACCTTTTGCTGCGATTACAGCTGCAAGTCGCTTGGGGTATGTCTCTATCAGTTTTGCACATCGAGAGACTGAAATTCTTGCCCATTCTTCCTTGGAAAACAGCTCGAGCTCAGTGAGGTTAGATGGAGAGCATTTGTGAACAGCAGTTTTCAGCTCTTTCCACAGATTCTCGATTGGATTCAGGTCTGGACTTTGACTTGGCCATTCTAACACCTGGATATGTTTATTTGTGAACCATTCCATTGTAGATTTAGCTTTATGTTTGGGATCATTGTCTTGTTGGAAGATAAATCTCCGTCCCAGTCTCAGGTCTTTTGCAGACTCCAACAGGTTTTCTTCCAGAATGGTCGTGTACTTGGCTCCATCCATCTTCCCATCAATTTTAACCATCTTCCCTGTCCCTGCTGAAGAAAAGCAGGCCCAAACCATGATGCTGCCACCACTATGTTTGACAGTGGGGATGGTGTGTTCAGGGTGATGAGCTGTGTTGCTTTTACGTCAAACATATCGTTTTGCATTGTGCCCCAAATGTTCGATTTTCGTTTCATCTGACCAGAGCACCTTCTTCCACATGTTTGGTGTGTCTCCCAGGTGGCTTTTGGCAAACTTTAAACGAGACTTTTTATGGATATCTTTGAGAAATGGCTTTCTTATTGCCACTCTTCCATAAAGGCCAGATTTGTGCAGTGTACGATTGATTGTTGTCCTATGGACAGACTCTCCCACCTCAGCTGTAGATCTCTGCAGTTCATCCAGAGTGATCATGGGCCTCTTGGCTGCATCTCTGATCAGTCTTCTCCTTGTTTGAGATGAAAGTTTAGAGGGACGGCCGGGTCTTGGTAGATTTGCAGTGGTCTGATACTCCTTCCATTTCAATATGATCGCTTGCACAGTGCTCCTTGGGATGTTTAAAGTTTGGGAAATCTTTTTGCATCCAGATCCGGCTTTAAACTTCTCCACAACAGTATCACTGACCTGCCTGGTCTGTTCCTTGGTCTTCATGATGCTCTCTGCTCTTTAAACAGAACCCTGAGACTATCACAGAGCAGGTACATTTATACGGAGACTTGATTACACACAGGTGGATTATATTTATCATCATCAGTCATCTAGGACAACATTGGATCATTCAGAGATCCTCACTGAACTTCTAGAGTGAGTTTGCTGCACTGAAAGTAAAGGGGCCGCATAATATTGCACGCCCCACTTTTCAGTTTTTTATTTTTAAGAAAAGTTTAAAATAACCAATAAATTTCGTTCCACTTCACAATTGTGTCCCACTTGTTGTTGATTCTTCACCAAAAAAATTAAAATTTTATATCCTTATGCTTGAAGCCTGAAATGTGGCAAAAGGTGGAAAAGTTCAAGGCAGCCGAATACTTTCACAAGGCACTGTATGGTGAGAAAAAACCCATAACCATAGTTCATTCAAACTTGAAGTGTTGGCAGTTGTGTGGGTGCTGACAAAGTAGTTCGGAGACATCCTGCTTCGCACCAAATTTATGCGACTGATCGATAACAACCTGCTGATACATTTGGAGGCTGCCAAGCTTGGAGCCTTGGAGAAGTTGTAGATTAGCAAATATTCATTTGAGATTCAGTACTGAACCAGCTGGGATAATACCAATGGGGACACGCTGTCCTGAAACTCTGTAGATGCATCCAATGGAATTACAGATGAGGACCGTGAGGGCAAGAAAAACTAGTGATAGTAAGGTCCCAGTGAGAGAGTTGGAGCCTGGAGGGGATACTGTCCTGAAAGTTTGGACATATGAGAAGTGGTAGATACAACAAGCCAAAGACACCTACATTGCCAAGGTGGATCAATGGGTCTTACATCAGAAGGTGCAGCAACAATGAAATAGGACAAACTGTGGTAGCGACCAGCTAGTGGTGTAGAATGTAGTCCGGCATCACTTTGGAGTTGAACAGGGTCCTGCATCAAACAGAGTTTCAACAGACAGCGTTATAGGTCTACAGGGATTGCCAAAATTGAGGCCTGGCAAGGGGATCCAATCAGTAGAAGTCTGTCTCTATTGGTTTCAATGGACTATCTGTCTGTAGGGGAATCGTTGCAAGGCCACGAGTATGTTTTGATGATCATCGGCCACTTCACTAAATTCTATACCCTCCAAAGATCAGACAGCCGACTCAGTGGACCAGGCCGTGTAAAAAAAAAAATAGATACTCACCTATGATTGAACCGCACATTCAGATCAGGGGGTCTGCATCGAAGGGTTGGTGAAAAAGGAGTTTTGCAAGCTGTACCAGTTCCAGAAGACTCATACCACTCCATTCTCTAGGGAAATGGCACCTTAGAGAGGATGAATTTGATCTTGATGTGGCTGCTGTGGACACTGCATGAGCAGAAAAAAGGAATACTGTCAGAATTACATTTCTGTGTTAGTATGGGTATACAACAACACTGTGCATGTGACTACCAGGTATTTCTCATTTATGTTGATTTTTAAGAGAAACAAAAGGTGCCTGCTGCACATGATGGTCCCAGTGTGCAAACAACCACAGGCACACCCAGAGGTTTTAATTCTCCAAACCTAAATTAGCCCAACGGTTGGTTTCTCAGTCCCTGTCAGCTAACTGGAGGTGGCAGGAACTGCCACTTAATGTTGGAGATCAAACTCTAGTAATAAACTTGTTGACCCAAAAGGACAGAAAAGTAAAATGGAGATGGAAGCCTATCTTGCATGTAGAGATCCATCAGCCCAGCCCCAGAGTGCCTGTGTATGAAGTGCAGACCAGGGAAGTATTAGAGGCCATCCGAGTGGTGCACTGCAACCTGCTGTGCCCTTGTACCTTTGTGACATGTCCATGGCTTCCTTCCTCCAGTACCACCACCAGCCTATGTCTTTCAAGGATGTAGATTGCTGAATTACCCTCCCTAATTCATTTGTACTGGAGGGGGCTTGAGCACCCTGTGGTCTAGGAGGAAATCATCCTGAGCATGGAGGTCACAAAAACAAGAACCTTTAACCTGGGAGATGAAGCTGACAGATGGGTTTCTATGCAGTATGGGCCATATCAGCATTGGGGGAGGAAAAGTCACACAAAGTCACCAAGGTTGGAGCAAGAAGAGGGTACTTCTGGTCCAGCGGTTGGCGCTTGTGGAAGCTGGTGATCAATCAGCTTGTCCTCTGAAAAAAGTGTTCTGTAAAGACAAATTTTAGTGGGAACCCAGTCAAAAATGTGTGATAAGGAAGGGGGAATGGCTTGCTGGCATAGCTGAAGGAAGTGTGTATCTGTGCTCCATAGTCTACCACACTGAATCTGTAGCTAATCGGCGAGATCTTAAAGACTACACATTTCTAAATACCCTGGGGCTATCCCCCAAGTCCCAGTCTGTCCTCTGGGGGTATTTCAACTGTGCTACACAGAGTTTCCAGTGACTATTGTGCACTGTGGCCTACTCCTGCTCTGTTGGAGGACTGCCACCCGAGTCATGCTTCTCCTTGTCGCTCCTTACCCGGACCTGCCAGCCTAAAGATTTGCCTACCTACCACTCCAATCTGACTTCTTACCTCCTCTGAAGTCTGTGCCTACTGCTGCACTGCTCAGCGCTGGTCACACTAGTCCTTCTCTGCCATCCCAAGCAGCCACCCGTCATCTTGGAAGCATCGGCCCTCATCTCAAACCCTAACGCTGAGGCTGCTGCTCCGGAATACCACACATTGTGGCCCAGAGAAGAGTTGTGCACCACTCCTACAATGTGCCTTAGTTCCTGCATGTCATACCTGAAGCTGCCAGCTTTTCTCTTATGGGCCCCAATGCTGATTCCTGCCACGATACAGCACCTGCCCAAACAGGAAGGCTGCAGTCCTTTTGGTCTACTTCTATATTTAACTCTCATTTAGATGCCTCTAGGATATATCCTCCCTACAACCCTGCATCTAAATATTTCCAGGGCATCCCAGCACTTTACTATCCCCCCTGGCAGAGTCATCATACCTGCTCCAGACATCGAAAGGTGATTGCTGAGTTTCTACACTTACATCAGGGAGACTCCTCGCCTTCCCTTCTGCCTAGCCTGAGATCCTAAACCAATATCTTTCCATCTGCCAGTCCTACTACAACTTCTCCTGGCACAACACAGTCTTGGACAACAATTATTCTGCTGCGAGTGTATGAGATGGGGAAACAGCCCTCATATTGTGAATGTACCTGTTTCTGTAAGTAAGTTTATTTTTTTTATAAACTGACATTTAGTTGTTTGGCCACAAGAGGCCACTGTTACCTCCGAAATGGGAAGGACTGTAATTCTGTAATTCCCTGGAGTAGTGACGTGGAGACCCTGTTCTGCAGAGGTGGAACTAGAAGAAGGAGCAGAGTGTGTGTGGCAGCCATCTTGGGAGTGTGCTTTGAACTGTAGAAGGAGGATTCCTAAGGGATCAGAAATACAGCAGGGTAAAGCTGAAGCAGAGACTGTTCTAGGGTTTGTTCAGACAGCATCCTGAAGGAGAAGATTGCTATCAAGGACCTGGCTGAGAAGTGGCCCTGTCAGTGAGACCGCAGGTTTTCTGGATGAGCCCCGTTTCCAGCTGTTCCAGACAAAGGCTAAAGGTACCCAACAGACCCGGATCAGTGAGAGAAGTAATCGTGCATGCACCACATTACGTTTTTGGCGTCAAATTGCTTGGGACTGAGTACGGGCCTGTAGTTAGACTAGTTAGGCATGCTCAGCTTCACAGGCCGCACTACTGGTGAATTATCTAACTATTTGGTAGTAGGAACTAAGACTCAGAATTCTATTGAGTTGTAACTCTCAGAGAGAAGTTTCTAAGGAAGTCTGGAAGCGACATTTTATGCAATTTCATATTTCTTTGGCTTGCAAGCTGACCTACTATTATATTTACTTTGTTTGGGGGGAATAGGGGTATTTTGATAAGTTTGTAAGCTCTTGTGTTATACCGCCGCTGCCCCTATCACACTCACTGAATTGTTCCTGTGACTAGGGTGATAAAAAGGTAACAAGTGGCTGGTTAGTTGCAGCCTGCAGATATGTAAAAGCTTGGAGTGTTTTGAAGCTGCACATTAGAGGGCACTGCGCTGTACAACACCAGGGTCTCAGCTTACTGGCTGAGTGTATGTAAATATATGGGAGTGTTTCTTTTGGTAAAGGGGTGTTACTACACTAAGTAAAATCTTGTTTTTACTAAATTTATTTGGAGTTTCTTCCTTTGTTCGTGACTTTGCTGTATCCTGGGGAGCCCACCCTGGTACACGGCTTATAAAGTGTTCAGAGTCAATGCTCCCACCAGGGAGACTCCTCGCATGCTTTCCTGACTCCACTTTGCTGATAGCACCCCCTTCAAGCTACTTATTACTAGGTAATAGAACCCGATAATGCTGTCCATGGCGGCCTAAAACCTTGGGAATTGAGCACCGAATAGTGAAATAACACAATCACAGACCATACATCTGGACCTTCACCTTGTCGCACCTACTCTACAATAACAACTCACCACGGTAAAAGGCAAAAAAAAAAAGCTAAAAGGTTCAGACAATAATTTAACCAACTACTTTGAATTGGACCGAAGCAGAACTCATCCCTCCGTCTCCTACCATCGATCTTGTAAATCCAGAAGAATATCTTGCTAATGCAATTCCTGACCACTCTATGGATACACTTGCCCTGCATTTATCTCCCACCTCATAGGACATCCGCTCTGCAGTTCAAAAGCTTCTGCCTCTACAACAAGCGTCATACTCAGAGCCAAAGTTCTTATTTCCTATCACCAGCCCAGTCAAGCAAAAACCGTGATTGGACTTGCCATCTCAAATGGAGACTAATGCTGGCCATACATCCTCGCAGGCCTCCACACATGCTTCAGAGGAAAGCCTGGATGAATTACACGCTACCACTGGTCCCACCTCAGAAAGCACCTTAAAGGACATGCTTATAATCTCGCACAGCACCTTACAGGCAGATATGTCACAGCTACTACTGCCTTCTACAGTCCTCTGTCACAGCCCTGTAGGGCAGAGTTCTACTCTTTGAAAACAAAATATGTGTAACTCCTGCAAAGAGCACTTTGCATGCAGGAGATGCTGCAGTTAATGCCAAGTCAGGACCCATTATAGCAGACATCAGCCATTTTATTCTGAGGGACAGTGGATTATATTTCCCTACACCCCTTACTCCAGGGGGAGGAGTATCAGAGAAAGGGAATGATTGGCTGAGCAGGGAATTATGGGAAAGGTCTGCACAGGAAAGATAGAGGACAGCCACATGGGCTGCAGAAAAGGCTTCTTCCAGCAACTGCCAGGGAGCACATAGCTTGGCACTGGGTAACCCAGGACATAGAGACAGTCCTGCCAGCCCACCAGCTCACTCTGAGGGAAGAAGCTGCAGCAGATTGACCATCGCCGGGCAGTAAGGAACGCCCCCTCTGACAGTACAGCGCTATGAGCGAGTACAGAGAGGGGGTGTTCCTTATAGCCCAGCGATGACGCTGAGTTGTAAGGAACACCCCCCCAGTACAAGTCTATGGACGCGTACTGTCAGGGAGGGCATTCCTCACAGCGCAGCTAGACTGTCAGGAACGCCCTTCTGACAGTAAACCATGAAACTAAGACCCCCGATATCTCCAGCCCCAGGGGCACATACCAGGAAAGCCGGCAGTGCGCTGAATTCAGCGTGCTGTCAGCTTTCTAGCGGTATGTAAAACAGCATATACATGAGGACGTGAAAGGTCCTCTTTAAGGCTAAGGCCCCACGTGGTGTCCTGCAGCAAAAAAGAGCATTGCGGTTTTTCCTGCAGCACTTTGCACTGAAAGTTCGCAGAGGTTTCCTCTGCAGACTTTCTGCTTCAATTATATCTACAGGAAAACCGCCAGCATTTCCGTAGGTATAATTGACATGCTGCGATTTCCAAAACTGCGTCTGTTTTGGAAATCGCAGCGAATCCGCTGCGCATATTTTACTGCAAAGTGGGGATGGGGGCCACATGTGGCGAAAACCCACAGAAAAAAAACCCGGCTTTTTACATCTAGCAAATCCCATCCACACATTGCGAAAAATACGTGCAGCAGATGCACTGCGATTTCCAAAACCGTTGCGGTTTTGGAAATTGAAGCATTTCAATTATACCTACAGAAACACTGGTGGTTTCCATATAGGTGTATTGAAATCAGAAAGTCCACATGAGAAACCCCTGCGGACCTTCTGTGAAAAGTGCTGCGGGAAAAACCACAATGTTACCGCCATGGTTTTTCCTGCAGCGCTTTTTTTCTGCAGCCCACTATGTGGGGCCTTACTCTTATTAAAACCCAAGTGCCACCTTCATTAAATTAATTGACCCTCATATTATGCCCCTGATTCCCCCTGACATAAATACTGCACCTCTAATGGCTCCTTATATTAATGACCACCCCCTTATGTTCATAATGCCTCCTAATATAAATGATGCCCCCTAATGGCCCCTTATATAAATAACCTCCCCCTTGTATTAATAATACCCCGTAATAACCCTTATATAAATGACCCCCCCATCGTCATAATGCCCCATAATGAATCCTCCCTTATAGTTATATTTCCCCCTCCTAACCACCCCTTATACTATTAATATATCCACAACTAAGCTAAAAAAACAAAAACAAAAGTCATACTCACCTGCGATGATGATGAATGGAGCCGCCGGCGCTTCCTCCCCGTCCACGCACAGGACGTCTGTGTCTAAGCGCGGGCGGCGTGTTGTTGTGACGTCATCGCGCCGCCCGTGCTGAGAAGCAGACATCTGTCTGTGGTCTCGGCGTCTTGGAAACCGCAAGCCTGTATTGGCTTGCGGTTTACAATACTCTTAAGTTGCAGGTTACGTTTTAACTAGATCGGTGTCTGCAGACACCGATCTAGTTAGAATTAAAGGATGTATTAATGGCGGCCCCGGGGTGGGCCCCCAAAAATTCAGTGGGCCCGGGGCAGCCGCCCCCTCTGCCCCCCCCGCTAGCTACGCCTCTGTCTCTATCAGATCCTTTGGTCTTACCCTCACCTACTTGCATACCTACTGGTGTAACGTCTTCCACTGGCTTTCAATTCCTTCTTCTGCCGGAATTAGCGCTGTTTCTGAATCTCCATGCTTACTCTTTGGCCTTCAGGACATTTATTGGCCAGACTTTACTCTCAGCTACATTGGCTCTTCTTGAAAAGTGGAAATCTTCATCCATTGCGACAATACCCGGCACTATCCCATTGCGTCTTCGGAGACAGTCAGAGATACTCATTTCAACAGGACCTGGCTGCCCTGGGTGTCATACAGACGCACTCTCTTATTGCCCCCATAGCTCTTTCAATACCCCAAACTGCCTTGCGGGTTTAGATTTGGTTTCCCAACCTTCCCCTACTGCACTGTTCACCATTCCAAAATAGAATGGCACTAATGGTCAATATACCTTACTTAGTCGATCCATTTATAATTTGTATCATTTCAGATGTTATGTAACATTTATTACTGTTTTACTGTTTTGTTGTCCTTTTTTTTCCTTTTCTTTCTAGCACCACTGGTGGTCAAGAACTGCATTTCTACTGACCACACTCCACGGTCACCCGTGTTACTTATGACCACTCAACACTATATTTGGACTTTATCTGGACTTAAAATGATGATTTATCATACTTATTTCTTTATATTACTTTATTAATCCGCTTATTCCTTTTGTATGTTTATTACTATGAAAAATAATAAAGATATATTGAATGAAAATGTGTGATAAGGAAATTACAAACACCTACAATCCTCCGGTCAAAAGAAGTAACACCCTTTGTTACACAGAATCAAAAATATCAAAGTATCAAAAATATGCTTGTTGCTTTTACAAATTTTACAAGAAAATATCACAACACAATTTTTGCATTTCTGGTAAAAACAATAAAATATTTTTGATAGATTAATAAAATATTTCCATTTTAGCTGAGAGTTATAGGTGTTTGATATAATAATAATAATAATAATAATAATAATAATAATAATAATAAAGTTCATCTAACAGAACTTTTGTGACCTAAATGCATTTGAGGTTATAGCACAGAATATTTTGGTTAAGTAAAGTTTGCATCTGAATCAAAAGGACAGCATTGTGTAAGATAATGGGAAATCTTTCAGTGTCAAATCTGTTCACACAATCTCTATGGAATAATGAAGATGCTTTACAAACAGAAACAGAAAACCGAAAAGAGTAATGGGAAAAGAAGTCATGTGTTTATCCTACTTTGAAAGCAAAAAAATACAGTAAAAATGCATATATATATATATATATATATTTTTTTTTTTATTACATTTTTTTTTAAAAGCCCCTTGTGAGGGTTAATACATAATGTGTTTTTTGTCCTCCATTAAAGAACCTCTATCCTTTTTTTTTGTATTTGGGATCACCTTTGCTGGGGTCAAAGGACACGTCTGTTTTGTCAAAACCAGGCTAAATAGCAGCAGAAAGATGTAAGCTGACAGGTATTTATTTCTGCAGGTGTACAGAAAGTAAAACAAAACAGCAGCAAAAAGAAAATTCTTGCCTATCTAGCACTTACTGGACATTAAATTTCCCAAGTTAAAAGCAGGAAACCTTCTCCCTGTCAGCTAACAAACATAACAATAACCAGCAACTAACAATGGCACAGTTCTACCTGTATTTTTCACGATTCTCAATCCGACTGCTTCACCTTTAAGGTTACTGTGTCAACCTGGGAAGTTTCTACAGTTTCAGTGGTTCCCTGGATTGATCCAAATATCAGTTGAGGAGGCCTATACAAGACCCCTCCCTCCTGCCACAGGGGCTGGCTAATTGTTTAGCTTCCTACAAAGTTTCCTTCTATTTGCCTGCTGATTCTGCCATCCTTGGATTCTAACCCTTGGTCTGTTTCTGGATATTGCTTCCGTCTTCTGATTTTGCCTCTGAAGTCCTCTCCTGGTTTTGACTGGTGCCTGTACAACTGTCTCCTATTTAAGTTCTACCCAGTAAGTCAGTTGTTGGGTTCTGAAGTTTGTTTCAGTTTTGCAGTGAATTTATTATTTGTACAGAGTTCTGTTTGGTGACAATTCAGACTTTCAGATTCTGTTAAAGTCCATCCGGCCTCGTGGTGGGCTCTGGTGAAGGCGTCTGAGGGTCTGTCTTGGCTTGCAGTGCTGTGCTGATTTTAAATAGCTGATTCTACTGCTCACTGTTATCAGTCAGCTCCTGCTTTTGGTTTGATCTTGCATCTGAACCATAACATTGTTATTACCAGAGATGTCATCAGTTTAAAACACACTCAGGTATGGGATATTTGTATGCAGCTGTTCCCAATCCTCACCATGTTTTCAACTAATGATATCTCTGGAAATAATACAGTTAGAACTCTTCTTTCATGCAAAGCCATAAGCGTGTTTCACCCTCCACATTCTGCATACTTACTATGTCTCACACAAGATTCTTTTAATGCCACAGCAACATAGCATTGCAGGTGGAGGAGTGATAATTAGAAAATTTCAAGAAAAAGGGATGACATAATTGATGCTACAGTTGTTCCTGCTACTGACAAATTTAGTGACGTCCTCAAACATAGGACTACCTAATATGTTTTTTTTTTTTTTTTTTTTTTTTTAGTTTATATGTGATCTTGCATAGTTTCATAGTTAGACCCCCCTCCCCAGAAGAAGCGGACCTTGGAAAGTTTGTTAGGGTTGGTGCTAATTTGTTTGTATATGCCATTGTGTTACTTTCTATGTTGGGCTCACATTACATAATATGCTATATATATTAGTAATATATGTTTTCACTTGTCCGAATCTAGCAGGTAGATGCATTACTTTATTGTATTTTACCATACTGAGAGTACTGGCAATATATGGCCCATTTTAGTACTTTCTTATTTTTATGACCCCTCTCTCAGTCTTATGGTTTTATCTCATTGTATTTTAACATATATTAAAGTTGCAATGATCATTTTACTTTTGAGTTTTGTTTGTATATTTGGTGTTGAATTTGAGGTATGTTTACACACTGACACACACACAGTACATATATATATATATATATATATACAGTATATATATTGTGAGAGTATGAACCCAGAGGGCACTAGTGAGCGACCCAGGGCCAGGCCTGAAAAGGTCCTCAGCCACACCTATGGGTGGGGGCACCAACCCCAGACGGAGTGTCTGCAGCAGGAGAAAGTGTTGTGGAGACCTGAAGGATGCAGGGAGACGGGGAACCAGTCAGAGATGGACGGGCGGTCTGTCCCAAGAGGACTGGGGTCCTGAAAGGACTAACTGAGCCAGGCTGTTTGTTATTTTTTGTTCCATTCGTAAGCTGAAATAAAAGCCATTTTACTTTGGATTAGCACCGTCAGAATGCTGCTTCTCCGGCACCCAGTACCGCCTACACCGCCGTCGAGTCCAGGAGGCTGCCGCCTGTGAGGCTAAATCCCGCCAAATTGCCACATAATTTGCTATGTTGCAGTTCCACTCACCCCCTCCTGGGTTTCTCAGTTGAAATCACATATTTCTTCCAGCTGTAGGCCACAATGCACACTTAGCAGTACTGCAGTCACCAAACACTTGCTTCCAGGATTTGCGTGGATCTCTTTATGCCCGCATTCAAAGCACCATATGTGGCAATTTGGGGGATTTAGCCTCACAGGCGGCAGCCTCCTGGACTCAACAGCTGTGTAGGTGGTACTGGGTGCCGGAGAAGCAGCATTCTGACGGTGCTAATCCAAAGTAAAATGGCTTTTATTTCAGCTTACGAATGGAACAAAAAATAACAAACAGCCTGGCTCAGTTAGTCTTTTCAGGACCCCAGTCCTCTTGGGACAGACCGCCCGTCCATCTCCGACTGGTTCCCTGTCTTCCTACTTCCTGCATGTCTCCACAACACTCTCTCCTGCTGCACACACTCAGTCTGGAGTTGGTGCCCCCACCCATAGGTGTGCCTGAGGACCTTTTCAGGCCTGGCCCTGGGTCGCTCACCAGCGCCCTCTGGGTTCATACTCTCACAAGCTTTGTGGCTTGTCAACATGTAGTTTGGCAAATTACTTTTGTCAGATTCAAGTTATTTCTGTGACCATTGTGGGTTTTTCTTTCATTAAACAAGGGGTACCAACAATTTTGTCCACGTGTGTATATGATTTTATTTCCCTTTTACAGATTTCATTAAGTGCTTTGTAATTATCAAAAGCTACAGCTGCACTTTCAGATTTATATTTTTTTGAAATTAGTTAGTTAATGTAAAGCACACAGTGCAAGTCCTTTTGGAGAAACATAATTTATTTATTTATACATTTAACCAGCCTTAAGCAAATAACAGATTGCAGCTACTGAAATCTGACAGAGAGAAATTTGTAGCTGTAAGAAATCACTGCATGAACACTGAGGTTACATAGATGTAAAGCATTTATAAATAGAGTAGGTGGCTTCACCTTTCCAAAACCCCAGAGATTGCTGGCTTTCAATTACTATTCTCACTTGTATAGGTTATTGGCATGACACAGTTATTGGCTCAAATGTATATGAAATAATTATCAAAAAGGAAACAAAACAATATTAAAGTATATTTAATACAAGTCTAATAGAAAACTTAGCATTCTATTTCTGAATCCAACTGCTTCATTCACATATTAGCAGTAAAATTATAGCTTGAATTAAAGATTAAAAGATTAAAAGACTGGCTTTTAGCTGAATAGAAATAGATAAGTAAAAATTACTGGAAAAGTAACATTTCTGTCAATTTGGACAATTATATTTATGACAATAAAGTCATTTATAGTAAATGTAATTGCTAAACCCAGGACATTTCCTGTATGCTCAGTGACAACGTAACTGCCTAATCTTTCAAATAATATCTTCTATAAAAAAGAATTAATACATTTTTCTGAAAATTTGCTGTCCAGTGTAGAAAGCTTAAATTACAAGTTCAATATTACCTTTAAAAAGATGTATTAAATGAATGTGAATGAAAATGCCCTGAGTGTAGGTAAAGGTGGTTTATGGTGGTCTAGTAACACAGGGCTAAATGGGATTTTTACCTTTTCATAAATGGGATTTAGCATGCATTTGCATTTTATGTTGAGGTGAAAGAGGGGTCTTAAAATTATAATGGTCATTTTAGTATAAGAAATCTTTTGTATGAAATTATATGTGTAATCTCATTTGGAAAATTGGTTAACATTTACTGTGCCACAATTTACATTTAATTTTTTCATGTATTATTTCAGGGTACATTATACATTCACCAAGTAGATAGCTCTAATTTATATGGAGTCGAAGCTAAATTATAAAACATTATTACAAAACAAAGGTATCTCCATGCTTTTTCACAACTCAATTCCCTTTCAATGCCAACAGCAAACCATGACCCTGAAGGTAGAGCACCGTTCTTGACGGGCTCAGTTGCCTCAGTCAAATACACATTTGCCAATATCTACACTGCAAATAAAAGACAGATTCCTTGACTGATTAAAACACTGAGGACCTTGAAGACCTTTGCAGAGGGTAAGATGGTGGTGGTGACCTCAATGTAGTCCTGAATCCATTTGTTGACTCCACATCAACCGCCACCCCCCACTCTCAGAAACTGCTTGTCACACTCATGGCCGTGTTTCAAGATCTCAAACTAGTGGATACTTGGCGCACCCTCCAAGAGGGATTCTCATTTCGCTGGCTTCTAGAGCTAAAAAGGCAACGCAGAAGACAACTGACAACACTCTTAATCGCATAGCGCCTTCCAAGCGGAAGAAGAGCTCACGCATTGAGAAAACAGCTGTTGTCCATCCTTAATGCTAAAGCACCATCTACACTACCAACAAATGTACAGTGGGGAAAAAAAAGTATTTAGTCAGCCACCAATTGTGCAAATTTTCCCACTTAAAAATATGAGAAAGGTCTGTAATTGACATCATAAGTAGACCTCAACTATGAGAGACAAAATGAGAAAACATATCTAGAAAATCACATTGTCTGATTTTTTAAGAATTTATTTGTAAATTATGGTGGAAAATAAGTATTTGGTCACCTACAAATAAGCAAGATTTCTGACTCTCACAGACCTGTAACTTCTTCTTTAAGAGGCTCCTCTGTCCTCCACACAGTACCTGTAGTAATGGCATCTGTTTGAAATTGTTATCAGTATAAAAGACACCTGTTCACAACCTCAAACAGTCGCACTCCAAACTCCACTATGGTGAAGACAAAAGAGCTGTGGCAGGACATCAGAAACAAAATTGTAGACCTGCACCAGGCTGGGAAGACTGAATCTGCAAAAGGCAAACAGCTTGGTGTGAAGAAATCAACTGTGGGAGCAATAATTAGAAAATGGAAGACCTACAAGAACACTGATAATCTTCCTCGATCAGGGGCTCCACGCAAGATCTCACCCCGTGGGGTCAAAATGATCACAAGAATGGTGAGCAAAAATCCCAGAACCACATGGTGGGACCTAGTGAATGATTTGCAGAAAGCTGGGACTAACGTAATAAAGGCTTCTGTCAGTAACACACTACGCCACCAGGGACTCAGATCCTGCAGTGCCAGATGTGTCCCCCTGTTTAAGCCAGTACATATCCGGGCCCATCTGAAGTTTTCTAGAGAGCATTTGGATGTTCCAGAAGAGTATTGGGAGAATGTCATATGGTCAGATGAAACCAAAGTAGAACTGTTTGGTAGAAACACAACTCGTCGTGTTTGGAGGAGAGTGAATGCTGAGTTGCATCCAAAGAACACCATACCTACTGTGAAGCATGGGGGTGGCAACATCATGCTTTGGGGCTGCTTCTCTGCAAAGGGACCAGGACGACTGATCCATGTACATGAAAGAATGAATGGGGCCATGTATCATGAGATTTTGAGTGCAAACCTCCTTCCATCAGCAAGGGCATTAAAGATGAAACGTGGCTGGGTCTTTCAGCATAACAATGATCCCAAGCACACTGCCAGGGCAACGAAGGAGTGGCTTCATAAGAAGCATTTCAAGGTCCTGGAGTGGCCTAGCCAGTCTCCAGATCTCAACCACATAGAAAACCTTTGGAGGGAGTTGAAAGTCCGTGTTGCCCATAAACAGCCCCAAAACATCACTGCTCTAGAGGAGATCTGCATGGAGGAATGGGCCAACATACCAGCAACAGTGTGTGCCAACCTTGTGAAGACTTACAGAAAACGTTTGACCTGTCATTAACAACAAAGGATATATAACAAAGTATTGAGATTAACTTTTGTTATTGACCAAATACTTATTTTTCACCATAATTTGAAAATACATTCTTTAAAAATCAGACAATGTGATTTTCTGGATTTGTTTTCTCATTTTGTCTCTTATAGTTGAGGTCTACCTATGATGTCAATTACAGGCCTCTCTCATCTTTTTAAGTGGGAGAACTTGCACAATTGGTGGCTGACTTTTTTCCCCACTGTATGCTCATGGGGACAAGGTTGTTCATCTCATGACCAACTTAATCCGTAGAGGTAAAGCCAAAACATTAATTTCCTCCATCAAAACTCTGACCGGTAAACTCCACACTTCCACTCCTGATATCGCAGTGGAATTTGTTTCCTTTTATACCTAACATGTACAATCTGAGCTCAGTTCCAGAAGAAGAAAAAGCAGACTTAACAAAGTCATTCCTTGCTGGACTGTCTCTTCCCTCTCTGCCTGATGACTCAGCAGAGAAACTGCTGTCCCCTACAAGATAAAGGAAACTCTAAATAGCTTTCCCACAGATAAGAGTCCTAGCCCTGACAGCCTTCCGCTTTTTTATTATAAGAAATTCCACTCCGTCTTGGCCCCCCAACTTACTTTGATGTGTAACGCTCTTCTACAGAGAGCACAACTTCCTAGACAAGCTCAGAAGGCGCATATTATTCTTATAGCAAAAGAAGGCAAGGATCCCTCCTTATGTGGCAGCTATAGACCAATCTCACTGTTGAACCTTGATGTCAAAATCTGGGCAAAAATCTTAGCCATTCTTCTGAAACTGCTTTTACCACCATTGATTAATGCAGAACAATCTGGATTCGTACATGGCATAGAGGGAAATGACAACACTGCAAGGCTACTTCCCCTGATTAATCAAGCTCGACATACCAACCACCCCTGATTCTTCTCGGAGTAGACGCCAAAAAGGCATTTGATAGAGTAGATTGGAGATTTCTGAGAGTGACCTTAGAGAAATTTGGTTTACCATTACCCTTTATTATTGCAATCTTCTACCTCTACTCCAAGCCACATGCATGCCTCAAAGTTAATGGCACCTTTTCCTCTACCTTTGAGATAAACAATAGCACATGCCAAGGTTACCCCCTCTCACCATCTCTCTTTATCCTAGCACTAGAGAGGCCGGCTGTCAACACCCACACATCAAAGGGATGCCAGTAAACAGCGACACGCTTCATGCTACTGCCTTTGCGAACAATGTACTCTTTATAGTGACAAACCCCGTGGACAGCCTCCCAGCTATTGTAGAACTCCTGGAGAGAGATGGCAAAATCTCCAACTATAAAGTCAACTTCACGAAATCAGAAATTTTAAACATCACCCTCCCGGCTGTGGTGAAAACACGAATACAACAATCTACCCTATTCTTGTGAACAAGTTCTTCAATTAAATATTTAGGGATACACCAGTCTTGACATCCTCTACCAAACTAACTTCATCTCTTTGCTGGCAAAACCTCTACATACGACAAATTACCCCTGTCCTGGTTTGGATGAAAGAATCTACTACAAACCTACATAGTACCGAAAATACTGTATCGCCTTAACATTCTGTCGATTCATCTCCCATCTGCATTCTTCAGGAATATCTGTAGCATCTTCACGAGATTCATCTGAAGAGGCAAAACTCCACGACTGGCCTGGTCACAACTGGTGAAAAAACGCACCGATGGCAGAATTGGTCTACATGATGTTTTTAAATATTATACAGCTGTCCAACTGAGCTGTTGGTTGAATCTAGTGTCTCCAACTCCTTCTATCCTCTCCCGACCCACCTGATGCACTCAACAATGCCTATGACTCTTCACGCCACATTATGGCTACCTCATTTACCTCACTACAAAACCTTGGCATCGGACCCTATTATCAGAGGATGCATTGACGTTTGGAAGGAAATGGCTGAAGAGCTGGAGTCTTTCCTCTCACCACTCCTTCCTGCAAGTCTGACCCCCTCCTTAATAGACTTGAAGCATACTCCCTACAACACACTATGAACTAGCCTCAGTTCTCTACAACTACGAAACCTCTGTCCTGATGGCACACCACTGTCTCTAGATGATATACTATCACTCTTTCCTAAGCTTAGACCGATCTTTCTCCATTTACAACGCAAGTCCCATTTAATAGAGTATGTCATTTTGATCCAAATGCACATTAATTAAAATTGTTGCTGCTTTCTGCCTGAAAAACCTCTCTAAAGTTCCTGTCACTAAGTGTCTCACTTCTAGCTAACGCTAGGTTCACACTAGCTTTTGAGTCTCAGTACAAGACTCCATCCCCCATTCAGCTTAAAATATGCAGATAGAAAAGTTCTACAAGGAGGAATTTTCTCTCTGCCATTTTCAACAGAAACCTGGTGGACCCTATAGTAGTCTCCATATGTAACCGCTTTTTAAGCTCAAATGGTTTCAGTTTTTTTGGGTCTCTAAGTGGACTCGAAGTACAGAAACCCCAACACTAGTATGAATCTACTGTAATTTGCACTCCCTGTTATTAGGTAAATTCTATACGTGCAAGACAGGTTCGCCGTGAGTGGAAGGGGAGGTTCTTTTCTCTCTTTGCACAGTGAATGCAGATGAGGGGGCTGATTATCAAAGTATAAAGTTCCTTAGTGCTCCTCACATGCTATAATGCCTTGTTAGTGCCCCAAACAGAATAATGCGACATTAATGCCTTGACAAACAGTATAATACCATGTTACTTCCCCCCCTCCCCAGTTTGCGGAGGTTCTTTTCTCTTTTCACACAGTGAATGCATACTTGTATCTACTTCTGGCTGCTTGTGTGATTACAGATGGGACTTTATTCACAGACAGCAAGCAACTTTCCTGACTGTTCTCTTACATTGCTCTTTTCCTGTGTCACGCCTGCATGTATTTGCCCTATATTTGTGGTTCAGTGTTTCTAGATCTCCTATGTAATGGTCACTTTTCTCAGCTATTTGTTTGCTATTGTACAGTTAGTCCTGGCAAAATTACATGTAAACAAACCAAACTAGTTATAATGGATAGGGGAGTCCTTATTGTACAAACCCCCAGCTTCAGGGTCAAATGTAAAATGTGCTGCAACCATAGTGTCATTATTAGCAGCAGAAAAAGTAATAAGACACTACATATGAAGGCTTACACAGTTATAGAACAAATTACCCAGTATGACCCTGCATATATTTCATATTTTCAGGAAAACTCTGGTATGGTGTCATCTTCAAATACTTAATACACTTGCCTTGGCTTCCCTAAACCTACTCTACAAAGTGATCTGCGTTTGAATAGGCTTCATTGCAATCTATCATAAATGTAGTGTAGCTAGCCACTTCTGAGTTCAAAATGGCTTCTGAACTCAAATACCCAGTAAATAGAGATTAGACAGACTGAAAGTTTACTGTCAGTTTGACAATGTATTGCTCCATGATGTATAACAATACAACAAATCAAAATCCATTAATCCTGCTGAGTATATTTCCTAATTGTTTTGTTAGTACTAACATGAAAATTAAATAGTTAAAGATTTTAGCAAACAGGTATATAACAGGGGTACTCAACTACTTTTAGTAAAGGACAACTGACTGGACTCAACCATCAGATGAAAGTCCAAGCTAAATAATAGCTGAACATTTTCCAGTACCACCTTAAGGGGAGGCACTGGAATTATGTGTGGTATTATACCATTTGGAGAGTCACTAAGGAGCTTGTGTGGGGGGAGGCAAGAACATGGCATTATACTGTGGGATCATTAATGTGACATTATACTGTGTGCAGGGGCATTATTGTGGCATTATACTGTGTGGGGGACATTAGGGAGCTTTATATTGGGGGGAACTAACATGGTATTATACTGAGTGGGGAGGTATTAATGTGGCATTATACTGTGTGAGGGCACTAACGTGGCATTGTACCATGTGGACGCACTAAGGAGCTTTATATTTTGCGGATCACTAATGTGGCATTATACTGTGTGAGGATTATATTAAGGATTATATTAATTTATATTATTAAGAAGCATTATAATGTGTGTGGAGAGCACTAATGCCCCAACACAATATAATGCCCTGTATAATGCTCCTTAGTGTCCTCCACAGTATTATTCTTTATTACTGCCACTCACACAGTATAATGTTCTTGTGTGTCCCCCACAAAGAAAGGACATCTCTTGACTGCTCTCCCCTAGGCTCAGTTACCTTACAATAGTTTCACCAGAGATCTGCAATCATTCCTGATGTCTGTACATGTTCTGTGCAGACAGCAGAGATGACTGCAGCTCCCTGCTGTGGTTATTGCAATGTATCAAGGCTTAGGGGACAGTGCTCGGGAGATGAGTCTTCATCCTGACTGCTGTCATAATGAAAGTCCATGAGGTCAGGATCCGAACAGCTGGCGGCCACAGTCCGCTGTTGAACATCCCTGGTATATAACAATATGGTATACATTCCATTTAAAACTTCATCCAAGTTCTTTCAGAATCTGATAAAAAAAATAATAAAAACTTTTGCACATACCCTAAGAGAAAATAACTATCCTTATTATTGTCTTCTTCTCTTGTCAAGATCAAAATACTTATGGTATTCTGTTGTTCATTTCATGCCACTGGCTATCATTGTTGTCATTCTCTGTACTTGTTATTATAACTGATGAAGTAATTTCTATTGGAAAACTTTTTTCTGCAAATTTCATATAGAAGAAAATATGTTCAGGTAGAGCAAAGTTTAAAATGTAAGGTAATTCAAAGCAATGCTGACTCGAAGGAAACACAATGTAAAAGAAAATAACAGAAATGCAAAATTGTAGGATATTTTATGATAAGATAATAGAAATCTGGCTGTTTGTACATATAGAAAACAGGACTATGAAAATATATTCCATGTTACATTTCGATTAGTATAACTGGAATTTTCTGTAAATAGAGATGTGTCCTTACCTGTCCCTTTGAATACATATGTCCAATATGTACAACTATTTGATATGTGACGACCCAAAGAGTGAACTGTAACATTTTAAGACATTTATTTGAATATTGTTATATTGTGTTGCATTGGTTTCAAAACTAGTTGGAATTCTTAACTGAACTGGAGATCAGTAAATGTGGTTGTTCGTAAGTTTTTTCATGGCCTGTCCTTAGGATAAGCTATTAATATCTTGGTCTTAAGACAAATGGGGAAGATCCGTTAAGTGTGGAAATACAGTGGGGAAAAAAAAGTATTTAGTCAGCCACCAATTGTGCAAGTTCTCCCACTTAAAAAGATGAGAGAGGCCTGAAATTGACATCATAGGTAGACCAACTATGAGAGACAAAATGAGAAAACAAATCCAGAAAATCACATTGTCTGACTTTTAAAGAATTTATTTGCAAATTATGGTGGAAAATAAGTATTTAGTCACCTACAAACAAGCAAGATTTCTGACTCTCACAGACCTGTAACTTCTTCTTTAAGAGGCTCCTCTGTCCTCCACTCATTACCTGTAGTAATGGCACCTGTTTGACATTGTTATCAGTATAAAAGACACCTGTCCACAACCTCAAACAGTCACACTCCAAACTCCACTATGGTGAAGACCAAAGAGCTGTGGAAGGACACCAGAAACAAAATTGTAGACCTGCACCAGGCTGGGAAGACTGAATCTGCAATAGGCAAGCAGCTTGGTGTGAAGAAATCAACTGTGGGAGCAATAATTAGAAAATGGAAGACATACAAGACCACTGATAATCTCCCCCGATCACGGGATCCATGCAAGATCTCACCCTGTGGGGTCAAAATGATCACAAGAATGGTGAGAAAAAAATCCCAGAACCACACAGGTGGACCTAGTGAATGACCTGCAGAAAGCTGGAACTAACGTAACAAAGGCTACTGTCAGTAACACACTACGCTGCAAGGGACTCAGATCCTGCAATGCCAGACGTGTTCCCCTGCTTAAGCCAGTACATATCCGGGCCCATCTGAAGTTTACTAGAGAGCATTTGGATGTTCCAGAAGAGTATTGGGAGAATGTCATAAGGTCAGAGGAAACCAAAGTAGAACTGTTTGGTAGAAACACAACTCGTCGTGTTTGGAGGAGAATGAATGCTGAGATGCATCCAAAGAACAACATACCTACTGTGAAGCATGGGTGTGGCAACATCATGCTTTGGGGCTGTTTCTCTGCAAAGGGACCAAGACAACAGATCTGTGCACATTAAAGAATGAATGGGTCCATGTATCATGAGATTTTGAGTGCAAACCTCCTTCCATCAGCAAGGTCATTGAAGATGAAACGTGGCTGGGTCTTTCAGCATGACAATGATCCCAAGCACACCGCCAGGGCAACGAAGGAGTGGCTTCCTAAGAAGCATTTCAAGGTCCTGGAGTGGCCTAGCCAGTCTCCAGATCTCAACCCCATAGAAAAGCTTTGGAGGGAGATGAAAGTCCGTGTTGCCCAGCGACAGCCCCAAAACATCACTGCTCTAGAGGAGATCTGCATGGAGAAATGGGCCAACATACTAGCAAAAGTGTGTGCCAACCTTGTGAAGACTTACAGAAAACGTTTGACCTCTGTCATTGCCAACAAAGGATATATAACAAAGTATTGAGATGAACTTTTGTTATTGACCAAATACTTATTTTCCACCATAATTTGCAAATAAATACAGTGTTGGGAAGTATAGTGTGTAAGGAGAAGACTTAAATTTAATTAAAGGGGCTTCCTGGGCCCCCCCCCAGCATTTTTCAGACTGATTGGTGATTTACAGTGCCTTGCAAAAGTATACGGCCCCCTTGAACTTTTCAAACTTTTGCCACATTTCAGGCTTCAAATATAAGGATATAAAATTTTAAATTTTTTGGTGAAAAATCAACAAGTGGGACACAATCGTGAAGTGGAATGAAATTTATTGGATATTTTAAACTTTTGTAAAAAATAAAAAACCTAAAAGTGGGGCGTGCCAAATTATTCGGCCCCATTAAGTTAATACTTTGTAGCGCCACCTTTTGCTGCGATTACAGCTGCAAGTCGCTTAGGGTATGTCTCTATCAGTTTTGCACATGGAGAGACTGAAATTCTTGCCCATTCTTCCTTGGAAAACAGCTCGAGCTCAGTGAGGTTGGATGGAGAGCGTTTGTGAACAGCAGTTTTCAGCTCTTTCCACAGATTCTCGATTGGATTCAGGTCTGGACTTTGACTTGGCCATTCTAACACCTGGATATGTTTATTTGTGAACCATTCCATTGTAGATTTAGCTGTATGTTTGGGATCATTGTCTTGTTGGAAGATAAATCTCCGTCCCAGTCTCAGGTCTTTTGCAGACTCCAACAGGTTTTCTTCCAGAATGGTCCTGTATTTGGCTCCATCCATCTTCCCATCAATTTTAACCATCTTCCCTGTCCCTGCTGAAGAAAAGCAGGCCCAAACCATGATGCTGCCACCACCATGTTTGACAGTGGGGATGGTGTGTTCAGGGTGATGAGCTGTGTTGCTTTTACGCCAAACATATCGTTTTCCATTGTGGCCAAAAAGTTCGATTTTGGTTTCATCTGACCAGAGCACCTTCTTCCACATGTTTGGTGTGTCTCCCAGGTGGCTTGTGGCAAACTTTAAACGAGACTTTTTATGGATATCTTTGAGAAATGGCTTTCTTCTTGCTACTCTTCCATAAAGGCCAGATTTGTGCAGTGTACGACTGATTATTGTCCTATGGCCAGACTCACCCACCTCATCCAGAGTGATCATGGGCCTCTTGGCTGCATCTCTGATCAGTCTTCTCCTTGTTTGAGATGAAAGTTTAGAGTGACGGCCGGGTCTTGGTAGATTTGCAGTGGTCTGATACTCCTTTCATTCCAATATGATCGCTTGCACAGTGATCCTTGGGATGTTTAAAGTTTGGGAAATCTTTTTGTATCCAAATCCGGCTTTAAACTTCTCCACAACAGTATCATGGACCTGCCTGGTGTGTTCCTTGGTCTTCATGATGCTCTCTGCACTTTAAACAGAACCCTGAGACTATCACAGAGCAGGTGCATTTATACGGAGACTTGACTACACACAGGTGGATTATATTTATCATTATCAGTCATTTAGGACAATATTGGATCATTCAGGGATCCTCACTGAACTTCTGGAGTGAGTTTGCTGCACTGAAAATAAAGGGGCCGAATAATATTGCACACCCCACTTTTCAGTTTTTTATTTTTTAGAAAAGTTTAAAATAACCAATAAATTTCGTTCCACTTCACAATTGTTTCCCACTTGTTGATTCTTCACCAAAAAATGTTAATTTTATATCCTTATGTTTGAAGCCTGAAATGTGGCAAAAGGTTGAAAAGTTCAAGGGGGCCGAATACTTTCGCAAGGCACTGTATCTGATTGGTGGAGGTTTGACACCAGATCCCACACCAAACGGAAGCTATAGAAATGAATGGAGCCAGAAGCAAATCGACTCCTATTCAAGTAATAGGACCAGCGCTGTGGTTTTGCGGGGCAGAGATTGCAGAGAGAGCACATCTGATCCCAGAAAGGGAAAAACTGTAAAATACACAGAACATAGATAAATAGTGGGATGATTCATGTGTGAGGAGAAGAAATAAATTAGATTTAATTAAAATTTACAAATTGATAGAGAGAAGTTTTATGGAGAGAGCAGTCAGTACTAGTGTCCATATTTTAGACAGGGAGTGGGACAGTCAGGCAGACAGCAGCCATTATCATCCAGCATAAGTCACTGTGAAAAATCTGGTGTCTTTTCAGACTAAGTTTGCACTGTCTAACTATTATTAATTCTGGGCCAGTGTGTCATCCATTATTGCATAACTTCATTTCCTGCAGCAAGTCAGCAGTATAATTTTAATACTACTGTTAAATACTATTTTTACTAAATACTATTTATTTATTTCTCTTGCTTGCATAGTACGATCATATTCTGCACTTTACAGACATTGTCAGTCATTGTCCCATATAGGCCTTACAATCTAAGTTCCCTATCAGTATGTCTTTGGCGTGTGAGAGGAAACCAGAGTAACAGGAGGAAACCCATGCAAAAACAGGGAGAACATACAAACTGCTGATTTGACCATGGGCTGTTACACATCAGTTCCCTGATGAACCATCTACATCAATGGGGAAACGCGTTGGAACTCGCGTTCCTGTTGCTGTACTGAGCTATTCTAATACATTTAGGTCTAGGAGATAAAGAGATGATTTATTTATTTTTTTTTTACATTTTTTGTATATTTTCTGGCAATAGCGTTTTTTGTTAACCAATACAGAAAGAGTGCTATCACAGCAAAAACAAAAAACAAACAAAAGAAAAAAAAGATGACTCATGCCATAGTGTGTTGTAGAGTCTATAGTGCAAAATCTCACTTTATTGAGGGTTTGTTTTGGCAACAGTGTTTTTTGTTAACTTCTTAGCGACATGTGATGTAATAGTATGTTACCGTGAGAGCGGGTGGCTTCTGGAGCAGGTGTAAGCTGTAACTGACAGCTAACACCCTCCTCTATTACCCCCGATCAGAGCTGAGCTTTGATCAGAGGTTTTAACTACTTAGATGCCGCAGTAAAACATGACCATTGCATTTAACCCTGCTGTTCTGTTCGGTCAAAAATGACCGAATTTGAAATTTGATATTTTTTAACCCCTTAATGACCGGGCCATTTTTTGTTTTTGCATTTTCGTTTTTCCCTCCCCACATTCCAAGAGCCATAACTTTTTCATTTTTCAGTTCACAGAGTCACATGATGGCTTATTGTTTGCGAAACAAATTGTACTTTGTAATGTCACTATTCAATATTCTGTGCAATGTACTGGGAAGCTGGAAAAAAATTCAGAATGAGGTGCAATTGGAGAAAAACTGCATTTTTGCGGGACAACATGACGTTTTTATTGATACCACTTGGGGAAAGATCTGATGGTTTGATCACTTTTTATGAAATTTTTTATAGGAGACAAAGTGTTGAAAAAAACGCTATTTGGCCATTTTGATTTTTTTTCCCCGCTACGCCGTTCACCGTATGGGATAAATATTTTAATATTTTAATAGTTCGGGCATTTTGGAGAGCGGGGATACCTAATGTGTTTATGTTTACTTTTGTTTATTTACTTTTATATCTGATCTAGGGAAAGGGGGGTGATTTGAACTTTTGTGTTTTTTTTAATTTTTACATACTTTTAAAAACTTTTTTTTTATACTTTTACTTGTATGATCAGACTCCCTAGGGACCTTGAAACCTAGGGAGTCTGATCGATCATACTATTCACTGCGATACTACTGTATCGCAGTGAATAGCAAAATGCCTTCACTGCTATTAGACGATGCCTCTGGCATCGTGTAATAGCTATACTGAAATGACAGGCCTGGGAGCTTTCAATAGGCTCCCGGCTGTCATGGCAACCAAGCGCCGCCCTCCGATGACGTTCCGGAGGGCGGCGATGAGGTAAAAATGGCGGCGCCCTTGTCGGCTCCGCAATTTAGATGCCGCAGTCGCGTTTGACCGCGACATCTAAAGGGTTAACAGCTGTGATCGGTGCAGGCACCGATTGCTGCTGTTAGCTGCGGGTCCTGGCTGTATTTTACAGCCGGCACCCGCGGTGTATGGAGAGTGCTCAGCTCCTGAGCACTCTCCATACATCGTCATGCGACTCAGGACGTACTATTACGTCCTGGGTCGTTAAGGGGTTAAAATATTCATTATGCGGTTCTGAAACTTGTGGTTCATTGACTTTTCCTCATTTGAGGGGTTCTTACTAATAGCAGTTTTTATTTATTTTTTGTTTACTTTTTGCTCCACGTCTTTTTTTACACTTGTACTGTTCGGTCAAAAATGACCGATAGCCTTTTATACTAATCTCCAGCCATTTTTAAAAAAAAATAAAGGTGTTATAATCTCATTTTGGTCTATATAGTTCATCTACAACTATTTATCAATTTATCTAGGTCCTTTTGGTCCATGCAGAGTTACACATACATACATACTCAGAGGCACTTACACCTGTAAACGCAAAACTAATCGGTGGCCAATGGTTGTTTTTTACAACATTCTTGATGTGTCGGCATACAATGCATTTGTGTTATGGCATGAAATAGACCCAAATTGGAACAAAAATAAATTATATAAAAGAAGAATTTTTTTAGAGGAGTTGGGAAAATCACTGGTTAGCCCATATATTGAACAAAGAAAAGTAACACCCAGAGATGATGGAGCTGCAGCCATTGTCCACAGGATCCAACAGCATGCTGAAGAAAGTGAACCAAAGGCTTCCGCTAGCACTGCGACGATACCTACGGCCTCCACCAGCAGTACAACCAGCCTAAAACGGAAACGATGCTGATTCTGTCCAACATCAAGTAATCACAAATCAAATGTGATATGTTGCAAATGTGCAAAGTACTTATGCAAAAGACATGTAAATTATACTTGTGACCAATGCAAACAGTAAATTTAGCACCTTGAACCTTATTTCACATTTTATATAGAAAAAACTAGACTTTTTATTTTATTTATTTATTTATTTTTTTAAAACAATATATTTACATACAGTTTGATGCTATTAGTTATAGTTTACAGTTTTATAAAGATTTTTTTTGTGCAAATGTGCAATATGCATGAATAATGCAATAAGGCCATGTAACATTTTTTGACACAAAAAAAATAAAAATTAAGTTTTTGATTTCATTTTTTATTTGTTTATGCACAACCATGTTCACATACAGTAAAATAATGCAAAAGAAATTCAAATAAAACACTTACATTAGTTAAAAATCCAGACTTTAATAGGCCCGGTCAAAAATGACCGGAACATTATATGTGTATAGTAGAACCGAACAGAACAGCAGGGTTAAGGGGTTCCGCTATACTAATGTTCCCCATTGGCCCCTCCACAGCGAGTTCAGGGGGTGCCGATACATATTTTCAGCAGCCTAGGGTCTGAGCAGTGACTCAAGGCTGCTAGGCACCCACATACCTGGTTGATCGTGCCGCAATGGGAAGAAGTCATCCTATGCGTCTGCATAGGCTAACTTCCTCTATACACTGCAATACACATGTGTATAGTAGTATAGTGTGTATAATACTAGTCCCCTAGTGGGACCTAAAAAAAGTAAATAAAAGTATAAAAAAATAAAGTCTGTTAAATTAATAGATGTATAAAGTCCCAAAAATGACTCTTTCTGATATATAAATGAAATAAATAAAAAAACAAAAAATTAATAAAAACAATACAATACATGACATCCATAGCAACCTGTAAAATAAAATTGAAATATTATTTAACCTGCATGGTGAACATTGTAAAAAAAAAAAAAAAAAAAAAAAAAAAAACAAACAGTAAAAATCACATCTCATTCCACAAAAAAAATAAGTCCTCAACCAATTCTGTCAACTGAAAAATAAAAATGTTATGTATCTCAGAAGATGGTGATGCAAAAATAATTGATTTATGTCCCCAAATGGATTTTTGTTCTGCAAAATTAGTAACACAAAAAAATATAAAACAATATAAATTAGGTATTGTCATAATTGCACCAACCCACAGAGGTAACATCTTACTTATGCTGTATGCTGCATGGCAAAACATTTAAAAGGTAAAAAGCAATGCCAGAACTGATGTTTTTTTTTTTTTTTTTTTTTTTTTTTAATCCACCAAGAAAGAGTTAATAAAATATAGTCCATAAGTTATAGGCACCCTAAAGTGGAGTCATTACAAAATGCATCTCATCCTGCAAAAAACAAGCCTTCATATGTCAACATCACCAGAAATAAAAAATATACAGCTTGTACAATGTACAAGACAAAAACTAAAAAAAAATCACCAAATCATTAAAACAAAACTGCCTGCGGCGGGAAGGGAATGGATAAAGCTACTGCATATATCATGATACACCCCTGATTAAGAACTTAAGAGGGAAAAGACACCAGATGTGACCCCCCAATCATAGGAGCTACTGGAAAAATAGTAGGGAATTTGGTGTTCCCAATGTACTCCACACAGCTTACATATTCACTTTTCACTATCTGCTGTGCATTCACGTCTGGGAAACTAATGCTCACTACAACCCTGTGATAAATTCTTTGAGGGGTGCAGTTTTCAAAATGGGGTCACTCCCTAGGGAGTTTCTCTTTACTGGCACCTCAGGGGCTCTGCAAACATGACATGGCATCCAGATACCAAACATCTAAATCTGCGATCCAAAAGCACATAGCCCTGCCTCACATCTGCACCCTACTGTGTGCCAAAGCTGCAATTTGTGCCTATATGTATGACACTGTTGTACCCAGGATAACATACTTAAAGGGGTATTCCCATGAACATAATCATAGCTATATTTGAAGATAATTAAAAGTTTAACATTTTTGCAAATATAAGTAGTTAAAAATTCTGCAGAGTTTTAAAGATTTTCTCTAACTATCTTAGTGGTGACAGACTGTTGTCTTGATCGGTTGCCAATGGATACGACCACGCATGCAGAAACTTTCTATGGTCTAGGACTTGTCTGGAACCCAGCCATGATTTTCTTATGGTAGCTGGGTTATCAGGCAGGGACGCTACATGTATCAGAAGATATCCCGGCCATATTAAGGAAATCATGGCTGATTTTCTGACCTTAGAAAAGTCCTACATTCATGGTCGTATCCACTGGCAACTGAGCTAGACATCAACTTGTGATCACAAGATATTTAAAGAAAATCTTTAAAACTCTGCAAAGTGTTTTACTACTTATATTTGCAAAAGTGTTTAACTTTTAATTATCTACAAATTTAAAAATGGTTATGTTCGTGGGAATACCCCTTTAATGACATATGATGGTATAAATTGCTGTTTGGACACACAGCCAGGCACTGAAGAGAAGGAGCGCTATTTTGTTTTTGGAGCACATATTTAGATTGTTGGTTTTTGGACACCATGTTATGTTTGCAGAGAAACTAAAATTGCCCCTACAAAATGGGGTCACTTCTTGGGGAATTTAAATTTACTGGCACTTCCAGGGCTCTGCAAAAACAACATGACATCCAGAAAGTCCCTTTAAATTTGTTCTCCAAAAGCAAGATTGAAAATTTTGAAAACCATGTATCATTTTCATCCCACTTCACAATTATGTGCTACTTTGTGTTGGTCTATCACTTAAAATCTCAATAAAATACCTTTAAGTTAGTGGTTGTAAGGTGACAAAATGTGAAAAAGTTCAAGGAGTATGAATACTTTTGCAAGGCACTGTACATGCACCCACTGTAACAAACAGTTACCATGCGGCCAGCCTGAGCCCATCTATTTGCTCTGCCTTCTGCCAGATTCCCCACCTGGATTGGGCAGCCTCCCTTATCCGGGTCATAGGCTCTCTTGCCGGACTTAACCAGTCTGTGGTGGAAACTTTGGAATGTCTGTCTTCCCAGATCACTGCTCAGTTGGTGACTTCTAGGCACCTCCCTGGATGCCCTCATCATTCCCTTTCCAGTTCCAGGAGCCATCCTTACAAAAAGACCAGGAAATCATCCTACAGGTCACGGTCCTCCTCCCCTTCATCTGGGCACTCACGGCTAAACTCCAACAGGCGGAACCTTGTCTCCCTCTGCACGGTCTGTTTCTACTGGGGACGCCACTGACTCCAACCTGAAGCATCAGCTAGCCACATCTATATTCCCTGCAATGCAGAAGCTCAGCCGTGCAGTCAGGGATACACTGCAAATCTCAGAGGACTCGGAACCTGCGACTCAAGAGGACACCTCCTTCTACCACAGTCACCGCCCTCCTCTGACCTCCCCCAACCTTGGCTTAAATAAAACAAGAAAACAGCACCGAGCAGTGTATAGTGTAATACTGTTTGACACTAACAGTAATGGTAGGTCTTAATAAGGTAGGACTCTCACCTTGGGGAGTTGTGCGCTAGGCCACAACTACCATATCGTGCATTGGAACCGTTTCACAGAGGGTTCGTCTCTGGGTGTACAGCAGCAGCAGGAATCAGCAGGCACCTAAAGGTGTCAGGAGTGTAGACAGGAGGACCAAATTCCAAGCCGGAGGGCTAGATCAAGTAGGAAGGAACCGCGTTTCACCCAGATATATAATATATCCCTGAAATGCATTGTGTTTGGATTTAAATAAAGTTTTTGGATATTATATATCTGGGTGAAGTGCAGTTCCTTCCTACTTGGTCCTCCTGTCTCTACTCCCCCAACCTTGGAGCATTGACCATATCTTGAAGAAGCAATGGCTTCACCCGGACCGCCCCTTGCCTTCCTCTTGAAGTTGGACGTCCTTTTTACCAGACCAGCATGTCTCCAAGTGGTCAGAGCCTCCCGTGGTGGACCCCACGATAGCTATACTCTCCCAGGCTACTATCCTGCCTTTAGCGGACTCTGCCTCCCTCAGCAATCCCTCGGACTGAGGGCCAACTCTCCCTCCGCTCAAGCCGCTAAGGCTGGCTCCTCCTGCGGCCTTCCTTTGTGGCTTCTCCCTCAGCAAGGATTACATTTCTCGGGCTAAACAGCTCCATAGGGGTCTCTCCAATGTTGTTCCCCTCCAGGAAAATCAGGTGCTTGTTTCTCAAATTCTGAACACCCTCAGTTCCTGTGCGATGCGGTTCTGCCAAGGCAACCATCTATGCTGTATGCTGTATCCACCTCTAGATGGCGGTTGTGGCCCTTCCCTTCTCTTGGGACTAACAGGGCCGACTTTTTGATAAGGCCTAACCTACATCATCTCTGTGGCTACAGGATGAAGAAGACTTTCTTCCCCCAGAGGTGTCCTAGCGCCAGCCACCCTCCACCAGCTGCTCTCAGCGTTTTCGCTCCGTTTGTTGCTCTACCTTCTCATTGCAGAGATCAGTCTTCCTGGGACTTGCGTTCCAAAAAGCCCTCTCTTCTATCCCAGGTCTTCCTGGCAGTCTTGCTTTGAGCCTTCCAAGTTTCTCCTCTTCCAAGCCCTCCTCTGCATGAGGTCTTCCTCCTCTCGGGACTCCTTGGGTGGTGGATAGCTGCTCTCCTTCTTGGAGATCTGGCTTGCTAGCGTCTACTACTCTTGGGTCTGAGAGCTGGTGTCAATCGGCTACTCCATCAAGTTTTCCTCCATTCTAAACAGAAGTTTTTTCTCCAAGCAGTCTCCATTCTTCAGTGGCAGGGCGTCGTTGTCCCTGTCCCCTTTTCAGTACTTCTCCAAGGTTTTTCATTCCTTCATGTTCACCGTTCCCAAGAAGGATGTCTCTCTGCTTTCTATCCTAGACCTGAAGAAGCTCAACAGGTTTGTCCGTATCCGCAGGTTCCACATGAAACTCCTGCAGTCGGTGGTGGCATCCCTGGAGACCAGCAACTTCCTGTCGTTCATCAACTTCCGTGATGCTCACCTCCCTGAGATTTTCCCAGGTGATGGCATCCTTTCTGGCCACCCTCCGTTCCAAAGGAGTTGCTGAGATTCTGTACTTGGACGACCTGCAGGTACAAGCTCCCTCCAAGATGGACATGCTGACCAGCTTGCAAATCACCTTGAACCCTCTTTGCTGATTTGGCTGGCTCATCATCATGGAAAAGTCCTGTCTCATGCCTTCTCAGCGCATGGAATTCCTGGGTATTATCCTTGATACGCACAAGGGCAAGTTTTTCCGTCTGGAGTCCTAGATCCTGGCCTTCTGATCCAGTGTGTCCTGCCTTTGGATCTCTCTGTAGTCTCTTCACTACTGCCTGTGAGTCAAGGGCATGATGGTATTGACCTTCGAGGCTCTCCCTTTGGCTCAGTTCCTCTCATGCCCCAGCAATTGACGTTTCTGGCCTGCTGGAACAAGTCTCCATCCAGCTCAACCGCCAGTTTCTCCTGTCTCCCAAGAGTTCTTTGATGGTTCTCCTCCCCAGGAATCTCTCAGGAGAAATCCTTCTCCCCCTCCTTTGGCAGGTGATCCTTCTGATGTCAGTCTTCTGGCTGGGGAGCGGTCTTCGGTGCCTTTACTGTTCAAGGCCTGTGGTCCAAAGCCAAGACCTCCTCCTTAGCTACCTACTGGAACTGGGGGCCATCTTTTTGGTCCCTGTCTCATTGGAGCTCTCCCCTCCTGCCAACTCCACCTCAGTTGCCTGCTTGAACCTTCCGGGGAGGAACCAGAAGCCATGTGGCCTTACTAGTAGTCTCCCGCTCTCTTCTTTGGGTGGAGCGTCTTGTTCCAGCTCTGTTGGCGTTCCTCATTCCAGGCGTAGACTAGGCGGAAAACTACCTAAGCAAAAAAAGCTCCAGGGTGTGTGGTTGCTCCTCCAGAAGATCTTTCTACAGTTGTGCCCCTGGTAGGGCAGTCCTGACATAGACCTCTTCGTCTCCCGCCTGAACCATAAGCTCTCCCGCTACATGGCCAGGTCCCATGATTCACCCTTGTGATTTCCTGGTTGGACTTCTGGATTCTGTTCCAGTTCCCTCCTCTTTCTCTTGTCTCTTGAGTTCTCAAGAAACTCAAGACCAAGGGGGTTCCAGCCATCTTGGTAGCCCCAGATTGGCTCCACCATGCCTGGTACGTAGATCTCATGTTCCTGTTGGTGGACGCTCCTTGGCCTCTTCCTCTGCTAGTCGCCCTCTTTCTCAAGGACCATTTTTCCAGCTTACCTCAGCTGGGTTTACCAGCGTGGCTGTTTAAGACGAGGTCCTGAGGAGATGCGGTTTTTTGGAGCCTGTTGTCTAGTCCATGCTCAGGGCCTGAAACTTCCGGTCTGCGCTGATATACTTCATCACTACATATGATGGTGTGAGGGTAATGACTTCTATCTGCTCTCCCTCTCTCCTTCCTGGATCCTGGACTTTCTCCAGTCCAGTCTGGACCAATGTCTCCTGATGGTTTTGGTCTGCTATTAGAGATTGGCTGCCGCTCTTCATGGCTGCATCCTGGGCCTCTGCCCACACCTTCTCCAGGTTCTACCAGATCTATTCTGTGGCCTCTATCATTACCACCTTGGCTTGTAGGTTCTGCAGCAGCTGTGCGCCAGGATGCTCACATGGCTGTGTAATTCCCTCCCTCTCAGGCTGCTTTAGGACTTCCCATGATACTGTGTCCCCCAATGAAATAAGCGAGAAAACTGGATTTTCGTACTCACAGTAAAATCCTTTTCTCGTTGTATTTATTGGGGGACACAGATCAAAATAACCTCTGAACCCCAGAATCCAAGTACTCCCGCTCTCACAAGGGCTGTACCAAACTGTCCCTAAAGGTAACCCTAATTATTTATCATCATCAACATTTTTTCATAGCCATTGTTCCTTAGCCAGTAATGCATTCTTCATTTTGTGAAAAAAATAACCAAGCACTCGCCGTTCAATAATATTTAGTTATCTTAGTTATCTTTAGATACTGTATTATCCTTTTCACTGGAATATAAGATTGTAAATCAATCACTTACAATTTATAATCCACTATTAAGATGCAAGAGCTATGGAACAGAATCAATAAATACAATGTCTTACATTTTATGTAATCCCTCAATGCAAAATTAGGTGTTATATCAATATGAGCTACAGGCTCCTACAGTGAAAGGCGAAAAATTAATTTAAAATACCTTTTTTAAAATAAATTTAAATAAGAAAGAAAAGATAATTTGGGTGTATGCTAAAATGTTAAGTTATTAAAGGTAGGGGTGTACTTAAGTGTCTTGATATAGGAATTTTACATGTACATTTTTTGTGCACTAGAACCTTAAGGCTAAGGCCCCACGTAACGAAACACCGCTAAAAAACTACAGTGAAAACGCATCACATTTTTTTTTCTCAGCATTTTTCATCACGTTTTTGCTGAGTTTTTCACTGCTTACTATACCTAAAGCGAAAACACCAGAGTTTTCACAGATATAATTGACATGCTGTGATTTTAAAAAATGCGTGCATTTTTAAAAACACAGCTTTTTGGCAGAATATTTTTTTTCTGCAATGTGTGTATGGGATTAGCCAGAATCTCATTCACTTTGCAGATACTGTAAAATGCTGTGTTTTTTGCTGCAACGTTTCCGCATCGGCAAAACACTGTGTTTTCACAACGTGGGGCTTCAGCCTAAAAGAGTTGTCCACTATTAAATGTTGCATTGCTCTGTTAGATCACAAATTGTTGTTGCATAACTGTTAGTTCATCAAGTTAACAATTTGTTCAGTGTTCTCTATGAATAAAAAGTTATGTCTCTCAGAATAGGGCTATATTTATTGTGCAGAAGTAGTAGTAGTACCATAAAAAAAAAAAAAACTATATAAGGCCAGGACCCCACGTTGTGAAAACACAGCGTTTTGACCGCAGCGTTTTACATTACCTGCAAAGTGGATGGGATTCTGACTAATCCCATGCACACATTGCAGATAAAAATCGCAGCAGAAATTCTGGGATTTCAAAAACGCACACATTTTTGAAATCACAGCATGTCAATTATACCTACGGAAACACTGGCATTTTCCGTATAGGTATTGTGAGAGTGTGAACCTAGAGGGCGCTGGTGAGCGACCCAAAACCAGGGTTAAAAAGGTTCTCAACCAGACCCATAGGTGGGGCATCACTCCAGAGGGAGTGCAGACGGCTGGAGAGTGCTGCTGGTGACCTGCAGAGAGCAGGTGGATTGTGGAACCAGTCGGAGACAGACAGGTGGTCTGTCCCAAGAGGACTGGATTCCAGAAAGGACTGGTTAAGCTCAGTGTGAGCCAGACTGCTGAGGAGATACCTCAGTAAAGCTTCTTACCCTCAGAAGTTAGTCAGGGCTCAAGAAGTGAGTTATTGCCCGGTGTGTGGGCTAGGTTGTTTTTTTGTTTTTGTTCCTGTTATCACTTAGTAGCTAAGTAAAGCCATTTATTTTGGATTGCCACTACCTGATATGCTGTTTTTTTTGGCACCCAGCGCCACCAACACCTCTGTCAAATCCAAGAAGCTGCTACCTTTGATGCTAAACTACCCCCAATTGTCACAGTATAATAGAGGCAGAAAGTCCGCAGAGGAAAATTCTGCGGACTATTCTGTGGAAAACGCTGCAGAAAAAATGCAATGTGTTTCCGCCGTAGTCTTTTTCGCAGTGTTTTTTGGCTGTGGCTCTCTATGTAGGGCCTTAGCCTAAAAATGGAATCACCATAATTGTTGCAAGAATTAAGGTTACATGTCTGCAATGTGAAGGGTGTGATTTTTTTTTTTTTGATTCCTCTCCCAGAATCACTTAATAAAAATCAATGATATGTGCTGCAACTTTACAGAACCACTAATATAAATTACTTAAATGGGCTAGGCTATTTTTTTGTTTTTGTTCCTGTTATCACTTATTAGCTAAATAAAGCCATTTATTTTGGATTGCCACTACCTGATATGCTGTTTATTTAGCACCCAGTGCCACCAACACCTCTGTCAAATCCAGGAAGCTGCTACCTTTGATGCTAAACTACCCCCAATTGTCACATATGGTGCAGGATGCGGGCATAAAGAGATCCACGCAAGTCCTGAAAGAAAAGTGTTTGGTAACTGCAGTACCGCTAAATGTGCATTGTGGCCTACAGCTGGAAAAAGAAGTCTGTGATTTAAAGTGAGAAACCCAGGAGGGGTGAGTGGAACTACAAAATACCAAATTGTGTGCAAAACTGGTGAAAGTAAAACTCTGGAAGAGGAATCCAGGGAATGGACTTTGTGTATACTGTTGCACAGAAGTCTGTAAAGTGCTTGCTGATGGCAAGAAAGTAAGCAATGTGTGTAGAAGCTGGATATTGCCAACAGTCTATGTGAAAGGCTATGGTGCCATGTTTGTGTTTTCTGTGTAAGACAGAAGAAAATGCTGGTTGTCGTAGTGCCACATAAGTTAACTGGTGAATACATGTGACTGTGATAGTAAAAAGTTGCTGCCGGTTGAACCCAAGGTTTCTGTGGAATATTGTGTAAACTTGTTATTAAACCATGGGCAAGAAAAAAAAAATTTTAGTTTGTAAGAAAGCAGAAAAGATGCGAACAGGTGTGTTACTGCAGCAGTCTCAAGGCAGAGAGACACAAAACTCGGAACAGAGTCTGTGGAGTAAAGTAAAGATAATAGGTTGCATGAGAGTGACTTAGTTTTTCTAAAGCACCTCTGTTCTATGAATGAATATGTCCCTGCTGTCTGTATGTCTTATACTGGAGTGCATGAAAGTGCCAAAGATGAATATATTATGGTGCAGCAGCTTCAAGATGAGATTAAAACCATCAGGTTCATTTATGAAGATGAAATATCTGATTGGAAATGGCAACTTGGGGTATCAGAAAAAGAGAACCTTAAGTTAAAGGAAGAGCTTGACTCTATGAAAAGTTTATATCCAAGTCATTGTGGCAATGTGGTGCTGGGTTTGCCTGGAATGGACTGTGTCACTAAGAAGGAGTTTGCTGAAATTAAATGCGCTCTATCTAATAAAGTTCTACAGAGTGTAGAGCAAAAGCAAGTGCTTGAGAAGCAATTGCAGGATTTAACCCCTTAACGACCTTGGACGTACTATTACGTCCTGGGCGCTAGGTACTTCGCGCACCAGGACGTAATACTACGCCCGAGGCCGGCCGCCCGCTCACTATCTGAGCGGGCGGTATCGGAACCGGGTGTTAGCTGTATCTGACAGCTAACACCCTGCTCCATAACCCCCGGTCGGCCATAGCTTCCGATCGGCAGTTTTAACCCCTTGGATGCCGCGGTCAAATATGACCGCGGCATCCAAGGGGTTCCGCCGTCTTGCCGACCCCCCCCCGGCACCCCCCCGCGGCGAGATCGGGGGGTGCCGATATCTCTAATCTGCAGCCCGGGGTCTGCCAAGTGACCCCAGGCTGCCTGGAGCCCCCAGTACCTGGTTGATCCTGCCGAGACATCAGGAAGTCAGCGCTGTGTTTCCATAGCGCTGACTTCCTGTATAGGCTGCAAGACACGTGTATGCTCGTGTCTTGCAGTCTATAGTGCTGAGCCAGCAATCAAAGCATTGCTGGCTCAGATGTCCTAATGGGACACAAGAAAAAGTAAAAAAAAAGTGAAAAAAAAAATAATAAAGTATGTGAAAAAAATTAATAAAAGAATAAAGCCCCAAAAATTCCCTTTTCCTATATAAAATGAATTATATAAAAAATAAACCTAAAAATTTATAAAAACAATACATATTTGGTATCGTTGCGTCCGTAACAACCTGTACAATAAAACTGAAACCATATTTAATGTACACAGTGAAAGTCGGGGAAAAAAAACCGAAAAAAACCACCAAAAGTAACGATTTTTCGCCATCTCACCTTACAAAATATGCCATAAAAAGTGATCAAAAAGTCATATGTACCCTAAAATAGTACCAATAAAAAGCACAGGTTGTACCGCAAAAAATAAGCCCTAAACCAACTCTCAAAAATTAATTTATGTCCCCAAATGGGTTTTTGTTCTGCAAAATTGGTATTGCATAAAAAAACAGTATAAATGAGGTATCGCCGTAATTGTACCGACCCGCAGAATAAAGATAACATGTTACTTATGCTCTACGCTGCATGGTGAAAAATTTAAAAGATAAAACGCAGTGCCAGAATTGATGGGGTTGTTTTTTAATCCACCAAGAAAGAGTTAATAAAATTTATTTAATAAGTTGTAAGCACCTAAAAATGATGTCATTAAAAAATACATCTCACCCTGAAAACAACAAGCCCTCATATGGCTACATCACCAGAGAAATAAAGAAAATATAACTCGTACAATGTGAAGACAAAAACCCCAAAAATCGCCAAATCATTAGAGTATAACTGGCTGCGGCAGGAAGGGAATGTATAAGCTGTGCGAGCGTATATTAGGGTACACCCCAGATTTAGAGCTTACGAGTGATAATAAACCAGAAGTGACCCCCAGAGTGACCCCCCAATAATAGGAACTACTGGGGAAATAGTAGGGAATTTAGTGTACCCAATGTACTACGCACAGATTACATATTCACTTTTCCCCATCCGCTGCGCAGTCACGTCTGGGATACTAATGCTTGCTACACCCCTTGATAAATTCTTTGAGGGGTGCAGTTTTCAAAATGGGGTCATTCCCTAGGGGATTCCACTTTACTGGTACTTTAGAGGCTCTGCAAACATGACATGGCATCCAGATCCCAAACATCTGAATCTGCGCTCCAAAAGCCATATAGCGCTCCTTCCCTTCTGTGCCCTACTGTGTGCCCAAACCGCAGTTTATACCCACATGTATGACACTGGTGTACCCAGGATAAGGTACTTAATGTGATATATGGGTATAAACTCCTGTTTGGGCACAGCCGGGCACAGAAGGGAAGGAGCGCTATTTGGTTTTTGGACGCCATTGCACTTTTGCAGAGCTGAAATGCCAGTACAGTGGAATCCCCTGACATGTCACCCCATTTTGGAAACTGCACCCCTGAAGGAATTTATCCAGGGGTACAGTGAGCATTTTTAACCCCCAAGTGTTGCTATAATTTATTATCCGTAAATGAATAGGCAGCTGATGATGAAAGGTGAAAATGACAATTATTCCAGGAATACGACATTTCTATGCGTAATATGTTGTGCCCGGCTTGTATCAGAGATGAACGCTCCAAAAGCTTTTGTGCCCGGGATCCCCGATCACCAGTTTTTGGAGTGTGTGTCTGTGCAGACATAAGCTGGGCACAACATATCGGGCACTGAAATGGCGTATCTATAGAAAAATTTCATTTTTAACTTTTCATTATCAGCTGTGCATTCATTTTTGGAAATTAAAAGAATGCAACACTTAAGGGTTAATAATGCTCGCTACCCCACTTGATAAATCCCTTGAAGGGTATAGTTTCCAAAATGGGGTGACATGTCTGCGGATTCCAGTTTACTGACAATTCATGGTCTCTGCAAAAGTGGCATGGTGTCCAAAAAGCAAACTGTGCTCTAAAAACCAAAATAGCGCTCTTTCCCTTCTGTGCCTGGCTGTGCCCAAACAGCAGTTTATACCCACATATGGCATTGTTAAGTACGTTATCCTGGGTACACCAGTGTCATACGTGTGGGCATAAACTGTCATTTGGGCACACAGCAGGGCGCAAATGTGAAGGAGCGCTATGTGCTTTTGGAGCGCATATTTAGATTGTTGTTTTTTTGGACGCCATGTCACATTTGCAGAGACCCTAAAATTGCCCCTACAAAATGGGGGTCACTTCTTGGGGAATTCCAATTTACTGGCACCTCCAGGGCTCTGCAAAAATATCATGGCAACCAGAAAGTCCCTCTAAATCTGTACTCCAAAAGCTAAAAAAAACCACAGTGCTCCTTCCCTTCTGAGCCCTGCTGCGTGCCCAAGCAGCAGTTTATACCCACATATATAATTTTTTTGTCCCCCGGGATAGCCCACTTAATAGTTTTAGGAGTGCGTGTGTCTGATGCCACAAAGTCGCCGCAACGTATTAGGCACTGAAATTGGATATTTCTTTAAAAACTTAAATTTTCACTTTGTACATTAATTTTTGGGAAGCATTTTTAGGCTCTAAATGATAATACCCCTTGATACATTCCTTGAGGGGTGTAGTTTCTAAAATGGGGTCACTTTTGAGAGGTTTCCATTATATTGGTACTTTAGGGGTTCTGCAAATGCGACATGGCATCCAAAAACTATTCCAGCAAAATCTGCCCTCCAAAAGCTAAATAGCGCTCTTTCCATTTTTAGCCCTGCCATTTACCCATGCAGCAGATTACAACCACATATGGGGCATTTCTGTGTTCAGGAGAAATTGTGTAACGAACTTTGGGAAGCTTTTTCTCCTTTGTCCTCTTGTGAAAATGAAAAATTTGCGGCTAAATTGATGGTTTATTGGAAAAAAAGTAATTTTTCATTTTAATGTCCCAATGTTAATAAAATCTGTGAAACAGCTGTGAGGTCAAAATGTTCACCATACCCCTAGATAAATTCTATAAGGGGTGTAGTTTCCAAAATGGGGTCACTTTTTGGGGGTTTGTATTATATTGGTACTTTAGGGGCTCTGCAAATGCGACATGGCATCCGAAAACTATTCCAGCAAAATCTGCCCTCCAAAAGCTAAATAGCGCTCTTTCCATTTTGAGCCCTGCCATGTACCCATGCAGCAGATTACAACCACATATGGGGCATTTCTGTGTTCAGGAGAAATTGTGTAACGAACTTTGGGGTGCTTTTTCTCCTTTGTCCTCTTGTGAAAATGAAAAATTTGCGGCTAAATTGACGGTTTATTGGAAAAAAAAGTAATTTTTCATTTTAATGTCCCAATGTTAATAAAATCTGTGAAACAGCTGTAGGGTCAAAATGCTCATTATGTCCCTTGATATGTTCTGTGAGGGGTGTAGTTTCCAAAATGGGGTCACTTTTAGGGGGTTTCCACTGTATTGGTCCTTTGGGGGCTCTGCAAATGCGACATGGTACCTGAAAACTATTCCAGCAAAATCTGCTCTTCAAAAGCTAAATAGCGCTCTTTCCATTCTGAGCCCTGCCATGTACCCATACAGCAGATTACGACCACATATGGGGTATTGCTGTGTTTAGGAGCAATTATTTTGCAAACTGTGGGGTGCTTTTTCTCCTTTAACCCATTGTGAAAATGAAAACTTTGGGGATAAAGTGACATTTTAGTAATGTTTCATTTATACATCCCAGTGTTAGCAAAATCTGTGAAAAGAATGTAAGGTCAAAATGCTCACTATACCCCTATATGAATTCTGTGAGGGGTGTAGTTTGCAAAATGGGGTCACTTTTTGGGGTTTTCCTTTGTATTGGTACTCTAGGGGCTTTGCAAATGAGACATGGCACCTGAAAACTATTCCAGCAAAATCTGCTTTTCAGACGCCCAGTGTCACTCCTTCCCTTCTGTGCGCTGCCATTCGCCCAAACATCAGTTTACACCCACTTGTGGGGTATTTCCGTGCTCGGGAGAAATTGCATAACAAACTGTGAGATGCATTTTTTCCTTTAACCCTTTGTGAATGTGTTAATTTTAGGGCTAAATTAAGGAATTAGTGGGAAAAAATTAAATGTCTAAATTTCACCTCCATATTGTTTTAATTCCAGTGAAATTCTTAAAGGGTTAACAAACTTCCCAAATGTTATTTTGAATTATTTGAGGGGTGCAGTTTTGAAAATGGGGTGATTTATGGGGGTTTCTAATATATAGGCCTTTATAATCCTCTTCAGAACTGAAGTGGTCCCTAAAAAATTAGTTTGGGAAATTTTCTTGTAAATCTGCAAAATCGCTGTTACACTTGTAAGCCTTCTAACATCCAAAATAAATTACAGGACGATTAAAAGATGATGCCGATATAAAGCAGAGATATGGTAGATAATATGTATTAATGTATTTGGGTGGTATGACTATCTATCTGAAAAGCAGAGCATTTCACATTTTGAAAATTGCGATTTTTTTCAAAATTTCCATCAAATTTCCTATTTTTCTATAAATAAATACAAAAATATTCATTAGTGATTACCACTAACATGAAGTACAATGTGTCACGAAAAAACAATCTCAAAATCACTTGTGTAAGTTAAGACGTCTCAAAGTTATTGCCATATAAAGTGACACATGTCAGTTTTGAAAAACGAGGCCTGGTCCTTAACGCACTTTTGGGCTGGGTCCTTAAGGGGTTAAAGGAGCAGCATGTCCAAGACTCCAGTGCCAAAGAGAGTGTCATTGAAAAATTAAGAGATGACCTTGAAACTGCTAAACGTGAGAGAAGTGAATTTTTGCAGTGTCAGTCAGAATGTTTGGATGACCAAGTCAGGAAGTGTGAAAAACTTTCGGCGGCATTAACTGATAAAGAAAATGAAGTTTCAGAGCTGAGGAAGGAGGTGTCTGACCGAGAGAGTGATTTAGAATCTGTGGTGCAGATATTGCAGTCAGAGCAAAACTTGCATGAACTAAAGCAGGTTCAACTAAACAAAGAAATGAAGGAATGGCAGAGCAGAGCTGGAGTTCTGGAACAAAGAGAAATAGAACTCCAAGCTAGAATATGTAGCCTGGAGAGGGCGCTGTCAGGATCTTGTGAAGATAATGAGAAATTGTTTGTTTTGGTGCAAAATAAAGACACAGAATTGATGGAGATGTCATCTGTCCATGCTCAGAATTTACAAACCTTGCAGGAGAGTCACAAAGAAGTTGAGAAAAACCTGGAATCTGTGCAGATATTGTATGAGGACAAAGCCAATGCTTATGAGAAGCTGGAAAAGGTCAAGAGAGAACTTGACCTCCAGATAGAAGACATGAGGATTCAGTTTGAAGAAAAAATGTCTGATATATCTGCTCAGATTATAGATCTAAAAATGCTTATTGCTAAACTAAAGGTGCAAGTGGACAAACAGGAGGAAGACCTGCTAGGTGCACTAGTAAAAACTGAGATGGAGGCAGTGAAGAAAATTCTGGAGCTGGAATCAGAGATTTGTGCGTTACAGAAGGCGTTAGAATTAGAGAAAGCTGCCAGCATAGAGGCAGAGACAGGGGAGCCAAAAAGTCAGACAGATATGAGAGACCTGTCCAGTGATGGTGATACCAGTGACCAGATTATGATGGAACAACGTGATTGTTCACCTGAAGTTTTACACAATGTAGTTCCCTTAGTAGATGGTGCCTTAAGTTATGAAAAGGAACAGCAAAAAGGGCTGCTCTACAAAATTATTGGGCATAAAGTAGTTGAGAGTATGACACCCCCTAGACCTGCAAGGGTTAAAAAGAAAGGTGTTATTGTTCAAGACAAATGCTGCAGTTCTCTTACATGGTCAAAACAGATGAAGAGTGTCTTTCATAAGTTAAAACAAGTCCAGAGCTACGAGAGCCATGAGATAGTAAATAAGATGAAGGGTCGTCAAAATTGGGGAACAAGTCTTCGTAAGAAAATTGACCATAGGTATGTTGTTCCAACAAATAAAGTGTCTGAAGCCATTGTGGATAAAGCTGTTTCTGTACCTGTCTCTAGCAAAATGTCTGGTGGACAAGTGGTGAATAATGTCTCCATGTTATCTGTGAAATGGGAGTCGGGAAGTAATATAGGCAACTCAAAAGGAAGAGAAGAGGCAAAAATTGTTTTGCAGCCTGATGATAATAGTGAGAAGAAGAGGCTGAGAAACCAGAAATGTCAAGTGACTGGAATTTGTAAAATGAGACCGCCAGATTGGTACATGTGGACAATCACTGGACAAGTTTATTTGATTACAAAGGGGCGTCAACATTGTATGTCTTGTCCCATTGTCGCTCAACCCATGGGTGGTGAGCTGAGGGGGAGGGAATGTGAGAATGTGAACCTAGAGGGGGCTGGTGATCGACCCAAAACCAGGGTTAAAAAGGTCCTCAACCACACCTATAGGTGGGGCCTCACTCCAGAGGGAGTGCAGACGGCAGGAGAGTGCTGCTGGTGACCTGCAGAGAGCAGGTGGATTGTGGAACCAGTCGGAGACAGACAGGCGGTCTGTCCCAAGAGGACTGGATTCCAGAAAGGACTGGTTAAGCTCAGTGTGAGCCAGACTGCTGAGGAGAAGCCTCAGTAAAGCTTCTTGCCCCCAGAAGTTAGTCAGGGCTCAAGAAGTGAGTTATTGCCCGGTGTGTGGGCTAGGTTGTTTTTTTGTTTTTGTTCCTGTTATCACTTATTAGCTAAATAAAGCCATTTATTTTGGATTGCCACTACCTGATATGCTGTTTTTTTTGGCACCCAGCGCCACCAACACCTCTGTCAAATCCAGGAAGCTGCTACCTTTGATGCTAAACTACCCCCAATTGTCACAGTATAATAGAGGCAGAAAGTCCGCAGAGGAAAATTCTGCGGACTATTCTGTGGAAAACGCTGCAGAAAAAATGCAATGTGTTTCCGCCATAGTCTTTTTCGCAGTGTTTTTTGACTGCGGCTCTCTATGTAGGGCCTTAGCCTAAAATTGGAATCACCATAATTGTTGCAAGAATTAAGGTTACATGTCTGCAATGTGAAGGGTGTGATTTTTTTTTTTTTTGATTCCTCTCCCAGAATCACTTAATAAAAATCAATGATATGTGCTACAACTTTACAGAACCACTAATATAAATTACTTAAATGTTGCATTAATAATGTGTAGCTATGGATTTACTGTGGAAGTACCAACGTACTGTGCATTGACCTGCAATTACGGAAACAAGAAGTTCGCACACTGAAAAATTAGACAGGTGTACATACATTATTATGATGTACCTACATTATTATATTAAAGTAGTTATATGGGATTTTTTAAAAACTTAATACCAGGGAATTCAACAGAACACAAAGAGGAGGGAGGAGCTGGGGCAACTGGTTTTGATCACATGATCATGTGGGTGAAGATTGTGAGGATGTTGAATCCTTGAAGGTGGAAATGCATAAGGATGTAACCACGAATAAAATACTTCTTGGTGTAATCTATAAACCCCCTAACATACAGCTGTGCTAAAAAGTTTACATACCCCGGCAGATTTTTTGGGTTTTTTTGGCCTTTTTTCAGAGAATATGAATGACAACACAAAAACTTTTTCTCCACTCATGGTTAGTGGTTGGTTGAAGCCATTTACTGTCATATTTCTGTGTTTTCTCTTTTTAAATCATAATGACAACCAAAAACATCAAAATGACCCTGTTCAAAAGTTCACATACCCCAGTTCTTAATACCGTGTATTGCCCCCTCTAACATCAATGACAGCTTGAAGTCTTTTGTGGTAGTTGTGGATGAGGCTCTTTATTTTCTCAGATGGTAAAACTGCCCATTCTTCTTAGCAAAAAGTCTCCAGTTCCTGTAAATTTCTGGTCTGTCTTGCATGTACTGCGCGCTTGAGATCTCCCCAGAGTGCCTCAATGATATTGAGGGCAGGAGACTGAGATGGCCACTCCAGAACCTTCACTTTCTTCTGCTGTAGCCCATGACAGGTCTTGTGTTTTGGATCGTTGTCATGTTGGAATGTCCAAGTACGTCCCATGTGCAGCTTCCTGGCTGATGAGTGAAAATTTGCCTCCAGTATTTGCTGATAACATGTTGCATTCATTTTTCCTTCAACTTTGACCAAGTTTCCTGTGCCTTTGAAGCTCACACATCCCCACATCATCAGTGATCCACCTCCGTGCTTTACAGTAGGAATGGTATTCCTTTCATCATAGGCCTTGTTGACACCTCTCCAAATGTAACGTTTATGGCTGTGGCCAAAAAGTTAAATTTTTGTCTCATCACTCCAAATTACCTTGTTCCAGTAGTTTTGAGGCTTGTCTCTGTGCTCTTTGGTGTAATGAAGACGAGATTCTTTGTGGCATTTGCACAGTAATGGCTTTCTTCTGGCAACTCGACCATGCAGCCCATTTTTCTTCAAGTGCCTCCTTATTGTTCATCTTGAAAAAGCCACAACGATATTTTTCATAGAGTCCTGTATTTTAGCTGATGTTATGTGTGGGTTTTTCTTTGCATCCCGAACAATTTTCCAGGCAGTTGTGGCCGAAATTTTGGTTGGTCTACCTGACTGTGGTTTGGTTTTTACAGAGCCCCTGAGTTTCCATTTGTTAATCACAGTTTGAACACTTCTGACTGGCATTATCAATTCCTTATATATCTTTTAGTATCCCTTTCCTGTTTTATACAGTTCAACTATCTATTCCCGTAGATCCATGGACAATCCTTTTGCTTTCCCCATGACTCACAATCCAGAAACGTCAGGGGCTGGAGGAAAGATGTAACAGTCTGTCTGGATCCCAGAAACTCACTCAGCTTTTATGCACACACACTGATTACAAGCAAACAGGTCACAGGTGAGGATGTTACTTTTAGTAGCCATTCAAACCCCTTTGTGTCAACTTCTGGGCATGTTATCAGGCCAAAATCAACAGGGTATGTGAACTTTTGAACAGGGTCATTTTGATGTTTTTGGTTGTCATTATGATTTAAAAAGAGAAAACACAGAAGTTTGACAATAAATGGCTTCAACCAACCACTAACCATGAGTGGAGAAAAAGTTTTTGTGTTATCATTCATATTCTCTGAAAAAAGGCCAAAAAAACAAAAAATCTGCCAGGGTATGTCAACTTTTTAGCACAACTGTAACTGAAGAGTTAGAAGATCAGTTGTATAAGCAAATTGATTGGATGGGTGATGGCAAAACTTTTAGAGACCGAGTGCCCAAACTGCAACCCAAAACCGACTAAATTATTGCAAAGTGCCAACAGCAATTTAACCTTAATACTGTGCGGATCCACAATTCCGGACAGTTACGGACCTGCAAAATACAGTCATGTAAATGGGGCTTTACAGAGCTTTCAATAATACAAACAACTTTGTACTGAAAGGTAGAAGTTTGCATTTGGTACTTTTGAACAATTAATGTTCACTATTTACATCGCACATGATCTGTTTTATAGTGACCATGCAATGTTATTACAGTCTGTACTAATATCACATGTCTGGTATAAAACCGATACTGTGTGATATAAATAGTGAAGGGGCCCCCACACAGTACAATGCACTCCACAGTGACCCCCAGACAATACAATTCGCTCCACAGTGGCCCCCACATAGTACAATGCACTCCACAGTGGCCCCCAGACAGTACAATGTGCTCTACAGTGGCCCCCAGGCAGTAATGTATGCATTATATGCTCCACAGTGGCCCCCACACAGTATTATATGCTCCAGAGTGGCCCCCACACAGTATTATATGCTCTAGAGTAGCCCCCTCACAGTATTATATGCTCCACAGTGGGCCCCCACACAGTATTATATGCTCCACAGTGGCCCCAACACAGAATTATACACTCTACAGTGGGCCTCCAGACAGTATTATATGCTCCACTTTGGACCCCCACACAGTAGTATATGCTCCACAGTTGCCCCCTACACAGTATTATATTCTCTACAGTGACCCCCACACAGTATTATATGCTCCACAGTGGGCCTCCACAAAGTTTTATATGCTCCACAGTGGGCCCTCACACAATATTATATGCTCCACAGTGGTCCCCCACACAGTATTATATGCTCCACAGTGGCCCCCACACAGTATTATATGCTTTACTTTGGGCCCACACAGTATTATATGCTCTACTTTGGGCCCACACACTATTATATGCTCCACAGTGGACCCCCACACAGTATTATATGCTCTACTTTGGGCCCACGCAGTATTATATGCTCTACTTTGGGCCCACACAGTATTATATGCTCCACAGTGGGCCCCCACACAGTATTATATGCTACTTACCTTGCCTCCCACGAAGAGCAGCCGTGCGTCCTCCTTCTTCTGACTGCAGGCGCTGATGAATGACGTCATCACGCCTGTGTCTAAGCAGAGGTCACACTCTGCCTTCAGTGTAGGCTGCGGTCCCGCGGTCTCCCAGGCCCGCGGCCTACACTGACAGTTTTCAGCTGTATGTGCATTTGCACATACAGCTGAAAGAAGCGATCGCTCACTAATGGGGAATCCTGTACCGGATTCCCAGTTAGTGAGCGATCAGGGCATGCCAACAGAACGGCTCTGAGTGCCCCCTCTGGCAAGTGTGCCATAGGTTCAGCAACACGGTACTAAGATATTGACTGGGGTCATAATTCTGCATCATCTGCAAAGGGGACAAACAACCTATTGCAGGACATTTTACGGTCCTGTTGGATGTTTTTCTGGATCCAGTCATTTCTTACATCACGGCACTTGTGAAAACCTTGATAATAGACCATAATCTCATGAGAGTCCATCTAAATTGCAAAAACATAAAAAGATTTGGAGGGAAAAATCCTTCAATTTCCCCAGGATAAAGACTTGGAGCAGCTATTGTCAGACGTTGATGCAGAGGATAAGAGGGTAACAGTAGGATGGTGCCTGGAAGGACTTCTGGTAAACCGCCATACTAGTACGGCGGAAGCATGGTGTACACACAGAAACTGTGTGCGCATCATGTTTTGCGGTTGCCAGCCATTATATATGGCTGACACTTCCCTCTATATGAGCGCCAAGCACGGGTATTAACCCCTGAGATGCCACAGTCAACATGACCGTGGCATCCTAGGGGTTTTATATTTTATATATATATATATTGGGGCCCCGATCAGCCCCCTGTGATGTGTTTGGGGGGTACCAGTGTTCCTATTTGGCATCCTGGGGTCTGATCTGTGAACCCTGGTCTATCACACTGCTGCCCTCCACATACCTGGTTGATCCTGCCCAGGGCCAGCTCCGTGCTTGTGTGGGCCCTTGGGTGACAAAGCCTCAGAGAGACCATTTTGGAGTAACTCATGCACAGCGCAGCAAAAAACCAACCTAAATTGGGTGCTTTTTGCTGAGGCAGACCTACTGGAGTAAACTGCAATACAGTCCATTCCATACAAGTAGATAGAACCTGTTCAGACGTTGGAAAGTAATGAGGGATTTCAGGTGGACGTCTGCTTCCTATTCCTTTTTATTTTCTGCCCTCCAGCTCACGGTATAACGCCCCATTTACACAAACTATAATGTCCCAAAGTGGCCTCCAGACAGTATAATGTCCCACAGCGATTCCATGCAGTATAATGTCCCTTCTGGGGAAATATCTTCTTAACATCCTTCTATACTCCCTGAGGCATCCATCACAGTTGCCACTATGAAACTGCTATTGTCCAGTCTCCAATCATCCATACATAGAGATTTGCAAAAATCCTTCCATGCCCTGCACTCTGAAATTCAATCTCTGGGTTAACGCACCTCACATATTGAGGGCAAAATGGCTGAACTGACTTCTGCACATAATGGTTTGGTAGACTGTAATAACAATATGGAGGACGAGGTCGAGGCCCTAAAGTCTAAACTAGGCAACATGGAGGATGGGTCATGGTGCAACAATCTGCGCTTCAGGGGTATACCTGAAACTGTTAAGCCCAATGAGCTCCTCATGTTTATCACTAACTTTTTTGCCAGCTTGTTACCTGAGGCTTCACAACTAGACCTTGCTATTGATAGGGTGCACCACCTGCCATAGCCCAAAAATCTTCTATCCTCTACTCCCAGGGACACTGTAGCCCGCATCCATTTTAAAGACATTTCTATATTTACGGACCTATCAGCCACCACGATGGTCTGGAGACGGTCCTTTGCTGCTAGTACTAAAGTCCTCTGTAAGCACTGCATCACCTACAAATGGGGAATCCCCGTTAAACTGATTATCTTGCATAATGGCTCAACTACGATGGCTACTACTCCAGAGGACGCAGCCCGTTTGTGCGATTCCTGGTCGCTTCGATCATCCACCACGGTCTCTCCTGCAGCCAAAAGAGGATCTCAGTCCCATATCACCACTGACTGGACCACTGTCACCCATGGTAAAAACAAATGACCTAACCCCATCCACCATTTCTACGTCTATGCAATGTAGCAGTCCGTGCTCAACCTGTATTGCTTGGCTGATAAGCCTCTTTCTACATTGCCGTGCCTGACATGCCTATACCAGGTCAAAATTACTTGGTTCCCAACTGACTCTATTCGTCACTTGTATTATGTTTTATATATTCTGTCTTACTTTGTTTGCAGTTTTAAAGTTACTGTTATTCCCTGTTGACCTCTCTGCCCAAACATTTAAGGTGGTCTATGTTTTTGCCGCTACAGTTTTTCACTAGAGTCCGTCCATAGCAAGTATTACTTTACTATTTCATTATGGTATTTATAGTCACTTCCCTAAGTGTCATGGGGTTAAACTCTCCTTTTAAGAGATTGCTTGTGTGGAGGAAGGCCAGTAGCCTCAATGCAGACATTCCTTGCCTGCAAGAAACCCATCTAAATCAGGAGGATGTGTGTCGCCTCAAGCACAAATGATGCCCTACCATATTCACCTGCATTCCCTATCCAAGACACTATTGCATTCCAATTGTCATTACATTATACTACTCTGTACTTTGAATAATGTACTGTATACTTTGGTATCAGTTTATGCTCCCAAAGCCAGGCAACAAAAATTTATATTCTCCTTGATGGCTAAGATGACTCAGATATAACATGGTCAGGGAGACCTGGGATCGTATTAGGAGGGGAAAAGTGTTTTATATACTTTATCTGGAGCGCCAGGGAATCTGACACTTATTATGTGTAGCACATCCTCTCCTATTTTCAGGCAATATATGTGTTTGTGTGGCCAGATGTAACTAACATCTTGATAGGCATACACTAGATACGCACATTATTCTCTTATATCAACCTAAACTTAAAGGGGTATTGCCATGTACATAATTATATCTATATTTGTAGATAATTAAAAGTTAAACATTTTTGCAAATATAAGCAGTTAAAAATTCTGCAGAGTTTTAAAGATTTTCTCTAAATATCTTTTTGATAATAGTCTGTTGTCTTGATTGGTTGCCAATGGTTGCCAATGGATACGACCACATGTGCAGAAACTTTCTATGGTCTGGGATTTGTTAGAAGAAACCCAGCAATGATTCTCTTATTGTTGCTGGGTTATCAGGCAGGGACACTACAGGTATCAGAAGATATCCCGGCCACAATAAGAAAATCATAGCTGATTTTTTACCTTAGAAAGTTCCTGCACTCATGGTCGTATCCACTGGAAACCAATCAAGACTAGTGACAATGAGATATTTAGATAAAATCTTTAAGATTCTGCAAAATGTTTAATTAGTTATATTTGCAAAAATGCATAACTTTTAATTATCTACAACTTTAAAAATTGTTATGTTCGTGGGAATACCCCTTTAAGCTTATAAGCACACTATCTGTTCTATCTCCGGTTAACATATTCCTACAGGGGATACAGTAGTTTATTTAGCCACTTGGCAACATTGGATAATGGAGTTCTATCCCTGCCACTGCCATGCTAATTTAGATTATTACCAGAAGGCTTAATAGTTATGAACATTAGTTATTTTGATACTACAGATTACATATTGGGGCTTTAGATTTAACAATAAAAGTGAAGTTTTATTATTGGATATCAAATTTATTGAGTCCTTTTAGAGATCTTGAAGTAGTTGTACTGTATACTTTGGTATGAGTTTATGCTCCCAATGCCAGGCAACAAAAAATTATATCCTCCTTGATGGCTAAATTGACCCAGATCTAACATGGTTCCATCATTATGACATCACCCTGGTGAACAAGATTTAACTTTTTTTTTTCCCATCCCCATAAAATTTACACTAGGATAGACCTTTTTTTTTCATCAATAAACAACTTATTCCCAGGTCCACGTCTAGTTCTATAGGTACCATATATAGGTTTTCCTCCATATGTGGGGTATTTATGTAGTTATGTAGTCACGAGAAATTGTGTAACAAATTGTTGAATACATTTTCTCCTTTAACCCCTTGAAAAAATGAAAAATTTGTGGCTAAAGCAACATTTTATTGCAAAAAATATAATTTTTAATTTTCACTGCCCAATGTTAATAAAATCTATGAAACAGCTGTGGGATCAAAATGCTGAGTATAGCCCTTGATAAATTTCTTCAGGGGTGTAGTTTCCAAAAGAGGGTCATGTGTTGTGCTGGCATTTTAGGGCTCTGCAAATGAGAAGTAGCAACCAAAAACAATTACAGTTAATTTTGCCTTCTAAGGCTAAGCCAAATTTGTTGCAGATTTTGATGCATTTTCCTAAGCCAAAGCCAAAAGTGTATTGAGCAGAAGGGAGAAGTATAAGTACTTCCTAGATGTTTCCTATTCTTGCTGTAGCCACAACTAGGTTTGGCTCAAAAAAACAAAGCAAAATCTGCAACAAAAAAAAGTTGCGTTTCTGCAACGTGGGAACCTAAAAGCCAAATAGCGCTCTTTCCATTCTAAGCTCCACTATGTACCCATACAACAGTTTACTACCACATATGGGGTATTGCCGTATTCAGGAGAAATTGTGTAACAAACTGTGGGGTGCTTTTTCTCATTTAACCTTTTGTGAAAATTTGGGCCTTATGCGACATTTTAGTGGAAAAAAGTAATTTTTCACTTTCACATGCCATTGGCAGTAATTTCGGTGAAACAGCTGTGGGTGCAAAATGTTGATTATACCCCTCAATAAATTTCTTGCGGAGTCATTTCTCAGGGCTTTCCACTGTGCTGGTACCTCAGGGTCTCTGCAAATGTGACATTGTGCCTGAAATCAATTCCAGCAAAATCTGCCCTCCAAAAATGTCAGTGGTACTGCTTCCCTGCTGTGTGCCAATACAGAAAATTATATCCACATGTGGGGTATTTCTAAAGTCGGGAGAAATTGTTTAACAAATCGTGGGATGCAGTTCTCTTTGTAAAAAAGGAAACATTTTATAGATAAGAATGTCATTTTTCATTTTCATGGCCTAATTCTGTGAAAGACCTGTAAGGTCAAAGCACTCAGTATACCCCTTGACAAATTCTAGTTTCCAAAAATTGGGTCACTTTTTGGGGGTTTTCATTGTTTTGGCAGCGCAGGGGCTCTGCAAATGGGACAAGGTACCTGAAAACTATTCCAGCAAAATCTGTCCTTTAAAAGCCAATTAAAGCCGTTTCAAGCCCTGCCATGTGCCTGTACATGAGTGTACCAGCACATATGGCGTATTGTCATGTTCAGGAGTAAAATGTTATTTGGTTATTCTCCTTTAACCCTTTGTGAAGATGAAAAATTTAAGACTAAAGTGACATTTTTTCAGAAAAATGTTTTTTCATTTTCACATCCGAATGGTAATAAATTCAGTGAAAAACCTGTAGGGTCAAAACACTCACTATACCCCCCTTGATGAATTCCTTGAGGGGTCTAGTTTCCAAAATGGGGTCACTTTCTGGGGGTTTCCACTGTTTTGGCACCTCAGGGGCTCTGAAAATGCGACATGGTGCATGAAAATGATCACAGCAAAATCTGCCCTCCAAAAGCTCATTGGTGCTCCTTCCCTTCTGCATCTTGCTGTGTCCATATATCAGTTTACATTCACATGTGGGGTACTATGGTAGTCGGGAAAACTTGCATAACAAATTGTGTGGTGCATTTTCTCCTTTACCCCTTATGAATGTGTAAACTCTAGAACTAAATGAAAATATTAGTAAAAGAAATTGAAACGTGTAAATTTCACCTCCATTTTGTCTTAATTCCGGTTAAACGCTTATAGGGTTAAAATACTTAGTATATGCTGTTTTTTCCTACCCTTTTACCCTCTGTTTGTCTCCCTTGTCCTGGTGTCTTAACTGTTCTACTCTCTTTTTTATTGGTTCTCCATTTTATTGTTTTTCTCCTAAGCAGTTTTGTATTTACTGTTTGTTTATTACAGTTGTGCTAAAAAGTTTACATACATTTTTTGTTTTTTTGGCCTTTTTTCAGAGAATATGAATGATAACACAAAAACTTTTTCTCCACTTATGGTTAGTGGTTGGTTGAAGCCATTTATTGTCAAACTTCTGTATTTTCTCTTTTTAAATCATAATGACAACCAAAAACTTCAAAATGACCCTCTTCAAAAGTTCACATACCCTGGTGATTTTGGCCTGATAACATGCCCAGAAGTTGACACAAAGGGGATTGAATGGCTACTAAAAGTAACATCCTCACCTGTGACCTTTTTCAGTCTAACGTTGGTTTATTTAATTACAGCACTGTGGCACCAACAGTGTGATATAGAATGTGATGGACCAGGCCACATGACATGTATGGCAATGGTGGCAATGGTGCTAGCTGTAGTAACTTGAGTGACAGTTAAAACACCACTGACAGCACTAAACACCCTCTTTGCCATTATGCTTAAGACTGTACAATATAAAACTTATGCAAACTAGGCCAGCTCCTTCCACTACTCTAACCTATTCTCCCAAGTTTCCATGTAATCAAAGTTATCTGCTGTGACAATGGAGCACTCTAGGTATGACTGTACCTGTTGGTGTCGCCACTGGGTTTCAGTTGCCTGTTGTGGGTCTAGTTGGCGCTGCAAAGTGAAAAAATTTCTTGCTCATCATGTTCCAGATACTGTACTGGCTGCTGATGCTGCTGCTTTTCCTCCTGTTACATGCAGGGACAATATGTTATTCTACCAACTGCAGTGCAGCAACAATATTGGTGTCATTGTCGATGGTAGCACTGTCTAGTTGTAGTTGACGAGGAGCCATCCAGTGGGATACCTGCTGTGCTAGTTCCATCTCGTTTGTACATTGACCCAGAGGGCTGTGAAATCCATATATTGTCCTTGTCCACAATTGCTGCTCTATGTGCTGATGGTGGTGTGCACTGTTCTCCACACTGACATATGCATGGAAAAGCCCACATTCTCTTACACATGGTGATATAAAGCAGGGACAGCTTTCCTAGAGAAATAATGGTAGCTAGGTATCATGCAGTCACAGGCCCACAACCCAGTGCAGAAAAAAGACCTTAACAAATGGAGATTTTTCAGACTACCACAGGCTATGTCAGTGTTTTAGCCATTGTAATGGCACTTTGTATATAAACATAACAAAAGATTTTTCACCAACAAGACTGACTTTGTCAATCCGACACTGCATTACAATAAAATAAACTGCTCTGTTGCAATAAAAATTAACAAACTAGATTACCTTTCCAGTGTCTGTATTTCAGCAGTCACAACCTCACAACACAGTGCAGAAATTCTCCATCCCTCCACTTCTATGAGTTCTCTGTCTATCTGCCAGAAATTATTTAAATCTAACTAAACTTTTTTCCACTTGTCCTCCTCCTTTTAGTCTGTAGTTCTATTGCGATATTGCAATTGTTTTGGATCATGTAGTAATGATGATAGGACATGTTCCTCTCAGTTTGAACATATCCTAAGATGACTCTGTGTTTGTCTTCTAAAATCTTGACATCAACATTGTACTGTAATGTCTCCATCAACTACTGATTGGCTGAGAGGTTGTTGGATGATGCCAAAAGCTAGCCAACATCACAGAAATGTGATTCTTCTTCTCCTCAGTATTTTAACTGCATAATGCTTGTCACAACAGCCATCTTAGTTCACCTGAGATGGATAAATCACAAAGGTTTTGGTTTCATTAAAAAAAAAAACTTTTGGAAAATTAGGGTAGCATCACGCATGTCATGTACCCCAAGTGTTCAGTGCTGAGTCCATTGTTATCTAATTTATTTTTTTATATAGAAGATTGGACTAATAGCATTTTTGCAGATCTACCAAGCTATGTAGTACAGTGTGGTCTATGCAGGAAAATGAACAGACTGAGCGTTTGTGAATCCATTTGGTAAATAAGGTTAAGTATGGATAAATGTAAAGTTATACATCTGGGTATAATAATTTGCATGCAAAATATATCCTAGGTGGAGTAAGGCTGGGATAGTCACTGCTGGAGAAAGACTTAAGCTAAGTTTACACCTACGTTCAAATTTCCATTCTTCAGGTCCACTCGGGACCCAAAAAATGGAAACCCAATCTGCTTAAAAAGCAGTTACCCACGGAAACCCGCAGACTTCATAGACTATAATGGGGTCTGCTGGGTTTCCTCACGATTTCCGCCCGAAAAATGCAGAGACAAAAGCCCTGCTTGCAGGACGATTAAAAGATTATGCCAATATAAAGCACAGATATGGTAAATAATATTTATTAATGTATTTGGGTGGTAGGACTGTCTGAAAAGCAGAGCATTTCACATTTTGAAAATTGCGATTTTTTATTTTTCAAAATGTCCTTTTTTTTAAATAAATAAATACAAAAATATTGATCAATGTTTACCACAAATATGAAGTACAACGTGTTATGAATAAACAGTCTCAAAATCACTTGTATAAGTCAAAGCGTCTCAAAGTTATTGCCATAAAAAGTGACACTTGTCAGTTTTGAAAAATGAGTCCTGGTCCATAAGGCACTTTTAGGCTGTGCCCTTATGGGGTTAAAGGCATTTATACTTGTTCCCTATGGGTATACATTTTGCTATATACTTGCTCGATGTAGATTTAAATGTCTTCCACTTAACCTCTGTATGCTTTACTTCTTCACAGGTCAGAGAACTTGCCTAGATTATCCTCTCATATAAATCAATGAGTTTTCTCTAGCCTAGATCCTAGCCACCTCCATAATCAAGTTTGGAAAATAGAGTAAAAATTTATTACATTGATAAGTATCAGATGTTAGTGCGCAAAAAATGAGACTTTTTAATTTCTGCGTCGTCTGCCACTTTCCCGAAAAGGGGCATGGCGAGGGCATGCAGATATACCATAATTTATACCAGAAATAATTGGGTAAATGAACGCTAACTATGAACTGGCACACACTTGCACTAAGGCATAAAGCCCAGCAGAAGGTGTGCTTCTTTTGAGTAGGCGTGCGTGCACCCTCTACCACCTCTGGGGCTATGAAGACTGGTGTGAGTAACACAAATTGTCATAAATCCACCCCATTGTATAGTTTGACTGTCTATAGGTAAATCCAGTTCTACAAGTAGGCATTCCTATTAAAGTATTACTTTACTGAGAACAAAGAATATAATATGGTGGAAATATTTTTATTTTGCCATCCTAAGGAAAAAAATTGTAAAAAAAACCAGACAATTTTAGTTCTGCACAAAGAAACAAAGCATGAATGACATCATACTTTAACCAAGCCATCAAGTAATTCAGTTTTGTCTATATAAAACAGAATTTTTTGAGGCAGTCAGTCATGGTCTGTACGTTAAGCTGATTCTTTTTGTACCTTGCTTATATTTCCAGCACATTTCTAATAGAGTCACAGAATCATTTCAATAACACTAACTGACGCTAAATCTATTAGGTTCTATAAAAGAACTTAGAGGAATATCACTTTTTTAAATCTGTTTTTATTTTTTACTTTTAGCTTTTTAATTTTATTTTCTCTCCGTGATTATAGGGGCTGCGATCTAGCCTTAAAGGGATTTCCCATCTCCGCCTCTCAGCAGCTTTGCCTGCTATCTCTTCTTCTCTCTTCCTGTATTCTTCAACAAGCTGGTGGGTGGGTTTTCATTTGATGAACAGGACACTATGAAGTACCTCAGTATATAAAGACATTGCCTTTACTATGAGAGATTATTTATTCTGATTAGAGGTGAGAAAATTTCTCAAAAGTTCGATTCGGCACTTCTATTCGAAGTTCCAAAAAAATTTGCTTCGATCCGAATTACTTTGCTGCAAATATCGCTAAAAAACACCTATTTCCTAGCTTCAGAGAGCCTGAATAGTGGAGTAGAACACTGTGCCTTGCAGAAACATGCATAGAGAGCCTACTGTGATAGTCAAATGACACGGACATGACAGGCGTCGCTCTTAGAATCAATGCACACTTCACTTATTTGGACAATTACGGAGCCAAAACTGGCCATCTAGCTAAAGTGTGAACCCAGCCTTACGGGTCCATGTTAGTGCCAGGTAGAAAGAACCATGCAGAGGCCCAACATTCTATTGTAGAGCAAAAGAGCGCATTCCTTTTACACCGTCGTCTGTCGATTCCACATATATGTCTACAGAGTGGCAAGGCGACATAATGTGGAGTTGGCAGCAGCATCATTAAACCACAGAGTGGCAAGGCGACATAATGTGAAGGTGGCAGCAGCATGAGGAGGCCATACAGTGACCCAGTAGTAGTGGCACTAGGAGGACATACAGTGACCCAGAAGTGACTGTGGCATGAGGAGGGCATACAGTGACCCAGTGGCAGAGGTGGAGGTAGTAGCAGCCTTAGGAGGGCATACAATGCCTCAGTGGCAGCAGCATGAGGAGGACGCAGAGTGACCCAGTGGAAACAGCATGAAGCTGCTGCCATACAATGATCCAGTGGCAGCAGCATGAGGAGGCCATACAGTGTCCCGGTGGCAGTGGCATGAGGAGGCTATACAGTGACTAAGTGGCAGAAGCATGAGGAGGGCATACAGTGACCTGGTAGCAGTGGCATGAGGATGCCATACAGCGATCTGGTAAGAGAGTGTGGATGTGTCAACAACCTTAGTAGGCCATACAGTGACCCAGTAAGAAAGTGTGGAGGTGTCAGCAGCCTTAGTAGGCCATACAGTGACCCAGTGGCAGAGTGAAGAGGTGGCAGCAGTGTGAGGAGGCCATACAGTCACCCAGTGGCAGAGGCGGAGGTGGCAGAAGCGTGAGGGGACCATACAGTCACCCAGTGGCAGAGTGCAGAGGTGGCAGCAGAGTGAGCAGGCCACAGAGTGGCAATGTGATATAATGTGTAAGTAGCAACAGCCTTAGGAGGCCATACAGTGACCCAGTGACAGAGTGAGGAGGTGACAGCAGCGTGAGGAGGCTATACAGTCACCCAGTGGCAGAGTGCAGAGGTGGCAGCAGAGTGAGCAGGCCACAAAGTGGCAAGGAGATATAATGTGTAAGTAGCAACAGCCTTAGGAGGCCATACAGTGAACCAGTGGCAGAGTGTGGTGAGGCAGCATGAATCATTTAATCTGCTGCATCAGGCATTGGTGGGTGGAAATCCTGGCTGATCCATGCCTGATTCATCTTCACAAAGGTCAGTCTCTCCAAATTTTGGGCGGACAGGCGAGTTCTCCTTGGGGTAACTATGGCCCCCGCCGCACTAAACACCCACTCTGATGCCACACTACTGGCCGGGCAGGACAGCTTTTCCAGGGCAAACTCTGCCAGTTGCAGCCACAAATCCAGTTTGGCTGCTCAGTAATCCAGCAGATCTTCGATGACGGGTGGCAGGGTGTACTCTAAATATGCCACCACCTGCTGGTTCAACTTCTGCTCTGTGTCTAGCTGCTGATGTGCAGCTTCTTCACTATGCGGCTGAAGAAAGCTGCTCATCAGCGACTCTAGGCTCAGGCTGCTGCTGATGGAGCCAATACTGCTTCTGCCACCACTCCCTCCCACAGCTGCCATGCCAGTGCAAGTTGAGCTCTCAGGGCCCCCCACCGGTCAGACATGCGAGAGGATGGACAATGGTGCAGGTAGGCAGCGGCCAACTTGCTACATAGCATGTCTCTATAGTAGTTCAGTTTGTCCTCCCTCTCAGCGGTTGTAAAAAAGGCCCCCATTTTTCCCCGGTATCGAGGGTCCAACATGGTGGAGAGCCAGTAGTAATCCCTCTGCCAAATGGTGACAATTCGGCTGTCACTGTGCAAGGAAGTCAGCATGCATCGGGCCATTTGCACTAGTGACTCCGAGGGACTCCCTGAATCCATCTCCACTGCATACTGCCCCGGTGTGTCTGGGTCATCTGCCTCATCCACCTCATCTCCCTCTGGCTGTTCTGGTTGCTACTGCTCCTCCTCTCCACCCATTTGACTACACATTGTTTGTGCTCCAATGTCTTCCTCATCCTCCTCCTCCTCCAGTTCATCCCCCACAGGGCTCATGTGCTCTTGAGATGTAGACGCCACATCTCCAGTCCCCTGACCAGCCAGACTGATAACCATCTTTTCCAGGATGTGAATCAGTGGAATCACGTTGTTCATCCCATAGTCCTGGCGACTGACTAACAAAGTGGCCTCCTTAAAGAGAACTAACAAACGGCAGGTGTCACACATGAGCTGCCACTGGCTTATGTTAAAGTTACACAGGGGAGTACCTCTGTACGCTTGGATCATCAAGAAATCATTTATGGCTTTTCTCTGTTCATATAGTCGATCCAACATATGGAGGGTTGAATTCCAACGGGTGGAAACATCGCATATCAGCCTATGTTGTGGGAGGCCGTTCTGCCGCTGCAGCTCATGGAGGGTGTGGTTGGCAGTGTACGAGTGGCTGAAGTTCATGCAAAGTTTCCTTGACATTTTTAGGATGTCTTGCAGATGGGTGGAACACTTAAGGAAACGCTTGACAACCAGATTGAACACGTGCGCCATGCAGGGGGCATGGCTCAGCCCTCCTTGCCGCAGGGCCAACACGATGTTCTTTCCGTTGTCGGTCACCATTGTTCCGATTTTAAGTTCTATTGGAGAAATCCAGGATTCGATTTCTTGATTGAGGACACGGAGCAGCTCCTCCCCTGTGTGACTTCGTTCGCCAGGCAAATGAGGTGTAGAACAGCGTGACACCGCTGTGCCCTGCACATGTGGTATGCTGGAGGAGCACTGGGAATTGTTCCTGCAGTGGAGGCTGTGGAGACAGTGGAGGCAGAAGCTGCTTCACCTGTCCAAGTTGCTGTTGTGTCTGGGCAGGCACCACATTAACCCAGTGGGCCGTAAAAGACATAGATTGTCCTTGACCGTAGTTACAGCTCCACACGTCGGCTTTGCCGCGCACTTTGGCAAACACCGACAGGCTCAAGGACTGGCCCACCTTCTCTTCTACATATTTGTGCAGGGCTGGTACTGCTTTCTTGGCAAAGAAATGACGGCTTGGGACTCTCCACCTTGGCTCGGCGCAAGCCAATAGTTCTCTGAAAGGTGCAGAGTTCACCAAGTGGAAAGGGAGTGACTGCAGCACCAGCAACTTGGACAGGAGCACGTTCAGCTAATGCACTGTTGGATGAGTACACGCATACTGTTGTCTCTTAGATATAGATTCTATGATCGATTGCTGACGTAATAACTGACTAGGAGGAGGAGCAGGAGCATCATGACCAGCAGATGATGGGAAGGACACACAGCTTCCTTCAGCTGAGGTGATGGAGCCTTGACTGCCTGAAATGGTGTGCGTGCCACTGGGTGCGGCAGCACTTGCTGCGGAAGGCTGAACCATCACATTGGAGCCATGGCTCTCCCAGGCCAGTTTATGGTGACACTGCATATGTTGACGCAGGGCTGTGGTGCCAACATTGGCAACCTGGCCATGCTTTACCTTCTGCCCACAGATTGAACATATGGCCTTGTTCACCTCCCCCGGCGGCTTTACAAAAAATTACCACACCGCTGAGTAGGAGATTTTTCCCCCAACACTCCGCAATAACTGACTGCTGCCACCACTGCTTCCGTGAACCCCTGCACCACTTCTTTCTGGGCAGGTAGGCTGCTGCGAAGCGGGTGGTCTACCCCAGGAACGTTTAGCTCCCGACCTCACACTGCTGCTACCCTGCTGACTCCTCCGCTGCCTCATGCGCAAGCTGCAACCCTCTTCTCCTGATGACGATGAGGCCCCTTCGTCACCCGGCTCCCAATTACGATCAGTTACATCGTCATCCACTACTGTCTGCAGGTCACTGATGTCCTCCTCAGCACCAGCTCCCATGCCACTTTCCTCATCACTACTTGCCTGCCTACCGCAGGAAGTGGCGGATGTCTCCTCCACATTTTGGCTGGGCAGTAGCTGCTGACTGTCCTCTAGTACCTCTCCTCACTGTACAGTGGATCTGATCCCACAGCATAGAGTACTCCTCTAGCTGAGGGAACAGAAAAGGACAGAGGCAGATTGAGGACAGGTGAGGGCACAGGGCCTGCTGCCGGGCATGCCAACTAAGGGTTGTGTCTGACAAACCCACCAACCCTTGGCTGGGGGTGTCTGATGTGACTTGGGATTAATTGGATGACCGAGTCAACCAGTCTACAACCGTTGGGTTGCTGGTCAAGACACGACCACTATTTGACACTGGGAGCTCACGCCTCTGTAACTGATCCCTGCTGCCACGCCCCCTTACTCTGCTGTGACCTGTGCCTGCGCCAGAAACATTTAGGCCTGTGGCCCTCCCCTGTGCATGGCCTCTCGCTTCTCAGTCTGACATATTGTTCAATGAAAAAACTTATTGTAAAGGGCAAAAAGGCCTGTTATTTTCTACTTTGAAGAGAATGGCAAATATGCCCCTTATTTCTTCACCCACTAATGAACACCAATAAAACAAAGTGTGATAAAGGCAGAGATTTGTGGCTCAGAATTATTGAATTATTGACAATACTATTTATAAATGGCCAGCAACTTTATACTGGTGACAAAATGGTGAATATGGTCCTTTTTATGTCTTTTGACATTAATAAACACCTTTAAATAAGTGATAACCGCTAAGAATTATTGAATTATTTAATTTTTATTGACAATACTGTTTTAAAATATTGCCTGCAACTTTATACTGGTAACAAAATGGGGAATATGGTCCTTTTTATGTGTTTTGACACTAATAAATACCTTTAAATAAGTGATAACCGCTAAGAATTATTGAATTTTTATTGACAATACTGTTTTTAAATATTGCCTGCAACTTTATAGTGGTAACAAAATGGCAAATATGGTCGTTATGTCTTTCCCCAAGTGCAGATATTATTGAATGATAATTCAGTTTTCTTTGGCACAATAGTACTGAATTATGTTATGCCTTGTAAGAACAGTAAATAAGCCCATTATAATAAACGCCTTTAAAAAGGATTCTTTTTACAGATACATGCAGATATGGCTTTGGCACAATAGTACTGAATAGTGTTATGCCTTGTAAAAACAGTGAATAAGCCCCTTATAATAAACGCCTTTAAAAAGGATTCTTTTTACAGATACATGCAGATATGGCTTTGGCACAATAGTACTGAATAATGTTATGCCTTGTAAGAACAATGAATAAGCCCCTTATAATAAACGCCTTTAAAAAGGCTTTTTTTTTTTACAGATACGTGCAGATATGGCTTTGGCACAATAGTACTGAATTATGTTATGCCTTGTAAAAACAGTGAATAAGCCCCTTATAATATAGGCCTTTAAAAAGGCTTTTTTTTACAGATACGTGCAGATATGGTTTTGGCACGATAGTACTAAATAACGTTATGCCTTGTAAGAACAGTGAATAAGCCCCTTATAATAAAGGCCTTTAAAAAGGCTTCTTTTACAGATGCGTGCAGATATTAGTGTATGATATTTCACCTTTTTTTGCTGTACTGCACTGCAAAAGGCTTGTTGTGTTCCACCTTGAAGACACAGATATGAGTAATGAGCAGCAGTATAATGGCAGTGAGTGCTGCAATGTGAATTATGCTGCAAATTCTTGCTGTAAATGAGCCTGCAACCACCCCAAATTCTTCTCTCAATTCCTCCCTATCCTTCCCCTACAATTTGTAATCCTCTTTCCCTGAACTTCTATCTGTTTTCTAAATGTTTCCCTAGCTCCTGCCGACGTCTGTCCCGACAGTAAGAGCGATGTGGAATGACTGTACCTAAAATGGCCGAGGGTTTTTATAGGGCTGTGACATCACAGGTCCTGCTGGCTGCTGATTAGCTGCACACTTGGCATTGTGGGTGATCCCGTGCTCTCAGAGTCCCTTCCCCCTTGTCCTAACATGTGCGGCGGCCATTTTAAAAAAAAAATTTAAAAAAATGCTATTCAATGCATCGAAGCGTGAGGAAATCCGTAATCGTGGCGAATCGAAGATTTCTTGAAATTCGGATCGAATTCCACTTCTGCAGAATTGATTCACTCATCTCTAATTATGATTACTAGATATAATAATTCATATAAAAAATGCACAGTAAATGCATATTACATTATACAGGGTTGGAGAGAAAATGCTGCAGAGAATGGACTTTCAGTAAACTCAATGTTATCTTTGTGTTAGAGACATATATCATTACAAAAAGTCATGTCAACAAACAAATAAAACAAATTCATGTATATTAGATAAATAACACATAATCACATAACATAATGACAGCGGGGAACTAATAACTAGAAGACATACCACAATAAAACCTACAGCAGGAGGATATATGAGGATGTAAATAAATACAAAACATAAGGGGTAATGTACATGTAGTAATTGACTCCATACATGCAAATAGAATTAAGCACATGCCAAACATCAATGCATGAACTCAGAGTATACAGAGTAAAAATACAAAATCCCCAAATGAATACAAGAGAATATAGCAAACAAACCTCACATGGACCCACCTGGATGGAACAAACCCCAACATACGTTTCACGTATAAGACTTCGTTTGGTGGCCTGGAGAGTGAGATATATCAGCAAACTACAATTAGCTGAACTGATTGTTCAATGGCACAGAAGATAAACGGCAAGAGAAATAAGCATCCCCCCTTCCCCCATAGCGTAGTGAGTCTACATCCAACCATATGTCAAATACAGCACAGGACCAAGAAAATTATTTATAAACAATGGGAGGAATAATTTCATATATCAGGCAATGCATTTAGGAAATCTCTTGAATTTACATAAGCTAGCAATATAGATAGGATTCATGATCTCTGGGAGTAAATCAGTCTCCTAGTAAGAGTAAATGGCAATTTCATTCAGCAGAGGGAGAATTTAGGAATATGGTGGTTATGAAAACAAGCAAGGATCTTCCTAACCCTGTATCAGGCTATCTGACAACAGATATGGTCAGCCTGTGTGCTGCTGTCTATCAAACTTAGAGAGGTTATAGGTTGCCATTATTTCTGCAGGGAGAATTTTAGGGTATTCAATATGCAGCATTCTGGGAGGTTTGAGAGACCTCACTGGATTTTAGGGTCTAAGTTTGTGGTACAAATAACATACAGGTGCATCTCAATAAATTAGAATATCTTTCAGTAATTAAGTAACAAAAGTATTCTAATTTATTGAGATGCACCTGTATATACCCAGATTTACTAAAAAATGAACTATATCCTGCAATTTTCACTCTGGTCACTAAGCATAATAAAAAAACTTGCTAATTGTATAGGAGTTTACTTTGCAGCAGTCACCTCATTTACTTCATTCTCTGCTTCCCCTTTCTCTGCTAAACTGCCTTTTATTCTGAAAATCATTGCTCTATCCATTTCAAGACAAACTGCAGGTCATTATGACTAAGATGACTCAAGCTGTTTGAGTGTGAGAGAACCGCTATAGAGTGTGAGAGAACCGCTATAGATGTTGTGTGCAGTGTTTGGCAGCTAATCTCTACCCAATGGTTCAGAGAGGAATGCAAACTATAGATCTAACATTCAGAGGGTAAAACTGCTAAAAACTGCAAAACATAAGTCATATAATAACCAAAAATAATGTTGCTCTTTAAGAATACTCACATAACATTGTATCCTGAGAAGTCATCAGAAATAACGTTATGTTTTATGGCATTATTTCAAAGTTTAGAACATGTTTTTTTATTGAAAAGAAAACATAATAAATTTAAAGTGGTATATAATAAAATAAATGTATGAGAGTAAATTTAAATTGTTTGATCTATTAGTCATGTCTAGAATGATTGGTAGCATAGTTTAAGTTAAGAGAAACACTTTCTCTACAAGATACACTGTTTTTTTTTAGAAGCAGTTAGCTGTCTGCAAAATATTTTCTAAATATTTAGGTAAAAACATATTTGACTTGAAGACAGTCTTGTTATCATTTTTCATCACTCTCAAGCTTAAATTATAAAATGAAATTTAAATTTTAACCTGGGCAGAGAGAAGTTATAATCCAGGGAAGATACTGGTGTATTTTTCTCCTCAGTTATAACTGTATATGACATTAATTTAGTAATTTGGCTGATGTCATCTCAAGAAAGTAATGGCTTTTCCAGTTTGTATTCCATTTTCAGGTTATGAGGGTGTAATCATTTAGGAACAGATATGAGTGGATACAAATGCAATTCCATAAAGCGAATTAGGCACATGGGCAAAACCAGGCTCACTCAATTTATTTTAGAAAGTGCAGTATTTCAATCTGACTTAAACAATGGCAATAGGAAAACTAGGGTGTAACCTTACGTGTTCATCAGTAGTCAGACAATGGAACTTGTGATTGTTTTTAGTTAACGTAATTTTGCATACTATAAAAATGAAGTGATTATCAAAAGAACACATAACATGACCAATATCAATATACTGTACTGTATTTAGTAGAGCATCTTGTAAAGAATTTTGAGAAAGGAAAACAAGAGAAAAATTATAAGTTAATATATATATATATATATATATATATATATATATATATATACAGTACAGACCAAAAGTTTGGACACACCTTCTCATTCCAAGAATTTTCCAAGCTGCAAATTTGAGATCTTTGGTTCCAACCACCTTGTCTTTGTGCGACGCAGAAAAGGTGAACGAATGGTTCACACCGTAAAGCATGGAGGAGGAGGTGTGATGGTGTGGGGGTGCTTTTCTGGTGACACTGTTGGGAATTTATTCAAAATTGAAGGAATACTGAACCAGCATGGTTACCACAGCATCTTGCAGCGGCATGCTATTCCATCCGGTTTGCGTTTAGTTGGACCATCATTTATTTTTCAACAGGACAATGACCCCAAACACACCTCCAGACTGTGTAAGGGCTATTTGACCAAGAAGGAGAGTGATGGGGTGCTACGCCAGATGACCTGGCCTCCACAGTCACCAGACCTGAAACCAATTGAGATGGTTTGGGGTAAGCTGGACCGCAGACTGAAGGCAAAAGGGCCAACAAGTGCTAAGCATCTCTGGAAACTCCTTCAAGACTGTTGGAAGACCATTTCAGGTGACTACCTCTTGATGCTCATCAAGAGAATGCCAAGAGTGTGCAAAGCAGTAACCAAAGCAAAAGGTGGCTACTTTGAAGAACCTAGAATATAAGACATATTTTCAGTTGTTTCACACTTTTTTGTTAAGTATATAATTCCACATGTGTTAATTCATAGTTTTGATGCCTTCAGTGTGAATCTACAATTTTTATAGTCATGAAAATACAGAAAACTCTTGGAATGAGAAGGTGTGTCCAAACTTTTGGTTTGTACTGTATATATATATTAATAAATATACTACGTAGAGGGATTTTGTAATATCAGTATTTGTTGAACAGCAGAGTTCAGTTGAATGAACTCAGTCTACTTTATTTGAAGTTTTGGACTGAAAGAAAAAACTTTAGGATCAACACCAAGTGAGAACTATCAAGTTTGGTCCATAAAATTTTATACCAGGGAAATAATTTGATCGGAATGATCTAAAGTGATTAAAAGTGGATGCCCCATAAACACAACCAATTCATATGCTAAGGAATATGGATGTTCTCTTGGAGGATCCCTTGCTTAGGATACCGCTTTATGGATGGGGTGGAGCCTGGCTGTGCTCTCAAATGGCTACGTAATTTATACCTCTGCAGCTCAACTACACCACAGTGGCTCATAACGACAGTCACCCTGCTCAATCCTCTATAAAAAGTATATCTCTGCCCACCTAATTGATCCAGGTGTATGTTATTGCAAGCCTCTGAGCTCCTTCTCCTTGCAGCGTGGACATTCAACAAGTGCCAGGAGCCCCTGCTGTAGGCATAGCGCAGTCACCATCTTCATCAACTACTGCATGGTAGGGAAGCTGTACAGAGAGGTGGTATGGCAGTGTTCACAGAACACCAACGGACCCCCAATACTGCTGCTCAGTGCCCTGGAGACTGGGTCAGCGCTCTCATCTATCCCCCCCCCCCCCCCCCCGGCTTCTCACCTGCTCCGGCTGAAGTGCTCCGGACTTCCCTGATCATCCCCATACAGAGGCTGCCACATGATCTCCTGCTGTATTCTCATTACCTTGTGGGGACAGCAGTTAGCAGCTTTCTGACCACACAGCTGCAAGTAATCTCAGTCTGACATCCTGCTACTGCCTGATACTCATACAGCACAATTGCACCACTTTAATCTGCTTTATAAGTGCTGAGAGGTCCATTATATTCTCTTTCTACCTACCATATTTATTATTGGGGGTGTGGGAACCCCCAGTGTCTCCATATAAACTGCTATGTCTCCAGTGCACTCTCCTTATTTGCATCAAGAGCCTGTGAAAAGTGTACTTTGTCACAAGGTGTAAGTTGCTAGGGACAACCTCCTTCAAGCATATATCACTACTTATTGCACAATCAACTCGGTGCCTTTACCACAATCCACACTGATCTAATGATGGTACGCCACAAGGCTAAAGCTACAGGCCTCTCCACCCTATCGACTCAGACTGCTAACAGCTCTACTCTGCTTCATCAACCCCAACAAATAGTCTTAGGTATCCCCTTCTCCTGAAGCCTCAAAGTCACCTCCTTATATATCTCATGAGGTACGCTCTGGCTCCCCTGACCTAAGGGACAACAGTAAGCATCCCTCCTCCTCTACTCAATCTGCATCACCTTCTAGTAAAGGCCCAGCACACAAGCGGAACCCATCTATCTCTACCCCATCTACCATTAAAGAACTCATTCCATTGACAAGCTAAGACTTGGAGAGCTTTCCATCTTCTTCTACACCTATTACAGAGGACACACTTAAATCTATGCTTGTTCGCCTCCAACACAATATCACCTTTCACGTCAACTCTCCTACCATACAGTTTTAATCCAATTTTGATACTCTTGGCTCCCAGACTGACCGCATTGAACAAAAAATGGCGGAGTTTTCATCAGCCCACAATGAGCTAGTTGATGCTCACAACCCACTAGAGGATGATGTCAAATGACTTAAAGCAAAGGTGGTGGACACTGAGGACTGATCCTGCCACAATAATATTAAAATCAGGGGAGTTTTGAGAGAAGTTTCTGGTCCTAAAATTGAGGGTGTCAGGATTTGAACCAGGTTATATGCTCCTCTTAGATCAAGCTTAGTAAAAATGTTAGCTGTACAAAGCCTTTCAAGTAATTCTGGGATTAAAGGGAGAGGATATCTGTTTTAAACTGTGACAGTATTAAGTTCCCTATAATCAATGCAGGGACACAAGGCAGAATCTTTCTTCTCCTCAAAGAACAAAGGTGCCCCAGCTGGAGATGTAGATGGTCAAATAAAGCCTTTTTCTAAATTCTCATCCAGATATTCCTTTAAGGCCTTCAGTTCTGGTTCAGACAGGGAGTAGATACAACCAAAGGGTATTTTAGCACAAGGTAAGAGTTCTATTGGACAATCATACGGACGATGAGGAGGTAGCTTATCCACATTTTTCTTATCACAAACATCCTGCAATTCTCTGTATGATGGGGTAGGAAGTCTTTCATGGAAAGTTCAGAGAGTGATGGGTTCTCAGACAATGAAGAAACAGGTTTAGGCAAAAAATTCAGCGGACAAAATTCAGAATGAAGCCGTATAGTGTGTGTTTCCCAGTGTATGGATGGATTGTGAGTAGACAGTCATGGAATACCCAAAGTCACCGGAAACTTTGGGGAAGCAATCAGTGAAAAAACAAATGACTTCATAATGATCAGGACTGATGAGGACTTGAAGCTGCACAGTCTCGTGAGTGACAGCTCCTAGAAGATAGCGGTGACCCATCAACTGTTCCCATGTCTACGGGTGTTGACTTTGTTAAAAGTCCAATATTATAATTAGAGATGAGCGAATCGAAGCTGCATAAGTGGAATTGGATCCGAATATCAGGAAATCTTCTTTCAGACGTCAGCAGGAGCTAGGGAAAGACTTAGAAAACAGATAGAAGTTCAGGGAAAGAGCCTTAGAACTGTAGGGAAAGGATAGAGAGGAATTGAAAGAAGAATTTGGGGTGGTTGCAGCGTCATTAACAGCAAGAATTTTAATATACATTGCAGCACTCACTGCCGTTATACTGCTGCTCATTACTTATACCTGTGTCTTCAAGGTGGAACACAACAAGCCTTTTGCAGTGCAGTACAGAAAAAAACAGTGAATTATCATCCACTAATATCTGCAGTTAGCTGTTCTAACGCCCTTTTTCATGGTGTTTATCATAAGGGGCTTATTCACTATTCTTACAAAGCATAACATTACAGGCCATTTGTCAGTACTACTGTGCCAAAGAAAACTGAATTCTCATCCAGTTATCGCTACAGTCATCTGTTCTATCGCCTTTTTCAAGGTGTTTATTATAAGGTGCTTATTCACTGTTGTTCCAAAGCATAACATTACATGCCATTTTTCAGTACTACTGTGCTAAAGAAAACTGAATTCTCATCCAGTTATCTCTACAGTCATCTGTTCTAACGCCTTTTTCAAGGCGTTTATTAGTGTGGAAACAAATAAGGGGCATATTCGCCATTTTGTTCAGAGTTTAAAATTACAGGCCATTTCTCAATACAGTAGTGGCAAAAATCAATACTAGCCACTGATCTGTGTAGTTAGCTGTTATTCTAACACTTATTTAAAGATGTTTATTAGTGTGGAAATAAATAAGTGGCATATTCACCATTTTGTTCCAAGTATAAAATTAAAGGCCATTTTGCAGTACAGTACTGTCAAAAAAAATCATAATTCTTATCCAGTAATCTCTGCCTTTATCAAGATTTTTTTAAAGGTCTTCATTAGTGGGGAAAGAAATAAGGGGCATATTCGTCGTTCTCTTCAAAGTAGAAAATTACAGGCCTTTTTCCTTGTATTTATTTCCTTTGCAATTACGTTTTTTCATCTAACAGTATGTCAGACAGAGAAGCAAGAGGCCATGCACAGGGCCACAGGCCTAAATGTGTCTGGCGCAGGCATGCGTTGCAGCAGAGTAAGGGGGCGTGGCAGCAGGGGTCACTTACAGAGGCCTGAGCTCTGAGTATCAGCTAGCGGTCATCTCTTGACCAGCAACCCAATGGTTGTAGAATGGTTGACTCGGTCATCCACTTCATCCCAAGTCACATCAGACACCCCCAGCCAAGAGTCGGTGGGTTCTTCAGACACAACCCTTAGTTGGCATAGCCTGGGAGTAGACCATGTGCCCTCACCTGTCCTCAACCTGTCTCTGTCCTTTTCTGTTCCCTCAGCTAGAGAAGTACTCTATGCTGTGGGCTCAGATCCACTATACAATGAGGAAGAGCTACTAGAGGACAGTCAGCACCTACTGCCCAACCAAGATGTGGAGGAGACATCCGCTGCTTCCTTCGGTAGGTGGACAAGTAGTGATGAGGAGAGTGGCATAGGAGCTGGTGTTGCGAGCGGTCAGGCTCCTGGCTCAGAGACCGTTGAGGAGGACATCAGTGACCAGCAGACATTAGTGGATGACTATGTAGCTGACTGCAATTGGGAGCCGAGTGACAAAGGGTCTTCATCGTCATCGGGAGAAGAGGGTGGCAGCTTATGCACGAGGCAGCAGCAGAGTCAGCAGGGTGGCAGCAGTGGGAGGTCGGGAGTCAAACATGCCCGGAGTAGAGTACCCGCTTCGCAGCAGCCTACCTGCCCGAATAGCAGTGGTGCAGGGGTTCATGTTAGGCAGTGGTGGTAGCAGTCAGTTAGTGCGGAGTGTTGGCAGTGTGGCAGTTTTTTGTTAAGCCTTATGTTCAATCTGTGGGCAGAAGGTGAAGCGTGGCCAGGGTGCCAATGTTGGCACCACAGCCCTGCATCAACATATGCAGCATCACCATAAAGTGGCCTGGGAGAGCCGTGGCTCCAATGTGGTGGTCCAGCCTGCCGCAGGAACCGTTGCATCACCCAGTGGCACGCCCCTCATTTCAGGCTGTCAAGGCTCCACCACCTCAGTCGAAGGAAGCTATGTGTCCTTCCCATCATCTGCTGGTCGTGATGCTCCTGCTCTTCCTCCTCCTCCTAGTTAGTCATTGCGTCAACAATCGATCACAGAATCTATATCTAAGAGACAACAGTATGCGTGTACTCATCCAATGGTGCAGAAGCTGAACGTGCTCCTGTCCAAGTTGCTGGTGCTGCAGTCCCTTCCTTTCCAATTGGTGGACTCTGCACCTTTCAGAGAACTTGCGCCGAGCCGAGGTGGAGAGTCCCAAGCCATCATTTCATTGCCAAGAAGGCAGTACCAGCCCTGCACAAATATGTAGAAGAGAAGGTGGGCCAGTCCTTGAGCCTGTCGGTGTCTGCCAAAGTGCACGGCAAAGCCGACGTGTGGAGCTGTAACTACAGTCAAGGACAATATAGGCCATTTACGACCCACTGGGTTAATGTGGTGCCTGCCCAGACATACCAGCAACTTGGACAGGTGAAGAAGCTTCTGCCTCCACGTTTTTACGCCATTGGACCTGCAACAATGTCCACCTCATCCCTCATCCTCCACTGTGTCCTCAGCCTCCACTGCAGGGACAATTCACAGTGCTCCTCCAGCATACCACATGTGCAGGGCACAGTGGTGTCATGCTGTTCTACACTTTGCCTGGGCAAACGAAGTCACGCAGGGGAGGAACTCCTCCATGTCCTCAATCAAGAAATCGAATCCTGGCTTTCTCCAAGAGAACTTAAAATCGGAACAATGGTGACCAACAACGGGAAGAACATGGAGTCGGCATTGTGTCAAGGAGGGATGAGCCATGCGTGCACTTCAGCCACTCGTACACTGCCAAGCACACCCTCCTTGAGCTGCAGCGGCAGAACGGCCTCCCACAACATAGGCTGATATGCAATGTTTCCACCCGTTGGAATTCAACCCTCCCTATGTTGGATCGACTATATGAACAGAGAAAAGCCATAAAGGATTTTTTTATGATCCAAGTGGACAGAGATACTCCCTTGTGTAACTTTAATGTTAGCCAGTGGCAGCTCTTGCATGACATCTGCCATTTGCTAGTTTGAGGAAACCATTTTGTTAGTCAGTCATCAGGACTACGGGATGAACAATGTCATTCCACTGATTCACATCCTGGTAAAGATGCTTTTCAATCTGGCTGGTCAGGTGATGGGAGATGTGGCGTCTACATCTCATGGCCACATGAGCCCTGTGGGGGGTGAACTGGAGGAGGATGAGGAGGACATTGGAGCACAAACAATGTGTAGTCAAAAGGGTGGAGAGGAGGAGCAGGAGCAACTGGAACAGCTAGAGGAAGATGAGGAGGATGAGGCTGATGACCCAGACACACCGTGGCAGTATGCAGTGGAGATAGATGCAGGGAGTCCCTCGGAGTCACTTGCGCAAATGGCCTGATGCCTGCTGACTTCCTTGTACAGAACAAACTGAACTACTATAGAGACATGCTATGTAGCAAGTTGGCCACTGCCTATCTGCTCCATCGTCCATCCTCTCGCATGTCCAACCGAGGGGGGCCCTGAGAGCTCAACTTGCACTGGCAAGGCAGCTGTGGGAGGGAGTGGGGGTGGCAGAAGCAGTATCGGCTCCATCAGCAGCAGCCTGAGCCTAGAGTCGCTGATGAGCAGCTTTCTTCAGCCGCATAGTGAAGAAGCTGCTCATCAGCAGCTAGATACAGAGCAGAAGTTGAACCAGCAGGTGGTGGCATACTTAGAGTGCACCCTGCCATCCATCATCAAAGATCTGCTGGACTACTGAGCAGCCAAACTGGATTTGTGGCCGCAACTGGCTGAGTTTGCCCTGGAAAAGCTGTCCTGCCCGGCCAGTAGTGTGGCATCAGAGTGGGTGTTTAGTGCGGCGGGGGCCATAGTTACCCCAAGGAGAACTCGCCTGTCCGCCCAAAATTTGGAGAGACTGACCTTTGTGAAGATGAATCAGGCATGGATCAGCCAGGATTTCCACCCACCAATGCCTGATGCAGCAGATTAAATGATCCATATTGCTTCACCAAACTCTGCCACTGGTTCACTGTATGTCCTCCTCATGCTGCTGCCACTGGGTGACTGTATGTCCTCCTCACGCTGCTGCCACCACCTCAGTCTGCCACTGGGTCACTGTATGTCCTCCTTATGCCGCTGCCACTGGGTCACTGTATGTCCTCATCATGTCGCTGCCACTGGGTCACTGTATGGCCTCCTTATGCTGCTGCCACCAGGTCACTGTATAGCCTCCACATGCCGCTTCCACTGGGTCACTCTGTGTACTCCTCATGCTGCTATCACTGGGTCACTCTGTGTCCTCCTCATGCCGCTGCCACTGGGTCACTGTATGGCCTCCTCATGCCACTTCCACTGGGTCACTGTATGCCCTCCTCATGCTGCTGCCACTGCTGGGTCACTTTATTTCCTCCTCATGCTGCTGCCACTGGGTCACTGCATGGCCTCCTCATGCTGCTGCCACCTCCATATTATGTTGCCTTGCCACTCTGTGGTCTCCTCATGCTGCTGCCAACTCCACATTATATCGTCTTGTCACTCTGTGGCCCCCTCATGCTGATTCCAACTCCACATTATGTCGCCTTGCCACTTTGTAGACATCTATGTGGAATTGGTAGACAACAGTGTAAAAGGAGTGCGCTCTTTCATGTTACAGTAGGATATTGGGCTTCTGCACGGTTCTTTCTACCTGGCACTAACATGGACCTGGAAGGTTGGGTTCACACTTGAGTTAGTTGGTCAGTTTTGGCCTCGTAACTGACCAAATAAATGAAGTATGCAGTGGTTCTAAGAGTGACGCCTGTCATGTGCATGTCCTGTGCATGTTACTGCAAGGCACAGTGTTCTACACCAATATACAGGCTCTCTAAAGCCAGAAAATAGCTGTTTTTTAACGATATTCGCCGCGAATTAATCCAGATCATAGCAAATTTTTTTGAAATTGGAATCGAACTGCAGAATCAAACTTTTGAGAAATTTGCTCATCTCTAATTATAATAATTAGCAAAGGTTATGTCCATGAAATTTCCACAAGCCCCAGAGTTTATCGTAGCAGAACAAGAAATCTCATGTGTTTCAGCGCAGATGTGGATTGGCACAATGAAATGAGACTGTGGCACAAATATCTTGTCATCACCAAGCACTAAAGGAAAATTTGAGTCCGGTTGATCAGAATTCCTGATTTAATCTGTTCTTTATGTCATGGACAGCAATTGTCCTATGTATCTTATTTGGACATTTAATAGCATAATACCCTGATTCCCCACAATAAACACAAAGGTTTTCTGTAAATCGTCTCTCCTTTTCTGCTGTAGCAAGGGGTTTCCAAATTACATCAATCTGCATATGTTCAGACAGAGATTCAGTATTTCACTGGGTCGTTTGAGTGAAAAAAAAGGCAGGTCTATTCTCCAATGCCCAGTTTTTCCCATCTTCTTTCAGTATGTCTCTGATTACTGTAATTCTAATACACCTTGAATGAGGTTCTCCAAATGAGCTGGGGTTTCCATCCTGGCAATTCATCCTTCACTTGTTCACAAAGTCCTCGCCGAAATTGACTTTTCTGGACTGCTAGATTGCAAGTAGTATCAGGTACCCAGTGGCAAAATTCTGCAGTATATTGAACAACTGAACATTTTCCTTGCTGCAGATTTTGCAGTTTGGCTTCAGCTGTGGAACAACAATTGGGGTCAAAGACTTGACTCATAGCAGTAATAAAGTCATCTAATTCATTCAAAAGTTCACTATCTTTTTCCACCTTTGGGGAGACCCATGCAAGAGCTTCATCTGTCAGAAGATTGATGATAAACAAAATGTTTTTCTTTTCACTTATATATTTTCAAATGCAACCTGTTCAATTTTTATGGCATTGATTAAGGAAACCTCGGAACTGACGTCGATCACCACTAAACTTCGATGGCAATGGCATACTTGGATCTCCAGCTGAGCCACATTCCTACAAAAGTTGTCTTTGCAATTCAATAATCTCTCATTGTTGACTGTGCACCAGCATTTGTAACTGTGAAAACTTTTCTTGGTAGGTAGCACCAAATTCCTGCAGTTCAGAAACTTGTCCCCTCAAGGTTTCGACAGCGGACTCCATATTGGGCCAGATTATTCTGTAATGGTAATAATACGATTGCTCACCTGGTATGTGAAATTGTCAAGGTCAGGAAGGTGAGGTGGGAGTCCAGTGGCTGACAATCCAGATGACTTAGTTACTGAAATAAGTGTAGTCATATAACAGTCCAAGTTCATTACACAGGTAAAGGCAGTAGTTGTAGCATGAGGCAGGAGCAGTAGTCAAGTATCAATCCAAGTTCGGTACACAGGTAAAGGCAGTAGTTGTAGCGGGAGGCAGGAGCAGTAGCTGAACTAAAGGATGGGAAGCACAATAATCTGGCAAGAAGGAAGTGGTGAGGCTTGGCTTAAATAGGAAATCCAAGGATGGAGCTAATTATACAATCAAGGCAAGATTAACTAAAAGCAAGAAACTGTCCAGAATCTAGGAACAAGAAAATGTTTAGAATTCCCAGTAGCTCAGTGAACAGACTACTACCTGGGACACACGAGGTTCTGCGTTCAAATCCTGATAGAAGATTACATCAAATATTCTTGCAAGGTGCTGTTTCCTTCACTCTCATAGCTGAATCTAACTGTTGATTGTGCCCATTATATAGCTAAACTTAAATTGGTGCTGGTGCTGATGGACATTCTTGCACAGATCCATTTCTACCATGTGAAAAATGCATTGATGTCTGAGGAGGTGCCTCATAATAATATCTCCCTGTATCCATACCTTGAAGCTGCTACTCTACAAGCAAGGAGGCAATTTCTACCCCTGATCCAAGCCCTAGGAGAAGCACAGAATAAATATAAGTTGACTTCTGAAAATGGATCTACATCAGTGGAAGAAGGTTTGGAATTGCTTAAGACTTGGGTGTTCCTCTTCCTCAGTGAGGTTCTGCTTTGACCTAGCCTGGATCCCCACCTCACATCCCAAAAGAGTGGTGCTCAGTGGGCTTCACGAGATGCCGAGACTAGCCCATGTAGGATTGTTGGGATGACCTTAAACTGTATCCTTTAATTTGGTTGAGCACATAATGCACTTTGGGGCATTTTATTGTGCTTTCCTCTTTATTTTCAGTGTTCTCTTACACTGTTTACTGTTTATGCTGTTTCATTGCTATTCCACTTTATTATTGTTATTTGGTTTCAGAGTTCTCAGGTATTTCCTTTTTTACTTGTATCTCTGACAGTGTTCCCTTTATACCATGGCATACTTCTACTTCACAGTCCTCCCTTCCCAACTGAGAATGCTGCAGCTGCTCAGATTCCCCATCATATGTCATTATGTCTTTATTTCTTGTTACTTGTCTTTTCTTCTCTTTCCCTTCTTCTTTTTTGTTTAAAGGGGTGGTAATCCTGGGGGTGACTTCAACTTTGTGCTGGACCCATCATTCAATTCCACTCCCCTACGTGCTCCCTCATCCCCCTCCCAACTACAAAGGCTGAAAAATGTGCTGTGCCGTCATTGTCTTGTAGACATCTGGCGAATCTTGCACCCTCAGGGTCGAGACTATACTTACCATTCCCCTGTCCACGGCTCCTATGGACATTTTAACTGCTTACTGATGAGACATCACCACAATCTCTTGGTCCTCGGTGGCCCGGATTGGTTCCACCCCTTTACATGACTCCTAAATTATAGTCTTCTTAAAAACGCTGCCGTATAGAGAAGAGGTTAGTTCCACAATTCGTGAGTTTGTGTTAAATCATGCCTACGACCCAACACCCCTTCCAGTGCGGTGAAAAGCCCTTAAGTGTGAGCACAGAGGTGTGTTCATTAAACACGAGACTCAAAAAAGAAACGTTGGCCTGGATTGGAATTCGCTTGGCAAAAATTCACTCTATTGAGACAACCCATAAACAAAACCTAGACCGGGCAACGTTTACTGAGCCCCTTAATGCCAGGGAGGAAATTCGATCGTACTTAGACGATACATATGTCCACACCAGAGATAGAGCCCAGAAACATTATTATGAATTTGCTGACAAATTTAGTTGCTCCTTAGCTCAGCGCTTACATACTTGTTCGGCTCCGACTTATATTCCCCACATGCGTAACAAGGAGGGTCGTAATGTACACAATCCTATTGAAATTGCGTAGACCTTTCGGGGCTATTACCATGAACTATATAATATACAGGGTCATTACCTGGACATGGACCCAGAGTCCCTGAGACGGACAAACTAAAGGACTATATTAGCAAAATGGCCCTCCCTACCCTCTTGGATACCGACAAGACCTTCTTGGATGAACCCTTTTCCGCGAAGGAGTTGGTCACAGATATTCAAACATCCCCCTCGGGTTACCCCTTGTAGCAGCATATCTCCTTGCTCCTACGGCTTTACCCCTCGATTCTACATATGTTTCCAAGACCTCTTGGTCCCTACCCTTACACAGGTATTTAATAGCCTTGACTGTAATACGCCGTTTGCCCGTCAGTCCCTCTCGGCATTGATCACTGTTATCCCGAAGCCTGACAAAGATCCGACTAACAGTGCTAGCTATCTCCCGCTAAACATCATAAAAGTTGATGTCAAGCTCTACTTCATGATGCTTGCCAACCGCCTCTTCCCCCCTGATGTCTGCCTTAGTTCATACTGATCAGATCAGCTTTATTAAGGGTTGTAAGGCACGCAATAACGTCTGCAAAACCCTCTTGATGACAGTGTTAGCACGTGATAGAGCTTCACCTATGTGTCTCCTTTCTGTCAATACTGAAAAAGCATTTGATAGTCTACACTGGGGTTTCCTATGCTTGAACAGGTGGGCATAGGCTGGGGAAGATCTTATCCATATATGGGGACACCTCTGCCAGGGTGCATGCCATTGGGATCTTCTTGGAACCATTCCTTGTGTGGAATGGGACTAGACAGGGATGCCCCTGTCACCTCTTTTGTACGCCTTAGTCATGGAACATATAACCAGTTCCTTAGCTTTCTCTGCAGGTTCTCCCTGCCCTCCCTCCTCTCCTGTGACCCCACCACACTGGAGAAAGTGTGGTGGGGTCACAGTCTGACACCCCCAAGTGAGTCATATCTTTACTCTACAGCACTCTCTTAGAAGAGGCAACCCTGGGTACCCCTTCATACACCAAACCTTGTGAGCATGATATACATCTGCGCCTCTCTCCTGATGATTGGTCTAGATTCTTTCTACTCTTTGACAAATTGCTCCTGCCATGCAGCACCCAGGAGAAGAACTTCAAGATGTTAACTCACTAGTATCATCCAGACCTCCTTCATAGGATATATCCTACAACATAGCATACCTGATTGTTGCTGGTGTCGGGGAACTGAGAGGGGGTCTCTTTTCCATATATGGTAGGACCGTTTGGAGATACAACCATTCTGGACCTCTGTATTTTATCTATACGCCAAGGTTAGTGGTCATTCCCTTGTGCCTTTTCCTCAGCTGGCCCTCCTCTCAGTCATTCCAGGGGGAATTTCTAAGATGAAGGGCAACCTCCTGTGCCTCTTCCTCATGGCAGCCAGAGCAGTCATCCCCTGACACTGGCGTAGTGTAGTTGCCCTCACATTGCTGGAATGCCTCCAGGAATTTCTCCACATATGGAGGATGGAGACACTCGTCGTAGAGGACTCTGTTGACTTCTCCAAGTTTGATGCTCTCTGGCGGCCATGGATGGTGTTTCAGGAATCAGCTGACTTTGCTAACTTTTTCTCCTGAGCCCTATGTTCTGTCCATGACCTGGCACCATCCAATGGCCTTAACTTGCTGAGTTCCCTGCCCCCTTTTTCCCAATGTTGTGTAGTATTTGTACATCCTCATCTGTTAGATCTTTATTTATACTTTCACGTTTGCCAAGTACATCTGTCTCCAGTTCAGTGAACCTGTTATTTTCACCTAGCATTACATGACTGCCCTGAAAGCTAACGGGACTCTTGGCTGGCTCTCTGTCTGCTGTTAACTTTTATAAGACCTGTCTATCCTGTCCTCGTTTAATGAAAGAAAAACTCACAAAGGTCACAGAAATAACTTGAATCTGACAAAAGTAATTTGCCAAACTACATGTTGACAAGCCACAAAGCTTCTGGGAAAATGTGTTATGGACGGATGAGACAAAAATCAAAATCTTTGGCAAGGCACATCAGCTCTATGTTCACATTCAGAAAAATGAAGCATATCTTGAAAAGAACACTGTCCCTACTGTGAAACATGGAGGAGGCTCTGTTATGTTCTGGGGCTGCTTTGCTGCATCCGCCACAGGGTGTCTTGAATCTGTGCAGGGTACAATGAAATCTCAAGACTATCAAGGGATTCTAGAGAGAAATGTGCTGCCCAGTGTCAGAAAGCTTGGTCTGAGTCGCAGGTCATGGGTCTTGCAACAGGATAATGACCCAAAACACACAGCTAAAAACACCCAAGAATGGCTAAGGAAAACATTGGACTATTCTGAAGTGGCCTTCTATGAGCCCTGACCTAAATCCTATTGAGCATCTTTGGAAGGAGCTGAAACATGCCGTCTGGAAAAGGCACGCTTCAAACCCAAGACAACTGGATCAGTTTGCTCATGAGGAGTGGGCCAAAATACCTTTTGAGAGGTGCAGAAGTCTCATTGACAGTTATAGGAATCGTTTGATTGCAGCGATTGCCTCAAAAGGCTTGTGCTACAAAATATTAAGTTAAGGGTACCATCATTTCTGTCCAGGCCTGTTTTATGAGTTTTCTTTTAAAAAAAAATTCCATTGAAGCATGGTTGAAAAGCAATGTCTGACTTTCATTGGTTCATTTTCATAGAATTTTTATATATTATTACTTTTGTCAAATTCAAGTTATTACTGTGACCATTGTGGGTTTTTCTTTCATTAAACGAGGGGTACCAACAATTTTGTCCATGTGTGTATGTGTTATTTTGCACTATTTTCCTGTTATTCTTGAAAATATTTACTACAACGCAATGTGGGGCCAAAGCCTAAAAGTGATTATGGACAATATAGGCTGGTAAACCTCAGTGGTGGGGAAGAGATTTGAAGGTTTTCTAAGAGATGCTTACCTGGAGTATCTCGATGTAAATAATGTAAAAAACACCCAATCACCATGGGTTTATGAGGAATTGGTCCTGTATAACTAATTTGATCAGCTTTTATGAAGAGGACAGTTCTACACTGGACATGCGTAATATAGTGGACATTGTGTTTCTAGACTTTTCAAAGGCTTTTGGTACTGTACCACATAAAAGGTTGGTATACAAAATGAGAATGTTGGGACTATGAGAAAAAAAGCAATTGAGTTCACTACTGGCTCAGTGATAGGAAACTGAGGGTGCTTGTTAATGGTAAATACTCAGATTGGATGACAGTCACCAGTGGGGTACCGCAGGGGTCAGTATTGGATCCTCTCTTTTTAATCCCTTCCTGCTCTGCGCTGAACTGTTATTTCATGCTGAGTGTACAGTTAACTCTCAGCGCCGTAATAGTACGGCGCTGTTATGCCACAGGCATAGAAGCTGTGCCTACAGCATAACCTCAAAGAAGGAAACACTGGTACCGCACTCTCTTGTTGATGATAGTGTGCAAAGCAAAAAGGGTTCTCCAACCCGTAGTCCAGAGCATAGAATATTGCTGCACACACTCTTGCGATGAGAAGAGTTTTTATTTTCACATGCCATTCCCTCTTCATGTTCTCCTTGCTACAGTGGGGGGAAAAAGTATTTAGTCAGCCACCAATTGTGCAAGTTCTCCCACTTAAAAAGATGAGAGAGGCCTCTAATTGACATCAAAGGTAGACCTCATCTATGAGAGACAAAATGAGAAAACATATCTAGAAGATCACATTGTCTGATTTTTTAAGAATTTATTTGCAAATTATGGTGGAAAATAAGTATTTGGTCACCTACAAACAAGCAAAATTTCTGGCTCTCACAGACCTGTAACTTCTTCTTTAAGAGGCTCCTCTGTCCTCCACTCATTGCCTGTAGTAATGGCACCGGTTTGAAATTGTTATCAGTATAAAAGACACCTGTCCACAACCTCAAACAGTCACACTCCAAACTCCACTGTGGTGAAGACCAAAGAGCTGTGGAAGGACACCAGAAACAAAATTGTAGACCCGCACCAAGCTAGGAAGACTGAATCTGCAATAGGCAAGCAGCTTGGTGTGAAAAAATCAACTGTGGGAGCAATAATTAGAAAATGGAAGACCTACAAGACCACTGATAATCTCCCTCAATCAGGGGCTCCACGCAAGATCTCACCCTGTGGGGTCAAAATGATCACAAGAACGGTGAGCAAAAATCCCAGAACCACACGGGGGGACCTAGTGAATGACTTGCAATAAGCTGGGACTAACGTGACAAAGGCTACCGTCAGTAACACACTACGCCGCCAGGGACTCAGATCCTGCAGTGCCAGACATGTCCCCCTGCTTAAGACAGTACATATCTGGGCCCGGATACAATAAAACTGAAACATTATTTAATCTACATGGTGAATGTTGGAAAAAAAAACGGAAAAAAACCACTGGAAGTAGTGATTTCTGCCCATTTCGCTTTACAAAAAATGCTATAAAAAGTGATCAAAAAGTCTTGCATACCCCAAAATAGTACCAATTAAAAGCCAAGGTCATCCCACCAAAAAATAAGCCCTCAGCCAACTCTGTCAACAGATAAATAAAAATGTTACACATCTCAGAAGATGTATTGATTAATTGTATGTCCCCAAATGGGTTTTTGTTGTGTAGAATTAGTAACGCATAAAAAAATAATATAAATTAGATATCGCTGTAATCGTACCGACCTGCAGAATAAAGGTAATATGTAACTTATGCTGTATGCTGCACGGCAAAAAAAAATTAAAAGGTAAAAAGCAATGCCAGAATTGCAGTTTTTTTTTAATTAACTAAGAAAGAGTTAATAAAATTTAGTCAATAAGTTATAGGCACCCAAAAATTATGCCATTACAAAATGCATCTCATCCTGCAAAAAACAGCACTCATATGGCTACATCACCAGAAAAATAAAAGAAATATATTTTGTACAATGTGAAGACAAAAACCTCAAAAATCGCCAAATCATTTGAACATAACTAGCTGTAGCAGGAAGAAAATGTATAAGCTTTACGAGCATATATCAGGGCACACCCCAGATTTAGAGCACACAAAGGAAAAGAAACCAGAAGTGACCCCCGACTGACCGCCCAAAATCATAGGCGCTACTGGGGAAATCATAGGGAATTTGGTGTTCCCAATCCACTCCGCACAGCTTATGTATTCACTCTTCACTATCCACTGTGCATTCACTAATGCTCACTACACCCCTTTATAAATTCTTTTCCACCATAATTTGCAAATAAATTCTTTAAAAATCAGACAGTGTGATTTTCTGGATTTGTTTTCTCATTTTGTCTCTCATAGCTGAGGTCTACCTATGATGTCTATTACAGGCCTCTCTCATCTTTTTAAGTGGGAGAACTTGCACAATTGGTTGCTGACTAAATACTTTTTTTTCCCCACTGTAATCCAGGGTTTTATACTGATTGTCGGATTTGGAGTCGGGAAGAAATATTTTCCCTGACATGGGGCAATTGACATCAGTCTCATGTTTTTTTTTTTTTTTGTCCTCCTCTGGATCAACACTATAGATTTATAGGTTGGACTTGATGAACCTGTGTCTTCATTCAACCTCATCTACTATGTAACTATGTATTTTTTGCAAATATGCAAATATAAATAATTAAAAAATGTATAGTTTTAAAGATTTTATCTAACTTAGTGGTGACAGTTTATTGTCTTGATCAGTTGCCAATGGATATGACCATGAATGAGACACTTTCTATGCTTTCTATGGTCTGGCAATTGTCAAAAACCCCGCCATGATATCCTTATTGCAGACAGGTTATCAGATAGGGACACTGTGAGGGATCCTGAAGGATGTTTCCACCAAAGAGGTTTGCCAGTTACCCTTTCTCAGGGTCTTGAAACAAATTAACCATTTCTGGGGGGGCAATTAGATATAGAGATCCATCTCCCACTCTAACATAAACGGTAATTTTACATCTGGAGATGGTTGATTCATAGTGCTATAAAGGAGTGAAAATAAACCAACTTTCAGTGGTGCATAAATTGAAGTAGACTCTAGAACAGAATACATGTTTTCTACATTGTGCCTCATCAAGGTAACTAAGAAAGAAAAAATCTGATGGGTAGGGGTCCATGTTGGGCCCTAAATTTTGATGTGCTTTATGGAAAAACAGTGGTACCGCACTTCCAGGTTGTGGTGCTCTGTGGGAAGATTTTCCAATTCATATATTTTAGTAATAGAAAACCACAGCACACATTATGTGAAAATGCTTAATTCTTCAGGGATTTATAAGAGAAGAACATCTTGTACAGAAGAAATTTCTGGTGTATCAGTAGACACAAAGTATAACAGTTGAGTTCATCTGCCTTAGGCTATTTTAAATGGAGTATGGCTCTGGATCCGACTTGCCCTGTATTCACATTGTAGACCAATTCTGAGTCCAAGAGAGGTATGTTTATTTAGTATAGGGTCCCATCTGAATGAGGTTGCTTTGTCGTGGCAGGTGGGCTTCTTACTATTTGATCAAATGTGTACAACAGAGAACCTCTAATTGATATGTGTAGCTTATAGATCATATTAGTTGATTTTAGCTATAGCAGTAATGCCGTTGGGATCTCAATTTTTATATGTCCTAGTGCAGTGCGCAGAGTGCTGGTGCAATTTTTGCATTTGTGTATATAGATGTTTATATATATATATATATATATATATATATATATTTATATATACTGTATATTTATTATAAATCCTTTTATTACAGTATTAATAAAGAATTGCACGTTCTAGTCATAATTTTAAATGAATTCTCTTGAATCTTTGCACATTTAGAAAAATCATACGAGTTAGAATTGATCACTTGAAGGCAGGGTTCACAAAAACTGAGGTAGTCTTTTTCCAATGATCCAACATACATTGTTTTCAAATTAGGCTGGAAAGAGAGGATGGTGGATTATAGTGCAAATAGTTATGTCAGATTTGAAGGGAAGGATAGCAGAGCATGCAGCACTATTCTTTCTGTCAAAGTGATAGAGAGAATGATGGCCTTCTCAGTGCTCCTGCACACAGTATAATGGCCCCTAAGTGCCCCAAAACCTGAGGAGTACCCCAAACAGGTATGTCCATGAAAAACTATTGAAGGTTTTATTTCGATATGCAAAGCCAGAAGTGCCACAGCTGTGGATGTATCATTGGTATGATGGACAACATTAAAATCTTTCTGTATGTTATCCAGGGCTGGACAACCCAGTACAAAGCCAATCTGATTGTGAAGTATCAGCTAATATAGAGTTGAAGTTCTTAATATCAAGGTTTATCATGGTAGTAGCCAGGAGAACTAAAATGTCCTTGAAGGAGATGATTACAAAGTTTGAAGACACAAAGGGTCAGAATAGGGGCAAATTTCTTCCTTCAGGCAAACTTTCAAAAGTTGGATAGACATTTCAAACTCTTCATTCATGATCAGGGCATGTAAAGCCTCCTTTGCAGAGGATGTTAGAATTGAGAATGGAATAGTGTCCAGGGAGGCAGAAAAGGACTGGAAAGTTCCTTATGTATATTCAGTATATAATTTGGCATAGAATTGGTTGAATGTATCGTAGATCCGGGAAAACTTGAAACTTAAAGTCTATCGAATATGGAAAGCTACAGATCCTTCTCTCGTGTCAGAAACGTTGGAGGGGCAACATAAAGTCCAACATATAGAAGTGTCTTGAGGAGTAGTGCAAGTTGAGTATGGTTTTCAAGTGTTACGAAAAAGGCCTAGTACTGCTGGGTATCGGAAAATAATAAAGGACTTTCAGGATTGATTAATGGTAACAAGTATAGTACATCTCTGTGACTGTAACACCACAAACTCACAAGAACCATGGGAGATAAGCAACCATTACAAGGTTAACTTAAATATTATCGTCACCTCCAAGGAGCAGAAAGTTGTAGGGGTGCTAATGGTTCTGCAGGGGTTCACAACATTGAAAGTCTGGGGATGGCAAACTGAGAAGCTGGTTTAGATAAGAAGATAAGATAATCCTTTAATAGTTCCACCATGTAGGAATTCAGTTTGTTACAGCAGCAAAGATATGCAATACAAATACAATACAATACAAAATGCCCCAAGGTAGAGGCATTACAGTGACAATAGGTACAGATAGAGAGGTACAGGTAAAAAAAAAAGTAGCAGAGGGGATATCACAACTTAAAGATCTTTCAGCTCTCTGTATGGAGTGATCTCCGCTTAGGTCTCTGTTGGTTGTACAGCCTAACCGCAGCGGGGAATAAAGACTTCCGATAGCGCTCCTTCTCACACTTTGGGTGTAGTAGTCTGTCACTGACAGTACTGCCCAGCGCTATCACGGTCTCAAGCATGGGATGGGAGTTATTCTTCCGCATGGAGCTCACCATGGACAGTATCCTCCTATCACCCACCACCTGCACTGGGTCCAGGGGGCTTCCCAGGACAGGGCTGGCCCTTCTAATCAGTTTGTCAAGTCTATTCCTGTCCCTGGTTGATATGCTACTCACCCAGCAGGCCACTCCAAAGAAGATGGCTGATGCCACTACTGAGTTGAAAAAGGCCCTAAAAAATGCCCCCTGGACTCCAAAGGCTCTCAGCCTCCTAAGCAGGTAGAGCCTTCTGTGGCCCTTCCTGTATAGTACATCCAGGTGATCTGCCCATTCCAGCTTATTATTGAGGAGCACACCCAGGTACTTATAGGTATTGACAATCTCAACGCCCATCCCCTGGATGTCCACTGGTTTAGGAGAGTTTATAGTTAAGTTCAGAGGATGCTTATAAGGCTGAGGTCTAACTGCAGCCCTAGTACGCCCAGGTTTAAGAAGAAAGTGTTGCAGCTGGATTAATGTGAACTTCCTCTTGCTGTAGAATTTTCTGAATCTTTTGCAGATTCTTCACTGTATGAGTTTGGAAGTGGATTTGGAATTGGCATTGGAAGTCAAATGCCAGTGTAGCAGGTTTCATAGCCCAGGATCTTTTTAGCATGGACAGGACAATGTTTAAGTTCAAATGAACATGAGAGGGCATCCCTGGGAGGGTTGGCAGAATGAGGGCTGCACCAAGAAGGCGGTCTATCACCTCCAGATACTGTAGCCTTAAGATATTCCTAGGCACATCTGAGTTGTGGGGTCTTTTAAGACCTCTATTTTGTCAAAACATAGAAGTTCCAATGAGGTCTGTGCAAAAAAGCATGAAACATGATCGCCACCCACCTGTTAAGTTGGTAGTACTTTTGGGAAACTCTCATATACTAATGTTAGCTCGTCATGAACGATTTTTAAGGTCCTTGAACTTAAGTTCTAGGGTTTCAATGAGCGCAGTATTAGAAGCAATATCCTGTCTATCTTATTCTATGGCATTAGTAAGTTCATCAGCTTTAGCTTCTATCTCCTGCATTTGCCTAGTAAATTTTGTAACAGCTCCAGCTAGTTCCTATCTCAACATTTGTTGTATATGGTACATTTCAGCCAGGGTAATGTTAGCCTCCTCCAGTGTTGGAAAGCCATTTGAAATATTTGCTTCTTCAAGTCCCCAGTGTTCTTTAGATTCATTTAGATGAAGTGTCCTTTTCAAGCTTAAATCTATCTCTCTATCTATCTCAATGTTATATGGTAAACTGTGGGATAACCTGTCTGTTAATTAAACAACCCACTATATTTTTTTACATGCTTGGGCCCAACAAGTAGACGATCCAACCTTGGGAGTAAAGATGGTTAAGTCATTGGCTGGCAAACAGTAAGATGAGCAGTGCTTAATAAGTAGTGGTGAGATGCACAATGTAGATCAGAGTTTTCTCAACCTTTTCAAGCAAAATATCCCCTAGCGAGAAAACCAAGTACCCCCAAAATAGCAATCACTTATAAATGTGAACAAAATAAGGCATTGTTTAGAGCCTCTATCAACAGTTATGTAATGACCCCCTCAGTACTCCCATGTACAGTATAATGGCCCCTGCAGTGACCCATATGTAATATACTGCCACACAGTCACCTACATGTACTATAATGGCTCCCATGGTGCTCCTATATGTATTATAATGGCCTCCACTCTGCCCAGGGGCGTAACCACTGGAGTAGCAGCGGTAGCAGCTGCTACAGGGCCCGGGACATTTGGTGGGCCCCCAATGCTTTTTTTTTTTTTTAATAGGCCGTTACCTGCTGGAGTAACCACAGCAGGTAACGGACCCTAGTTTCTTACCAATCCCCGCTCCTGCCACCTGCACTTCCCATTCTGCAGAAGTGGAGGTGACTGTGAGCAGGAGCGGGGATTGGTAAGTGAGGCCACGGGCCACGAACCCCACAAACACTGCTATCTTTATACTTTGGGGTCTTTTCAGACCCCCGAGTATAATGATCAAAGGGCCAGGGGAGGTGAGGGAACATAAAACTCCTACGCTCCGCAGGCTTCAGGCCTGTTTGGTGATGTCATATGGGCCGGGCCTTCGTCATTATGTGTCACCACGCCGGATCTCGCGAGATCTGGTCCAACATTGAAGATGGTCTAAGTAGCGGGGAGTGCGCCGGAGCCAGGGAATGGTAAGTGACATTTTTTTTTGTTTGTATCCTCCCCAGAGTCTCTGATCATTATGCTCTGGGGTCTGAAAAGACCCCAGAGTTTAATAATTGTTCATGGGTGGTCCACAATGGGGCATGGGCCACTATGGGGCATAATACTGTGTGCAGGGGCTACTATGGGGCATAATACTGTGTTCAGGGTCCACTATGGGGCATAATACTGTGTGCAGGGGCCACTATGGAGCATAATAGTGTGTGTAGGGACCACTATGGGGCATAATACTGTGAGTAGGGGCCACTATGAGGCATAATAATGTGTGTAGGGGCCACTATGGCGCATAATAGAGTGCACAATCCGCGGGGGTTGGGGGGCGGCAGTTCGGGGGGGGCCATGTCAAATGTTCGCCTTGGGGCCCAGCCATTCCTAGTTATGCCACTGACTCTGCCCCCACATATAATAGCCCTCACAATGCCCCTGTATGTAATATAATGGCCCCTACACTGCCACCATAAAATATAATGTCACCCACAGGGCTCAGTATAATATTATGGCCCCAAAAGTGCCTCCAAACTGCTTCCACATATAATGACCTAAACAGGGACCCCACATATAACATAATGGCCTCCACAGGGACCCCACATATAATATATTATGGCACCACACTGTTTCTCCATATAATAACCCCCTCAGTGCCCCCATATATAATGAAATGGTCCTTACACTGCCCTCACAATATTATATAATGGCCATCACAGTGCTCCCACACTCAGCGATGTTTAAGGAGTGAGTGGTAAGCTGCATACATTACTTACCACTCTGCTCCTTGCTTCCTCTCCTCTTTGTGGCCTTCTGTGACATCAATACTCAACACCCGGAGCAGAGCACCTGAATGCAGCTTACCATTTGATCCCCGGAACAATAGTAACTGTAATAAATGCTTCCATCATTGTGCTTGTACGGATCATTCATTGTGGGAGCAGTGACTCTCATTGCACCGTTCACCCCCTGGAATAGTGGGGCGTACCCCAGGGGCATGCATACCGCAAGTTGAGAACCACTGCTTTAGATTGATGTATAAAATAATACTTACCTTTAATTTACCAAGAATAGAGGAATTTAAACAACATGCTAATGTGGCATATCTTGGAGACTCTGAAAGAGTCATTGGGTATGCTGAAATTGAATTAAAACAACAGGGGGTGAAGGACAGGAGGAATATATCTTCTGAGGGATAGGTTTGGCATCCTAGTGGGTACAGCAGGTGGGGACATCATCCCAATTGACTGTGTAAGGGCAACATATTACAGTTACTGGGTCAAACCTATTAATACAAATAATGCACAAAATAATGTTGTGCCATTTAGCTACTAGGAAGGTTGAAAAAATACAGAAGACATGTAGTTTATCAGTTGGCACATTCCTAAGAAGAGCATTCTCGCTGCCTAACTCCCTCCTGTCAGGAATGTTGCTGCTTTAAGGTTTCCATATCAACATGGAGAAGCTTCCTCTTGGGAATTGTTGTTGCTTCTTTATGGTTGCCATGACAACATAGGGAAAATTCCTGTCCTAGACTTTCAGGCCTTAATCAATCAGTGCCTAAGCAAGCCTTTATAACCACTCCCTTCTGAACTAGGTTTGCTGTTCTTGCTTTGATCATATCTATTCTGACCTCTGGCGACGTTTCTCGATTCCTCCCTATCTTGAGATTTTTTTCTGGTGTTCCCGATTGGATTTGACTACTGGATTTGTTTTCCGCACCCATCTTCGTCTCATGATTTGGTTTCGTCATGATTTCGTTTCGCATTGCCCTCTTCAGCTGCTTACCCGTGATTGACGGCCATTCTTTGATCTTTGCTCCTGTGAGTAGTGTGTGGTTTTGGTTTTTGGTTTCTGCGGCAGTATGTTTATTTGTAGTACACTTATCTGTTTTCGTGACAATTCTGGTCTTCAGATTCAGCGAAAGTCCATCTTTTCTTGCGAGGAGCTCTGGTGAAAGTGTCTTGGGCTGGTATTGGCTTGCAGAGTTATATTACCTTTAAGTAGCATTTTCTCCTCTTTGCAGTTGTCAGCCCGTTTCTCCAGCTGCTCTCCTGAAGACTCGTGCATTACTTACCTTGTCATTGTGGCCCTGCATCGGAATCCTAACACCTCCCTTGCAGTGACTAACATACCACTGTATATGTAAGCAAAGACAGCTGCCTGTCAATAACATACCTAAGGTGTGTGTGCCTAGGGGGAGAAAAGTTTCCTCAAGAATATACTGGACTCCTAAACTATATGTTTGGTGCATTCTTTCAGTGCTGCTAGAAGCCAAATGGCACAACATATTTTGTGCCATTTTGGCTAATAGGAGTATGGATCTATAAGTTTAATATGTTGCCCTTACATATGACAGCATATTAAGCTGAAGAGACACTCTTGTGTGCTACAAGACAGATCCCAGACCAGGATCCGACTCCATGCTATATTTTAAAATAATTATTTGGTGCCTATAGCATATACATGGTATCATAGAACAATGAATACTGAATTTATAAATTAGCTAATAAAGTGTCATCAACTTCTTTTTGCTTCTTTAGAAATCCACCCTTGGGAGCCTTCTTATAAATGCTGGGCAGCTATGTGCAAGATCATATAATATAAATGCCACTTACTATACATTTTCAATATAAATTGCTCCCTGACTGTTGTAGATGACTATTGTAAGAGTCATTACTAGACAACAATAACTTTCCTCCTCCCCACCAGCAACAACATTTGTCCTGATGGGAACAGAGTTTTTCAGAAGTCATACTACAAAGTTCATAAGGGACCTTTATCAAATTTAATGTTCTTGCTTACCTCCTACTTACAGTATATTGTTATTGTTGAATTTTTACTCAATAGAGTATCTACAATGATGTAAGACTGCGGATTCCTTTTCGAGATTCACATATTGGACTTTTTTCTGCTTGATCTTTCTCAAAACTAGTCCTTCGAAAAACCACAATAGATCATTTTCATCTATGGACAACACTACTACATCACTGTTTTAGTCAAATAAAAAGTGGTATAGTATAAATATAATATAATTTATGATACTTTTTAGATACAGATAAATATTCCAGCTAATTCTGGAACAGTTAAATAAAAATGGATTTGGTGAGTCAAGTAGGAGAGAAAAAAAATCTAATGTAGACAAATGAACAATTTGAGTACAATGCTTCAGAACTATTAAAAGGAACATCTTGGTTGGTTTGTAAGACAGCCAGGGCTGGCATTGGTTTCAATCATTTTTTATGCCAGTTTTCTGGTGAAAATAATGTTAAATCTGTTGTCCCACAAAGCCCCTCCCACTCTCATAAAAGTGGCATAAGCAGGGAGAAAAAAAAAATTTTGCATGCCAAAAATTGTGCCTTTTATTATACACTAGTAGAATACCTGCGGCTTCGCTCATGGAAAATGTGTTAAATTGTTGGTTATGCTAGCTAAAGTAAAATTTTCAGTGTCACACTGAAATTGTCATTTTCAGAGTGCTACAGTAAATCTTTTTTTTCCACTTGAAATTTTTCTTATTATTTTCACATTTTACTTATTTGTCGTAACATTGATGTGAACAACTTTTTTTATTTCAACATTTTACAAATTCAATACATATTATGTAGTATAAACTATTACAACTATTTTTTGAACTATTTTTTTTATCAAAAATTAAAGTGTGTGCACCGTCCACAAACATATAAAACATTTACACCCAATTAACAACATAGTGCAACCCTTCCCCCCTCCCTCCAGTGTAATCTATAAGTAGTTCACGGACAAAAGAGTAAAATTGGTTTACAGTTAAACAACTATCTATTGTAGTGCTTTTTGGTAAACAGAGTTTCTGGTTTTACCTTCAGGTGCATATATGAAAAGATTTTTGGGGTTACCCACTCTAGAGCAAGCAGCGTACAAGTGTCCATGTGAAAAACACGGGCTCTCCAAATTAATGCCGGCTACTTTTAGTGATTGACCTTGTGCTTTGTTTATAGTCATAGCAAATGCAAGTCAGATTGGGAACTGCAGACGCTTAAAATTGAAGGGCATGTTGCTTGGTAGCAAAGGAATATGCGGAATAAAAACATTTGCTCCCTTAGAGTTTCCCATAAGAATAGTGGCTTCAATAACATTGGGCATGTGACTTTTAATGCACAATCTTGTGCCGTTACACATTTTTGGTGGGTCAAGGTTCCGATGCCTCCGGTCTGTGCTGGTCACTACATTGGCTGCCTATTCAATACAGAATACAATATAAACTTATCACCCTCATTCACAAGTCTCTCCATAATGCTTCACCTCCCTACATTTCCTCCCTCATCTCTGTCTATCGTCCAACCCGTACTCTCCGTTCACTCAATGACCTAAGACTAACATCCTCTATTATCAAAACTTCCCACGCTCGTATACAAGACTTCTCCAGAGTTGCACCACTTCTCTGGAATGCTCTATCCCGGACTATTAGATTAACACCCAATTTCCACAGCTTCAAGCGTAAACTAAAGACATATCTTTTCAGACAGGCCTATCACAACTCCTAATGTAAACCCTTCTGTAGTTAGAATCCCTAAAACATACCCTCCTCTGTTCACGCTCCCGCATTACCTCGCAGGATATGAAGCCATATCAGACTAACTTTATATGTCTAGGCACCATCTGCACATTAAAGGACACGACTGATGACAGCTCATACAGCTTTATATATGTGTAATGACAGTAATCCCTGTTACAGAATTGTCTGACCATTGTACAAACAATGCTATGTCTGTTGCAGCCCCTGCTACCTCCTGTGTCACCCCCTCTACCTCATAAATTGTAAGATCTTGCGAGCAGGGCCCTCAGTCCCAGTGTGTGAATTGAATATTTCTTTGTAATGTATCTTTTTTGTCAGTACTTGAACCCTACAAATTGTACAGTGCTGCGGAATATGTTGGCGCTATATAAATAAAATTTATTATTATTGTGTGTGTCTAGCGTGGTCCAGTGTTTGTGTGGTGTGTTGTGGCATTTGTGTGGTGTTGTGCTTTTGGGGTTGGTGTATGTTTGCTGTCTGTGTGATGTTTGTATGTTGTTTGTGAAATGTTTATGTGTTGTGTGTGGTGGTGCGGCTCCTTTAGCAGCGACTCTTTGGCGCCGTTGCTATAATCTGTCCCTGTCAGTCACAACTGTTGTTTTCCCTTCAGCACTGTCACTTTCACCTTCACATTTCCCCATTATATGTATAGGGCCTAACTTCGGGGGACCCAATCTGATGACTGGGGGACGCTACCAAGATTTAACGTGCGCAGTATTCTGCTCCTGTGGGTGGAGAGGGGGCGTGTCAAATTTCACCCAAATCGGGCAAGAACTGTGGATTTGTATAGAGTGGGCTACTACAGATTTCACATTTCCCCATTATATGTATAGGGCCTAACTTCGGGGGCCCCAATCTCATGACGGGGGGACGCTAGCAAGATATAACGTGTGCAGTATTCTGCTCCTGTAAGTGGAGAGGGGACGTACCAAATTTCACCCAAATCTGGCGAGAACTGTAGATTTGTATAGAGCGGGCTACTACAGATTTTGAGTTTTATATATATAGATTGTACACCAAAAATAGGTGTAATTCTCCCCCAATGTCTTTTTCTTTCCTTTCTCATAACACTACCACATTCACATGTAGACTAGGGAGTCGAAGTAGTTTAGGAAGCTTGGTTTTTCCTGTAACACTGTGAAAAGTACCAAAAAGATGTTGACAAAAGTCCATAGCTAGTAATGAAGCAACACTTCAGGAAAAATATCTGTAATAAGCAGCTTTCTAAATCCAGTAATGGCAGCAATTCAGCAAATTGATCTTGGTTCACAATAAGAACTATATTCGGCATGATTGGTAATATTATCTAGGCACTTGAAAAACTATTAGCACTGCAATTCATACTAGCCTAAAGTGAATGTAGTTTTTGCCTCCATATTCAATAGCCAGATCATTTTCGTAAAGAAAAAAAAAAAGTTTGTTATACGCATATTCATTTTTGTAACTTATATGACCCTGAGCTTATCAGTATTTTTAATGGTTCTATTACAAACAATACAGTTGTTTTCTATGCATTCATCCTATAATTAGTTGTATGAGTCAGTTGTCTAATTAGGGATGAGCAATGACAAATGCAGCCTACTACTATGTAACCTGACCTTAAATTACCCTGATTAAGACAAGAAAATAAAAGCAGAAAAGATAATGCTAGTGTTTACCAAATGTGTTGCCAATTTAATTAAATATGACCAAGAAGAACACAGAAAGCTAAAATAGAAGGAATCAACCACATCCATACAGTATTGAAAAAGTATTGTCACCTTCCAGATGTGTCCTATTATTGCTTCAGTAATTTCAATGATTTCTGATCGAACAAAATGTTTTATTAGACATGTCTTTATTTCAGTCTGTATATGGAAAGATTTAGAGAAAGTCTTACAATGTTGCATTTATTCAAGCAAATCCAAGCTATTTTCCTCATCTACTCTTTGTCAAATAATCCTAGATACTTGCTTTTCTTGGCTCTAATGCAGGGATCAACAACCTTTGGTACTTCAGCTGTTGTGGAACTCCGAGCATGCTTCATTCAATTCCGTTGGTAGCTCCAAGAAGAGCAGAGCAAGTATGCATGCTGGGAGTTGTAGCTCCATAACAGCTAGAGTGCCAAAGGTTGCCTACCCCTGATGTAGTGTCTATGATGTCACCTCCCTCCCTTCTGCTTGCTTAAAGAGCACAGCCTACTTTAGGCATTAAGGCTTAGCAACTTTCAGTTCTTCCTTTTCCCAATTTCATAATTCATAACTAGAGATGGGCAAACTGGTTTGTAATTAACTGCATTCAACCCGACTTTTTCAAAAGTCTCTGACAAAACTGATACATTTGTGACTCATTTCGAACGAACCAGCAAAAATGCCATGTGAAACATCAGGAAGAAGCAAAGAAGGGGAAGATCACATGGTCCACAACCCAGATAGGCCATAATCAGCTGACCCTCTGTCAATCATGAGGGGCTGTGGATGGAGAGGACACAGACTTAGTGTTGACTCAAGCATAAGAGTATGCACAGAGCCATTTTATGGAGATAAAATCAGGGAAAAAGCAAGGACTGATCTCAGCCAGCAAGGGTGGTGGAAAAAAACATCAAAAATTACTTTACCACAGAAAATACAGATCGATATTGGACATGAGGCTAGATTAGATAGATTTATTTAATTTAGATGGACAGAAATAGTAAGAGAGCATAGGAGCATAGGTGCCAAGCTCTGTTTAAAAAAGAAATGAATATCTGAGTGACAATTTCTTTACCTTCGCACAGCAGCAGTGGAATTTTTACATACAGTCTGACTGCCAGTAACCTTTTCAATACCAAGTCACTTTTTGGTAACCATTTTGCATTATTTCCCATGGTGTATTGCAACAGTACTTACTAACCAACATTGGTATCGTCCATAGTAGTGTTTTTGTGGTGTCTCACATACAGTCTGACTGCCAGATAGTTACCCTCTCAGCCTAATCACTGTTTGTGAACCATTTTTTGTGATGCATTGTGACAACTCTTGCTATGCCATATTCATTACCAAATGTGATTTTTTTCAGTGTATTCAGGAAGGTCAATTTTCACCAGCTAAGAAAGGGTATTAACAGCAATTGGGATAATGTCCTCAAAGTTAAGGGAACACAAAGTAAATGGGACATTTTCAAAAACATTCTTAATAGGGCAAGTGAAAAATATGTGCCTTATAGGAAATAACCAATGTGGCTAACTAAAATTGTAAGGAGTGCAATGAGTGTTGAAAAGAACCAAAATAATAAGGTAGTGATGCAGCATTAAAACTTATAAAGAAAAAAATTGTGTAGAGACATATAAAGGTCACAAAGATCGAGGCTGAGAATAATTGTCAAGACAAGTAATGTAATCCAAAATTATTCTTCAACAGCATAAATAATAAGAAACTAAAAACTGACAATGTTGACCCTTTCAAAAATAATTTGAGTGTTATGGTTGTGGAGGATGAGGAAAAGGCAGATCTTTTAAATTCCTTCTTATCTACTGTATTTACACAGGAAAATCCAATGTCCAAAGACATGATTAGAATTAATGTAAATTCTACATTAAAGGGAGTCTGTCAGGAGGAAAATCAATATCAAGCTAATGACAGTACCTTGTACCGTGGCTTCTACATTTTTCAAATATGCCTTCCTTATTCTGCATTGTTGCTGCAATGTTTCATGAAAATCTCAGTTTTATTGTTACGCAAAATAGTTGAAAGGGGAATTAGAGACAAAGTGTAACAAACTGCAAGATGTCAATCAAACAATGGTGGGGACAGAGCTGGGTAGCAGTTTAGAGCAATTATCTAGAGCAGGGTGTGAAGCCCCTGCAGGAGAAGTAACCTAAAACACTTTTCAGATAATTTACATAAGAATAAAAGCCTGATTTTCATGAAAATGGAGATGCAATGCAGAATAAGAAAAACATCTTTGAAGCGTGTATAAGCAGCTCTACAAGGTATTATCATTAGTTTGATATCGACTTTACCAGGGTCATAGGCAGGTCTTCTTTACAGTAAGAGCCATGAGACTATGGAACTCACTGCCATGTGTTGATGTCTGTTAACTTATACAAGTTCAAGATGGGCCTACATGGCTTTTTTTGAAAATAAAAATATCTTAGGTTATAGGAACCAGAAATTTTTGGGATAGGATGTTGATCCAAGGATTTAATCCAATTGCCATATCTGGAGATGGAAAGGAATGTTTTTTTTTTCTTTGATTGGTGTCAGTCTGTGTTTTTTTGTCTTCTCCTGGATCAACTTGGTAGGTTTATATGTTGAACTTGATGGGCCTATGTCTTTATCCAACCTTATTTGCTATGTTACTATTACATACAGTCTGTTTGCCAGTCACCCTTTCAGTACCAAAAGACTTTTTTTAGCCATTTATTTCTTACTATCTTTATTAAAGCTTTAGCTAAATAGAAAAATAAAAAAGGAGCAGTACAATAACAATTACAAAATGCATATCTAAAGAATAGGGTACAGAGTTGATAATTTTTACACAGAAGTCCATAGATCAAATTAAATCACAATAAAAACACTAAAAACCCTGACAGAGGGAGAGAGGGGAGAAGGGAGGTCAGAGGAGGAAGAAAAAGTACCGTAAGGGCTGACAGGTAACCTTTCCAAAGTGTGTACAACCTTAACTCTTTAGTGACTAGCCAGTTTTAGGCATTGATGACAAAACCACGTTTTGCATTTTTTCCCATTCTCAAATACCAAGCTCTAGCAAGCTTTTTTATTTTTAAGTCAATGAAACTGTATAAGAGCTTGTTTTTGGGGGGCCAAGGGTTAGTGTTTCATTAGGTCCCCCTGCTGCCATGTAAAGGCATCGGATCCTGAGACCTCATTCTCAAAAACCCCCTTGCTGCTGCTATTGACCTCGGTATCTAAGGGATTAAATGTCCAGCATTGGATCAAGACCCTACATTATTTCACCACAAGTGATGTAGAAAGTCAATTGGAATAAGGCCCACTAGTGACCGAATAGAAAAGTCTAAGCATTGGTAACAAATGGGTTAATAAAAAAGCTAAAAGTACTGTATGTCATAAAATCATTAAGGAGTAGTCCAACCAGGGATGCCACACCTTTAGAAAAAGGTCTTCATTTTCCATCACAATGCTATATAATCTCTTGTTAACCATAATTATCCAGTTTAATTTTGATTTAATTAGATCAAGGGGAATGAGGTTGCAATCGTAATTTTCCCTGCCAGGGACAGGAAAGAAAGAAATCTATAAGCCTATTTAGATACCCCTGGAATGGTACCATTAAGTAATGCCTATAATGATGACAGTCATAGATTAATTAAAGTATTACAATATGACAAACTATAAATTTGCCCCCAGATCAGTATAATTTTAGGACAATCCCACTAAATATGTAAAGGAGAGCCCATCTGCCCACAATGTTGGAAGCCTAATGGAAAGGAGTCAGGAAACATACAAGCCAGTCATGTCAGAACCATATACCAACGCAGAAATACTTCATAGTTTACTTCAGCAAGCCAAGCATTGATATTTTTGCAGTCCTCAACTATATCTTGCCATTCACTTAATGAAACTTCTTAAATAATTCAGAATCAGCTTTTGGAGTAGGAGAGGATAATATCAATAGGTACAGTCCTAAACAAGTATAATATTCTGGGTAAAAATGTGATCTTTGTTGCTGAAATACAGTCTGGCCAAGATAAATTTAAAAAGGTCCACTGGTTCCGATTACCTTTTAAGTTTCCCTGTAAGGAAACAAAATTAGCCTTGAAAATTGTAGAAATTGTAGGAATTGAAGATAAACCTAAATATTGGGTAACATCCTCCCTGCAGAGCAACTCAAAATTAACTTGTATCAGTTTTTCCATAGAAACTGGAACATTGACATTGAGGGCTTCTGCCTTATCATGATTAATTTTAAAACCTGACATCTTAGGCAACTGATCCAGTGCATTGTAAAGATTGGGCTTCTATATGAAGGGGAGAAAATCACTAGAATAATATCTAGTTCTAACCTTTAAGAATTGTGTGAGCAACATATTCTATGTTACAATCACTGGTCCTGATCATGTGCCATTTATTGTACATTACATCAGTTGTTAGCCTTCAGTTGTTATCCACATAACATCAGTGATGTTATTACTGATGAAAGCTACATTTGTCTAAACGTTATTGACTGCTAGGGCAGCCAGGAAGAGGTGGAAGCTGGTCCTGATCACCAGACAAGCCAGCTCCTGCTCCACACATCTTGATGATCACAGCAGTGATTAGAGGGAGAAGCAGCAAAGACAGGTAGGCAAAAACATTTTTTATATTTTAATTAATTATTTTTTTTTTTAACTATTTAAGCCTCTCCCGTGCCCCCATCGGACAGGCAATCTTCTGTGAGTGGTTTTATGGACACTGACAGGCTGGCAGCATGGTAGATGCATAGCAAGAGTGAAGGAGACGAGCAACAGGGACGGTTTTCACCAAACTGTGGCCATGTGCAAAATTAAAAGCGGGGCCCCAAATGCTCATATATCAACATCATATTCATTGAATTCAGAAGTCAGTTGCAATACTTCCAGTGGCAGCCCCTTGAATAACGCCCCCTTTCTGTACCCAAAACAGTAATAAACACCCCCTTTTGCCCACACACAATTGAAATGACCACCTTTGTACCACCTAATAGATTTTTGCACCCCCCTCATCAGTTATTATAGTGCCTCCTTATAAATAATAGTCCCTATATATAAATAGTGCCCCGTATCAGTTATAGTCCCCCTTACCTGTAATAGCCCCCTTATAAATAATAGTGCTCCCTTATAAATAGTTCGCCCTTATTAATAATAGCCTTCTCATAAATAATAGTTCCCATTATCAGTAATAGCCCCCTTATAAATAACCCCCCCTTATAAATATTAGCCCCTTTAACAATACCCCCCCTTATCAATTTTCCCTCTTAGAAATAAAAGTTCCTCCCTTTATAATAGCTGCCTTATATATAATTTCCCCCTTATTATAGGTCTCTTATAAATAGTTACTCCATTATAAATAATATCCCTCCTTTATAGATAAGTTTTCCACTTATAATAGCTCTCCTTATATATATATATATATATATATATATATATATATATATATATAAATTCCCCTTATAGTAGCCCCCTTATATATAAAACAGTCTTCCCCTTATAATAGCCCTCCCTTATATTACAGTCTCCCCCTTATAATAGCCCTCTCTTATATAAAAGTCATCCCCTTATAATAGATCCTCCCTTATAAATAATAGCCCCTTCATAATAGCTCCCATATATATAATAGTTACCCCCTTAAAATAGCCCCCTTATATATAACAGTATCCCCATTATAATAGCCACCTTATATATAACAGTCTCTCCATTATAATACCAACCTTCATAAATAATAGTTCCTCCCTTATATATAATGCCCCCCCTTATAATAGCCCCCCTTATATATAACAGTCCCCCCTTATAATAGCACCCCTTATAATATTTATTCCCTTATTTATAATAGCTTCAACCTTATAATAGCCCCCCTTATTTATAATAGGAGTGACCCCCCCCAATCATAGGAGCTACTGGGAAAATAGGGAATTTGGTGTTCCCAATTCATTCTGCCCAGCTTACATATTCACTTTTTACCATCCACTGTTCATTTACATCCAGGAAAATAATGCTCACACTATATCCCTTGATAAATTGTTTGAAGGGTGCAGTTTTCAAAATAGGGTCACTCCTTAGAGGATTCCACTTTACTGGTATGTTAGTGTCTCTGCAAACATGACATGGTGTCCAGATACAAAAAACCTAAATAATATAATCTAAAATATTTCAGCAAAATCTGCCCTCCGATAGCCAAATAGCGCTCTTTCCATTCCAAGCCCACCCATGTACCCATACAGCATATTACTACCACATATGGGGTATTGGGGTGTCCAGGAACAATTGTTTAACAAACCGTGGGGTACTTTTTTCTGCCTTAACTCCTTGTAAAAATGGAATAAAGTGACGTTGGGGATAAAGTGACGTTTTAGCAATTTTTCATTTACACATACCAATGTTAATAAAATCTGTGAAACAGCTGTGGGGTCAAAATGCTCACTTTATCCCTTGAAAAATTGTCTGAGGGGTCACTTTTGGAGGTTTTTTATTGTATTGGTACTATAGGGGCTCTGCAAATGAGACATGGTACCTGAAAGCTATTCCAGCAAAATCTGCTTTTCAAACACCCAGTGTCACTCTTTTCGTTCCACGCGCTGCCGTGTGCCCAAACATCAGTTTACACCTACATGTGGGGTATTTCTGTGCTCAGGAGAAATTGTGTAACAAACTGTGAGATGCATTTTCTCCTTTAATCCCTTGTGAATATGTTAATTTTAGGGATAAATTAATGTATTATTGAAAAAAAATGAAATGTCTAAATTTCACCTCCATATTGTTTTAATTCCCATGAAATGCTTAAAATGGTAACAAACTTCCCAAATGCTGTTTTCAATTATTTGAGGGGTGCAGTCTTGAAAATAAGGTGATTTATGAGGCTTTTCTAATATACAGGCCTTTATAATCCCCTTCAGAACTGAAGTGGTCCCAAAAATATTAGTTTGGGAAATTTTCTTGTAAATCTGGAAAATCACTGTTACACTTGTAAGCTTTATAATTAGAGATGAGTGAATCGAAGCTGCAGAAGTGGAATTCGATCCGAATTTCAGGAAGTCTTCGATTCGCATGGAATACGGATTTCCTGATGCTTTGTGGTAACGAATATTTAGTAAGGACCTTAGTGACATCAGACGGTCACAAGATATTCTCTAGTGATGTGATTTAGTAGGCGTGTCTTTGCTTGTTATCAGATCCTTCCAGATGAATAAAAGGTGTCCTTGCTGAAGAGAGAGAGAGCGAGAGAGACATGACCGCAGCATCCAAGGGCTTCCGTCATTTTGCTGCCCACCCCAGCTCTTTGCAGGCAGGAAATAGCTGTTTTTTTGCCACAAATTAATTCGTATCGAAAAGAATCGTATTGGAAAATTCGGCGAAGTTGCCAAATCGAATTTTTGAAATCTTCACTCATCTCTATTTATAATGTCCAAAATAAATTAATGGACAATTAAAAGATGATGCCAATATAAGGCAGACATATGGTAGATAATAGTTTTTAATTTATTTGGGTGGTTTGCCTATCTGTCTGAAAAGCAGAGCATTTCACTTTTTGAAAATTGTGATTTTTTTTTTCCCAAATTTCCATCAAATTTTCTATTTTTTTTATAAATAAATAAAAAAATATTGATCGATGTTTACCACTAACATGAAATACAAAATTACTTGTGTAAGTTAAAGCGTCTCAAAGTTATAAAGTCATGTCAGTTTTGAAAAATGAGGCCTGGATATATATATATACAGTACAGACCAAAAGTTTGGACACACCTTCTCATTCCAAGAGTTTTCTGTATTTTCATGACTATAAAAATTGTAGATTCACACTGAAGGCATCAAAACTATGAATTAACACATGTGGAATTATATACTTAACAAAAAAGTGTGAAACAACTGAAAATATGTCTTATATTCTAGGTTCTTCAAAGTAGCCACCTTTTTCTTTGATTACTGCTTTGCAAACTCTTGGCATTCTCTTGATGAGCTTCAAGAGGTAGTCACCTGAAATGGTTTTCAATTCACAGGTGTGCCCTGTCAGGTTTAATAAGTGGGATTTCTTGCCTTATAAATGGGGTTGGGACCATCAGTTGTGTTGTTCAGAAGTCAGGTGGATACACAGCTCATAGTCCTACTGAATGGAGTGTTAGAATTTGTAGTATGGCAAGAAAAAAGCAGCAAAGTAAAGAAAAACGAGTGGCCATCATTACTTTAAGAAATGAAGGTCAGTCAGTCCGAAAAATTGGGAAAACTTTGACGTGTCCCCAAGTGCAGTGGCCAAAACCATCAAGCGCTACAAAGAAACTGGCTCACATGAGGACCGCCCCAGGAAAGGAAGACCAAGAGTCACCTCTGCTGCGGAGGATAAGTTCATCCGAGTCTCCAGTCTCAGAAATCGCAGGTTAACAGCAGCTCAGATTAGAGACCAGGTCAATGCCACACAGAGTTCTAGCAGCAGACACATCTCTACAACAACTGTTAAGAGGAGACTGTGTGCAGCAGGCCTTCATGGTAAAATAGCTGCTAGGAAAACACTGCTAAGGACAGGCAACAAGTAGAAGAGACTTCTTTGGGCTAAAGAACACAAGGAATGGACATTAGACCAGTGGAAATCTGTGCTTTGGTCTGATGAGTCCAAATTTGAGATCTTTGGTTCCAACCACCGTGTCTTTGTGCGACGCAGTAAAGGTGAACGAATGGACTCTACATGCTTGGTTCCCACCGTGAAGCATGGAGGAGGAGGTGTGATGGTGTGGGGGTGCTTTGCTGGTGACACTGTTGGGGATTTATTCAAAATTGAAGGAATACTGAACCAGCATAGTTACCACAGCATCTTGCAGCGGCATGCTATTCCATCCGGTTTGCGTTTAGTTGGACCATCATTTATTTTTCAACAGGACAATGACCCCAAACACACCTCCAGACTGTGTAAGGGCTATTTGACCAAGAAGGAGAGTGATGGGTTGCTACGCCAGATGACCTGGCCTCCACAGTCACCAGACCTGAACCCAATCGAGATGGTTTGGGGTGAGCTGGACTGCAGAGTGAAGGCAAAAGGGCCAACAAGTGCTAAGCATCTCTGGGAACTCCTTCAAGACTGTTGGAAGACCATTTCAGGTGACTACCTCTTGAAGCTCATCAAGAGAATGCCAAGAGTGTGCAAAGCAGTAATCAAAGCAAAAGGTGGCTACTTTGAAGAACCTAGAATATAAGACATATTTTCAGTTGTTTCACACTTTTTTGTTAAGTATATCATTCCACATGTGTTAATTCATAGTTTTGATGCCTTCAGTGTGAATCTACAATTTTTATAGTCATGAAAATACAGAAAACTCTTGGAATGAGAAGGTGTGTCCAAACTTTTGGTCTGTACTGTATGTATATATATATATATATATATATATATATATATATATATATTTTTATTTTTTGTCAATTCACCTTTCTGTATGAACATATTTCATACATACTGTCCCAGCACATCACATAGATGTAATTGTAATGGAATACATTTTTTCCACTCAACCAACCTTCCACACAGACTGCAAATAGGCATTATTATTATTGTTATTATTATTATTATTATTATTATTATTATTGTTTATTTATATAGCACATTAATTCCATGGTGCTTTACAATTGAGGGTTTACATACAGTGCACAAAATATACAAAACAAATATAATACTAACAGTGACCAACTGGCACAGTGGGATAGAGGGCCCTGCCCGCAAGGGCTTACATTCTATTACAGGCATAAAACAAACCCCATACAGTCCAGATACATGCCGCTATCACCTAACAAATTCTAGTCCAATAGCCAACACACACTCAGTAAATGTTCTCCATATGTCAAATAGTTAAGCACATTTAATAGCCATTATAGCCAGGTATACAGGTGTGAAAGATCCTCAGTGCGCCAACACCGTTTTGGCCACACCTGAGTCCTCTTTCATATAAAAACCACACTCACCGCCAGTGAGTGTCGGGTCCACAAGATAAATACAAGACAAGCCTTCTAAATTTTATATATTTATTAACCCCTAAATGGGTCGGTATTAACATCTAACACATGCAGTTCAGAACAGATATGTAGATATATGCAAGCATTAACAGTTACTAGTTACAAGATACAGTACAAATAAAATAAAAGGGATAAAGGTGAAATAATTACTTTACCACACATCTCCTTGATGTTGTTCTGTAGTCCAACACTCACACATGCTCTGGTATGTGTGAGTAACCCAGTGGAGGCTTCTTAGCATGTGGCATTAATAGAATAATCCAGCCTGCATGCTCTTCACAGTCTCTCAGTATTAGTCTCTCTGTAATCTCTCTCAGTCTCTTGTAGGCTCATCATCGTCAGCAGCAGCATTCCAACCTGCCTGCTCATAGTAGCATCTCAGTCAAAGTCTGTAATATCCTGTAGTCTGTGATGGTCTGTGTCAACTCCATAGCATAATCTCCATAGCATAATCTCCTCCCACAGACCTCTTACCTCATCTTTTATACCCTTTATGCCACCTCCCAGAATGAGGTCATCGGCGGCAGCAAGTCTGATTGAATAATGCAGTCAAGTCCAGATCTTTTGTATAGAGCTGAGACCAAGTGGCATGATACAATGTTATCAGCCATATCTGATCTATCTGCACAATGCATGTTTCTTGGATCACTCAGGGCTGTGTATGAATACAATGGAGTCTGCTGGGATGGATACGAAGCCCTTATAGCTGCGCACAGTATGAATAAATGGAACTAGAGAGAAGTACGCTACCCAGAGACCAAAATACATCCCTGAGCCACAGCCACACTTAAGCAGAGTCATCACAACAGGGAATAACATTAAAGTAAGCAATTTAATGCAAAAGGTTTCAGTACTTGCAAAAAAATACAAAAAAGAAGCAAAGTAAATTATTTATATAATTACTACTGTATGTAAAACTGAAAAACAGAACACATATGATTAAAGATTGCACTTCAGATTAAATAAAAGCTATCTATATAATCTATCATATAAAAATGAAAGCAGACACATTGAATATCATTTGTCTGGTTTCTAAAGCCTTACATTATTTAAGGTTAATATTTTACAAATTAATATCTTCTATACAGTTAATGTAATTGAATAACTGGTAATTCTTTTCTGCTAGCTTGGTAAAGTGATCTCGTAGCTATGACATCTGACAGACATAAGGTTAATTTCATCTGAGTCCCTAGGCAGAGCAAAATCTCAGATAACAGAAGGACATATCTAAAGAACAGATGGATTTGAATGAGTAACCTGCTATGCACATTGTACATACTAGAGTTGTATAACCATTAGATATTTATTAATGAAAGCATTTTAGCTATCTTCTCATTGTTAGTGTATGTCTTCCTAGTGACATTGTTATATCTGTAATTTCCTATATGTGAGCATTATTTTACAGCAAATGTACTATTTTGTAATAATATATTAATTGAAAAAGAAAATGTAAATATTCTACATATCTTTTTTATTTATTTTTTTTCACTTTCTGCTGTGGTATTGGTGTCCCCTGTCTGGTCTACTATCGTTCCTTCATGTTTCTGTCTCTGTCTAATTGCCACTGTACCCTATTTTGTTCCACTGAATCCTATCCCCCCCACAAATTGGGGATGTGACGATTGGAGGATACATGACCTGCATTGCTGGACTCACTAGTCTCCTGCCTGGACTGCTATCATTCCCACTGTGATATGCTGCTACACACTGTTTGCCTTTTTCCCTTAGGACTCAAGGACATGCGGGTTTGTAGCTGTCTACCTACGTGACCAGAGCATCCGTCATTTGTGAGGCCAGTGAATTCGCTTGTTGGTCTGGCGGCCGCCACAGTGGTCGCTCCAATTTATGGACAACCTCTTTTAAGGGGTTGTCTGGGCCAAATTTTTCTACGGCCACTTCACTGGTCCCCCCATACAGTGGCCTCTTCACTGGTCCCCCATACTGTATGTGGTTCAGTGATGGGGCCATTATATTGTGTGGGGGCAGTGATGGGGGATGACATCCTGTGCGGGGGACATTAAACTGTGTGGGGCATATTAAAGAAGTTGTCCAGGGTTAATCTTTTTTATGGCCTATGCTCAGACCCAACTCTCAACTGCTGGGGATTGTAGTTATCAGAGTGGTCAGTGAAATTGAAATATTTGGGGGCAAAATAGGGGGAAATGTTTTTTGTTTGTGTGGTTTAGTTGTACTTACCTTTCATGCTGCTGGTCTGGGCTCCTATGCAGAAACCCACTGCCGTGCACAGCGTCAGTACGTCAGTGACGCTTGCAGCAACAAGCTACAACTGGATTGGTTCCAACAATACGTAGCTAGGGGTTTGGCACAGGGGGCGCAAACATGTCCAAGTGGGCCCCCAACCCAAGTTATACCAATATCATCACTATACAGTAGTAGTATAATACAGTAGTAGTAGTATACCGGCTCTACACAGGGCTCTGCAGACCATTTAGGTGAATACAGTGCAGTTACATGTAGTTACTTACAGGTGATGTCTCTGACTAATCGTTCACATTTCCTGTCTCTTCCCTCTGGACCACCATGACCACTTCTTCCAGCTGTGACTTGTCTCTGTAAAGTTTGCAGCACAGACATCTTTGGCTCCTCACTTTTCCAGGCACCTGACCCATATTGTCCTCACCTACACAAAGCCCCCATCCTGCTTGTTACACCCAATTATAAAATATATAATATAAAAATCCCCTATAAATGAATAATACCCCAGTATGTATCTTTAAATGAATGCTGCTGTGTGCCACTTCAGTTAATAATACCGCCTGTATTCTGTCTTAGAGGTTGTGCAGGATCAGACATTTTAATGTATGCAGCAGGGGAGAGTTATAAAATAAAAATGCGCTAACAGTTACCTGTATCCTTCCCTCTGTTCCTGTGCTGGGCCGTCTGTCACCTTTGCTGCTCTGTATATGGATTGGCTTCAGCAGTGACGTCAAGTTAACAGGACCGCTACAGCCAATCCCTGTGCTCAGCAGTACAGCAGTATACAGTGTTTGGCTGACCATGGTCTTGTTGACATCACTGCTGCAGCTGCTCTATATACATACAAGGTGACAGCCAAACCAGCGTCGGTAAGGAGAGGAAGATGCATTATACCCCTCCCCTGCTGTCTGCATTAAAAAAGTTTAAACCTTTAAATTAAGAGTGCCCTTCAATTAATAATGCCCCTTGTGTTCTCCCTAATAATAATAATAATAATAATAATAATAATAATACTCCTGCATATCCCCTTAAAGGGGTTGTCCAGGCAAAAATTGACTCAAATATTATTTTTTAAATCGGCCAGGGGTGGTGTAAAAAAAAAACAAAACAAAAAAAACAAAACATACTCACCTGTCCCCGATGCTCCGGTGCCTCCCTGCGCGGTCCAGTCCTGCTGCTCTGTTGTTGTACCTGCTGCACGTGACCGCTGAGGGAATGTCACAGCCGGCGACAAATTCCACAGCAAAAAAGCAGCCGAGCTGCAGGACTGGACCACCCTGGGAGGACACCAGAGCATCGGGACAGGTGAGTATGTTTTTTTCTTTTTCACCTCCCCTGGCCTAATTAGAAATTTATGTTTAGCCTGGACAACCTCTTTAAAGGGGTTGTCCAGGAATTTCAGAGAGGATACCGAGGAAGATGAAACATTAAAAAAAAAAAAAAAAAAAAATCATACTCACCTGACACCAGTGTCTGCCGCCACTGTCCGGTCCAGCATGTGCTGTTCCTTAGCCGGCAGAAGTTCTGCGCTGCACCTGACTGCTGAGGCCAATCAACGGCCACAAGAAAGGAACCGGTGACGTATGTAAGTGACATCATCAGTTCCTTTCCTGTGGTCACTGATTGGCCTCAGCAATCATGTGTGGCAAAGGTGATTCCACTGGCAAAGCCGCGGTTTGCGCTGGACCGGTCAGTGGTGGCAGACACTGTGGACGGGTATGTTTTTTTGTTTTTTTTATGTTTCATGTTTCACTGTCTCTTCCCTGACTTCAGCCCCCAGTTAAATGTCCCCTTCCAACTTGTCCCCAGTTTAATGTCATGCTCTATCTGCCCCCCTCCATCTGCCCCCAGTTTAATGCCCCCCTTCATCTCCCACAGTTTAATGCCCCTTCCATCTGCCACCAGTTTAATGCCCCCTTCATCTATCCCCAGTTTATTGCCCCTTCCATCTGCCACCAGTTTAATGTCCCCCTTCATCTGCCACCAATTTAATGTCTCCTTTTCATCTGTCCCCAGTTTAATGTTCCCCCCTCCATTAGCCCCCACAGTTTAACATAATAAAACACTGATACTTCCCTCTCCACGCATCCCTGCAGCTCTGTCTGAGGTCTGCCTCTCCGGACTGTTGAGGTTGCTACAGGCGCGATGTGAGTGACGTCATCACATGGTGCCTACAGCTCCTAGGGCCAGTGCATACAGGGAGTACAGTGATGAAGCGGAGGCTGTCTGCTCCTGCTTCATCGCTGTATTCAACTCATCTGTGTCCTCTCTGGACGCAGATGAGTTGAATTTGGGACATACCTCCCGCTGACTGGGACCGCGGGACAGGGTCCAGACTCTCCCGAATCTGAGACAGTTTGGAGGTATGTTATTAGTCCTCATTTTGTCAATGCAAAAGCATTGGTCAGGGGCCCAATTGGGATGGTGAGGGGATCGGCCCCTGACCACCCCAATCGGGCCCCTGACCAATGCATCTGCATTGGCAAAATGAGGACTAATAGTCGGGGTCCAACGAGGGATTCACCGGTTCCCCGATGGGCCAGTCTGACCCTGCTTTTATTTGTCCAACAAGAATCTACTTGACTGATTCTGAGGTTACCTTTGGGGGGTATGATGATAACTACTGGATCCGACACACTCACTAAAAGGATGTATGGAACCAAAAATGCTACTTTCTATGAGATCTTCAAGTAGACATCAAGTAGAGATCTTCAAGTACAGACATAATGGGCCAAATTCATGCAGCCATGTGGTTAAAAGCTATTAAAAAGTTTCCACCTATGGGAATGAGCCTTGGGTCTCTGGGGAAGTCATGAGGCCTTTTAGGGGCATGCGATCTAGCTGTAAGGTTAAATCAAAGGCTAGAGGTGTTTGGCCCTTTGTACCTTCAATTATCACAGTAAATGTGTGTTCTATTGTTATGATAAAGTAGAAATTGTCACTAGTATGTACATGGAAAGATTTTCAGCTATACAGTTTAATGGAAACATATATGATGATATCTCTCATCAGCTGTTTCCATTCCAGTTTTTTATTAGGAAGTGGGGGGCAGGGACATTAGTATTACTGGCAAGAAGTTTTTTGTTAGGAAGGATTGGTATCTGGATGCACAAGCCACGGCTACGGTCAGTTACAGTTGTAGGGACATTGAGAACCTGGCTATGGCTCTGCAGCTATTCCACCTCCCTAGGGAATTTTCTACTGTGATTGTGGAGGTAGTTTACGTTCTATCATCAGCATTGCAGAATACTGTGTGCAATGTTTTCTCTGGTGTGGTGTCAGGTTTACAGAATAGGTACCACAACACACTGATGATAGTCACAGGAGACTTCAACCATGTTTGTGAATTTGTGTTCCAATCCTAAATTCTTTCAATTTGTGAAGTGTGCTACCAGGAACATGAAAACATTTGACTTGCTTTTTGCGAATGTTAAAGAAAATTATAGGTCAGTTGCCTTGCCTCCACTCTGTAGGTCTGAACACAATCTGTTTCCTGTGTCCTGCTTTTAGACCAGTGGTCTCACACTGACCAGTTATTAGAAAGCAGGTCAGACAGTTGTGTAGGTAGGTTGAAGAAGAACTTTAGTCCTGTTTTGAGTCTATTATGTAGCATATGCTTCTTGACCATGGTGGGGATGCCACAGATATGGCTACTGGGGTACTAACTGATTATATTAACTTTTGCACTGACAACATTGTTCCTGTCACAGAAGCCAAGTGCTACCCTAACAATAAGTCATGGGTCACGAGGGAGCTTAAAAGTCTCCTTAACAAGAAAAAGCAGGCCTTTGCAAATAAAGATAAGGAGGCAGCTAAAGCTGTACAAAGAGATGTGAGAGTTAAGCTGAGGGAAACTGGAGTATAAGTGGAGGGTGAAAGCTAAACTAGACCAAACAGCATGTCTGGTCTGGCTTGAAAACCATAAGTGGTTTTAATTCTGCTGTAAGTTCTGTAACAGGTGCTATAGAATATGCAAATCAGTTAAACATATTCTTTAACAGATTCAGTGATGCTGCTCTGGGTAAGGAGGCAGATGGTAACTTGTTTACCCCGAGGGTAGAGGATGTTTCATAGTTATGTGAGGAAATGGTGAGGAAACTCAGTTCTATTTCTGTTTCAATATACAGTGCCTTGCGAAAGTATTCGGCCCCCTTGAACTTTTCAACCTTTTGCCACATTTCAGGCTTCAAACATAAGGATATAAAATTTTAATTTTTTGAAGAATCAACAACAAGTGGGACACAATCATGAAGAGGAACGAAATTTATTGGATATTTTAAACATTGTAAAAAATAAAAAACTGAAAAGTAGGGCATGCCAAATTATTCGGCTCCCTTAAGTTAATACTTTGTAGCGCCACCTTTTGCTGCGATTACAGCTGCAAGTCACTCGGGGTATGTCTCTATCAGTTTTGCACATGGAGAGACTGAAATTCTTGCCCATTCTTCCTTGGAAAACAGCTCGAGCTCAGTGAGGTTGGATGGAGAGCATTTGTGAACAGCAGTTTTCAGCTCTTTCCACAGATTCTCGATTGGATTCAGGTCTGGACTTTGACTTGGCCATTCTAACACCTGGATACGTTTATTTGTGAACCATTCCATTGTAGATTTTGCTTTATGTTTGGGATCATTGTCTTGTTGGAAGATAAATCTCCGTCCCAGTCTCAGGTCTTTTGCAGACTCCAACAGGTTTTCTTCCAGAATGGTCCTGTATTTGGCTCCATCCATCTTCCCATCAATTTTAACCATCTTCCCTGTCCCTGCTGAAGATAAGCAGGCCCAAACCATGATGCTGCCACCACCATGTTTGACAGTGAGGATGGTGTGTTCAGGGTGATGAGCTGCGTTGCTTTTACGCCAAACATATCGTTTTGCATTGTGGCCAAAAAGTTTGATTTTGGTTTCATCTGACCAGAGCACCTTCTTCCACATGTTTGGTGTGTCTCCCAGGTGGCTTGTGGCAAACTTTAAACGAGACTTTTTATGGATATCTTTGGCTTTCTTCTTGCCACTCTTCCATAAAGGCCAGATTTGTGCAGTTTACGACTGATTGTTGTCCTATAGACAGACTCTCCCACCTCAGCTGTAGATCTCTGCAGTTCATCCAGAGTGATCATGGGCCTCTTGGCTGCATCTGTGATCAGTCTTCTCCTTGTTTGAGATGAAAGTTTAGAGGGACTGCCGGGTCTTGGTAGATTTGCAGTGGTCTGATACTCCTTCCATTTCAATATGATCGCTTGCACAGTGCTCCTTGGGATGTTTAAAGTTTGGGAAATCGTTTTGTATCCAAATACGGCTTTAAACTTCTCCACAGCAGTATCACGGACCAGCCTGGTGTGTTCCTTGGTCTTCATGATGCTCTCTGCGCTTTAAACAGAACCCTGAGACTATCACAGAGCAGGTGCATTTATAGAGAGACTTGATTACACACAGGTGGATTATATTTATCATCATCAGTCATTTAGGACAACATTGGATCATTCAGAGATCCTCACTGAACTTCTGGAGTGAGTTTTCTGCACTGAAAGTAAAAGGGGCCGAATAATATTGCACACCCCACTTTTCATTTTTTTATTATTTTGCAAAAGTTTAAAATAACCAATAAATTTCGTTCCACTTCACAATTGTGTCCCACTTATTGTTGATTCTTCACCAAAAAATTAAAATTTTATATCTTTATTTTTGAAGCCTGAAATGTGGCTTTACAAATATGGCCTGTAACCATTCTACATGTGTAACAGGTTGCACTTAAATGTACTATACGTCTAATTTCAATAATTTTATTGGTGAGAGATATATCTTACCCACTATTATTTTACTGGCCACAATTGTTGTTGTTAGACATTACTGGCTCTGGAGTAGTGGTACTGCCAGTACTATTTATTTAGTGGCTTGGGAATCAATAACCTCAAGCCTCAGTTGGACTGATTCAGAGATTAGAATGAAGGTCCTGGTTCTCCTGTTCTTTTCATGCCGCAAGGCACATGGCAGAAGAGAAATGACAGGGGTAATAAACAGGATATTCCTTGCCCTGTTATTACTAAAGAGGAAGGCAAGGAGGATAGATCCAACAATGATAAGATGCCCCCTCATTATATTTGTGTGGTTGAGTATTATAGCTGTGTGTATTGAATTTTTGTATGTGTCCATGTATAATTAGATATGTGTGAATATCTGTATGTGTTCATATTACACATATGAGGTACAGTGGGGAAAAAAAAGTATTTAGTCAGACACCAATTGTGTAAGTTTTCAAACTTAAAAAGATGAGAGAGGCCTGTAATTGTCATCAAAGGTAGACCTCAACTATGAGAGACAAAATGAGAAAACAAATCCAGAAAATCACATTGTCTGATTTTTAAAGAATTTATTTGCAAATTATGGTGGAAAATAAGTATTTGGTCAATAACAAAAGCTCATGTTAATACTTTATTATATATCCTTTTTTGGTAATGACAGAAGTCAAACGTTTTCTGTAAGTCTTCACAAGGTTGACACACACTGTTGCTGGTATGATGGCCCATTCCTCCATGCAGATCTCCTCTAGAGCAGTGATGTTTTGGAGCTGTCACTGGGCAACACGGACTTTCAACTCCCTCCAAAGGTTTTCTATGTGGTTGAGATCTGGAGACTGGCTAGGCCACTCCAGTAATTGAAATGCTTCTTACGCAGCCACTCCTTCATTGCCCTGGCGGTGTGCTTGGGATCATTGTCATGCTGAAAGACCCAGCCACATTTCATCTTCAATGCCCTTGCTGATGGAAGGAGGTTTGCACTCAAAATGTCACGATACATGGCCCCATTCATTCTTTCATGTACACGGATCAGTCATCCTGGTCCCTTTGCAGAAAAACAGCCAAAAGCATGATGTTGCCACCCCCATGCTTCACAGTAGGTATGGTGTTCTTTGATGCAACTCAACATTCACTTTCCTCCAAACACGGTGAGTTGTGTTTCTACCAAACAGTTCTACTTTGGTTTCATCTGACCATATGACATTCTCCCAATACTCTTCTGGAACATCCAAATGCTCTGTAGCAAACTTCAGATGGGCCCGGATATGTACTGGCTTAAGCAGGGGGACACGTCTGGCACTGCAGGATCTGAGTCCCTGGCAACGTAGTGTGTTACTGACGGTAGCCTTTGTTATGTTAGTCCCAGCTTTCTGCAGGTCATTCACTAGGTCCCTCCATGTTGTTCTGGGATTTTTGCTCACCGCTCTTGTGATCATTTTGACCCCAAGGGGTGAGATCTTGTGTGGAGCCCCTGGTCGAGGGAGATTATCAGTGGTCTTGTATGTCTTCCATTTTCTAATTATTGCTCCCACAGTTGATTTCTTCACACCAAGTTGCTTGCCTATTGCAGATTCAGTCTTCCCAGCCTGGTACAGGTCTACAATTTTGCTTCTGGCGTCCTTCCATAGCTCTTTGGTCTTCACCATAGTGGAGTTTGGAGTGTGACTGTTTGAGGTTGAGGACAGGTGTCTTTTATACTGATAACAATTTTAAACAGGTGCCATTACTACAGGTAATGAGTGGCGGACAGAGGAGCCTCTTAAAGAAGAAGTTACAGGTCTGTGAGTGACAGAAATCTTGCTTGTTTATAGTTGACCAAATACTTATTTTCCACCATAATTTGCAAATAAATTCTTAAAAATTCAGACAATGTGATTTTCTAGATATGTTTTCTCATTTTGTGTCTCATATTTGAGGTCTACCTATGATGTCAATTACAGGCCTCTCTCATCTTTTTAAGTGGGAGAACTTGCACAATTGGTGGCTGACTAAATACTTTTTTTTCCCCACTGTATTTGCTAAATATTATAATCTTACTAGGCTGAAATACTGAAATACGGTTACAGAAACATTGCTTGGGTCAGAGTTTGGAAAAAATATAGTATATTGTTCACTGTATAAAAAGGTATACATTTGGAGGTCTCTATTAATATGTCATTTATTAGAGTATTTTGGCAGTTTAAGTTGATGTATTGAAACATTGTAGGAATAATTCACTATGGTATGCATTGCATACCGTGAGTTTATCGTTTTGGTTGGCAAGGGAATTGTTAAAAATTTGAATGTCTTGAGAGAGCCTGACTGCAAGTTGTAATGGACGTCTAAGCCTGCAGCTCCGTTACATAGAGCTGTCGGAGTCCTCCACACACCACCTTTTGTTGGAGCAAAATGGGGAAATTCAGCAGAGAAAAGGGGTGTGACAACCCTTAGACCAGGATGACAACAAGGAGAGCGTCCAGTCTCCGTTCGGAACTCATTAGATGATTTACACCACTATTTGTTTTTTGTTGTAATGGTTTTCCCACTATTTTGTCTCATGTGTCCTCTGATTTGTAAAGTGCTACGGAATATATTGGCGCTATATAAATAAAGTTTATTATTATTGATTGATATGTGTTGAAACACTCCATTATTCTCTTCAATGCTTACAAGTGGAGGTCTCGAGGGCTTGCACCCAATCGGGATTACCTTCACCCTATATTTTGCCACCATATGTAAAGTTTCTTTACTTATTTTTCTTTAATCTTGTCAAAAAGGACTGAATTAGATATAGTCCTTCTATCATTTTACTTGTGGCTGCCATTCCTAGAGTGGAGATGCAGACAACCTACCTTCCCCTACATGTTTGGTCATCTTTTCCCTTATGTTATAGTAAATTTCTACCTGTTACAAACAAAGAAACACTATCCCTCCTTCATATACCCTACTTCAATGCATATCTATCCCTCAGGATTCTCCTTTTATACATATTGGACACATAGAGATTTAAACATACTAGTACACATCACTAGAACATTATACTAACTAAACCATGACATCACTTGTTGTCACCACCTTTAATGTGAAGGGCATGAACTTGTCAAATAAAAGACATAGCATTATGAAACTAGCACGCACATTGAATACTGGCATCCTAGCGTTCTAGGAAACACAGCTTAAATGATCTAAGATCCCAACTCTTCCGAAAAACCAATTGTATCAATGGTTTCATAGTTGTCATCCTACATCAGCCTCTAAAAGTGTCACCATGGTGTTCCACAAAACCATCCCATTGAAATGTCAACAGCAACTTTCAGACGCTGAGGGTAGAACTTTATTTCTTAAAGGTTCTATTGCCAACATGCCACTCACAATTGCTAATGTATATACACCCAATTGCTTGGCTACAGCAGACTGTGATTTGCAGAGGGCCCAATACTACTCAGCGAGGACCTAAATTTAGTATTAAACCCAGCCCTCAATGCCTCAAGTGGGCTCTTATTTATAAGGGAGGAACTATTATATAAGGGTGGGCTACTATATATATATATATATAAGGGCAAAACTTAAATATTATATACACACGTGGACAAAATTGCTGGTACCCCTCATTTAATGAAAGTAAAACCCACAATGGTCACAGAAATAACTTGAATCTGACAAAAGTAATAATATATAAAAATTCTATGAAAATGAACAAATGAAAGTCAGACACTGCTTTTCAACCATGCTTCAACAGAATTTTAAAAAAAATGAAAACTCATGAAACAGGCCTGGACAGAAATGATGGTACCCTTAACTTAATATTTTGTTGCACAAATTTCTGGAAAAATGCCAATTTTCACTTTTCACAGTCAGCTGTGTATTAATTTTTGAATCATTTCCTTAAGGGGTGCAGTTTTGACCCCATTTTGAAAACTGCACCCCTGAAGGAAATTATCCAGAAATTAATAAAAAGAATTTAGCAAGGACTATAGCGACCATAAATTTTTGAGATTTGAATGCATAGCGGTTGGTGAAAAGTGAATATGTAGTGCAGTGCAGTATACCGAATTCCTTACCAGGGTTCCTATTTTCTTTTACCTCGTAATCTCTAAATCTATGGTGTACCTTCAGGTACACTCAAACAATTTATACATTTCCCTTCCTTTCAAAGCTAGTCTTAAAGATGTGATAATTAGGGGGTTTGCTTTGTTGTGGGATGAGATGCATTTTGTAATGACACAATTTTGTAATATATCTACATACTGTATAAGGGGCTATTATAATGGGAAATTATATGAGGTGAACTATTATTTATAATGCGGGCTATTACAGGTGTATCTCAATAAATTAGAATATCTTTGAAACGTTTATTTCTTTCAGTAATTGAATTAAAAAAGTGACCTCCTATATTTTCTAGATTCTTTACACACAGAGTGTTCTATTTGAAGTTTTATTTCTGTAAATGTTGATTATGGATTACAGGTAATGAAAACCAAAATTTAAGAAAATTAGAATATTGTAAAAAAGTTCAGTATTGTAAATTCAGTGTGTCACCTGCCAAGGTTTCCTAAGTCTTTCAATGGTCCCTCAGTCTGGTTCAGTAGGACACACAATCATGGAAGACGCTGATTATGAATTGTATTACTGAATTACTGAAATGAATGAACGTTTCAAAAATATTCTAATTTATTGAGATGCATCTGTATTTATAAGGGAGGAACTATTTATAAGGGGACTATAAAAAAAGGGAAACTATTATATATAAGGCATCTATTATAAGGGGGGAGCTATTTATAAGGGGAGTATAATGGTTAAGTGGGTAAGTGGGCTATTATTTATAAGGAGGCTATTAGTGATAATGGATACTATTATTTATAGGGATAACTATTATTTATGAGAGGGCTATTATTAATAAGGGGGAACTATTTATAAGAGAGCAGCATTATTTTTAAGGGGTGACTGTTACTGATAAGGGGGAACTATTACACATAAGGGGGACTATATGCTCTCTAGATTATAAAATACATATGGAAGGGCAAACCGCCTAAAATAGCGTGCTCCCTGTTAACCCAACAGAAAACCCCAGGAGGAATTACACTACTGGACATATTTACCTACTACAGAGTAAACCAGCTTAGCCAGTGGCAGACACTAATAAATCCCAATAAATCTGATATGGTGCAATTATTAGCAAAGCTAACGCATGGCCCAGAGCTCATAATAAAACTCTGGCTCCCAGAACCACAGATCTTCAGACATGCAAAATTTGACCAGTTACTGAAAGGAGCCTGCAAAATCTGTCCGCAACTGAGCCCCAATTAGCACCTAAGCCCTCACCAATCTGTCCAGCAGAACTCTTACCATGCCTTTAAGGCACCTGACACATATAACAATCTCTTCACAATGATGGGCAAAACAGTAAAGGAGTTCTTTGAGACAGGAGAATCATTTTAAATTGATTTCTAGGTGGTACAAAACTGGCGCTGTAATAAACAGACTGGGTCCCTTTTACAAATCTGGTGGTACTGTGAAACCATTCAGAGATTCTGACAACAGGTTCAGACACACATCTAGAGAGTCATTAGACAGAATAGCTTATTTTAACTTTTACCTCCTGTCCTATCCCGGACATGCCGCAACCACATTTCTAGCCCTCCAAGAGAGACTTAGCTACTCACCTTATAGCAGCAGCAAAATCCCTGATTCCACTTCACTGGCTTCAGACAAAGGCCACAAATATACAGAACTGGATAGAGAAAGTGAACCAAATATAACGCTTTGAGCCAATGGAGAGCTGGTCAAATAAACAACATGATCTCTTTCTTAAGATCTGGACACTATGGCTAAAGGATCAACACACAGTAAACTGATCTTTTTATAAGCACAAAACATCTCTGTTACTCACCTTAGACTTACTGCATCCCAAATTAGAGTAATGACAAATTATGAGGAGTCAGCACTGTCATAATATACAGTGCTATAAATGTAATTCTAACCTAATAGTATGCAGTATAAACTATGTCTAGTGATTATAACATGTACCTTTAATACTGGTATATTCTATGTAAATAACACCACTTGCAGTTACTTTGTGTCAGTAAGCCTTAAAACTCTATAAATACAACTATAACAGGAGAACCAAAACTCCAATCTTTTTTTTTTGGTTTGAGTTACAACATCAATTCCCCCCCTCCCTGTTCACTCTTATCTCTTTCCCATCCAAATAAATATCACTTTCTAACTCGCTTGTATTATGTGTTAATCTGTGTGCTCAATTGTTTATTATGTTTCATTGTAAAATGGATATTGCAGACTAGAGATGAGCGAATTGAAGCTGACAAAGTGCAATTCGATCCGAATTTCAGGAAATATTCAATTCGCATCGAATCCGGATTTCCTCACACTTCGTGGTAACGAATAGCACAGCTCCGATCAGGGGTTTTAACCCCTTGGATGCCGTGGTCAAACATGACCGTGGCATCCAAGGGGTTCTGCCATGCTACATGTCCCCCTAGGCACCCCCCGCGGTGATTAAAAATAAAAAAAATACTGATACTCGCCTGTCCTGGGCTCAGCATCCACTCCAGAGACTGAGGTCCTGCTCCCCAGGCCTCACTGCCATGGAGCGCGCCGGCATAATGATGTCATCGCACCCCCACATGACCACTGAGGCCCAATCACAGGCCCCAGCAGTGATGTCTGGGGAGCAGGACCTCAGTCGCAAGGAAGAAGAAGAGTGAGGAGGACGCTGCAGACAGCCGGATTCCCAGGAAAGTTGAGGTAAGGTGAGTATATGTGTTTTGTTATTTTTAATCACTTCCCCTGGGCCTCTGATTATTATACAATAGTATAGTATAATTATAGTATAATATTATAATAATATATATATAATAGTATAATAATAGCTCTAGGGTAGGGGGGAGGTCTTTTTTTTTTTTTTTTTTACTTTTTTTTTCTTTTTGTCCCCATAGGGGATTGAATCAGCGATATTCTGATCGCTGCTTTAATAGGTATATGTTGCAGTACACGTGTATTGCAGTGTAGAGGAGGCTGTCAGCCCGTGCAGACGCATAGGGTGACAGTCTCCATTCAAGGCAGGATCAACCAGGTATGCGGAGGGACAGCGATGGGGCAGAATAGGAGCAGTGACACCCTCCGAAAATGTCATGCGGGGGGGCGATCGGGACCCCAATATATAATAAAACCCCTGAGATGCCGCAGTCAAACATGTTTGACCGCGGCATCTCAGGGTTTAACACCCGCGAACGGAGCTCCTCCGTGTTAGTGGACAGTATCAGCTGTTACATACAGCTGACCCCACAAGCAGGGTGTGCACACAGTTTCTGAGTGCGCACCATGTTTCCGCTGTGGTTTGCGGGAAGTCCTTCCTGGCAGCGCTGTACTATTAGGGTGGATGTGGGGAAGGGGTTAACGTGATTTGACGCAAAATAATTCGGATCGAATCTTAATAGAAAATTCGGCAAATCGGCTTAATCGAATTTTTGAAACATTCGCTCATCTCTATTGCAGACATACTGGATTTTTTCTTTACAATTCTGTAAAAAAAAAAAAAATTAAAAAACAAATGAAAACGAGGTTCACAAAAAAGACTGCTGTGACATATACTGTATAACTAAAACACCTTTACCATTTATGACTCACTCCAAACCATTAATAAAGTACACACACCTTAACTTGTAGGTAAACTGGGGATGGCCACAGCATTTATTTTGTAAACACAAACAAGGCCAAAAACTCCATGCCCTGATTCTTCTTTCCTTCTGAATCTTTCGCCCGAATGCCAAACCACTGTCCGACAGTGGGCATGTGGTCCATCTCTTCTTATCACCGGGGCATGGAACCTTCTGTCAAGCTGTGACAACTAAAATGGAAAAAACTGAAAATTGAAAAAAATTAAACCACCATAGGAGCAGGGTGGGAGTGTGTTTCTCTCAATAATGTTTAAACTGACAGAAGGTAATGCACCTCCCATGTGTCCCCAATTTTATTACACAGGCTCCACCTCTATTCCCACAAACCTCTTCCCAAGAGGAAAGGTGGAGTCATCACCTATTTGAAAGAAAAAATATCAGGATGCATCTGCCCAGGGTCGGACTGGGCCCCGTGACTTTAGAGGGCACTACTGAACCTCCACTAACTTTTTTTTTTGATAGGCAATGGAGGTGCGGTAAGGCCCCCATTCACTTACCTCTCCCCGCTCCAGGCTAGGGCTCGCTGTGCGTCACACATCACGTTGCGATGACGTAATGTACGATGCACAGGACCCAGGCTGCTGCAGGAAGATGAGAGGCCGCGAGCACGAGCTGGGTGAGGTAAGTGATGCAGCCAGGTTTTCCCTGGTTTTGGGATCCGGTTTTAATAACCGGATCGCAAAACCGGGGATAAGTGGCGCTGCCGACCCGCTTCTGATACTAGTAGAGCAGGAAGTGTACTGCTCACAGACTTGTAGGCCACAGGCCCCATTGAGGCCCCCACTGTTCTCCGGCGCCTCCTGCTTCTTACTGCTCCGGGCGCACATGATGTCATATCAGTGCACCCGGAGCAAGAAGGAACCAGGGAGCAGACAGGTAAGTAATCACCCAAAACTGCCATACAGTGGCCCCTTCACTATCCCCCCCATATAGTGGCCCCAGCACTATCCTCCCCATAGTGGCCCCTGCACTATTCCCCCCATACAGTGGCCCCTTTACTATTCCCACCCCCTATACAGTGGCCCCCTCACTTCCCCCCATACAGTGGCCCCTTCACTGGTCCCCTATACTGTATGGGGAACATTGATGGGGCCATTATATGAGGGGGGGCAGTGATGGGGGCTAATATCCTGGGGAACATTAAAGCATTAAAGGGGTTATCCAGGATATTTTTTTTTTTTTTATTAGGCCAGGGCAGGTGAAAAAAAAACCCAAAACTTACTCTTCTGTGCCCATTGTCTCCCAGCGTGGTTTGGTCCTGCAGCTCTGTTGTTTTCTTCCCACTGAACATGAATACCTGTGCCAGTGAGGACTTCCAGCAAAAGAAAACAGCGGAGCTGCTGTACCGAACCCTGCTGGGAAGACACCGGAGCACAGGGGACAAAACAGGTTCGGGAAGTGACTCAGTACAGCAGATGGGGCCGTGTGTCAGCCCCCTAGTGATCAGGTATTTATGGCCTATCCTGAGAATAGGCCATAAAAAAGTTAACCCTGGACAACCCCAATAATATGCCCCACATAATATAATGGCCCCATCACTGTTCCCCATACAGTATGGGGGACCAGTGAAGAGGCCACTGTATTGGGGGGACCAGTGAAGTGGCCACTGTATTGGGGGCCATTAAAAAAATTTGGCCCAGACAACCCCTTTAAAGAGAATGTGCATAAATTGGAGCTACCACTGTGTCCCCCGCCTGTGTCTGTTCGGTCTCATGGTGGCGCCTCATTTCTAGAAATCCTGTACCTAATTGGTCTTCGCGGTCACATGAGGTGCAGGACTCCCAGCAAGAAGGCGCCGGCACTAGACTGAATGGACACTGGCAGCGGACAACGGAGTATGCTTTTTTTTAATTTATCTTTTTTTTTATATTTTTTATTTTACACCTCCTGCTTGTCACATGGGTTGCTCCAATTCCTGGACAACCTATTTAAAGGATTTATACATCTTTCTAACATTGATTCTCCTTAGGATAGGCCATCTATATTACATCTGTGGGAACCCAACAGCCAGGACCTCTGCAGATCAGCTATTCCAAGACAATGCGGCTACAGGTAATGGTAACAATTCTAGGAGCCACACTGTTCACTTGCAATACAGAGTGGAGCCTAGTTTAGTTTAGTTGTAGTTTAGGTAGTGCAGTGGTGCACATTGAATGGCGGGTGAGCAGCATGGCTCCCGACATGTTATTTCCTTTAGCCACCCTGTCTTGGTACTGCTGATCTGCAGATGTCCTGGCAGTGGGCCCCTAGAAACAATTCCACTGGTGGGCCCTAGACATCCCAGTCCAACACGGCATCTGCCTAACAGTCCCATCCCTTTTCACTATGTGCTTCAAGGGCTACAATTATCACTATCTCTTGCTGGGTACCATAATAAAATCTGTAACAGAACTTCCCAACAATCAAACATGAGTTACAGTAAAAGTAATTTTATGGGACAAAAGATATTATATATAATATTGTGCTTCAAGGTGCCGATCTAACTGTAGCCCTTAGGAATATATTCTTGACAGTTTATGTGGCATATGGTATAGCACTTTAATATCTGTTTACTGATATAAGGGTCTTTACATGATGACCTACAATAGCAAGAAAGGCAGACAGCATAGACTGTTTGTCACAAGGAATTCATGTCCACCCATAGAAATAGATGATCCAGAATACAATAGGTGGTGAGAGCATTCCAGCTTAAAGGGTTTCTTATTCTAATTTTTTGGAACCAAATATGCATACAGGATAACAGGGAAACAGTGGCGTAACGATCGTGGTCACAGGAAGTGCGACTGCGTCCGGGCCCAGAGGGGTACGGGGCCTGGGGCCTGTGGCCAGCTGGAAATGGCCGGAGCCCCGGACCACCATGATAGTGGTCGGGGAAAGCCTTGTTCCCCGACCGCTATACATATTGTTAATGGAAAGGGGCCTGACCGGGCCCCTTTTCATTAAATGCCAGGCCAGGGGAGGTGTATAAAAATAAAAAAATACTTACTCACCTGTCCTGAGCAGAGCATTCGCTCCGGGGCTCTTCCTGCGGTAGATGCTAAATCCTAGTGGGCTAAAGGACCTTTGATGATGTCATGACCATGTGATCAGACTCTTGTGTGGGCAGAGCTATTCTGGATTGTACGGGACAGTGTGGTGTTACACAGGAAGCTGATGGGGGCAGAGACTGAAGGAAGGAGGAGAGAAGAGAACATGTGTGAGCAAGAGGGGGATATGGGGGTGCAGGTTGTGTGTGAGCAAGAGGGTGATGTGGGGGTGCAGGCTGTGTGTGGGAAAGAGGGGTATATGGGGGCGTAGGCTGTTTGTGAGCAAGAGGGGGAATGGGGGTTCAGGCTCTGGAGGGTGGGCACTGTGAGCACATAATACTGTGTGGGGGCCACATTGAGCATATAATTCTGTGTGGGGGCCACTGTGGAGCATATAATACTGTGTTGGGGCCACTGGTGAATACATAATACTGTGTGGGGGCTACTGTGGAGCATATAATACTGTGTGGGGGCCACAGTGGAGCACATATTACTGTTTGGGGGCCACTGTGGAGCACATAATACTGTTTGGGGGGCCACTATGGAGCACGTAATACTGTGTGGGGTTCACTGCAAAGCATGTAAAACATGTAAACCAGTATTGTTTACATGTCAGGTGCTACATTGCTCACTCACCGTATTCTTGATAACTGCAGTTGTGGGTATTAAAGCTGTACCCCTTTCAAGTATCTGAGATATCACTTCAGCGCCCATAACCGCCACAGGAATTTGTTCTAGGAAGGGGGTAGGGGGCCCCAGACAAAAGTTTGCACCTGGACCCACAAGACTTTAGTTACGCCACTGCAGGGAAAGGAATATTCAAATAAGTTCTCCGTGATCGAAAAAGGAAAACTTGCTCTAGCACCACCTTTTGGGAGATAGCTTCCCATAGATTGATTAGAAAGAGAAAAAGTATGCAGCTCACCTCCAGGTGCAAGGCCTCTGAGTGAATCCAATTCTCCACGCCAACAAAAAGTGTGAATGTGCAAACAAAGAAATTCGACAGGTACTCCTTGGCAAAAAAAAAAAACAAATTCAATGTTTATTTCATGTTCCCAAAGAGTAAAAAACAGCATGACAGTTATAACTGGAAAAACGTCTTTCAGATCTGCCATAATTATCCCTGTATGCACTTGTGAGAATGCTGTATCCACTTGTATTTTAGATAGTAAAAAATCTATTACTAAAATAATGATCTAAAGTTCTGTACAAGCTTTAAAAAAATTTTGACGTAATATATATTGCATTCCATTGAACAGTATGCATTACATATACCCATATTTGTGTCTTAGAATTTTTCTTATGTGCAGGATATAAAATAAAAGTGCTTCTACTGTACTTTCTGTCCAGAACGAACATTATAAATAGCTTGTGCTCTGTGGTGCATTTAAAGCCGGCAAAATACACATAAATAAAAAAAAAAAACTGATTCAAATAGGAGGCTGCTATTTGATATAAAGCATAATGAAACATTTTATTATTTTTTTACAATGGATAAGAATTCAAAATGACATTTCTTGAGTGATCTACAATGAGAACATTATGTTTTGTTTACAGAACAAAGGTAGAAATCAGTAGCAGCAAATGCTTGAGGCAATAATACTTGAGAATAATATTTCAGAGTCATTATTTTCCAGTGGATACTTACTGCAGTTAAGAATGTGGCTTTATCTAATTTTTAGGAAGGAAACTGTAAGTTTGTACATCTGCAATACATCATTATAATCACACAAGGGTATCTCTTCAGAGAAAACTAGACAGGATCCTGATTCATAGCAGATGATGCTTAGGTCAAATAGACTCACTTTTCACATTAGCTTTAAATTGGCATAGTATTTCCTTGAAACAAATATAGCAAATCTTTCTGCAGCTCAATATGTTTATTCTTTGGGGAGACAAAAGGCAATTGAATCTTGATCATATAACTTTAAAAACTTCTAAGTGAGAAACATTAAGTCCTTAGATTATTTTGTTTAATGGGATCCTTTATGGACCTGCTGTAGCCATTGCACATTTGTCATGGTGATGAACAGATGTCATTTTTATGTTTCTCTGTTTGGAAAGATAAGTGAGTGTCATTTGAATGCAACATTTGTAGATTCTACTATGAATACTGTGAAGGCTTATTTTTTATGAAAGACAGAGAATGGGTGAAATACAACATTGTTTGTTTATGAGAAAACATCCTGTTGTTTAAACACTTAGGTTAATGTCTGGACTATAAATGATACATTGATTTCATTTTGTTTTATTCACTATCTTTAAAGGCAGATGTACCATTTACTTAATACACAAACTATACATTGAGAGTAGAGATGGGCGAACCACTTCGTAACAAGCCGGGTTCTTCCCGAATATTGCAAATTGTTTGATTTTTTAACAAAACTGAACAAATGGCAATTAGTTTCGGACAAACAAAAATAGCCACTGCTATGATAAAATGGCCACCACTTGTTTGACCAGGAAATACAGAGTAGACACATGTGTATGACTCAGAAATTGTCTGTGACATTGTAGCACTACCTGACAGTCTCTCAACCAATAGACAGTGGTAGGTGGACCTTACAGAGATAATGTCATATTGACTATAAAAGTTTGTGCACTCATTATCAGTCTTTAGTTGCTGTAAAGGTGGTAGGGGCACTAGGGAAAAATATGTTAGGAATTGTGAGGGGCTACAGGATACTCTTGCCATAATAAGTCACAAAAACGTGAGGAAGGTGAAACAAAATTTGATGAGGATTCTATTACTGATAAGACCTGGCAATAGGGTCAGGGTGACATCACAGGAAGAGTGTGGTGGCAGATGCAATAGTTCCACCCAATGTGAAGCCCCAACATGCAAAAGACCTGCCTGGTTTAGATCTTCACAGTTTCTCTCAATAACAAAGTCTTTTGGTCTTTCACAACTTTCCTCTTCTGCCACACATGTAGATGGCAACACCATTGATCTTGTCTTCCATCGACTCCTCACAGTTTCTAAATTTAGTAACTCTCCTCTGCCACTCTCTGACCATAACCTTCTGTCTCTCACCATCAGTGCTTTCTCTCCTTCACAGGACACACCTACTCATCATACATATAGGAATTTACGTGCTATTAACACCCAGCACCTCTCAGATACTCTACAGTCCTCTCTGTCCCCCATCTCTTCACTCTCCTGTCCCAATCTGGCCACCAGTCACTATAATGAAAGCCTTAAGAGTGCATTGGATGAGGCGGCTCCCCCCTCCACTCGAAAGGTTAGACGCAGGAGGCAGCAACCCTGGCACACACCACAGACACGTTTTCTTCAGCGGTGCTCTAGGTGTGCTGAACGTCTGTGGAGAAAATCACATACACCTGCAGACTTCCTCCACTTTAAATTTATGTTTAAAACCTATAATTCTGCCCTTCACCTAGCCAAACAAGCCTATTTCACCCCTCTCATCTCTTCTCTCTCCTGTAACCCTAAAAGGCTATTTGAAACTTTTCATTCCTTACTTACCCCTAAGGTGCAGATGCCATTCACAGACCTTAGCGCAGATGACCTGGCCTCTTATTTCCATGATAAAATTGATAAGATCCGTCAGGAAATAACTGCCCAATCCCCAGGTGGCATTGACCCCCTCACCAGCCGCACTTCAGACTGTTCATTCTCATCTTTTGAACCTATTACAGAGGAGGAAGTATCTCAGCTACTTTCCTCTTCTCGCCCTACGACCTGCACTAGTGACCCTTTCCCCTCACACCTTCTCCAGTCTCTGTCGCCTGCCGTCACGACTTACCTTACTAAAATATTTAACCTCTTTCTCTCTTCTGGAATTTTCCCATCCTCTTTCAAACATGCTGTCATAACCCCACTACTGAAGAAATCCTCCCTTGACCCGTCCTGTGCTGCTAACTATCGACCTGTCTCTAACCTTCCTTTTATCTCCAAGATCTTGGAACGCTTGGTCTATTCTCGTTTAATCCGCTATCTTTCTGCTAACTCTCTTCTTGACCAGTTACAATCTGGCTTCCGCACTCTGCACTCTACTGAAACGGCCCTCACAAAAGTCTCCAATGATCTCCTGATGGCTAAATCCAAAGGTGACTTCTCTCTTCTTATTCTTCTAGATCTCTCAGCAGCATTTGACACTGTTGACCATGAACTCCTTCTCACTATGCTCCGCTCTGTCGGCATCACAGACACCGCTCTCTCCTGGTTCTCCTCTTATCTCTCTGACCGCACTTTCTGTGTATCATTTGCGGGCTCTGTTTGTTCCCCTCTTCCCCTTGCCGTTGGGGTTCCTCAGGGCTCCGTCCTAGGTCCCCTGCTCTTCTCCCTCTACACAGCCCCCACTGGACAAACCATCACTAGATTTGGCTTCCGGTACCATCTTTATGCTGATGACACCCAATTATATACGTCATCCCGTGACATCACCCCTGCACTAATACAAAACACAAGTGACTGTCTCTCTGCTATCTCAAATATCATGTCTTCGCTCTATCTGAAACTGAATCTCTCAAAGACTGAACTACTGCTGTTTCCACCATCTAACAGATCTGTCCCTGATATCTCCATTGCAGTCTCCGGCCTTACCATAACTCCCAGGCAGTATGCCCCCTGCCTCGGGGTTTTGTTTGACTCAGACCTTTCCTTCACCCCCCATATCCAATCACTCGCACGCTCTTGTCATCTCCACCTCAAAAACATCTCCAGAATCCGCCCTTTCCTTACCACAGATACACTAAAGACACTTATTGTTGCCCTGATTCACTCTCGCCTTGACTATTGTAACTCCTTACTAATCGGTCTTCCCCTTACTAAACTCTCCCCTCTACAATCTATTCTGAATGCGGCGGCCAGGCTCATCTATCAGTCTAGACGCTACAGCGATGCCTCCGGTCTGTGCCGGTCACTACATTGGCTGCCTATTCAATACAGAGTACAAAATAAACTTATCACCATCATTCACAAGGCTCTCCATAATGCTGCACCTCCCTACATTTCCTCCCTCATCTCTGTCTATCGCCGAACCCATACTCTCCGTTCACTCAATGACTTAAGACTAACATCCTCTATTATCAGAACCTCCCACGCTCGTATACAAGACTTCTCCCGAGTTGCACCACTTCTCTGGAATGCTCTATCCCAGACTATCAGATTAACCCCCAATTTCCACAGCTTCAAGCGTAAACTAAAGACATATCTTTTCAGACAGGCCTATCACAACTCCTAATGTAAACCCTTCCATAGTTAGAATCCCTAAAATGTACCCTCCTCTATTTATGCTTCAACATTACCTCACAGGATATGATGCCGTATCAGACTAGCTTTATATGTCCAGGCACCATCTGCATGTTAAAGGACATGACTGGTGACGGCTCATACAGCTTTATATATGTGTAATGACAGTAACCTCTATTACAAATTTGTCTAACCATTGTATAAGCAATGCTACATCTGTTGCCGCCCCTGCTACCTCTTGTGTCACCCCCTTCTACCTCATAGATTGTAAGCTCTTGCGAGTGTGTGAATTGACTATTTATTTGTAGTGTATCTTTTTTGTCAGTAATTGAACCCTACAAATTGTACAGTGCTGCGGAATATGTCGGCGCTATATAAATAAAATGTATTATTATTATTATTATTATCTAAGGCAAGCTTGGCTGGTGGTGGCAGCGGCAGACACATTTCTGGTATTGGCGGGAGCAGCTATATGCGGTCATTTCCTGTATGGGAAATTTTTTGTATATTACCAAATGATAAATCAATGGCAAGATCTGCATACAGATAATTAGCGATGGGCGTGCAGGCACAAATGTAGGAACTAGAGCTCTCTAAACTCACATGAAATGATATCACCAGCATATTTATAAAATCTAATTGGCAAATAAGAAAGACCATTCCATTGCTTCCCATAATTATCTTTGTAGATAGGCCACATCCATTCCACACCTAGCACATGGTCATCATAACATTATCATTAATTATTATCATCTCCGTCTGCTTCCCCTTCTCCTTCTCAATGCAAGCTGCACCCAATCATCTGGTTACTGGAGGTGCAGTTGCTGCTGTGCCACTTAGGGAAATCCACAGCATTCTGCAAACCGATGGCAGCTCACAGTCTCCATGAAGAATACCCAGTCACCATTATTTCTTGAGTAAAGATGTCCTTGCTTGGTGGACATGCGGGCCTCGCCTTGTAAATGTCCATGTGGGGAAAAGTGCATGCCACTTTCACTCAATACATGGAGCATCAATTATGGGCGGAGACAAAAATTTGCTGTCATGGCCCACTGGGTCAATGTTTTGGGCGAGGCCACAGTCTAGAAACACGTGCAGGGCAGGCACAGTTTAATCACCAGGGAGGATCCATCCGCCTCCTCCAATTCTTACACATTGAACCATTTCTCACCCCCAACTTCACCAGGGCAAGCCATTCCACTCCCCCTCCTTTGTTTCATGATTGTAAGGTGTAGTGCACACTGGGTGCCACTTTTGCACATGTTGGAGCATCAGTTTGAGCAGCAACATATGATTTCAGCCTGCAGCAAACCACAGACACAATGATCATTTTTGGAAGAGTACTGTATGGCTGTGCTCTTAGACCCTTGCTGTAAAGACAAAATGGGGGAATTCTTCCCTGCTTCCCATAGGGAAGAAAAATTTTAATATTATCAGGATAGGCTGTATACCAGAGGCGTAGCTAGCGGGGGGGGCAGAGGGGGGCGACGGCCCCGGGCCCATTCAGAAGGTGGGGGCCCACTAACGGTAGATCATAAGATTTCCATCTACATCAGCTGCTCAGCGTTAAACATCCTAGACTGGTTCCTCACTCGGGTACTTCTGGCTGAGGAAGACATATTAACTGAGTGAGGAATCAGTCCAAGATGTGTAGCGCAGAGCAGCGCACATTGCTGATTTTCACAGCGCTTACTTACCCTGCTTAGTCTCAGTTGTTACTGGCTGACTGAGGTTGAGCAGGGAACGATACCTGCAACTGATTAGAGCAGAGCATTGGCACGTGACGCACAGCGCGCTGAAACTCCTCCCCCTGGTCACTGCCTGTGCTCTATGTGCTAACAGATACTGCAGAAAGTAGCAACAGGTCGTCTGCTGTCCTCCACATCAGGGTCTTGCTAGTCCAAGCTGCATTTTCAAAAGTGGTCAGTACTAAGTTTAATAGGCTGTATTTGTGTGATCTTAACAGTGTCCCTTTTCAACACTTTTAAAGGAGTTGTTAAGTTTTGAAGATATTTGATACTGATGACCTCTCTATAGGAGAGGTCATCAGTATCAGATAGGTTAGGTGACAGTCCCAAAATTGAACCCCACAGTGATCAGTTGATGTGGCCGCTGAAAGTAGCCCTGCTCCTATTTAAGTGAATGGGAGTGGGATTTCAGCTCCGGCCACCTCCGCTACAATGTATGGTGCACCGCACACTGAAAACAGATTTGTACACTGTAGCAGTGACACCTGGAGCTGTAGCCCCGCTCCCATTCCCTTGAATAGGAGCAGGGCTGCATTCGGTGGCCACATCCGCTGATCAATGTGGGGTTCAGTTTTGGAACTGTCACCTAATCTTTCTGATACTGATGACCTATCCTGTGGATCCTATAAAATATCATCAGATCTGTACAACCCTTTTAATGAAAAGAGGTTGTATAGTTGACAAAGTATTTAACCCGTTCCTGCTCTGTGGCGTACATGTACAGTGCAGAGCGGCTCTTTAAGGGGGTTGTGCCACTATACACGCTTATCCCCCTATTCTGAGGATATGAGATAAGTGTCAGATGGCAGTGGGTCCAACCATTGAGACTCCAGTAATCAGGAGAAGAGGGAACAGAAAGTCCCCCTGAATCTTCCTTGTGAATGGAATACTAATGCGCTTGTGTGACTGACACTCCATGCACTTCTATGGGTCTGGCTGCATTTCTGGCAAGCCCCATAGAAGTAAATTGAGCATCAGTCACACAAGCGTCTTAGTATTCCATTCACAAGGAAGATTCAGGGGGACTTTCTGCTAGAAGATAACATCAGCACTTCATAAATGAGGTGTAGGGTCTCAACCTGATGTACTAGTAAAAATGAACTTCACACTCTTGTGTCAGATGCTAATTAATGACTTTTATTAGGTGTTTGGCAGAAGACATGTGACATTTTGGTCCTGGACCTTTTTTTAAGGGGTTAAAATATAAATAAAAATATATAAATTTGGTATCCCCATAATTGGGTTGAGGGCCCACTCAGATGTGTTTCGCCCCCCCCAGTGCTGAGACCCTAGCTAAGCCTCTGCTGTATACCCAGCTTGCTGCAGTGTGTAGGGAGACCACTGCAACTGCCAGTTCCACACGTACCCAGATGGCATCTGCCTGCTCTCAGTCAACCTCACTCAGCCAGCGCTCCACCTCCTCTGACAGTGCCACAAGTGTTGGGAGGAGTAAAACCAGCAGTAGCAACAACTAGTCCCAGTTCAGTATCTGGAAGATGATGAATCAAAAATTTTTCAACTTGCAGCATCAACTGGAGCGTCAATAGGCAACTGACACCAGCAGGTACGGTAGTACCTAGAGTGCACCTATAATCCAGCAGATATCTCTGACCCCATGGAATTCTGGGCCAATAAGTTATAGCAGTGGAAGGAGCTAGGCCAGTTTGCCATGGGAGTTTTATCTTGTCCAGTGTTATGGCCGAGAGGAGTTTCAATGCTGCCAGTGGCGTTGTAACACCAAAAAGAAAGAAACTGTCCACAGGTAGCATGGAAAAAAATACTTTTAGAAAAATGAATCAGGCATAGATCCATGAGGATCTGTTTCCCTTTATTATCATCTTCCATTTACTGCACTGCTGCTGCTGGCTGATGCTACTCCTAAATAGCTACCACCATTGTGTCAGACATGTCCTGCAGCCTGGTCCATCATATTATACCCTGCCAACTGCCACAACTGCCTCCAGTCAGGCAGACATGCCCTGCGACCCTGCCGCAATTGTTGCCACATCTACCACTACAGCCACCACTCAGCCAGAAATGTCCTGCAACCTGGTCCATCACATAAACCATTTTGATTTCACATCTGCTCCAATTGTCTTTTTGAAAAGACAATTCTTAAGCATATTTCAACTAGTCTCACGGCCAGAAATGTGTTTCCCAAATAACAACAAACGTATAGCATTTAAAAGAAATGAGTTAATTTTTCCTACAAAATCTTTGCAAGTGTGTCAATAAAAACCATGGACAAGCAACTTTTTTTTTCCCCAAAAAAGGGTAATTTTTAGAGCTTTTTAAATATTAAAATGTGTAAAAGCGAATGATAGTGCAGTGTATGGTTATACTCAGAGCTTGTATTCACTGCTTACCATCAGTTTTCCCATAGACATACATGTCAGTTTTACTTTGATAAAACATCTGCTGTGTTTGCCTTAGAGAGCTAGAAATTGGATAGATCGGTTCCTAGGAGCCTTAAAAGTGTTATTCATTATATAGTAAGCCAATTTAAGTTATGGTTTGTTCCGAACTTGTTCAACCCACAATAAATCTGGACCGGAGCCACCCAAACCACAACGAATCTTGAGACGTTTGCTCTTCTCTAGTACTGATGTGTGCTGAAGTGAGAAGTGCTTTGTTTGGGATCTTCAGTTCCAGCATCAGCCTTACCCCACATTCCCACTAAAAAACAGTACTGTATGTAAAGAAAATGGAAAACTTTGTGTATTCTTCCTTTATATCATATGATATAAAAGTAAAATATACATTATTCAGCACTCCTTTAACTTAAGACTAATGTAATTGTGTGAATGCTGGTTAAGTCTGTCTTTTCTTCTCTTATTCCTGCATACTGTGGCAAAAGTTTGAACATTTTACCCTGGTCAAAATGACTGTCATTGTGAACAGTTAAGCAAGTTGAAGATTAAATGATCTTTAAAAGGCATAACGTTAAAGATTAAACACACTTGTCTATAATTTTAAGCAATATCAGTGTATTATTATGTTTAAGTACAATTTTAGAGTGAAAAAGGGAAAGGAATACATTGTAAAAGTTTGGGAACCATTTGTTTGCTAAGATAACTTTGACCAAGGTCTCAGACCTTAAAAGGGTTGTCTGGAATAAAATGAAAATTTAACCCTAAATTACACACCCTCCCCCCCGCCTAACTTCTAATTTACTTACTTTAAAAAAAATGTATAAATTACCCATATCCCCAGGGCAGTCATGTGACTGCCCCAGGGACATTTTCTGATTTCCCGGTGATGTTCCGTTTCCCCATTGCCGGCCTCCCATGCATGGGCAATAGAGCTGGAGCGCTCTAGTATGATGGAGTGGGGAGGGGTGGGGTGTTGGGTTGAGTATAATTAGTTAGTTAGGTAGGTAGGGCTAGTAGTCCGCGGGCTAGCTAGTGAAACAGGGAGGGGTGTGAGAGAGGGAAGGAGAGGGAGTGAGAGTGGGATCTGAGTGAACAGCAATACATCATGGTAGTTGTAGGCTAAGAGAGCAGGAAGCTAATGTAAACAAATGCAGAGGATACCAGGAGCTCCCATAGAAACCCAGAAATCACTCAAAACACTGCTAATGGTATTTGGATGCACTTATTAAAACATTAATAGCACTAACAGACCTCTTTTAAAAAACATATTTTTGCCCGTAAAACCCCTTTAATTAGCCAGTTAGGATTATGGCTAGTTCACTATCATGATTAGGAAAGGTCAAGTGATGCAAATTTTACAGCTTTATAAATACTCAGCCTCCTCTAACCTTGTGCTATAAACCAGTAGCCATGGGTTCATCTAAGCAGCTGTCTAGCACTGGGAAAATGAAAATGGTGGAGGCCCACAAAGCAGGAGAAGGCCATAAGAACATAGCAAAGTGTTTTCAAGTTGCTCTTTCCTCAGTTCGAAATGTAATTAAGAAATGACAGTTAACAGGAATAATGAAGGTCAAGATAAAGTCTGGAAGACCAAGAAGAATTTCAGAGACAGCTGCTCGTAGGATTGCCAGAGATGCAAATCAGAACCCCCGCTTGACTGTAAAAAACCTTCAGGAAGACTTAGCAGACTCTGTAGTTGTGGTACATTGTTCTACTGTTCAGCAATACCTGCACAAATACAGCCTTCATGGAGAGTCATCAGAAGAAAACCTCTCCTGCATCCTCACCTTAAAATTCATCATCGAAAGTTTGCAAAAGAACATCTAAACAAGCCTGATGCATTTTGGAAACAACTCCTGTGGACCGATGAGGTTAAAATAGAACTCTTTGGCCACAATGATCAAAGGTATGTTTGGAGAAGAAAGGGCACAGAATTTCAGGAAAAGAACTTCTCTCCAACCAGTAAGCATGGGGGTGGATCAATCATGCTTTGGGGTTGTGCTGCAGCCAATTGCACAGGGAACATTTCACTGGTAGAGGGAAGAATGGATTCAATGAAATTTCAGCAAATTCTTGAAGAAAATATAACACCATCTGTAAAAAAGCTGAAATTGAAAAGAGGATGGCTTCTACAGATGGATAATGATCCTAAACACATTTCAAAATCTACCATAGACTACCTAAAAAGGCACAAGCTGAAGGTTTTACCATGGCCCTCACAGTCTCCAGATCTGAACATCATTGAAAATCTGTGGCTAGACCTCAAGAGAACAGTGCATGCAAGACAACCCAGGAATCTCACAGAACTGGTTACTTTTCCAAAGAAGAATAGATAAAAATCCCTCAAACAAGAAGTAAAAGACTCTTGGCTGGCTAGAAAAAGCGTTTACAAACTGTGATACTTGCCAATGGGGTTGCTACTTGGTACAAACCATGTAGGGTGCCCAAACTTTTGTATCGGGCCATTTTCATTTTTTATATTAAAAATGTAACATATGAAAATATTTTTTTTTTCCAAAAAATACATTGGAAAGGTATCATCATTAATGTTATGCCTTTTGAAGATCATTTTGTCTTCAACTTGCTTAACTCTTCACAATAACAGTCATTTTGACCAGGGGTGTCCTAACTTTTGCATGACACTGTATGCTACTCCTTTTTTGATTGAACTCTTAGTGGGAGTGCTGTCGATTTTTATTATGAAACTCTGTAGTTACTAAGGATGCCTCTAATCTCACATGAGATTTTTTTATATTTAGTTAACCTTCCTTAATTTCTGCTAGGAAATTTCTAAGTTTCTTACTAAACTTTGCATGACATTTTATATAACTGAAAAAATACAGTAGTTTTAATTTAAAGGAGTGCTGAATAATATCTGTTTAGTAAGCACAAATTATGTTAATTAAAATCAATTATTTTAAATTCTGTCTTCTTGTAAAGACATGTTATTCGTGCAGCATCTGCTGCTCTCTCTCAGACTTTGTTGAAGCCACATGCTGGTGTTTGTTCTGGGTAACCTGTAGGCCAGTGTGTTTTGGCCACACATTGCAGAAAAAAATCTGCAGCGGAAATTCTGCGATTTCAAAAACGCAAACATTTTTGTAAATCACAGCTTACCAGTTATACCTACGGAAACGCGTTTTCCATATAGTTATAATAGAAGTAGAAAATCTACAAAGGAAAAGTCTGCAGATTTTCTGTGAAAAACGCTGCAGACAAAAAGTGGCGCAATACCACCACAGTGTTTTCCACAGCATTTTTTTTTGCTACAGCTCGCTACGTGGGGTCTAAACCTTAAACTTATACAGCCACTTATCACAAAAAAGGATGGCTCGGAAGATTTTATTGGCATCCATTTACTTTTTTGTTAGATAACCTAGGAAATCTGCTAAAAACATATGCCTGTAATGAATTCAGAACCAATTGATGGTATATATCTTTTTGCCTTCAAATGGATTTAAAATAGGAATGTCTAAATAAAATATGTGATGTACATTATAAATTTTGATGTAAACGAGTGTACCAAATATATGACAATTCTATTATATTATGCATCCCCCAAGTTAGGGAATTCAGCTTTTTTTGCTGCAGATTTTGTTGTAGTTTTTTGAACCAAAGCCAAGAATGTCTACAAAAGGAATTGGAGGATTGGGAAATATATAGGAAGCTCTTATAATTCTACCTTTTTGATCAATCCACTCCTGACTTTGGCTCAAAAAATGCAATATAATCTGCAACCAAAAAAGCTGCATTTCCTAAATGTGGGGCTTTAGCCTAATACAGGTTTTAATTCAGGATCAATAATAAAATAGGTACTGCAGTATATGTTTTCTGTAAGTCTTCACAAGGTTGGCACACACTGTTGCTGGTATGTTGGCCCATTCCTCCATGCAGATCTCCTCTAGACCAGTGATGTTTTGGGGCTGTCACTGGGCAACACGGACTTTCAACTCCCTCCAAAGGTTTTCTATGGGGTTGAGATCTGGAGACTGGCTAGGACACTCCAGGACCTTGAAATGCTTCTTACGAAGCCACTCCTTAGTTTCCCTGGAGGTGTGCTTGGGATCATTGTCATGCTGAAAGACCCAACCACGTTTCATCTTCAATGCCCTTGCTGATGGAAGGAGGTTTGCACTCAAAATCTCACGATACATGGCCCCATTCATTCTTTCATGTACATGGATGAGAAGTCCTGGTCCCTTTGCAGAGAAACAGCCCCAAAGCATGATGTTGCCACCCCCATGCTTCACAGTAGGTATGGTGTTCTTTGGATGCAACTCATCATTCACTCTCCTCCAAACACGATGAGTTGTGTTTCTACCAAACAGTTCTACTTTGGTTTCATCTGACCATATGACATTCTCCCAATACTCTTCTGGAACATCCAAATGCTCTCTAGGAAACTTCAGACGGGTCCGGATATGTACTGGCTTAAGCAGGGGGACACGTCTGGCACTGCAGGATCTGAGTCCCTGGTGTCATAGTGTGTTACTGATGGTAGCCTTTGTTATCTTAGTCCCAGCTATCTGCAGGTCATTCACTAAGTCCCCCGTGTGGTTCTGGGATTTCTGCTCACCGTTCTTGTGATCATTTTGACCCCACGAGGTGAGATCTTGCGTGGAGCCCCTGATCGAGGGAGATTATCAGTGGTCTTGTATGTCTTCCATTTTCTAATTACACCAAACTTTGATTGTAACCAATGATGCTCTTTTATGTTTTGTAAATTCCCTGTCACCATGCTATAACCATAAGAAATAAAAATGCAACATTTACACCCCCCTGCACACACACACACACACACACACACACACAGACACTAATTTACTTTACAAACCTACTCTAACTCTACAAGGGTATCAGAAGTGATCCAGTCTATTAGCTTATCCTAAGGATTGGAACTGCATTTTCAAAAAGTACCATTACCTACTACCATTACCACAGGCAACCACAAAGGAAATACAGAAATATAAACTTAATGATAGGATCAAAGATTGGTTAGTGTAAAGAGGCAAAAACTGGTAATTGATACCTGCTCAAACAGTGAAATTCTAGTTATTAGCAAAGTGTATATACTGGTGCATCTAAATAAATTAGAATATCTTTGAAATGTTCATTCACTTCAGTAATTCAATTCATAATCAGCAGTCTTCCATGATTGTGTGTCCTACTGAACCAGACTGAGGGACCAATTAAAGGCTTAGGAAACCTTGGCAGGTGACACACTGAATTTACAATACTGAACTTTTTTGCAATATTCTAATTTAAATTTTGGTTTTCATTACCTGTAATCCATAATCAACATTTACAGAAATAAAACTCTTGAAATAGAACACTATGTGTGTAAAGAATCTAGAAAATATAGGAGGTCACTTTTTTAATTTAATTTTATGTTTCAAAGATATTCTAATTTATTGAGATACACCTGTAATAGCCCAATTCAACAGAATTAAAAAAAAAAAAAAAAAAAAAGAAAACTCATGAAACAGGCCTGACAGAAATGATGGTACCCTTAACTTAATATTTTGTTGCACAACCTTTTGAGGCAATCACTACAATCAAACGATTCCTGTAACTGTCAATGAAACTTCTGTACCTCTCAACAGGTATTTTGGCCCACTCTTCATGAGCAAACTGCTCCAGTTGTCTCAGGTTTGAAGGGTGCCTTTCCAAACGGCATGTTTCAGCTCCTTCCAAAGATGCTCAACAGGATTTAGGTCAGGGCTCATAGAAGGCCACTTCAGAATAGTCCAATGTTTTCCTCTTAGCCATTCTTGGGTGTTTTTAGCTGTGTTTTTTGGGTCATTATCCTGTTGCAAGACCCATGACCTGCGAATGAGACCAAGCTTTCTGACACTGGGCAGCACATTTCTCTCAAGAATCCCTTGATAGTCTTGAGATTTCATTGTATCCTGCACAGATTCAAGACACCCTGTGCCAGATGCGGCAAAGCAACCCCAGAACATAACAGAGCCTCCTCCATGTTTTACAGTAGGAACAGTGTTCTTTTCAAGATATGCTTAATTTTTCCATCTGTGAGCATAGAGCTGATGTGCCTTGCCAAAAATTTTGATTTTTGTCTCATCTGTTCATAGGACATTCCCCCAGAAGCTTTGTGCCTTGTCAACATATAGTTTGGCAAATTCCAGTCTGGTTTTTTATGATTTGTTATCAACAATGGTGTCCTCCTTGGTCGTCTCCCATGAAATCTACTTTGGCTCAAACAACGACGGATGGTGCAATCTGACACTGATGTCCCTTGTGCTTGAAGTTCACCTTTAATCTCTTTAGAAGTTTTTCTGGGCTCTTTTGTTACCATTTGTATTATCCTTCTCTTTGATTTGTCATCAATTTTCCTCCTGCGGCCACGTCCAGGGAGGTTGGCTACAGTCCCATGGATCTTAAATTTCTGAATAATATGTGCAACTGTAGTCACAGGAAAATTAAACTGCTTGGAGATGGTCTTACCTTAATGTTCAAAATTGTTTTTTTTACAAAACCGAGGAAATGGAGGTTCATCTCGGGTGTACTAAAATCACTACTGCATTATACTATGGGGTCTCGTCAGACCCCAGAGTATAATCGGTGGAGGCACAGAGAAGCTGACAAAAATAAAAAAAACATTCATTCTCACTTCTGTTGCCTCTTTTGGGCCTCCTTGTGGTGTCCAGTTCTCTCCTGGTGACATCATGCACCTGGAATCACCGATGAGGCCTGTGATTGACATCATGATGCTTGACAGGCCTCATCGGTGACGTCACTGAGGAGGCGGAAAAAGAGAGTACTGAACACCTAAAGGAGGAGGCCTAAAAGAGGTAACAGAAGTAGAGTATTAATGTATTTTTTTTTTATTTTTAATCCCCCCCCCCCCCGGGTTCCACCTTTTGTATCTAAAAAGACCATAATAATGACACTCTCACTTTGACAAAACTTCAGTTGTGTTTGCCTTAGAGTGCTATGTTTCAAGTAGCCCTGAGAGTGTTCTACACTATGTTTTAAGCCATTTTAAATTGTGGTTCATACCGAAATCCTTAGAGGTTCACACATCTCTGTATCACGGTCATGTGCATTTGGGAACTGCTACACTCTTTTTAGGGGGTTAAAACATGCTGCTGAGGGTTTCAGAAAACAAAGACTCCATATGCAAAGTAGCTAGGGTGGTTTCTTCTGGTAGGGGACCTTTTGCTCGTGTGTGTATGTGCTTCTGTGTGAGTATAGATGCAAAAATAAGCAGAAGTTAATGTAACATGTATAAGTATTTTACTGCAGTGCTATAGAAAATGACAGATGCAGTAGGTCATTATGACCCATGAAAGAATCCAAGCTCTGCTAGGGCTGAAGCTGTGTATGCATAATCCTGTTATATGTATTTATCTGGTTCACTTAAGGCAATAATCTATAAAACTGACTTCAATCACCTGTATTTCAGAAACATTTCACTGAATAAACACTGAATAGTGCTCATTTATCTTTTGTTTGTTCGCTATAATTTGGGGTAAAGTATATTACGCTGGAGAAATGGAAAATATGGACAAAAAAAATCACTAAGTAATGTGCTTGAAATATGTTCTATTAAAATACGCTAGTATTTTGCTGACATTTTTTGCTTTTAACATATTTTGTAGAATGCTGCAGCTTTGGGGTTAGTCATAAAAAATAGTGTTTCTTATTACTAACTACATACATTATTAATGCCTTTTAATGCAGAAGTTTCTCCCTTAAGGTCACATCAATTTTCTAGCAGTGTTCATTTTTTATTAAATGCTTTTGAACAATATGTTTTTTCTTCCTTTTTAATTTTTTTCTAATTTTCCATGTTTCAGATACAGAATACATGATATGTATGGATATTAAATATCAGTATATTGTCTGCACGTATGTATGGCTCATTCAATTATGAACAAATAACATTTGAAAGATATTGTTAATGCAAGACTGGCCTTTCACATAGTAAAGTAAATCTAACTATAGATAAGGTGAGAACATGGGGACTATTCTGATGGAAACTTTTACTTCTCATTTCTGCAGAATCCAATTTCATCTTTGACTCAGAAAACTGAATAAAAAAAACCACACCTAAAACTGCATCAAAAACTGCTCCTTAGGCTACGTCCCCACGTTGTGGAAACGCAGCTTTTTTTGATGCAGATTTTGATGCAATTTTTTGAGCCAAAGTCAGGGGTGGCTTGAAAAGGAATGGAAAATATAAAAGGAAGCACTTAGACATTTCCCTTCTGTTAAATCCACTCCTGAATTTGGCTAAAATAAACTGCAAAATCTGCAACAAAAAACTCTGTGTTTCCGCAATGTGGGTCCATAGCCTTAAACTGCACTGTTGACAATTATAAAAAATTAGTACTGAAAGAACTTGGTACTCCACTGGTTTAGAGATTGAATATTATAAATGCTTTATTATAGTAAAAAATCCAAAATCGGTAAGGTTTCGGTTGAATCTAAGCAACCTTTATCAGACTACAAAACATAACACAGCAGCAATAGTAAGTCAATTGTCATATTAGTTGCATATAACAAATAATGGTACAGAAAATAAAGCAAAATAAAATAGAAATAAAACATGACATGTGCTGAGGGTGTCAATATGATGCAAATATTGAAGCCATACATAATATATGGTGAGGATGTAAGGTAAATTGTATAATAGAATAATACAATATCAAGTAAATGTCAAATAATGCCAATGTTGGTGCATCTATATTCACCAAGTAAAAATCTGGGTGTAAGAATGCTGGAACACATAGTCAAGGAAAATAATTCATAGCAAGTGTATATAAATATATATACTACTTGAATACATTGTGAAGGAAAATAGCTCATGTTTGTACAGTGTACATGTATGAGGGAAAGCTAGTCCAGACAAAACCATATACGTGTATATACCACTTTTGGTCACAGGTAAATCACAATAAGATGAAGCACAAAATTGTGATAGACATACTGGATGTGAAACATGAATGTCCCATTATGCTGTAGACCACAGGTAGGTAGATCCAGTTTGGAATGGCAAATGCAAAATAGTGTTAGATAGGGAGACCCCATGAGAGGAACACATAGGCAGATCCAGGTCAAGCAATAAACAGCTAAGTAAAGCAGAGTATACATATCAGATTGTAGGGGTAGATGATGCACAGTAGAGAAAGCTGTATAGCCATAGGGGAAACGCTGGTGGTGTGGGAAAGGCTGTACATCATGTGATGTCATCGTCCTGCGCTCCTTAACTCTGAGGCCTGTTGGCCCAGAGTAAAGATGAAGAGAGGCCAAATGAGCATGCGTGAGTAGCGCAGGTCAGCCGGCCCTGTGTGAGGGGGGGAAAGTGATAGACTGAGCATGTGTGGGTAGCACACGCCAGTCTGAATAAAGAATAAGTACATGTAAAAAAGTATACTGTGAATTAGTGGCTTTCATAGTTTGTAATAAAAAGTTATTTTATATTCCTGAATCCCTGGATGTGACATAAATCAACAATTTATATATGGATTGATAAAGCAATTTATAAATTATAGGCTATTACAGTAACAAACATTATCCCTTCAGAGCAGTTGGAGCAGAGCATTATGTAGTTTAATATGTACAAGTCTATTAGGAGAAAGGAGCTGAGATTGTGTTAGTCTGTTTTTTGTATAGCAGAATCCCTGGCTAACTGCCTTTGAGTATAGGTTACATTTATGACATGAAGTTTCGCTGGTGGAGTTTAACTAATCATGAATGATCACATCAGCAGTCTCCAGGAAACCCAGAAGGAGTTTGTATTAAAGGGGTTGTCTGGGGTGCCACCATACAGCTAGACATGTCCTACGGCCTGGTCCATCATATTAATTTGAGATGAGCGAATTTTTCAAAAATTCGATTCGACCGCTTTGCCAAATTTTCCAAACCGATTCGATCCGATCCGAATTAATTCTCATCGAATCGGGTTAAAAAACAGCTAATTCCTGGCTGCAGAGTGCCTGTATTGTGGTATAGAACACTGTGTCTTGCAGTAACATGCATAGGGAGTCTGCTGTGGTAGTGAAACTGCAATAATTTGAATTACACAGGTATGATAAATTGCAAACCTGCAATGAGAAGCAGTATAATGGCAGTCAGTGCAGCAAGGTGTAGTAGGATTGTTCCTATTACCCAGGCTGCCAACACCCCAAATGAACCCGGTTCTGCTTCAGTACTCTGTATAAATTCCTCCCTATCCTTTCCCTACACTTCTAATGCTCTTTCCCTGAACTTCGATTGAGCAAAATATCAGTTTTCAAGTCTTTTCTACCACTTTCCCTGGTGCCTGCTGACGTCTCTCCCTGCACTAAGTACACTGGAAAATGCCTGAATCTAAGATGGTGGAGGGTATTTATAGGGCTGTGACATCACAGGGCTGGCTGGCTGCCGATTGGCTGCACGCATGGCATTGTGGGTGATCCCGCGTTCCCAGAGTTCCTTGCCCCATGTCCTAACATGTGCAAGCAGACATTTTATGAAAAAATGTGATTCGTTACCACGAAGTGTGAGATAATCCAGATTCGAAGCGAATCAAATATTTCCTGAAATTGGGAACGAATCCCACTTCCTCAGCTTCGATTCGCTAATCTCTAATATTAATCCATACTTTACTGCCTGCCACTCGTGCTGCCACAGCTACCACCACTCAACCAGACATGTCCTGTGGCCTGGTCCATCACATTCCACTATACCATACTATTGGCGCCACAGTTTTAGCATTAAAAAAAACAAAACTATTTTGATTTCACATCTGCTGCCATAAAGGGAATTTTTTTTTTTTTGAAAAGCCAATTATTCATCACTTTTCAACTAGACACACAGCCACAGCCTAAAATGGGCTAATTTTTCGATAAAAGCAATGCTTTTTGCAATAGAACCCCCATGTGTTTCTAAAAAAAATACTGGCAAGCATCTTTCTCCAAAAAAAAGGATAATTTTGGATAGTTTCAAATGTAAAAATGCACAAAAGCGAGTAGTAGCACAGTGAGTGGTTAAACTCAGTTTGTATCCACTGTTTTCCATTTGTTTTTCTATCTACATACATGTCATTTCACTTTGACATAACTTCGGCCGTGTTTGCCTTAGAGAACTAGAAATTGAATAGATAGGTTCCTAGGAGCCATAACAGTGTCATACACTATGTTTTAAGGCAATTTAAGCTGTGGTTCGTACTGAACTTGCTCAAACAGCAGTTTACATCCACATGTGGGGATAAGGGGTCCGAAGAAATTGCTTAACAGGTTGTCAATGCATTAGCATCATTTTATTAGAAATAATGTCATTTTCTATTTTCACAGCCCAAAGTCTGTGAAATACAGGTAAGGTCAAAGTACTCACTATACCCCTTGATGAATTCCTTTTTTGAATTTTCAAAATAGGGTCATTTTGGGGGAGTTTCCTTTGGTTCTGAGGGTCAGGGGCTTGGCAAAGGCGAAATGGTACCTGAAAAATATTACAGAAAAATCATCTCTTCAAATAATGTTCTGTCTCACTGTGTGGTTATACATAAGTTTACATCCACACGTGGAGCATTTCCATAGTTACAAGAAATTGCTTAACAAATTATAAGTGCTTTTTCTCATTTAACCCCTTGTGAAAATGAAAAAATTAGGACCAAAGCAATATTTTATTGAAAAAAAAAATTTCTTTGGTAAATGGTAAAAAATTCTGCGAAACACCTGTGCCGTCCAACCATGTATTGATAAATTCCTTGAGGGGCCTAATTTTCAAAATGGGATAATTTTGAAGGAGTTTACACCGTTCTGGCACTTCAGGGCTCTGCAAATGCAACATGACACCTGAAATTGTATTCCAGTTAAATCTGCCCTCCAAAAGTTCAATAGCGCTTCTTCTTTTCTGTACAAATTTCCTATTTATTCATAGTTAAACACAAAATATATCAAATAAAATTTACTACTAACATGGAGTAAAATGTGTCATGAAAAAAGCATTCTCAAAATCACTTTGATAATTTAAAGCTCTCCAAAGTTATTACCACATAAAGTGACACGTCAGATTTGAAAAATGAGGCCATGTCCTTAAAGGGGTTTTTCAGGAATTACGGATTTCTGCAAGGAGGCCAGAGAAGGAGAAAAAAACAAAACAAAACAAAAAAAAAAACATACTCACCTGTCCTTGATGCTCCGGTGTTCTCCACTGCTGTCTCGTCCAGTGGCACCTGGGGGCTTGTTCCAGTGGAAGTCCTTGCCGCACGTAACTGCTGAGGCCAATCTAAATTTTATTTACATTAAGTTAGAATAGCTATAAATATACAGTGCCTTGCAAAAGTATTCATACCCCTTGAACTTTTTTACATTTTCTCACCTTACAACCACAAACTTAAATGTATTTTATTCAGATTTTAAGAGAAGACCAACACAAAGTAGCAGATAATTGTGAAGTGAAATGAAAATAATACATGTTTTTCAAAATTTTAATCAAATAAAAATCTGAAAATATGACGTGCAAAAGTATTCAGCCCCCTGATACCCCTAAATAAAATCCAGTGCAACAATGCCTTCAGAAGTCACTTAATTAGTTAATAGATTCCAGCTGTGTGTAATTTTGTCTCATTATAAATACACCTGTTCTGTGAAGGACTCAGTGGTTTGTTAGAAAACACTAGTGAACAAACAGCATCATGAAGACCAAGGAACTCACCAGACAGGTCAGAGATAAAGTTGTGGAGAAGATTAAAGCAGGGTTAGGTTATAAAAATATATCCCAAGGTTCGAGCATCCCAAGGAGCACTGTTCAATCCATCATCCAAACATGGAAAAAGTATTCTACAACTGCAAACCTACCAAGACTTGGTAGTCCACCTAAACTGACGCAAGGAGAGCACTGGTCAGAGAAGCAGCCAAGAGGCCCATGCTCACTCTGGAGGAGCTGCAGAAATCCACAGCTCAGGTGGGAGAATATGTCCACAGGACAACTATAAGTCGTGCACGCCACAAATCTGGCCTTTATGGAAGAGTGCCAAGAAGAAAAACATTGTTGAAAGAAAGACATAAGAAGTGCCGTTTGCAGTTTGCCACAAGCCATATAGGGGACACAGCAAACATATGGAAGAAGGTGCTCTTGTCAGATGAGACCAAAGTTGAACTTTTTGGCCTAAATGCAAAGTGCTATGTGTGGCAGAAAAGTAACACAGCTCATCACCCTGAACACACCATTCCCACTTTGAAACATGGTGGTGGCAGCATCATGCTGTGGGGATGCTTTTCTTCAGCAGGGACAGGAAAGCTGGTCAGAGTTGATTAGAAGATGGATGGATCTAAATATGGGGCAATCCTGGAAGAAAACCTGTTGGAGACTGCAAAAGACTTGAGACTGGGAAGGAGATTCACCTACCAGCAAGACAATGACCGTAAACACACAGCCAGAGCTACAGTGGAATGGTTTAGGTCAAAGAATATTCATATGTTAGAATGGCCCAGTCAAAGTCCAGACCTAAATCCAATTGAGCATCTGTAACAAGACATGAAAATTGCTGTTCACAGATACTCTCCATCCAATCTGTCTGAGTTTGAGCTATTTTGCAAAGAAGAATGGCCAAAAATCTCAATCTGTAGATGTGCAAACCTGGTAGAGACATACCCCAAAAGACTTGCAGCTGTAATTGCAGCAAAATGTGGCACTACAAAGTATTGATATAGGGGGTAACTTTTAATAAATAACCATTAAAATATCCAACCCAGTTATAAATAATCGACCTATCTAAATATGCAAATATACACACAAGGTTGAAGAGAGCATATTCAACCTAATAAACAAAGTTGATCTCAGACAGTGGAAAGAGGTCTAAATGCTAAATTGACTCTAGATAAATATAAATGTCGACCAAGTATGTCAATAAAGCTACATAACCTCATATCCTCTCCACACTTAAACTGTTGATATCAACTAAAATATACAAGCCCTCTAATGTCAAATAATGCTCCTATGAGACATTCCTGTCCCCAGACAGCGTCTCAAACTACCTCTACGCGTTTCCCCTTTCTATAAAGGTTCATCAGGAGTTAATAATGTGAACTGAGACTAAGATATGTCCCAAGAAAATATACAGATGCACAGATGCAAAGATGAATGAAGACGCGGTTAAAACCATGATTCCTGGAGCTCAGATGGTAAGCTCCAGTACTGTTAAGCGGTCGAGAGTGTTGTTCTGGGGCCCCACCCAACATTTTCCTGCTAATAGCCTACACCACGGCTCCTTCACTGAAGTCTTACATATGTGCTGACTATCTGGTGTTACTTAGTATGTTCCCAGTATAGTCATCCCCTATAATACTGTGCAGGTCCCAATAACTCCATGGCCGGTTCATGCACAGTACTGTATGGGGAATGACATGGCCATGGAGCACTACACGTATGTGCAAGATTATAGTGAGGGAGCTGTGATGCTGACATAGCACACAGGGCTGCCAGCAGGAATTGTGAGCCCCCCCCCCCACAGTATAATGCTTCACATGGTATATAATGCTCCACAGTATAAAATGCTCTCCTGAGCCCTCCAGTTTCCCCACATGGTATATAATGCTCCACAGTGACCCGACACAGTATAAAATGTTCCTCTGAGCCCCCCATAGTGGCCCCACATGGTATGTAAGGCTCCACACAGTATAATACTCCACAGTGGCCCACACAGTATACTTCCCCTTAGTGGCCCCAGACAGTGCAATATGCTCCCCAGCAGCCCCACACAATATAATATGCTCCATACAGTATAATATGCACCCCACAATGCCCCCCCAGTATAATGCTCCAGTGGCCTAACACAGTATAACATGCTCCATAATGACCTCCACACAGTATAATATACTCCCCAGAGGGGTTCCCCCAGTATAATGCTCCACAGTGGTCCCCCACAGTATAATATGCTCCCCACAGTCCCCCCAGTATAATGCTCTAGAATGGCCCCACAGAGTATCATATGTTCCCTAAAAGCCCCACACAATATAATACACTCCACAGTGGCCCCACACAGTATAACAGGCTCCCCACACTGTCCCTTCCCCCAAACCCCCCCCCCCGCCCCCCCCCAGTATAAAGCTCCACAGTGCCCCCTCCAGTATTTTGCTCCACAGTGGCCCCACACAATATATTATGCTCTCCAGAGCGTCCCCCCAGTATAATGTCCCACAGTAGGCCCCAAACAGTATAATATGCTCCCCAGAGGGCCCCCTAGTATAATGCTCATTAGTCCCCCCCGGAATAATGCCCCACAGTGGCGCCACACAATATAATATGCTCTGCTGATGGCCCCCCCAGAATAATAATACACAGTGACCCCACTCAGTATAACATGCTCCAGAAATGGCCTCCACACAGTATAATATACTGCCCAGAGAGGTTTCACCAGTATAATACTCCACAGCGGCCCAAAACATTATAATATGCTCTACAGAGCCCCCCCCAGTATAATGCTTCACAGTGGCCCAAAACAGTATAACATGCTCTCCAGAGCCACCCCCCTAGTATAATGCTCCACAGTGGTCCCGCACAGTATAATATACTGGGGGGCCCCTCTGGAGAGCATATCATACTGTGTGGGGCCACTGTGGAGCATTATACTGGGGAAGGGGCCCTCTGGAGAACATGTTATATTCTGTGGGGCCTCTATGGAGTATTATAAAGTGGGGGGGCTCTGGAGAGCATGTTATATTCTGTGGGGCCACTTTGGAGCATTATACTGGGGGGGGGAGCTCTGGAGAGCATATTATACTGTGTGGGGCCACTTTGGAGCATTATACTGGGGGGCCCCTCTGGAGAGCATAATGCTCCAAAGTGGCCCCACATAATATAACATTATCTCCAGAGCCCCCCCCCCCCACATTATAATTTTCCACAGAGGCCCCACAGAATATAACATGCTATGCAGAGGGCCACTTCCCCAGTATAATGCTCCACAGGGGCCCCACACAGTATAATATGCTATCCAGAGGGGCCGCCCAGTATAATGCTCCACAGGGGCCCTACAGTGCTATTATTATATTATATTCTGGGGTCTCTTCAGACCCCAGAGTATAATAATCGAAGGCCCGGGGGAGGTAAGGGAAAAGAACAAACAGTTATACTCACCTTGTCTTACCTCTCCTGGGCCTCCTCGCGCTGCTCCGTTATCCCCGCCGGCGCTGTCTTCTTCTTCTCTGCGGCTGACGTCATGCGTTGTGGACGTCACCGCTGAGGCCTGTGATTGGGCCTCAGCGATTACGTGAGGCACGCAGTCAGCACGCCCCACGTGATCGCTAAGGCTGAGGCCTGGCCTCAGCGGTGATGTCCGGAACGCCAGAAGATGATGTCGGACTCCAGGACAGGTGAGTAAAAATGTTTGTTATTTTTACTCACCACGGAAAGGGGCCCTGCGGTCCCTTTCTGTTATTGATTTGTCCGGGCCTGACTCCGGGATCCGGAGTCATCAGGTACCGGATCCCGGGGGCCCCTTTGGGGACGGGATCCTGGGCAATTGCCCAGTTTGCCCCCCCCCCTAACGCCAGCTCTGCATAGGATTATTATTTGACATTAGAGGGCTTGTATATTTTAGTTGATATCAACAGTTTAAGTGTGGAGAGAATATGAGGTTATGTAGCTTTATTGACATACTTGGTCGACATTTATATTTATCTAGAGTCAATTTAGCATTTAGACCTCTTTCCACTGTCTGAGATCAACTTTGTTTATTAGGTTGAATATGCTCTCTTCAACCTTGTGTGTATATTTGCATATTTAGATAGGTCGATTATTTATAACTGGGTTGGATATTTTAATGGTTATTTATTAAAAGTTATATTTTATTTTCTTTGCTTGGGACCAATTCTGTGATTTCAGGTATTATATTAGTGGTTCTGATTCACCGTCTGTGAATTTATTGATATAGGGGGGCTGAATATTTTTACACATCACACTTTTCAGATTTTTATTTGATTAAAATTTTATTTGATTAAAATTTGATTAAAATTTTTGTTCCACTCCACAATTATGTGTGACTTTGTGTTGGTCTATCACTTAAACTCTAAATAAAATACATTTAAGTTTTTGGTTGTAAGGTGACAAAATGTAAAAAATTTCAAGGAATATGAATACTTTTGCAAGCCACTGTATACTGTATGTGACATCAGCACTGTAAGGTGTCCACTTACCACTAACTATTGACTCAGAGGCTGTCAGGTGACATCAAGATGTCATGAATACTTTACAAAGTATTTGATTTTGTTGCAAACTGAATAATTTGAAATTTTCGGGTCAAACTCAACTCAACCGATATCTACAATCTGCAGCCCTGGGTCTACCCAGTAACCCCAGGCTGCCTGGAGACCCCACTACCTGGTTGATCCTGCCGAGACCTCCGGAAGTCAGCGCTATGCGTTTCCATAGCGATGACTTCCTGTATAGACTACAAGACACTTGCATTCTCGTGTGTTGCAGTCTATAGAACTGAGCCAGAGCTCAAAGCATCTCTGGCTCAGGTGTCCTAATGGGACACATGAAAAAGTAAAAAAAAGTGGAAAAAAAAAATAAATTATGTGAAAAAAATTAATAAAAGAATAAAGCCCCAAAAATTCCCTTTTCCTATATAAAATAAATTATATAAAAAATAAACCTAAAAATTAATAAAAACAATACATATTTGGTATCGCCACATCCGTAACAACCTGTACAATAAAACTGAAACCATATTTAACGTACACGGTGAACGTCTGGGAAAAAAAAACGGAAAAAACCACCGGAAGTAATGATTTTTTGTCATCTCACCTTACAAAATATGCCATAAAAAGTGATCAAAAAGTCATGTGTGCCCCAAAACTATACCAATAAAAAGCACAGATTGTCCATCAAAAAATAAGCCCTAAACCAACTCTGTAAACTGCAAAATAAAAATGCTACGCATCTCAGAAGATGGCGATGCAAAAAAAATTGATTTATGTCCCCAAATGGGTTTTTATTCAGCAAAATTAGTATTGCATAAAAAAACAGTATAAATCGTACTGACCCACAGAATAAAGGTAACATGTTACTTATGCTCTACGCTGCATGGCGAAAAATTTAAAAGGTAAAATGCAGTCCCAGAATTGATGTTTTTTTTTAAGCCACCAAGAAAGAGTTAATACAATTTATTTAATAAGTTGTAGGCACCTAAAAATGATGTCATTACAAAATACATCTCATACCGCAAACAACAAGCCCTAATATGGCTACATCGCCAGAAAAATAAAGAAAATATAGCTCGTACAATGTGGAGATAAAAACCCCAAAAATCGCCAAATCATTAGAACACAACTGGCTGAGTCAGGAAGGGAATGTATAAGCTGTGTGAGCATATATCAGGGAACAAACCAAATTTAGACCTTATGAGGGATAATAAACCAGAAGTGACCCCCCAATAATAGGAACTACTGGGGAAATAGTTGGGAATTTAGTGTATCCAATGTACTCTGCACAGCTTACATATTCACTGTTCACCATCCACTATGAAGTCACATCTGGGATACTAATGCTCACTACACCCCTTGATAAATTCTTTGAGGGGTGCAGTTTTCAAAATGGGGTCATTCCCTAGGGGATTCCACTTTACTGGTACTTTAGAGGCATGACATGGCACCCAGATCCCTTCTGCTCCCTACTGTGTGCCCAAAATGCAGTTTATACCCACATGTATGACACTGGTGTACCCACGGTAACGTACTTAATGTCATATGTGGGTATAAACTGCTGTTTGGGCACAGCCGGGCACAGAAGGGAAGGAGCGCTATTTGGTTTTTGGAGCACAGACTTGGACGGTTTGGTTTTTGGGCACCATGACACTTTTGCAGAGCTGAAATGTGAGTACAGTGGAATCCCCTGACATGTCACCTCATTTTGGAAACTACATCTCTGAAGGAATTTATCCAGGGGTACAGTGAGCATTTTTAACCCCCAAGTGTTGCTATAATTTATTATCCATAAATGAATACACAGCTGATGGTGAAAGGGGAAAATGACAATTTTTCCAGGAATACGTCATTTCAGAGCGTAATATGTTGTGCCCGGCTTGTATCAGAGATGAACGCTCCAAAAGCTGTTGTGCCCGGGATACCTGCTTAACAGTTTTTGGAGTGTGTGTCTGCTGACATAAGCTGGACACAACATTTTGGGCACTGAAATGTCATATCTATGGAAAAATTTAATTTTTAACTTTTCATTATCAGCTGCGCATTCATTTCTGGAAATTAAAAGAATGCAACACTTAAGGGTTAACAATGCTCGCTACCCCACTTGATAAATCCCTTGAAGCGTGTAGTTTCCAAAATGGGGTGACGTGTCTGCGGATTCCACTTTACTGGCAATTCATGGGGTCTGTAAAAGTGCCATGGTGTCCAAAAAGCAAACTGTGCTTCAAAAACCAAAATAGCGCTCCTTCCCTTCTGTGCCCAGCTGTGACCAAACAGCAGTTTATACCCACATATGGTATTGTTAAGTATGTTGTCCTGGGTACACCAGTGTCATACATGTGGGCATAAACTGCCATTTGGGCACACAGCAGGGCGCAAATGTGAAGGAGTGCTATGTGCTTTTGGAGCACATATTTAGATTGTTGTTTTTTGGACGCCATGTCACATTTGCAGAGACCCTAAAATTGCCCCTACAAAATGGGGTCACTTCTTGGGGAATTCCAATTTACTGGCACCTCCAGGGTTCTGCCAAAATAACATGGAGACCAGAAAGTCCCACTAAATCTATACTCCAAAAGCTAAAAAAACACAGTGCTCCTTCCCTTCTGAGCCCTGCTGTGTGCCCAAGCAGCAGTTTATACCCACATATTAAATTTTTTTGTCCCCGGGATAGCCCACTTAATAGTTTTAGGAGTCCGTGTCTCTGATGCCACAAAGTGGCCGCAACGTATTAGGCACTGAAATTGGATATTTCTTTATAAACTTTAATTTTCACTTTGTACATTAATTTTTGGGATGCATTTTTAGGCTCAAAATGAAAATACCCCTTGATACATTCCTTGAGGAGTGTAGTTTCTAAAATGGGGTGGCTTTTGAGAGGTTTCCATTGTATTGGTACTTTAGGGGCTCTGCAACTGTGACATGGCACCTGAAAACTATTTCAGCCATATCTGCCCTTCATAAGCCAAATAGCGCTCTTTACATTCTGAACCCCACCATGTACCCATACAGCAAATTATAATCACATATGGGGCATTTCTGTGTTCAGAAGAAATTGTGTAACAAACTGTGGGGTGTTTTTCTTCTTTAACCACTTGCAAAAATTAAAAATATGTTGTTAAATGGACGGTTTATTGGAAAAAAGTAATTTTTCATTTTTACGTCCCAAAGTCATTAAAATCTGTGAAACAGCTGTGAGGTCAAAATGCTCACTATACCCCTAGATAAATTCTATGAGGGGTGCAGTTTCCAAAATGGGGTCACTTTTTGGGGGTTTGCATTGTATTGGTACTTTAGGGGCTCTGCAAATGCAACATGGCATCTGAAAACTATTCAAGCAAAATCTGCCCTCCAAAAGCTAAATAGCGCTCTTTCCATTTTGAGCCCTGCCATGTACCCATGCAGCAGATTACAACCACATCTGGGGCATTTCTGTGTTCAGGAGAAATTGTGTAAAGAACTTTGGGGAGCTTTTTCTCCTTTGTCCTCTTGTGAAAGTGAAAACTTTGGGGCTAAATTTGACGGTTTATTGGGAAAAAAAAGTAATTTTTCATTTTAATGTCCCAATGTTAATAAAATCTGTGAAACAGCTGTAGCATCAAAATGCTCACTATACCCCTTGATATGTTCTGTGAGGAGTGTAGTTTCCAAAATGGGGTCACTTTTAAGGGGTTTCCACTGTATTGGTACTTTGGGGGCTCTGCAAATGAGACATGGCACCTGAAAACTATTCCAGCAAAATCTGCCCTACAAAAGCAAAATAGCTCTCTTTCCATTCTGAGCCCTGCCATGTACCCATACAGCAGATTACGACCACATATTGGGTATTGCCGTGTTCAAGAGCAATTGTTTAGCAAACTATGGGGTGCTTTTTCTCCTTTAACCCATTGTGAAAATGAAAACTTTGGGGATAAAGTGACATTTTAGTAATTTTTCATTTATACATCTCAGTGTTAGTAAAAACTGTGAAACGGCTGTAAGGTCAAAATGCTCACTATACCCCTTGATGAATTCTGTGAGGGGTGTAGTTTCCAAAATGGGGTAACTTTTTGGGGGTTTCCTTTGTATTGGTACTCTAGGGGCTCTGCAAATGAAACATGGCACCTGAAAACTATTCCTGCAAAATCTGCTTTTCAGATGCCTAGTGTCGCTCCTTCTCTTCCGTGCTCTGCCATTCGCCCAAACATCAGTTTACACCCACATGTTGGGTATTTCCATGCTCAGGAGAAATTGCATAACAAAATATCAGATGCATTTTCTCCTTTAACCCTTTGTGAATGTGTTAATTTTAGGGCTAAATGAAGGAATTAGTGGAAAAAAATGAAATGTCTAAATTTCACCTCCATATTGTTTTAATTCCAGTGAAATGCTTAAAGAGTTAACAAACTTCCCAAATGCTATTTTGAATTATTTGAGGGGTGCAGTATTGAAAATGGGGTGATTTATGGGGGTTTCTAATATACAGGCCTTTATAAACCTCTTCAGAACTGAAGTGGTCCCTAAAAAATTAGTTTGGGAAATTTTCTTGTAAATCTGCAAAATCGCTGTTACTCTTGTGAGCCTTCTAACATCCAAAATAAATTACAGGACGATTAAAAGATGATGCCGATATATAACAGAGATATGGTAGATAATATGTATTAATGTATTTGGGTGGTATGACTATTTGTCTGAAAAGCAGAGCATTTCACATTTTGAAAATTGCGATTTTTTTTTTCCGAATTTCCATCAAATTTCCTATTTTTTTTATAAATAAATACAAAAATATTCATTAGTGTTTACCACTAACATGAAGTACAATGTGTCACGAAAAAATCTCAAAATCACTTGTGTAAGTTAAGACGTCTCAAAGTTATTGCCATATACTGTAAAGTGACACATGTCAGTTTTGAAAAATGAGGCCTGGTCCTTAACGCACTTTTGGGCTGGGTCCTTAAGGGGTTAATGTTGAATGAGAGTATAGCTAGCACCCTAGAAAAAGTACCCTCTGCATAGTATGCAGGTTGCTGGGAATTACTCATGCTTTTCCAGTGTAAGAGACAAAACAAAGAAACCATGACAAAGCCTGAATGGGAAGATATAACACACTCACAACCACACACACACACACACACACACTCACACACACTATTACTGTCTCTATTGTACTAATCTTAAGAGACCAAATAAATACCCTCATTTATTTTCTCCTTGGTATAATATTTTTTAAACCAAATAAAAACTTAATCTTGCTCTTTCAAAGACACAAAACATATTTTATCTTGATCTAATTGATACACCATATTTTCAGGATGTACTTTTTCTATGAAAGTTTTACAGTACGAATGATTATGTCAGCATGAATCCATTATTACTCTGGCCTGATATTGTAAACAAAAAAACTTTTTTTGAAGCAGCTAGAAATGTCTATTTTTTCTGGTACCCATTAATCACAAAATTGGGAAATTCTAGCTATTGATGTACCAAGTCTGATTTTGTTACAGGAATCTCTAATGAAACCATGTGATAAATACTTTGATATATACCACTAGTTGGAACTAATGATGTTCCCTTATGGATATGCTTTTTATTCACCCATAATTCTTGGTGTTGTGATGCAAATGTGATAAATTTAAGTTGATCCTAATTACAGATTGGTGTATGCCAATTTTTCATGGCTTGTGCTAGTAACTTAAAATCCATTTAAAGTTATGATTGTATAGATATAAAAACAAAATCCCACAAAAAATTTGTCAATTTGTCAAATGTTACTAACAATACTTCTTGTATATGTTGTATAGATGGACTATATACCTTTATCACTGCTTATGTTAATATTTCTGCCATTGTGTTAATACTTTTTTATGTATGTATTTATTTTGCACTCAAGAGACCATCATATTGTAATGTACTGGTCATACTTTCTATATCAATGGTATTTATCACTCCTAATCCTGTACCACACCCACCAATAATTTTATTCATAATTTCATTTTACTCCTGTTATCCCCTTCAACTCATTTAATCCAATAATTTTCCATAGTTGCAGTAATGACAGAACACTTTTGGAATAAGTTGAAACTAACCAATCTTTTAACTTAATATACAATGTTACCATCTGAAATGTAGCATTATGTAACATTGGCATGCTATTAAATGTGTTGTGCTAAATGGATCACTAGGAAGTAATCTTTGTCATTTCCATTTTAAGTCCTCAAAAGCATTTTCCATTGTTGGGGAAACAGTTAAAGTAGAATAGGTTACAAGAGGCTGGACTGTAGATGGCCTTCTCTGATATATTTTTTTTTTAAAACTGTTTCTGGCCCATCAACATTGGATGCTACCAATTCCCATTCCAAGCCAACTTCTATAACTTCTTTATATATGATTTTTGTTACATTATACCCATTCATGTTGTTATGTACAGATGTAATCACATTGTGATAATCTTATATTTTAACCTTCAAAACCTACTGCCCATTTTCCCCATCCAGACCATCTACATTTCCAATTGACCAATCATGACATGCTAACAAAAGTGCTGAATGGATTTAATTTATACCCTCCCAGTGGTTAACCATACATAGATGGGCAAACCTCTCAAGATTCTTTGAGCTTCGGGTTTGGATGGTTCAAAACCAAGATTCGTTTTGTGTTGAATATGTTTGGCACATACCAAACCTTACATTGGCTTACAACATATTGTATAACACTCTTAGGGCTCCTATTAATTTATCTATCCAATTTCTAGGTCTCTAAGGCAAACACTGCCGAAGATATGTCACAATGAAATTGACATGTATGTCTATGGAAAAACGGATGTTAAACAGTGGATACAATCTCCCAACTTTAACCATACATGACACTGGCACTCACTTTTACACATTTTAACATTTAAATGCTCCAAAAATTAGCCATTTTTGGGGAAAAAGTTGTTTTTTTAGACACATGTGGTGGCTATATTGCAAAAAGCAATGGTTTTGTAGAAAAATTAGCCCGTTCTGATGGCTTGTAAGTGATTAAAGGTTCATTTTTATTTGGGAGAAAAATTTGTGGTTGTGATCCAAGTTGAAAAGTGATGAAGAATTTAAAAAAAGTGAAATCAAAATATATTTTTTATATATTTTTTTTTTTTATACCAACACTGTGGTACCAACAGTGTGGTATAGTGGAATGTGATCGACCAGGTCACAGGACATGTCTGGCTGAGTGGTGACAGTGGTAGTAGCTGTGGCAACATGTGTGGACCAGGCCACAGGACATACCTGCCTGAGTGGTGGCATTACGCAGCTGCTGCAGCATGTTTGGCAGGGCATAATATGCTGGACCAGCCGCAGGACATGTCTGACTGACTGGTGGCAGTGGTGGTAGGTACTAGGCAGCTGTGGCAACATGTGTAGGCAGTGCAGTAGGTCAAAATATGATGGACCAAGCCGCAGGATATGTCTTACTGACTCGTGGCACTGGTAGTAGTTGTGGCAACATTTATGGCAGTGCAATAGGGCATAATAGCCGCAGACTTCTGTGCCTGAGTGGAGGCAGTGTCAGTAGCTGTTTAGGAAAAGCAGTCAGCATCAGCAACAGTACAGTTAATGGAAGATGATGATAAAGGGAGACGGTGACAACACTATTTGGAGGCATCAGCCAGAGGTTTTTGAAAATCTTCACAGACCCATTCCTGATTCATTTTTATAAAAGTAACTTTTTTCACACTACCTGTGGACTGTTTGATCCTTTCAGGTGTTACAACACCACTGGCAGTTCTGAACACTCTCTCGCCATAACACTTTAGGCCGGACGAGAGAAAAATCCCATGGCAAACTGGGACAGCTCCTTCCACTGCTCTAATATATTGGCCCAGAATTTCATGGGTTCTCTTTTGGACTATAGATAAATGACTGTACCCGCTGGTGCGGCCGGAGGGTAGTTGTCTGTTGTGGCTCTGGTTGGCGCTGCAAGCTGAAAAATTTCTGATTCATCATCTTCCAGATACTGAACTGGACCTAGTTGCTGCTATTGCTGCTTTTACTCCTCCCAACACTTGTGACACTGGCAGAGGAGGTGGAGTGCTGACTGAGTGAGGTGGACTGGGAGCAGGCAGAATTCTCCTGGGTATGCGTGTGATTGGCAGTATGTTTGAGGTTGAGTTCCACCAAGTTGGAACGTCACAGATAAGGTGGTGCAAAGGAGCAGCACTGTGGGCCTTTCTCCAGACTGACGTATCCAAGGAAAGGCCCATGTTGTCTCACCTATGGCAATATAAACCAGAGACAACTTTCCTAGAGTAAAAATGGTGGCTAGGTATCCTCCATCAAGGTTGAGCAAATGCCGTCAGTTGGTGAAACGCAGTGGAATCCACTAATTGATATGGCAGCGACTGTACCGCCAGCAGCTTGGCCAGGTGAGAGTTAAGTTGCATAACTTTTCGATGACTTTTGGATTAATATCTCCTGGCCATACCTTCCATTATTGATGACTGACATTGGCGTGGAAGAGGAGGAGAAGAAGGAGCTGGAGAAACAGTTGGTGATGATGATGATAACAATGGTGACCATGTGCTAGATGTAGATGTGACCTGCATACAAGGAATATCACAGACGGAGGAGTAGGAGAACAGCCTTGCTCACTTTCCCTGCCAGTATCACTTCCACTGTCAAATATATTTTTTCCAAATAAGAGAGTGATGGATCTTCATGTGAGTATGTAGAGCTGTCATTCCTACATTAGTTTCTGCACAGTCACAACTAAGTTTCTGCTGAGTATCACCCCCTGGCACCTTCCTCTTCACCCTGACCTGGTTGCCAGGTCATTATAGCAAAAGAATCATCTTCATCTTCCCCCGCTTTTTTTAACGTATCATCATGGCCATGCACACCCTTAGAATTTCCACCTCCAGATATCCCCCTAGCTCCCCTACCAGAATGACTACCAGTAGTAGTAGTACCATACCCACTGCCTCTACTACCTCCACCACCAACATCATCATGTCTTCCTCCTCTGCTTCCACACAATGCTGACTATATTCATCCAGCTCATCAAAAAGAGGAGGAAGATTGCTCTGACTAAGAGAAATAGATTGCTCAGCAGGTGCCACATTACTACTAGGGATCTTTGTCAGTTAAGAATGCGAAGGATACGCGGTTGACAGTCCAGAAAAGTCCTGCGGTAAATTATGTGTTATAGAAGAGGAGGAGAAGGGACACACAAATGCCTGACTGAAGATCACATCACTGAGCCAGGTAATAATCAAAAACTTAATCTTAATTCTCAGGAAGTACAATTCTGCGGCTACTGGTGGTACCACCAAAACCAGAAGCAGTGTTGCTCTTGTCACCCACATTCCTATTGTTAGTAGTAGTACTTGCATGAGAGTTTCCTACTCCCCTTCTATTGTCTGTCCCCTGCCCTGTGTTATTCTTGTAATTTTTTAATCAACAAAGACAGTGCTCAATTATTAACAAAAAAAAAATGCTGAAATAAAGGAGATTATTTCTATACATTAGCAGATGATGCACTAGTGTGTAAAGGTGACCCATACTGTGTATGGGTAAGTCACCAGAGCGACAAAAAAACCCCATGAAATTACAAAAAAAGAAATTTATATATATATATATATATATATACAGTGGGGAAAAAAAGTATTTAGTCAGCCAATTGTGCAAGTTCTCCCACTTAAAAAGATGAGAGGACTGTAATTGACATCATAGGTAGACCTCAACTATGAGAGACAAAATGAGAAAACATATCTAGAAAATCACATTGTCTGATTTTTTTAGAATTTATTTGCAAATTATGGTGGAAAATAGTATTTGGTCAATAACAAAAGTTCATCTCAATACTTTGTTATATATCCTTTGTTGGCAATGACAGAGGTCAAAAGTTTTCTGTAAGTCTTCACAAGGTTGGCACACACTGTTGCTGGTATGTTGGCCCATTCCTCCATGTAGCTCTCCTCTAGAGCAGTAATGTTTTGGGGCTGTTGCTGGGCAACACGGACTTTCAACTCCCTCCAAAGGTTTTCTATGGAGCTGAGATTTGGAGACTGGCTAGGCCACTCCAGGACCTTGAAATGCTTCCTACGAAGCCACTCCTTTGTTGCCCTGGCGGTGTGCTTGGGATCAGTGTCATGCTGAAAGACCCAGCCATGTTTCATCTTCAATACTCTTGCTGATGGAAGGAGGTTTGCACTCAAAATCTCATGATACATGGTCCCATTCATTCTTTCATGTACACGGATCAGTCATTGCCACCCCCATGCTTCATAGTAGGTATGGTGTTCTTTGGATGCAACTCAGCATTCACTCTCCTCCAAACATGATGAGTTGTGTTTCTACCAAACAGTTCTACTTTGGTTTCATCTGACCATATGACATTCTCCCAATACTCTTCTGGAACATCTACATGCTCTCTAGCAAACTTCAGATGGGCCCGGATATGTACTGGCTTAGGCAGGGGGACACGTCTGGCACTGCAGGATCTGAGTCCCTGGCGGCGTAGTGTGTTACTGACAGTAGCCTTTGTTATGTTAGTCCCAGCTTTATGCAGGTCCTTCACTAGGTCCCCCGCTGTGGTTCTGGGATTTTTGCTCACTGTTCTTGTGATCATTTTGACCCCAAGGGATGAGATCTTCCGTGGAACCCCTGATCGAGGGAGATTATCAGTGGTCTTGTATGTCTTCCATTTTCTAATTATGGCTCCCACAGTTGATTTCTTCACACCAAGCTGCTTGCCTATTGCAGATTCAGTCTTCCCAGCCTGGTGCAGGTCTACAATTTTGTTTCTGGTGTCCATCCACAGCTCTTTGGTCTTCACCATAGTGGAGTTTGGAGTGTGACTGTTTGAGGTTGTGGACAGGTGTCTTTTATACTGATAACAACTTCAACCAGGTGCCATTACTACAGGTAATGAGTGGAGGACAGAGGAGCATCTTAAAGAAGAAGTTACAGTTCTGTGAGAGCCAGAAATCTTGCTTGTTTGTAGGTGACCAAATACTTATTTTCCACCATAATTTGCAAATAAATTCTTAAAAAATCAGACAATGTGATTTTTTAGATATGTTTTCTCATTTTGTCTCTCATAGTTGAGGTCTACCTATGATGTCAATTACAGGCCTCTCTCATCTTTTTAAGTGGGAGAACTTGCACAATTGGTGGCTAACTAAATACTTTTTTTCCTCACTGAGTTTTTTTAAGTTTAGCGCAGGCTAGACTGTGTATTGGGTGAACACAACCCAAAAATATGCTGAAATAATGGAGATTCTTTTTTTTTTTTTTAATTAACAGAGGATGCACTACTGTGTGTATATCAAGAGAAAAGCTTAAATATTTTGTTCAGATTAACAAGAATGGTCCTTTACACTGTAAAAGGACAATCACCAGGGCGGAAAAAAAAATTACAGAATGTTTCTTTTGTAAGATTAGCGCAGGCTGTATATTGTGTGAACAACAAGAAACCGCTGGTATATAATGGAGTTATTTTTTTATGACTTGCGCTGGCAGAATAAGCAGTATGTAGTATAAAGTATGTACTTAATTGAAAAATGTTAACTCTTGCCCAAAAAGTCCTTAGCAAAACATTTTTCACTAACAGTATGTTTAAAGAATGTGTATAGAGATAAAATTGCTCTTGCATAACTACTGTCAGATAATATTAGATTACTGGCAATTAAAGGGTTAACTGTGTTAGCAAAAGTCGCAGAAAAAGCACAGATTCCTCCAATCACTGTCTATGAACCTGTCCTATCTCTGTTGAATTCTAGCACCAATCTTCCTGTATAAATGTTGATTCTCTTAGTTCTACCAGTCCCCTAACTATTGCTGGAATTTTTATTGCTTTTTATGAACTGTCCTGTAGTCTATGATGGATCACAGATCTATTTGCATGTCCACCGCATTCAAAGGCTGAAAATGAATGCACAAGCGTTTTATACACCATATGACATCAGCATGGTAAGATCCACCTATCACTGTCTATTAACAGAGAGACTGTAAGATGTTGCTACCACGTCACAGATATGTGTAAATCATTGCAAATGTGTATGCTCTACATTTCCTGGTCAAAAACGTGGCAGTGGCCATTTTCTTGTAGCACAGTCATTTTTGCTTGTCCAAAGCGAATCGCCATTTGTTCAGTTTTGCTGAACACCAAAAGTATTCCCTTTCGGACACCATGTGTCAAATGGGGAAATAAAGCTGGCTTGCATCAAGCTAATCCTTTTGCTTATGGGACACCAGCGATATGCACACGTTAAAAGGTCTGAGGGTGTTTCAGCTTTTAACCGACTTTTTTCTTATCAGATCATAGCTCATAAGCTATCTGTGTATGACCAGCTTTTGAGATTCTACATTGCAACACAACAAAAGTACCCCTAGTGGATCTACGATCTACCTCTAGAGAAACATGCAAATGCAAAGTTCCAGTTCAGACAAACAGCTAAGCCATATTGAGCAGATGGAGGAATCCTTTACCATGGGGAAAAGGAGGTTCACACTAAAAGCCGGCTGCCAAATATCCCGAAGGCCTGTCATGACAACGCAATTTCTGGTGGCCACTTTGGCAGAGATAAAACATTTTCCAAAATCTCTGACCATTATTAGTGGAAGAGAATGAAGAACGACGTTCACCAACCTGTCAAAGCCTGTCAAAAATGTTTTGTTGTAAATCCCAAAATCAGCAAGGAAGCTCCACCACTCAACAGTATACCAGTGCCAGGAAAAGTATTGAGATTAGTATGATTGGTCCTCTTCAAGAAACATCAAATGGCAACAAATATATAGTTGCTGCCACTGATCATTTCTCTAAGTGGACTGAAGCAACAGCTGTTCCAGATAAGAGTGCCAAGTCAGTAGCAATTTTTTTGTACTCTGTTATTTGCCGCCTTGGCTGTATGGACACTCTTATTAGCGACCAGGGACGAGAGTTTGTGAACTCGATCATCGGCAACCTGATGGAGCATTTTCAAACAGATCACCGCATTTCATCTGCCTACCACCCACAAACAAATGGCCAGTGGGAACGTGACAATCGAACACTCAAAGAATCTCTTAGTAAGCTTGTCAGTGACCAAGGTAACAACAGATATCAGTTCATCTCTGGTGTTCTGCTTTTCTATCACACATCTGTGCAAGCCTCAACCAAGTGCACTCCATTTGAGGTCATGTATGGACAGAAGGCCAAGCTTCCTATGGACCTCAATCCCTCAGAAAATGACACTGTGGACCCCATGCCCATTTCAGATGATGCCAACCTTGATGTGCTAAATACACTGAGAACAATTCTTAAAAAGCTCCGCTCAACCATCAGTACAAACATCCACTCTTCCCAGGAACACCAAAAGCGCACCTTTGATCGCCGACACAACAGCGACAAAGAAATCACTGCCGCTGCCATCGTTTATATCAAGAATCAGCGCCGTATTCATCGCATGGGTTCAAAGATGGAACCACGCTGAATTGGACCCTACTTGGTTGTGGAAAGGAAAGAGTAAAGCATAAGAACAATAAGACTGGCAAGATATTGAGCAACACCTACCAGCAACCTTAAGATTTACCAGGATGAAGAGACTTCTTCAAGACCCCAGTCTCATGATGATTGTCCCAGTGACTCTGCCACATAGAAATACAAGCAAACTAAGACTTTCAACCAACTACTAAGTTCAGTAAGAAAGCATCTTAGCACCACTCTTGGCCTTACGTTTGGTAGGGTTGTATACTATGGATGCACAAGGACAACCACAGCATACATATAAAAACAAAGGTGATGGCAACTGCTACTTCCGGGCCATCAGCTACATCCTGACAGGAACAGAGGACAACCACTCTCTTCTCAGAGATAAAGTCATCCACCACATGAAAACTGACTTGACAAAAAAACTACAGGGCTACTTGAACCAAAATGTGAATGAATATGTGAACATCTCTGATATGTCTCATGATGGAGTCTGGGCAACTGATGCAGAGATCATGGCCACAGAAAATCTGTTGAGTCGTGACATCATCATCTACACGAACGTCCCAGCATGTCCTGACCCTCCTCCGTCCCTACTCCATGTCTCCGCCAGCCGCCATTTCTTGCTTCTCTGGCTGCAGCTTTTGAATTTCGAGCTGTCGCTTATCCCCGCGGATCCTCTGGGTCACCTGATCAGTGTATGACACGTTATGTACTGATCAGGTGACCCATAATCAGCTGATAATCGCCCCATGTAAAGCCACCTTTATAAGTTGAAGTTTCAAGACCTTATGACTTATATTATGAACAGTCAAGTTTTTCTGGTTGAAGTAATAAAAGTCTATGTGTTTAGAGTTTTAATATTTAAGTCAGTCAGCTTTCTCACTTAATTTTTTAACATTTTATTGGGGATTCAGCTTTGATGGTAATTTAAGTAATTTTTGTGTATATCACTCAATGCTGGTGATAGGGTTATAATATGGCCTGAGGGGTATGAATTGGCTGTTCCTGCCCACGGCCTCCTCCACTTCCTCTTTAGCCTCTAGGGGGTCTCATGCACCTCTCATTACGTCAGAATGTAATGTACAGTGCACAGGGCCCCCTGAAGATTGAAGGGTAAGCAGAGGAGGCAATGGGCAGGAACAGAGATCACTAAGTGAATGCAGCCAGGTCTCTCCACTTCTGCAATCTGGTTGAATTTTTAACAAGCAGATCAGCAGAACTGGGGAGAAGTGGCGACCCGGCCTGGGTCTGCTACTGGTAGAGAAGGAAGCAGCTAATTCTGCTGTATGGCCCGTACAATCACTAGCCCCCCCCCATACAGTGGACCCTTCACTGGTTCTCCCCCATACAGTGGCCCCTTCACTGGTCCCCCCCCATATAGTGTCCCCTTCACTAGTCCATTCACAAGTACAGTGCGACCAGTGATGGGGCCAAGTTTGAGAGACCAGTGATGGTGTTATTATATTATGTGGGGGCAGTGATGGGGGCCAGTATCCTGTGGGGGTGACATTAAAGTGTGTAGGGCATTAGGGGGGGATATTAATGGGGGTGTTCATGAGTTGGAGTGACCGCTGTAGCAGCCGGAGAGGTTTAAAATTAGAAAAAAACAAAAAGCATACTCTCCTGTCCCCAGTGCCCTGTTGTCTGCCAATGTCCATTTAGTCTTATACCGATTCCTCATTGCTGTAATTCCTGAGCCTCATGTCACCACTGAGAGCAAACAGTGGACTCAGGGGTTGCTGGAGAGGGATCGGTTACATCATTCACATACATCACCAGTGCTTCATCAGCGGATCAGTGGACAAGAGAGTATGCTTTTTTTTTTTTTTTTTTTTTTTTATACCTCCCCTAGCAGCCAATTCCTGGACAACCAATTTAAAGGTTTTATTCACCTTTCTAATATTGGGCCACCAATATTACATCTGGTGGGGTCCAACAGCTGGGACCACTGTAATTAGCTTTTCTGGGACAGCACAGCTACCACTAATGTTAACAACTCCAGGAGCCATGCTGCTTACTTGCCATACAATGTGTAACGGTGGTTTGAGGTATTGCAGAGGTGCACATCGTATGGCCGGAAAGTAGAAAAATAGCAGAAATGAGGATAAATCTGACGGGGACTGGAAAGTAGCATGCCTTTTTTTTTATTGCTTGTATACCAGTAGTAGTAGGGTAGGCCCCTAGAACCAATTCCACTGGTGGGCCTTACACATCCCAGACTGACACTGCAGAAAGGGAATTTGTTTACTTATATGCTTACACAAAAAAGCCACTGAGTGGTAAAATATAAGATAAGCACTGGCAGTTCTTGTCATTACGGTTATGAATAATTTTGCTCATACATTACAGTCATGCATCTGTTACTGAAGAAAAAAAAAACATTAAGAAAAAGCGAAGTTGAACTGTGATGTAACTGATTAAATATAGCACAGAACATCTGTCAAAATAAATATCAAGCAACATTAATATCAGTATATTCTCCCAGTGAAACTGCCTGAATCATTTAAAAAGAGCTGTTATATGGCATCAGTAATTCTGGCGTGAAAATACATACCATACCAACCTTTGCCCTTATCTTGTGTTTGGCCTTGGATGCATGTCAAATGCAAAATGAATAGGAGGAATTTTATTACATAAGGTGAGTAAAAAATGAACCACCTTGTATACACACTTCCTGAAATAAATAACCACACAATTACCTCAATTGTTCATGTCTGTTTTTGAGAAATGATAAGCATTGAAAAAAATTCTAGTGTTCACATTGGTATAAAGTCTTTCTTGTAGCATTATTCTGTTGTACAGTTAAGGTTACTACAATTTATTTTCTGAGATAAGGATTTATGCCAGATAGGATCATTGGTCCAAACCTTTAGATAAATATTGTAGGGCAAAATGTAAAATGGAGATGCTAACAATGAATTGAAATGGGCCCAACTCTCACTTATCTAGAGAAAACTAATTGGCTCAATGAGCAAAACATTGAAATTTTGGGTCCATGGCTAGGAAACTCCCAAGATCTCAATCCCATTGAGAACCTCAATCCTCAAACAAATGGATGTACAAACAAAAATGTAGAAATTGTACTAAACTACAAGCCCTGATTAGAAAAGAATGAGTTGCCATCAGTCAGGATTTGGCCAAGAAGCTGATATCCAGCATGCCAAGGCGAAATGGAAAAGTCTTTAAAAATAAGGGTCAACATTATAAATAGTGAGTCTTGGCATAAACTTTATGTAGTTCTTAATAAAAGTTAAAAACTTATCATTATAATTGTACTTCAGTAGAATTGTGCTTCACAGAAACACTGACTAAAAGATCTAAAAACACTGAAATTACACACTTTCTGTAAACCGAAATTTGTATCAGTCTCAAAACTTTTGGCCACTGTGCTGGAAATCTGGCTAAACCATTACTTGGGAAATTATTGAAATATACAAGACTATATCACTTTTTACAAAATTCAGGAATTAATCATTGCGGTACCCACTGCTTTGTTATATTCTAAATAAATGCTATACCAAAAACAACCAAAGGACAAGTATTAGGTAATAATAATAACTAGCCAAAAAAGTATTAAAATAGATTAAAAAACAACATAGTGCTATGAAAGATAGCCACCACGATAGTGGATTTATCTACTCCCCTTTCCTGAAGTGCTGTACAAACTCAAGGCACATGGTCAAATAATAACACTACATCAGACCAGTAACTAGCGAAGGTAAATAGGAGTCAGGGCCCTACGCATATATCATCCATGCAGGGTTTCCTCAGGGGCTTCTGACTAATAGAGGGATACTTAGAATTGTATATGATATTTGAAATTTATTGTTTTTTTCTTTACATGTCTTCTGGTTGTTTTTAGTATAGCATTGTTGTTTGGACATGGATTACCAGTGCTACGGTGAACCCATAACAATTTTCTGTATTCTATATAAGTCTCGCCCATACTAGTCTTTACTTTAGCTTGTCTATTTAATAGTAATCATTACTGCAAACTGATGCACTTTGCTCAATACATAAGAGTACAATTCATCTTTAGAAACTTCACAATCTATTTTCACAAAATTATGTAAAAAAAACTATTGTGCTATAACCTTAACATTAAAATGCTGACACTGTAACACACTGATAGTCTGTTTAAAACACAACATTTAGTAATTAGGTAGTTACCTCTGCTGTTTGTCAACAAGAAATATCTAAAACTCACATTTAAAATCGTAAGGATAGAAAAATGTACTTTTTGCTGAGATTGTCATTGTCCTTGTTATTTAAAATGTAGTCAAATATTTCTTGGCACAAATAGGTTACAACAGTAAGGCCTTATTCACATGACGGTGATGTTTATCATGGACCTAACATCAATAAAAAGCAGCTGTGTTGGCACATTGAAGCCCGTTGAAGGGGCTTATTCACATAGCTGGGTCTATAAGAGGGTTTTAATGGGTTGGCATGGTTAGATTTCTCTAAAATAGTATTGTGGAGATTTTACTTTTACAGTTAATGCAACCTCGCTCCCTCCCTCTGCAGATAAGCTGTAAGGGTCTTGCCAACCGTAGCAATACCCTGACACTACTGCAGCGGTCTGGGAGGAAGGACAGAGACAAATGAGCCCTAATCTCACCCCAGCAACTGTCCCTTCCTCTTGCCTCAGTTACCCTAAATGGTAAAAGGACAACTAGAAGACAAGCCCTATACTGGGTAAGTGACACACAGAACAGGACAAGACAAAACAAATGACAAAAGAGAGGTCAGGAAGCCAAGGGGTCGGTAACAAACGAGCAATGCAGTACAAAGTCAAAATCCAAGAGAATAGTCAAAAGGCAAGCCAGAGGTCAGAGAATCAAGTAACAAAGTAGTAAGGGAAATAACAAGGAGAGCAGGCAAAGACAGTGCAATAACCAGCGACTTGCTGAGAAAGTGACATCCTGTATATAGAAAGTCTGGGCCCAGCCCCCGACCTGATAGGTACACAGGCTGTCAATCACACAGGCCAGGAAGAGATTAACTCTATGCAGTCCAGAGAGAAATGCTCAGAACACGGGTGTGGCCAGAAATCCATTACATTGACTAGGACCATGTTCAGACTGAGCAGCAAGAAACCTACGCAAGGAATCAAACTGAACATGCCTCCTTCGCCACAGCGTGCGAGTGGAGGGTGGCGCAGAGACCCGAACAGGCAGAGACGTTACAGTACCCCCCCCCCCTTTATGAGGGGCCACTGGACCCTCACCAGATAAACCACTTTTAGTAGGACCCAGTATTTTCTCTGCCTTCGATTCCAGATCTCCCTGAACAACAACAACAGGCACTGGAGGACAAGGCAAACATTTTTTTATTCGCCTGGCGTTTCCTTAGTCGGACGAAAAAGAGTTTTAAATAAAACCCACTATCTACCATGGCTCAATAACATCCCATACAGTCAATTTAAAAGAATTTGGAAAAACTGTGATAATGACGAGACCTTTAGGAAACAATCTACTATACTAAAACGCAGATTTAATGAAAAGCACTATCCTAAATCTATCATTCACAATGCCATACAAAAAGTTTCTAAATTGTCCCAAGAATCCTACCTTAGAGAAAAGCCAAAACCCTCTCAGCGAGAACCAGATAACCAAAATAAAAGCACCCTAGGTAAATCTAACTTCATTATAACGTACAATTCTAGCCATAAAAAAATATGGTCTATTCTTTCCCAACATTGGAAAGTTCTTCTTAGTGATCCACATCTACAGAAATGTCTCCCGAACAAACCCACTCTAACCTTTTGTAGAGCTACCACCTTACGTAACCATCTGGCTCCAAGTAGACTCCGTCCCAGCACCACTCAGAAAAATCTAACAACCACATTGCCCGTAATCAAAGGTGCGTACAAATGTGGGAATTCAAGATGTTCTTGTTGCCTTAACATTAAACACAGAATTACGTCTTTTATATCTAATACCACAGAGGAAGAATTCCCCATTAAATCCTTCCTAAACTGCAATTCTGATTATGTCATTTATCTATTGGAATGTCCATGTAATTTACAATATGTTGGACAAACAATTCAACCTCTACACAAAAGAATGAATAGTCACCACTCAAACGTTAATAAAGGTTTTGAAAAACATAACCTATCATTATATTTTTCCATAGAACACCACCAAGATTTTAATTGCATTTCAATCCTTCCGATAGAACATATCCCTTCATCTGACCCCAACCATTATCTTAAACTTAGTGTAAGGGTCTTGACAACCGTAGCAATACCCTGACACTACAGCAGCGGTCTGGGAGGAAGGACAGAGACAAGTGAGCCCTAATCTCACCCCAGCCACTGTCCCTTCCTCTTGCCTCAGTTACCCTAAACGGTAAAAGGACAACTAGAAGACAAGCCCTACACTGGGTAAGTGACACAAAAAACAGGACAAGACAAAAGAGAGGTCAGGAAGCCAAGGGGTCGGTAACAAACGAGCAATGCAGTACAAAGTCAAAATGCAAGAGAATAGTCAAAAGGCAAGCCAGAGGTCAGAGAATCAAGTAACAAAGTAGTAAGGGAAATAACAAGGAGAGCAGGCAAAGACAGTGCAATAACCGGCGACTTGCTGAGAAAGTAACATCCTGTATATAGAAAGTCTGGGCCCAGCCCCCGACCTGATAGGTACACAGGCTGTCAATCACACAGGCCAGGAAAAGATTAACTCTATGCAGTCCAGAGAGAAATGCTCAGAACACGGGTGTGGCCGGAAATCCATTACATTGACTAGGACCATGTTCAGACTGAGCAGCAAGAAACCTACGCAAGGAATCAAACTGAACACGCCTCCTTCGCCACAGCGTGCGAGCGGAGGGTGGCGCAGAGACCTGAACAGGCAGAGACGTTACATAAGCTCTCCAAAAGGCCAAAGGAGAGATCCGCTAATGTTTCAGATGCTTGGCATGATTTTAATGGGAATAGGAGAGGTTATATTTATTTTTCCCCCACCCATCGCCACTATACTTGTGTCCTGTGACCTGTGTCTGGTTGGATCTCGACCTGGTTCTGATTGATGTAGTTTTTGAGACTCCTTATGCTACCTGTCCCAGTTGGGATCTCAATGAGTCCCTGGCATCAAACAACAGCTCTTTGACACCCTCAATGATTTCTTTACGCACAATGATGCCTCAGTTACTGAGCCAGCTATTAAACAGTTAACAGTTAAAGGAACCTTAATAGTGGAGGCTTCTCGCTTGAAAAAAGAGAAGTCTAAGGTTCAAGCAAACTGAGAGTATAAATTGTTGAAATTGCAAACTTCAGCTTCAACCTTCCCACTACCTAACTAAAAGTAACCCTAACTCTATCTACACCAGTTCTATCAAAACTTATATTCCGCTCCCACCTCTGCCCTGCCCCCCTGGAGATTGCCTCTTTTCTCTGATCCCTCCATCTCTCTACTGTCACAACTTCCCAAGCTTCTTCCTTAAATGAACCCATACCTAAAGAAGAATTAGATTCTGCTATTGATGCCCTTAAAAATGGGAAAGCCCATGGACCAGATGGCTTCTCCTCTCTATACTATAAAATTTTAGGACTATCCTTTCACCACATCTTCTCCAAATGTTTAACCACGTCCTACAAGGGGGTAAATTTCCCCAGGACATACTCAGGGTTTCTATAACAGTTATTCTCAAACAGGATAAAGACCCACAGACCCAAATCACTCTTAACCCTTTCCCAACATCCGCCGTAATAGTACGGTGGATACCGGGTGCTTAAATATGGCAGCTGCTCGGGACCCAAGCAGCCGCCATAGCTGCTGGGTTTCTGCCGTATTATACAGCAGACACCTGGTGCTAATGCCCACGGCCAGTGCCCGCAATGATCGCGGGTATTAACCCCTCTGGCACCTCGGTCAAAGCTGACTGAAGCGCCATTTTACCGGCGGCGCACAGGTGCCGCCATTTTTCCGGGGATCGCCAGCACCCATAGCAAGCTCCAGGGCCGGCATCCCATTACTATGACAGCCAGAAGCCTTGTAAAGGCTCAATAACTTCTATTGCAGGATACTCTATGTAGCCCTCAATAGAAGTGCCGTTTTTTTGCAATGCATAGCAATGAATTAGCATTGTAATGCATTGCATTAGTGATCAGACCCCCTGGGGTTCAAGTCTAATAAATGCAAAAAAAATAAAAAAAAAGTAAAAAAATATAAAAAAATAAAATAAAAAATATAAAGTCCCCCAGACCATTAAAGTAGTTATACGTGAAACACATATACATTAGGTATTAGGATTATACATATATTAGGTAAAAGTTTAAATCCCTTTCCCTAGAACACATATAAAAGTAGTTAAATACTGTGAAACACATATACATTAGGTATCCGTGTGTCCGATAACACCCTGTCTACAAATATATAAAAATATTTTTCCCATACGGTAAACACCGTAGCAGGAAAATAAATCAAAAGTGCCAAACCGCTGTTTTTTCACTGTTTTTCCTCTGATAAAAATTTGAATAAAAAGTTATCAAAGCAATAGTAATTCCCCAAAATGGTATAACTAAAAAGTACACCTGCTCCCGAAAAAAAAAGATGCTCTTTGCATCCCCGTATATGGAAGAATAAAAAAGTTACGGGTGTCAGAATATGGCGACATTTAAAAAATATATATTTTGGGGGCGGAGCCTGACCGCGGAGAGAGATGGCAGCTTGATCCGAGAGCTCTGTCATCAGGGAACCCACAATAGCCTTCATTAGCAGTTACACATCCCAAAATGGTTAAAATTGGCAGAGACAGACCCTCTGAACATACAGAGACCGTCAAAAGCTCACACTTGCAGGCGGACATGCAGAAATTCCTGAGGAAAAAGACGTCTCTCTCCCCTGCTAAGCAACCTAAGATGGCGCTGGATGATTGCAGTAGCGCGGTGGAAGCGGCGGCAGACTCAGATGATGACGGCGGGCAGGAAGACAAAACCGCTTCAGTGATCAAAGGATTCCTTAGGAAAGCCCTCTCACAAGCTGTGGCTCCGGTTTTGGCTGAACTAGCGGACCTCCAAGCTGACATCAGGACGACAGGACGAAGGGTAACCGTTTTGGAGCAAAGACAGGAAGAAGCTTTGCAGATCTCACACGCAATGGCCGACAGGTTAGAAACTCACACTGACCAGCTCAATAAAGCTCACCTACTCCTAGAAGACCTAGAGAATAGGAGCAGAAGGTGCTGATGCACTTGTGAATATTACTATGGCCATCTTCACAGCCCTGGTAGGGGGAGAACGCGTGAAATCCATGCAGGTTGAAAGGGTGCACAGAGCAGTAAGGCCTAAACCTTCAGAGTCTGAGCCTCCAAGGGACATTATTTGCGCGCTGTTATCCTCGGCACACACCGCTGAGCTTTTACGTGCGGCAAAAGATCACGTAGCTCTTACTTATGAAGAAAACCCAGTCCAAATATACCAGGACCTAGCTCCATCGACGCTACAGAAACGTCGTACAATGCGACCGTTGCTGGACAAATTAAAGGAGAAAGGTCTATCCTACGCATGGCTCTACCCATTCGGCCTTTCAGCCCTCAGGAATGGTCGGAGGATCAACATTTGCTCACCAGCGGACCTGGAATCAGCCTGGCCGGTGTTGGGAATCACACCAATGCATATCCCTTCCTGGATGCCGATCCCCGCTGAATCTTTACCCACATCACCATCGACGATCCAGGAGGAGAACCTTCCGCATACTTCGGGGAGCTCCAATTCACCAAGAGGGAAGAAGAAGCCGCAGAAATATCAGAATATCCGCTCGGGGACGACTGCACCTATGGCTGGATCACTGTGCCAATGGATGTTGGACTGCCCTGAAAGGAGCTTACGAGAGGAGTCCGTGAGTGAAGCTGGCGGAGACATATTCTATTATTTTTGCATAAGCAAACATTTATAGCATAATATTCTTAGCTTAACACTGGTCTCTGCACTGACCTCGGGTCACCATCACTATCACCGCTAATGGGAAGAGAAACTGTTTGTATCGCATATGCTTGTTCTATTATGTACTCAGGAAGGGCCTCTTTTTTTTTTTTTTTTTTTTTTATACATTTTTTTTTTTTTAATCCAATAGTTTTTTATTGAAATTTTTAACAGAAATACAATACAAGTTAGAAACACATTGAGGAAACAAGGGCACAGTTATGACCTCATATACATCATAGTCGCAATGCAATACAATATACTCAGATGAGGTACATCCATGAATAAAATATATACAATGGCAATGCATAGTACGAACAAGTAAATCTAATCAAACGTACGGCAAACCTAACATGTTGAGGTTATAGGGGACGACATTCAGTTTTTGCCATAAGACGGATAAGATGGGGAACAGGCTGGAGGAGGATAAGGAATAAAGCGAAGGGCAAAACAATAAAAGAACAGAAAACACAGACCATAATCTAGGCCTAGAAAATGAATACAATCGGATCGTATCCCCCCACTCGCAGAGTAGTTGGTTCGCCCCTCACAAAAAGGGGGAGACCCATCAGCTACCAGATATCAATTTTCCAATTTCTTAAACAAATGGTATATAGGTGTTACAGGAATAACAGATCATAGCAGCCCCCAGAAGCTACAAATAAAGTAGGAAGAAATACCCTAGTGAAAGGGAAGGCCTCGTTGTATAGTCCGTCAATGATTGTACGGTGGAGGGAATGCCTCTGCCCATGCCTCCCAGTGCATCCTGAATTTATCCAGGCCCCCTCCATTACATGCATAAATACGCTCATATTGATAATTCAAGGACACCGCTGAAATTAACTCTGTCAAGGCCGGGCATGCAGTAGATTTCCATCGTCTCGCAACAAGTAGGCGGGCAGCCCCTAGCACCTGACAAACGACTGTTCTATGTCTACCAGGTATCATGTGAATACCCAGCAGGAGGAGTGCCAGTTCAGGTGTATATCCCACCCCACCACCACACAGGCCATTAACCAAGGAAAACACAGAAACCCAAAAGGGCTGAATGAGTGGGCAGTGCCAGAACACATGGAATAAAGAGCCGGTCTCCCCGCATCCCCTCCAACAAAGAGGTGAACACGATGGGTAGAACTTAGCTATACGTAAAGGGGGGTAATACCAGCGTAATAGTAATTTGCTATATTGCGCCCAATGTGAGGCACATACTGTGGATCGCTTAGCCCATCTGATCGCCTCTCGCCATTGCCCGACCTCAAATCTGCTCCCTATGTCCTCCTCCCAAAGGATCATGTGTTTAGTCTTGCGGAAAGTGCAATCCATATTCAAAATTTGATACAGGGTTTTAGTTTTATAAGCCGCTGTGGAAGCCTGTGGGTGTAAGAGGTCGGCGGCCGTCTGTGGCAGGCGTACCTGAGTCGATGTCGTGTCAGACAAGTAGGAAGTCAATCTGGTATATGTGTACGCTTCCCCTACGGGCAGATCAAATGTCTCTTTCAACACGGGGAAGGGCGCCCTAGTGCCACCCCTATACAGGTCAGAGACATAGTTTACTCCACACCTGCGCCACACGTCTAGGGATAAATATGGTATCTCGTGGGGGAGCGTCGTAATGGGAAGATTCAGTGCTACCGTAGGGGCATCCCCATCCTGCAAAGTACACAATGCATGCCATGCCCCAATCGTAGCCTGTACAGCTGGTGAAGCAGATTTGGAAGATCCACTCCTGGGGCCTGACGCTAAAAGGTAACCCTCCCAGTCAGAAGTCTGAGCCATCTGAGCCTCCATCGCTGGCCACAGTTTGTCATGGTTTGTTGTAAACCAGAACTGGAGTTGGCCTAAAACTATGGCTAAATAATAGTGATACAAGTTTGGTACACCCATACCCCCATTGTCTCTTGATTTAAACATTGTATGGAGTGCTATTCTGGGTTTGCCCCCATTCCATATAAAGGACATCATTTGTTTTTGGAAACTCAGGAAGGTGGACTTTGGTATCGGTATCACTAGTGTTCTGAAGTAATAAAGTATCCTGGGAAGGATCAGCATTTTATATAGCACTATTCTTCCCATCCAGCTTTGCTCAAATTTAGTTAGCCCATCAAGCTCCTTCTGAAGGATAGCCAACAGGCCTGGAAAGTTGGCCTTAACTAAATCCTTTGTGTTTGGAGTGAGCTGTATCCCTAGATAAGGTATAGCATGCGAACACCATTGATAGGGTGATGTGCTTTTGATGTGGCATATATTGTTTGGAGACATACTAATTCTTAACATCTGGGACTTGGATTCATTAACTTTATAATATGATAACTCTCCGAAATCTTTCAGAATTTGAGAAACAGTACAGAGCATATTATTAGAGTAGGTGAGGGACAGAATCACATCATCCGCGAATAGGTTAATTCTATGGTCTGTCCGGTCTAACTTGATACCAGACAGATCCGGATGTGTCCTGATCCTTTCGGCCAAGGGTTCCATTACCAATGAAAATATCAAAGGGGACAATGGGCACCCCTGTCTCGTGCCATTGGTAATGTCGAAGGGGCGGGACAGGACCCCATTCGCCAGCACCCGAGCGGATGGGCTAGAGTAGAGTGCAGAGATTGCAGTAGCAATGGGACCAGAAAAAACAAATTTATGGAGAACCTCGAAAAGATACCCCCAATGTACCCTATCAAACGCCTTCTCCGCATCCAGGGACAGGAGCAGAGAAGGCGTCCGCCGAGCATGGGCCGCGGCAATCAGCGCGATCACACGCCTCGTGCCATCCGGTGCCTGTCTTCCCTTAGTGAATCCAACCTGGTCTCCTCCTATCAGTGTGGGCATGACATCAAGAAGCCTGTTCGCAAGTACCTTCGCAAACAACTTGACGTCCGCATTCAATAGCGATATGGGCCTGTAGTTAGAGGGTCGGGAGGGGTCCAGGAAGGGCCTCTTTGAAGCACTCAGTTATAATAGTTTTTAGAGTTGAGTATTTGTTGCTAAGCATTGAAATGGGTATAATAGTCCAGTCTCATCAAGACGCAGATTAGCCTACTCAGCAGGTTGAGTTCTGAGGAATTCACGCACTAGTAAGGAATGTATGGTTACACTTAAGTATATTGTTGTGACTGTTCTGAGCTTGCATATGACCGAGTAAGGCCCTTGAAGCAGAGCACTCTAACTCATTAGCGTGAATAGATACTAACTGACCATTTGGGGCGGAAGGCTGATATCTCACAGGTGACGGTGGGTTCCAGACAGATCAGGAATTCCTCCATCCCCCACATAACAGCCAACACCTCGACAAGTTAGGCTCGGGTGTGCAGTTATACAACCACTATACCCAGCGGCACACAGACTCACCGCTGAGTTTGTAGAGTCTTCGAGACAATTTTCTATAGCGTACTAACCACTAACCAATCTTTAATAATAACCAACTACTAACAACTGACCACCACCTACAAACTACTAAACGCAACTACTAACAACAACTAACCACAACCACAACCACCACTGCCCCCCTCTAACACCCCCCCCCCTTTTTTCTTCTAACACTTCACATACACGTTCTTCTTGTCTCTTCTCAACCCTTCTATTCTCTGTACCCAACCCCTCTCTCCTATTCCTGAGGGCACGGAGGTGACTAGGATCCATGGCTCCAATTGGCAAAGATGCTGGAATTCAGCAAGCACCCAAAGCAGCGATTCTTACTTGTACCACTTTCAACGTGAAAGGATTTAATTCACCAAATAAGCGACACCACATCCTACTTCTCCTCCAGAAAATGAAAACAGGAGTAGCCTTCTTACAAGAGACGCACTTCAAAGGGGACAGGATCCCTGAGCTACCAGTCAGAGACTTTTCCCAGTGGTTCCATTGCACTAATCCGGATTCGGCCACGAGAGGAGTCTCCATCCTTATCCACAACAGAATCCTGTTCATAGAGCACCAACGATATGCACACGCGGAAGGCAGAATACTCTTTGTGAAAGGCACAATAGCCTCAGTAAAATACACCCTGGCCAATCTTTACGCACCAAACAAAGGACAAGCTACGTGGCTCATAAACGCTCTTCAGACTCTGCGACTATTCACAGAAGGACATCTGATCCTGGGAGGCGACTTCAATATAGCTCTCAACCACTCAATAGACTCTACTGCTCCAACCAACCCTATCTCGCAAAGAATGATAAGCAAAGTTATGAGCGCCCTACAGGACTTAAAGATCATTGATGTGTGGAGAACCCATCACCCCACCACAAAAGATTACACCTTTTATTCGCACCCTGGTCGCTCCCACCACAGACTAGATTATATTTTTATTTCGCAGGAACTGCTGCCGCTCGCTAGCGTCTCAAGAATTGAAGCCATCACAGTTTCGGATCATGCACCTGTATTAGTATCCATGACAATGCAACAGATTCCCCAAGCACAATGGACCTGGCGGTTGAATGAATCTCTCTTTGATGCAGTTGAAAACGTGGAAGCCCTGTCCAAACACCTGGTTGAGTTCTTCTCCATTAACTCCACCCAAGACATGTGCCCAACGATAATCTGGGAATCACACAAGGCATACATGAGGGGCGTTCTTATATCCATGGCATCCAGGATAAAGAAAGACAAACAAAGGAAACTGGATCTCACCATGGCACGTATTGTTGAACTGGAGAAAATCCACAAAAGAACAAGGGCATTAAGTGCTCAAGAAGAGCTGACCACCCTGAGGGAATCGTTACTGGATCTTCTGAATGCCAGGTCGGCAAAGCAACACCTACATTTCAAGAAACTCTTATATGCCCACGGTAATAAGGGAAGCCGCCTCATGACGTCCTTGATTCGGAAGGCAAAGGCCCGATCCTTCATCTCTTCGATAAGAAATGACTCAGGTCAATTAAAAACGACCACAACAGAAATATCAACAGAATTCGTAAGTTTTTATACCAAGCTTTACAACTTAAGAAACGAGTCCCCAGCCCCAACGGATACAGAAAGAGGCACCCTCATAGCAGACTTCCTAGCACGCCTCTCTTTACCAAAAGTCTCCTCAGAACAAGCATTGGAACTGGTAAAGCCCATTACCTTATCAGAAGTGATTGAAGCATTAAATAGTTTCCCGATGGGAAAGAGCCCGTGACCTGACGGATATCCGCACGCTTACTACAGAAAGCTCCAACAAATCCTGGCCCCGCAGCTCACATTGCTATGTAACACCTTGCTACAGGGGAAAGAACTACCTACACAAGCACTAGAAGCGCACATAGCGCTAATACCCAAAGAAGGCAAAGACCCTTGTGAGTGCGGAAGCTACAGACCAATCTCACTACTGAATTTTGATCTAAAGCTTTGGGCAAAGATCCTAGCACTCCGTATGAAGTCCCTGATTCCCACATTGGTACATATGGAACAATCGGGTTTTGTGGGTGGAAGAGAGGGAAGAGACAACACGGCGAGACTACTCCCCCTGATACTGAAAGCACAAAATACCAGCCAATCCTTAATCTTGTTGGGAGTAGATGCAGAGAAAGCATTTGACAGAGTCGACTGGGACTTCCTACGAGCCACTCTACAAAAATTTGGATTCCCGTCTTCATTTGTCACAGCGATTTTCACTCTCTACGCCAAGCCACATGCCAAACTAAGAATTAACGGAACTCTGACACTTTTTACATCTCCAATGGCACAAGACAGGGATGCCCGCTGTCTCCCACGCTATTCATCTTGGTACTAGAAACGCTATTACAGCGAGTTAGACAAGATCCCAGGGTTAGAGGGGCTACAGTGGGAGAGTCTACCCTGCAGGCCACAGCTTTTGCAGACGATGTAGTTTTCATCATCTCAAATCCAGAAGAAGGACTACCGGCGATCATGGAACTCCTGCTTCACTTTGGCACAGTATCTAGATACAAGGCGAATTTTTCCAAGTCGGAGGTGCTGAAAATAAATCTATCGAGCGCAAGAGTTAATAAATTGCAAAAGAGCACTCCGTTTCAATGGACTAAAGGGTCGATAAAATATCTAGGAGTCAAGCTAACTCCTGATTTGAATGATCTATACGCTAGCAACTTCCTACCCCTTTTAGGTGAACTGAAACGAGATCTTATCGCATATGAAAAGCTGCCACTCTCTTGGTTTGGCAGGAAGAATCTGATTCAAACTTATTTAATCCCTAAGGTGCTCTATAAAATGACTATGTTGCCAATCTATATCCCCAAAGCGTTCTTTGCATCTCTTCGTAGCATTTTCACGAGGTTTATATGGAGGAAACGTGCCCCTAGAATCGTTTGGTCACTACTTATCAAGCACAAGTCTGCGGGAGGAGTAGGCCTGCCCGACATCTGGCAGTACTATCAGGCAGTCCAACTGGGATGGTGGACGTCACTGGCAAGACCCTTGGACAAAAGGGCTTTGGAGAAATCAGGGCCAGCACTCGTGGAGCTTTGGCTACCTTCTGTGACACAGAAAACAACCCGAGCAACCTGTCCCTTGACACGGGGAGCATTGGAGATCTGGAAGGAACTAGGCCCTAGATTAGCTCCTTCACCTTCGCCTCTCCTACCAGTGGGCCTAATACCGCACTTATTACATGACGCTTCAGAGTTATACCCATCAGTTTGGAATGCTCTGTCACCTCTCCCTAAAAGACATCTCAGATGGCGGCTTGTTGAAGCCATGGGAGAATTGCGCAACCATGTTCCCGCAACTCAAGCTGACCTTACTTCATAAGGAGCACTTAAAGCACTATTTTAACCGCTTCATTGCAACTTTTCGCATAAGGAAAGAACTAACACCCTTTGAAAAATTACTGCTCTCTGACACTAAACTGCTGAGGAAAACATCAAACTTTTTGCACAATTATATAGCTCCAGCAACACCTTACAAACCAGCCTTTATCACCAGCTGGGAAAAGGAACTAAAAATTTCTTTGGATGATAGCGAGGTGAAAGCGGTCTTGCGTTCGTCTCATGGCTTCTCAACCTGTATACGGATGAAGGAAAATCACTACAAGCTCCTCTCAAGGTGGTATAGAACGCCAGAGTGGCTATTTAACAAACATCTCTCCACGGTAGACACATGATGGCGATGTTCCGCTCACATTGGAACGTACTTACATATATGGTGGACCTGTCCTGTCATTAAACAATATTGGTCAGAAATACAAGAGTGTATGCGAAGAGCTCTGAAATCCGCAATAACCCTCAAGCCGACAATCATATGCTTAGCTCTCCCAGAGAAAAGTTATAAACCCAAAAGAGACCTCCTAGCCACTCATCTTATCTCGGTAGCAAAATTATTAATACCTCAATTTTGGCTCCAGACCAACGGACCACCTATCACACTGTGGAAGTCTAAGGTCCAAGAAATTATGAGGTTCGAAGAACTCATGAGCTGGAAGAACAGGACCCATGACCACTTCTCAAAAGTATGGGCCCCTTGGATACGCTACACTAAGCTATAAAAGCACAAGATACCCGGTTACCACGGAAGTAATCCCTGTACACACCTGTGAAGCCAGGACCGGGCCTCCATGGTGCCCTCCCCCTCCCCCCTCCCCTTCTACCCTCCCCCTCTCCCTTTCCTCTCTTCTTATCCTCAGCATCTCAACATTATTTACACTTCTTAGCAAACAATTATCCGCATACACACTCACATCGCATCGTCCTCATACATTCCACTCCAACACTAGGTCCCTCAAATCACTCCTCTACTAACTAAATCCTACTAACCACCCCGAATCCCAAACTTCATACACGTTCAGTTACTCGAGAGTTAGGAGCAGCAACAGGAACAGCTACTCCTAAGCAACATCACCCAGAATAAACGGGAAGCAAGAATACGCACTCCTAAGTTATGTGCGCACTCACCTGTAAACAGTGTTTATCTTGCAATATGGTGATAGAGATCTAACACTGCCTGTAATTGAATGTATTGGATGGAATGTTTACTTATACTGTTAATATGAAAACCAATAATAAAACTTTGAATTAAAAAAAAATAAATAAAAAATATATATTTTTGCACAGTTTTGGATTTATTTCCACTTCTGAATTTTTTTTCCAGCTTCCCAGTACATTGTACAGAATAATAAATGGTAGCATCATGAAAAAAAAATTTGTCCCACAAACATTAAGACCTCATATGGCTCTGAGAATGGAAAAATAAAAAAGTTATTGGGTTTGGAAGGGGGGGGGGGGAGTCAAAAACAAAAAACGAAAATCAAAAAATGTCACCGGCGGGAAGGGGTTAAACATAGATATCAAACCATACTCCTCCACCCTAGCTACCCGACTAAACAGCCTAATCTCTTCCCTCATACATTCTGACCAAGTGGAGTTTATTCCAGGTAGACAGGCCTCAGATAATATTAGAAAACTCTGTAACATTATTCTTTGGGCTAATTCTCACCACAAACCTATTTTCCTATTAGCTTTAGATATTGAGAAAGCCTTTGATAGTCTTTCATGGAGGGCTCTCCGAGCACTTTCTTGTGACCCCATTGCGTACTTGAAGCTCCCAACAGATTCCCTGTTGTCTATTAAGATCTGTCGTGGTACCTGGCAGGGTTGCCCTTTATTTCTGGCTCTATTTGCCCTTGTCATAGAGCTATTAGCAATTGCCATCCACAACCACCATGATAATACAGGTGTGTGGATCTGGAACCTTGAATATAAAACCAACTTGTTTGGTATGCTACTATCACAAAACCCCTGATTTATATATAGCATGAACTGCTGCATATTAAGTTCAAATTTCCAACTGTGTTTTTAACTAGTGATATCTCAGGTTCTGTTATAGTTAATACTTTAGGTGGTATAAAATTGGAGATACAGCCATTTGTAGTGACCCTTTGGTAAATGCTTCAGCTTTGCATATTCACAATACAAATGTGTATGGATTTTCTCTAGTAACAGCTCAGCTAGAGGGTTGCTAAAGTGAATGTTACAGTCTGTTTTATAATAAAAAGGAAGTTAGACACGTTAATATGGTATACTACAAAAATCCTCACCAAAAACCCTCTGACACAATAGTGAAAAAAAAAAAACTTTTAACAACCCCATTTTTCTAATCTGTCCCTTCATATGGTAATGCAGGCAAACAAGGTTTTTTTAGCATATTATCTCAAATATGGTCAAAGAATGACTATGATCACACTTGAAAATAACAAAATAATAGGTGTTTAATACATGAAAAGAGATAATACTTAGCTGCAGTTAAAAATTGTGCAAAATAGTGCACAGAAGAATTGGGGGCCCTGCCGCACATTATGCTCTAATATACACTGAATTCATTTGATGACATTCAAAAGTTCCTGGGCATCCTATGATTCTAAATTTTTAACATTTGGAATGCTCTGCTTTTTAAGACAGTCATACCACCCAATTAGTTAATAAATATGATCTACCATGTCTCTGCTTTATGTTAGTATCACTTTTTAAACTTCCTTAAAATTATTTAGGACTGTAGAGGACCTACAAGTCTAACAGCAATTTTAAAAATTTTCAAGAAAGCTTCCTAAACCCAATTTTTAGGGACCAATTCAATTTTGTAGGGACTTATAAAGTCTGTACATTAGACAAACCTTTAAATCACCACATTCAAAACTGTTCCTCTTAAACTATTCAAAGCAGCATTTAAAGGCAGTCTATCACGGTCCGCAAGCTTATTAAACCCTTTACTGATTGCCCATGCAAAATTAGTCCAGGTTGAAAAGGTCATTAAAGTTTTTGGAAGTCTGCAGCTCATCCATCAGTTTAAAAGCAGCAAGACCTGCTAATTATTAGCAGATGTGTCTTCTGGCAACATCATCAGTCCAGGGCAGGACCTGTCCATGCTTCCTCACCTTGTGCAAGGGAATTAACCCTTCTTCTCCCGAAGAACGATCCTTAACCCCTCAGATGCTGTGGTCAATGTTGGCAATGGCTTCTGAGTGGTTTTACAGTGAAAAGTCAAACAATATTTATAAAAGTCAACAACCATTAAATATATTATATTATATATGTTACATGTGTAGATTTGGAGACAACTTTGAAGTCTCATGCATATAATGCAGTTGGTGCACTAGGAGCAGGACTGAAGCATCGCTCTTGCCGCTTAGACCTCTACCATCTCAAATGGGCTTTTGAAGGTAATATTTTGCTGTAATCAACACATTTGCAGAGCTCCTATGCTACCATAATAGTAGAGGTCCCCAATACATGACAACATTTTAGCAACTACTTCCCTCAAGAAATTTAACAAAGGGCATAGTGAAAATTTTCCCCTCAGGTGTTAAACAAAAATTAACACTGGTCCACAAAAATAAAGAAAAAAAAAAGCTTTTTTTTTTTGTATAAATAAAACATTATTTTGCCCCAATGTTTTCATTTTCATAAGGGATGATAAGAAAAAATTCACTATAAAATTTGTAACACAATTTCAACTGAATATGAAAATTCCCCATTTTTGGTTGTAAACTGCTGTACACCGCGAAACTCGAAAGAGAATGCTGTCTATGATTTCTGTCTATGAACTCTGCCTGTCCCCGACCCTTTGGCTGGTTTTAAGACATTGAACTCCTGCTGACCTTCAGGCCGTACCTGACCACTCTTTGTCTGTCTCCTTGATGATTCGCACCAGCGTCTCTTTTGCCTCTGGGCAGCCATCACATTTTCAATGTTAGGTAGCTATTGCACCATTAGTGCCAGTACAGTATGAAATAATGTGATAATCAGGCTGTTTTGGAGTAGCAGGCAGCATCAGTATAGTTAATGGAATGTGATACAGACAGAGGCAGTGGCAGAACTACTGTATGCTGCTGCTTTCCTTCTGCAACTTGTAGATGTTGCAATGGCAGAGGTGGTGTAGTGCTGACTGAGTGAGGTGGACTGAGAGCGAAAAAAGGCCACCTGGACAGACATGTGACTGGCACTTGCAGTGTTATCTCGAAAAGCTTCAAACAGCTGGGTATACAGCCTATTCAGATAATATGCCAAATTTCCCTCCTTTTGATAAGGAATTCTTTCATTTTGGCTTTATAGCGAGGTTCTAAAAGAGCTTGTATTCATCCCTCTACCCTCTGCTGGAGGCCCAGAGGAGATGACAGAAATGTAATTGGGTCTCAGCAATGACATGGGCATATCTTTAATATCACAATGCCATGCCATTTCTCTGCAAGGATGAGACCCCAGAGTATAATAATAATTTAATGGTGGTGGCCATTTTAGTTCATCTGAGACAAATCCCAAATTGTTCGGTTTTGTTAAAAACTGAACAATTTGGAATATTCGGGCTAAATTTGATTTGTGGCAAACTGATTTGCCCATCTCTAGTCACTATGTAAGCAGTGAAGCATACATCTTTCCATGCTTGCAAATGTGTGGGTATGGACCCAGGGGCCTGCCAGGATTGGTCATCAGCATCATCTTGAAACAAATAAGGGTCAGCCTCTTCCCCTGGATGGGATCTATCAAGGCCCCTCTCTGCATCCAAAGGTCAGTTCTTGTTACAAATTTTCAAATATTTCCAGGTTCGATAATTTGAATATTTGGGGGTTTCACTACCCACAACCTGCTATTATGCTCTCGGGTCTCTTCAGACCCTCAGAGTATAATTAGTGGAGGCCAATGGAAGGTGAGTAAACCTTCCCCCTGGGTTCCGGTATGGTTCCCCATCGTCTTTGGGCATTCTTATGGTCTCCCAAGTGACATTGGGGATCACTGATGCCTCTGATCAGATCTCAATGGTCATGTAGGTCATGTGGTATATTGACGTATAGATACCATACCCCCTGCCACTACTACCTTCACCACAAACAGCCATGTCTTCCTCTTCCACCTCTGCTTCCAAAAAATTCTGACTGTTCTCATCTAACTCATCAAAAAGAGGAGGAAAACTTGGACTAGGAAAAATATCTTTCTCAGTATGTGCCACATCACTACTAGGGAACTGTGTTATTAACAATGAAGAAGACATGTTGACAGTCCAGAAAGGCCCTGCAGTAAATTATGTGTTACAACATTAGAGGAGGAGAAGGAATACACAGAAGCCTGACTCAAGATTGTGTCATTCTCAGATGCAATATGCTCCTGTTACTGGGATGAGCAAGCTAAGTAATCAAAATCTTCATTCTCAGGAAGTACAACAATCCTGCGGCTATTGGCAGCGCTACCAAAGCCAGAAGTAGTGTTGCTGTTGCCACCCATATTGTATTAGTACTAGCAGTTGTGAATGGCTTGAAGGTAGCACAAGTGTTTCCTCCTCTCCCTCCTTTAGACTACCCCCTACCCTGTTTTTTTTTTTCAAGTCATTGTACTGCACTCCTTACATTAAAGTGATTGGCAACAATTTTGAAATGGTGTGTATGTTTTTTTTTTTTTTTTAACAAAAGAAAATTAGCAAAGACCTGGTTAGTGAATATTAGGCTAGAACACTTTGAGTGATAATGGCATTTTTCTGTATTCGTTAACAACAACAAAAAACACCATTTAAAAAAATACTTAACGAAGATGAGATTTAGATTCAAAAGTTGTCATTGGACATTAGACTAAAACACACTAAAAACACACTTGGATTTTTGCCATGATACCACCAGTTTTTCTGTATTGTTAACAAAAAATGGTATTGCTAAAAAAGACCATTAACAAAATAAGACTTTGCACTATAAACTAGAACACACTGTATGGGTAAAACCTGGATTTTTTCAGTAATAATGGCACTTTATCTGTATTGGTTAACAAAAAAACACTATTGCCAAAAAAAAACCCCCTTAATTAAATGATATTTTGCACTGATTTTGTGTAAAGGAATTGCTCAAGGAGTAACTCCCCAGTAGCTGCTGGTGAACCCTAGGGGGAGGGGCACAACAAGACAATGAACCCTAAGCTGAACCCCCCCCCCCCCACTGTCCCTGGCTACTTTCCTTATTTATCCTAGTCGACAGCCAGCAGCTGGTCGACAGTCCCTTCTTAATATAAGTGACAACACAGAACACAGACAGGACAAACAGCAACAAAAGGGAGGTCAGCTAGCCAAGGGGTCGGTAACAGTCGAGCAATGCAGTACAGAATCAAAATCCAAGAGAATAGCAAAAGGTAAGCCAAAGGTCAGGAATAAAAATATAGGTAACAAAACAGCAAGGACTAATAGCCAGTACGCACGAGGCAATAGCAAGTGCCAATGTGAATGTGAGCAAACAATAAATAGGAAGGAAGAAACTGCCCCAGACTTGATAGTAGGATAGACTGTCAATCACACAGGTAAGGCTAAAATTAACTATTAGTGGAGCCTAGGGAAACGAAGGTAAAGGAGATGGGTGTGGTGGAAAATCAATTAAGGAGGTGAGGGAATAGGACAGTGTTCAGACAATACAAGAAAAACCCAAAAGAAAGAATCATAGCCGGACCCGCCTCCTGCGCCGCAGCATTACGCCGGCTGGCGCAGAAGTTTGAACGAGTGCAGACATAACATTTTGTCAGTGAAAGTAATGTAAGATTAGGCAAATCTGAAACTGTAGTACAAAAATTTGTTCTATTGCAAAAAAATACTTAAATTAGATTATTGGTAATGAAAGAGTCACCTGGCCAGTGTAAGTGAACACTGCAGTGCAGAGCTCCTACCAGTCAGATTTTTTTTCCTATATGTCTAAAATTGATTAAATCTGACTAAACCATGCTCCACTATTCCTCCTCCTATAATTCGGTAGTTCTAATGCAATGTTGGTTTTGTTTTTTCACTAGCAATGTACAGTACTGTATTAGCAACAATTGCTTTGGATCATGCAGTGATAACATGTCTTTCCCCTAGGTTGAGTACTACCGACAATATGAGTCAGTGACCAGGATCTTCCCCTCCTCCTTCTCATGTTACATTGGGCAGCATCCATTTTAAGTGCTGTGAACATTTTAACTTCACAAGTTTTTATAGAAGTTACATTGGGTAGTGAAAAGCAATAATTTTTAATATCATCTTGTTTTAGCTCCAATTTTTATTTAGACAATGGGTAATAGGTGAAAAGCACTCTATTATTTTTTACACATTTTCTCCTGAATTTGTCAATAATCCATATTCAAACAGTGTGGGGCACAGAGAGGAAAGAGCTACAATTTAGGGCCCATAAAGTACCAATACAATGAAAACCCCAAAAGTGATCCCATTTTGGAAACTGCACCCTTCAAGGAATTTATCGAGGGGAGTAGTGATTGTACCATTCAGGTATTTGCCCATTTTTTCTGAGTAAAACTTTGTTTTAGCCCCAAATTTCTCATTTTCAAAGAAATGAAAGAAATAAGACCCCACCATTTGTTATGTAATGTCCCATGAACACGACATTACCCCATTTCTAATCATAAACTGCTGTTTAGGCACAACGCAGGGCTCAGAAGTTAAGGAGAATCATTTACCTTTAGAAGAGTAGAATTTGTGGAATGGTTATTGGGGTCAATTCCTTTTCAGTAAACCACATGAAGATCCACTACTATGGAAATACAGAGTCTCTTACACTATATTTTGCTGGTAGTAGCATTGTATTCAATTGTTATGCTGAGGTTTAACATGTTTTATACTTTTTTTTTGCACTATTCTAGGAAAAAGTGCCCTGTGGAGAACCCTCTACCATAACCCAAGTGCAATATCTTCATCACTGTGCTGTCTCAGGACCTGTAAGGGTAGATTCACATATATCATTTGCATCAGCATCAGTTTTTTGGTCCCATTACAACTGATGCCAAAACTGATGTGAAAATGCATCAGTTGTCATCAGGCTTTTTTTTTTTTTACAAATTTCTACCCCAAAACCATAAGTTGTTATCAGTTGTCATCAGTCTTTACCATCAGTTTTTACCATGATGGTCAACAAGACATGGTAAATTTCCGTTGACCGGGATCCGCCATCAAGTAAAAGTCCAAGCTGAACACATCCAGTATTTACTGTATCTTTCGGACAAAAAGACACATCTGACTATAAGATGCACCCCAGGTTTAAACAAGAAAAATAAGGATTAGGCTGGGGGCAACTAAAGTGGCATTATACTGTGTGGGAGGTGACTAACATGGCATTATACTGTGCAGGGGCACTAATGTTGCATTATACTGTGCAGGGGGTACTAACGTGGCATTACACGGTGTGGGGAGCAACTAACGTGGCATTATACTTTGTGGGGGCACCTAACATGGTGTTATGCTGTGTCGGGGCACTTAATGTGGAATTATATTGTGCAGGGGGCAATAATGTGGCATTATACTATAGGGGGCTCTAAGGAACGCTATACTGTGGGTGGGGGCATTAAGGAGCATTGTACTGTGAGTGGGGGCATAAAGAAGCATTATACTGTGGGGGACACTAATGGGACATTAGTGCTCCCACAAAGTATAATACCCCATTATTGTGCCTCTTCAGCATGCTCCTTAACAAGGCTGTTTTAACACATTGGTGTAAATGTTTCATAAGTGGATCCTCCCATCACTACCACCTAAGAATACCCAACTTGCACAAATTATAATGCCTCCTTAGAGGCCCTAACACAGTATAATGCCTCCCTAGTGGCCCCTTACAGTATAATGCCCCCCTCCAGCTATCCCCACAGTTTAATGTTCCCGTCCATCTGCCCCCAGTTTAACCTTTTCACTGCCTGGGGTTTTCAGATTTTTTTTCTCCGCTGGCTGCCAGGGCAATTTTCACAGTTTTGAGATGGACAAATTAAACCTAAATTGCAACATTAAAAAATTATACTAACCCCCTTATACCTATATATTTTCTGAAAGTAGACACCTACAGCATTGTCAAAATGCCATTTGGTACTATATATGAACAGACACCTTAATCCAATTTTGATTTAAAATGTATGTTTTATAAAAAAATTCAAATAAATTCATATTAGTTGCTAAAAGTGGAAACCAAACAAAAAGTTACATGCACCACACCTCCAAAAAAATAGAAGTTCAACATGTGCAGATTTCATTCCTATCACTAAGGCCTACACCTGCATGCACATATCTTCAGAAAATTACCAGAACTGGAAGGAACAAAAACCTGCTTTGAAACTGGAAATGTTAAAAAAGGATCATCCTATAAAATGTAGGGATTAAACACCATGAAATGTGCACCCCTAAACCCTATATATTTCTTCAAAGTAGACAACCTGAAGATTACATGTGTCTCAATGGGTTATCAATAGCCCTGTCCACCTTCATGTAACTTTGTGACAAAAACAATTTTTTTAAAAAATGCACTAAAACATATATTGCACCTAAAACTCCTATTTGATCGTACATTGATAAAATATAGATCAAGGTGTACACAATTTATATATACTGCAAACATCATCTACAACAAGAGCTCATACTCTCAAAAACACTGATACAGAAGACAAGCAAGATTTTGCTGTCATTCACTATGTTAAAAATCTATACTGCACATAGCAAACTGTGAATGTGATACCAAAGTCTAACTTTTTTGACATTGCACAGCATACCATATATAAAAACACAATTTAATATTTCATATATATACAACCACCTTCACGCAACTTTTCAGCAAACAGAGATTACAAGGAAAAATTGCACAAAAATTCAAATTTGCCTCTAAAGTGCATGCTCAAGCAATCCCTTTCTGCAAACAAAATTTACTTTCCAAAAAACTGCAAGATGTGAGGCATTCATACATATCACACATATACAGTTAGGTACATAGATATTTGGAGACAGACAACATTTTTCTAATTTTGGTTCTGTACATTACCACAATGAATTTTGAACAAAACAATTCAGATGTAGTTGAAGTTCAGACTTTCAGCTTTAGTTCAGTGGGTTGAACAAAATGATTGCATAAAAATGGGAGGAACTAAAGCATTTATTACACACAATCCTTTCATTTCAGGGTCTCAAAAGTAATTGGACAAATGAAATAATTGTAAATAAAATGTTCATTTCTAATACTTGATTGAAAACCCTTTGTTGGCAATGACTGCCTGAAGTCTTGAACTCATGGACATCACCAGACACCGCTGTGTTTCCTCCTTTTTAATGCTCTGCCAGGCCTTTACTGCAGCGGTTTTCAGTTGCTGTTTGTTTGTGGACCTTTCTGTCTGAAGTTTAGTCTTTAACAAGAGAAATGCATGCTCAATTGGGTTGAGATCAGGTGACTGACTTAGCCATTCAAGAATATTCCACTTCTTTGCTTTAATAAACTCCTGGGTTGCTTTGGCTTTACGTTTTGGGCCATTGTCCATCTGTATTATGAAACACCGACCAATCAGTTTGGCTGGATTTGACTGGATTTGAGCACACAGTATGTCTCCGAATACCTCAGAATTCATCCAGCTGCTTCTGTCCTGTCCTGTATGCCCAAGGCATCACACTGCCTCCGATGTGTTTTACAGATGATGTGGTATGCTTTGGATCATGAGCTGTACCACGCCTTCGCCATACTTTTTTCTTTCCATCATCTCTGGTAGAGGTTGATCTTGGTTTCATCTGTCAAAAGAATGTTCTTCCAGAACTGTGCTGGCTTTTTTAGATGTTTTTTTTTAGCAAAGACCAATCTAGCCTTCTTATTCTTAAGGCTTATGAGTGGCTTGTACCGTGCAGTGAACCCTCTGTATTTACATTCATGCAGTCTTCTCTTTATGGTAGATTTGAATATTAATATGTCTACATCCTGGAGAGTGTTGTTCACTTGGTTGGCTGTTGTGAAACTCCTAAACCCTTCATCCAATTTTAATGTGGATACCCTCAAATGAAAGCTGAAAGTCTGTATTTTATGTCCATGTCCATTAAATAACTATAACTTGAATATATTTCAGTAAACAGGTAAAAAAACCTAAAATTTGTGTCAGTGTCCAAATATATATGGACCTAACCGTATATATACTGTATATACAGTACAAACAAAAAGTTTGGACACACCTTCTCATTCCAAGCGTTTTCTGTATTTTCATGACTATAAAAATTGTAGATTTACACTGAAGACATCAGAACTATGAATTAACACATGTGGAATTATATAATTAACAAAAAAGTGTGAAACAACAGAAAATATGTCTTATATTCTAGGTTCTTCAAAGTAGCCACCTTTTGCTTTGATTACTGCTTTGCACACTCTTGGCATTCTCTTGATGAGCTTCAAGAGGTAGTCACCTGAAATGGTCTTCCAACAGTCTTGAAGGAGTTCCCAGAGATGCTTAGCACTTGTTGGCCCTTTTGCCTTCACTCTGCGGTCCAGCTCACCCCAAACCATCTCGATTGGGTTCAGGTCTGGTGACTGTGGAGGCCAGGTCATCTGGCGTAGCACCCCATCACGCTTCTTCTTGGTCAAATAGCCCTTACACAGTCTGGAGGTGTGTTTGGGGTCATTGTCCTGTTGAAAAATAAATGATGGTCCAACTAAACGCAAACCGGATGGAATAGCATGCCGCTGCAAGATGCTGTGGTAACCTTGCTGGTTCAGTATTCCTTCAATTTTGAATAAATCTCCAACAGTGTCACCAGCAAAGCACCCCCACACCATCACACCTCCTCCTCCATGCTTCACGGTGGGAACCAGGCATGTAGAGTCCATTCGTTCACCTTTTCTGCGTCACACAAAGACACGGTGGTTGGAACCAAAGATCTCAAATTTGGACTCATCAGACCAAAGCACAGATTTCCACAGGTCTGATGTCCATTCCTTGTGTTCTTTAGCCCAAACAAGTCTCTTCTGCTTGTTGCCTGTCCTTAGCAGTGGTTTTCTAGCAACTATTTTACCATGAAGGCCTGAGATGTGTCTGCTGCTAGAACTCTGTGTGGCATTGACCTGGTCTCTAATCTGAGCTGCTGTTAACCTGCGATTTCTGAGGCTGGTGACTCGGATGAACATATCCTCTGCAGCAGAGGTGACTCTTGGTCTTCCTTTCCTGGGGCGGTCCTCATGTGAGCCAGTTTCTTTGTAGCGCTTGATGGTTTTGGCCACTGCACTTGGGGACACTTTCAAAGTTTTCCCAATTTTTCGGACTGACCTTCATTTCTTAAAGTAATGATGGCCACTCGTTTTTCTTTACTTAGCTGCTTTTTTCTTGCCATAATACAAATTCTAACACTCCATTCAGTAGGACTATCAGCTGTGTATCCACCTGACTTCTGAACAACACAACTGATGGTCCCAACCCCATTTATAAGGCAAGAAATCCCACTTATTAAACCTGACAGGGCACAACTGTGAAGTGAAAACCATTTCAGGTGACTACCTCTTGAAGCTCATCAAGAGAATGCCAAGAGCGTGCAAAGCAGTAATCAAAGCAAAAGGTGGCTACTTTGAAGAACCTAGAATATAAGACATATTTTCAGTTGTTTCACACTTTTTTGTTAAGTATATAATTCCACGTGTTAATTCATAGTTTTGATGCCTTCAGTGTGAATCTACAATTTTTATAGTCATGAATATACAGAAAACTCTTGGAATGAGAAGGTGTGTCCAAACTTTTGGTCTGTACTGTATATATATATATATATATATATATATATATATATATATATATTTACAGGTACAGGTGTTAAAGAAATGCCAAAATCGCAGAAATGCGGCAACCAATTTTGTGCATGCAAATAAAATAGGGGCTTACATAAGTATAGAATTTTCTATCCCTCTATAAAAATTGTAACTCTAATGAATAATTATAATCCCTATACATAACTAATGTGATAACTAGAGCCAGTTTCAGATTGGCGTAACACAACTGCTTTATTGCTCACATATTATGGACGCGACCTCTGAAGTTCCTGTGGTTCATCATTACTGGTGTTAGAGAGTCTGATGACCTACTGGAAGTCCAGGTGTTTCGTTTGTAGTGTGTGTGTAAAAAAAAAAAAAAAAAACATTTGAAAGCTGCCAAAAACTGGGATTTTATATGGTGAAAATGTATTATCTGCCTGTCAGAAATGCTTTATACATTTATCTCTAGTATTAATCATTATTGCTATTATTTTAGTGTGTTAGGCCCGGTTCACATCTGCGTTCGGGTTTCCGTTCGGGGAGTCCACTTGGGGACCCCCCGAACGGACAACTATACGCATAAAAAAGCGGTTTACCTGGGAAATCCGCGGACCCCATAGGCTATAATGGGGTCCGTGTGGTTTCCGCTCGGTTTCCGCACGAAGCAAGCAGAGAGGAAAATGCTCTCTGATTGATAGGAGAGGGGATAACATGGACAGGAGTCCCTGGGGTCACATACAGGTTATGCACAGACAATGATGATTTATTATCGTCTCTGCATTCTGCAGCTCTGCTCCTTCCCCCTCCTTCCTCATTCAGCAGTTCTAAGTATTAGGTTTTTTTTTTTATTTGCTCAGGATCGGTTAGGTCTAAGAAAATTATACCAAAATCATCATGATAGCCCTTACAGATTCAGAGCGATTTGCTGTTAAATATGCTGTCGGGAATTGAGATCTGCATTGGGATCTCAATGCTGAACATCATTTTATATATATATATATATATATATATATATATATATTTTTTTTATGCTTACTTGTATAGCGCCATCATATTCCGCAGCGCTTTACAGATATTGTCAGTCATTGTGCCATATAGGGCTCACAATCTAAATTCCCTATCAGTATGGCTTTGGAGTGTGGGAGGAAACGAGAGTACCCGGAGAAAACCCACACAGAACATACAAACTCCTTGCAGATGTTGTCCTTGATAGGATTCAAACCCAGGACTCCAGTGCAGCAAGGCTGCAGTGCTAGCCACTGTGCCACCCATATTCATAGACCTAACCGATTCTGAGAAAATAAAAAAACAAAAAACTAATACTTACCTCTCCTCGCTCCCCTTCCGGCTTCACTACTAGATGAGTGGGGATTTGGCCGCAGCACCTATAGGAAGAGCTGCCTGAGCCCAGGAAAGCATCCCCTGCTCATTTGCAGTAGTGAATCTATTTTTCTACACTGTAATTTTTACTGTTTGATCTTACCATGTTCATAGTCTATATAACATTTTGCTTAGCTTGCCATGCCATAGTGGGGATCAAATTGTGCTTGTTTTTTCACATTAGCTGTTTTCGCCTAAACTCTATATACTTATTTCGGTTATCATCCACTGTCTGCTCTCACCTACAGTCCCCCCCCAACACTACTTGCGGACTGTAGATCAGTGCAGTATACTACCCTTTCCTCTTCATTCACATTGTATTTTATAAATCACACTTATGTCTTGTGTTATGTCTCAACTCCCCCACCAAGCACTCCCAGCTTCCAAAACTCTTATACCGACCTTCCACCAATCACTCACTTTGCCCACTCTGTAGACCTGACAACAAAATGCAATCACAGCTCATTTCACCTTGACTGAACTACAGTCAGACCTTTTCAACACCCCCACAGGGAAATTCCCTGGTCCAGACAGTCTACCAGTGGCCTATTACAAACAGTTTAGTGACATCTTACTGTCTCATTTTCTACAGGTATGTAATGCCATAGATGATATTAACTCTTTCCCACCTCAAGCGTTAGAGGCCCTTAAATCTATTATCCCTAATGAGGTCTCCCTTCACTGTTCATACATAAAATTATGTTCCTTTACTCTAGACCCAGTGCCAAGGTGAGAGTAAACAGATGCCTCTCATGTCCATTTGATATTGGAAATGGCACTAGACAGGGCAACCCCCTACCCTTCATATTATTTCTTTTAACTATTGAAACCTTGATTAAATGCATGAGACAGGACCCTCCCCATGGGTTGGCTTTGGAAGGGCAGTAAGTGTATTCAGGGATGCCATATTTGAGAGTACTAAGTCCTGGACAGACATGAGGGGAGAGAGGCCCTGCGGGAGAGGTAAACGGCGGATTATCCAATGCCATGAGTCACATACTGCAGAGGTCAGAATATTCTTGGTTAGGGTCCTATCTGGCGAAATTTTTATTTACTGGGTTCAATTTAAGTTTAGAGTATGAGGGGTAAGCTCCATCTATGAGAATAGAATGCATGAGATAGGACGCGCTCTTGGAGGGTGTCAGATGCGGCGGCAACCATCATCAAGTCGCTATATTTGCAGACGACCTTCTTCTCATTCTCACTAACCCTTCCATTGCACTCCCAGGTATGTGGCTCTAATAGATTGATAGGATAGGAAGTGTATTGAAGCAAATAGCACTGATTTTGAATGATTTTGGATTTCTTCGCCAAGATCAGTACGACTAAATCTGAATCCCTGTGCATTTCATGCCCACCATCCCTAAACTCTACATTGGATAGGATATCCCTTTTCCCCCTTCACTAAAACTTTATTAAATACTTCAGTCTTATTCTGACCCCTTCACCTGACCGCTGGTATGATTGCAACTACGTGCCACTCCTTTCACAAATTTAGAAATTAAAAACTTTATAGAAAATCCTTCTAAAAATGGTGATCTTGTCTAAAATATTATACCTACGTTTATTTTCGGGGTAGGTCTTAATTTTTTCCATGAACAACAATAACACATTTGATCACTTTTTATTCCAATTTTTATTGTCAAAACAGCGTAAAAAAAGCAGATTGGCACTTTTTTGGGAAAAATATTTTTATAAGTTTGTAGACAAGGCGTTTTCAGACACAAGGATACCTAATATGTACTGTATATGTTTCACAGTAATTTTTTAGTTTTATATGTATTCTAGTGAAGGGGGGGGGGGATTTGAACTTTTCTTTTTTTGTTTTTTTTTATATTTTTTAGCTATTTAGATGTTTTTTTTTCCCTATTTTATCAATTATCAATAGTAATATTCCTATAACAGGCCAGGGAATCTTCATAAGGCTCCTGGCTGTCAAAGGAAAGGTTGGTTCCAGCAATGTGGCCCGTGGAAGCCGCCCTGCAACAAAAAAGGTAAAGTTGGGGTGCAGTTGTAATACATTGGGGGGGGGTCACACTCAGCAATGTCGAGATCAGAGTGGACTCTGTATGTTACAGCGGAGACCCGGTACGGTAGCTATGGGGGCCACTCTGCAAACATAGAAATCTACTACCACACTGCCAAACTCTCTTGGGCCCTTGATTGGTTCACGAGAACTTCTCCTATATTTATGAACCAGTGTAGGAGTCTACACTTGGCCTTCCCCTTACTGTAATGCTTTGGATCAATCAGAATTCTTCTAGATGGACCCTAACCAAGAATATTCTGACCTCTGCAGTATGTGACTCATGGTGTTGGATGATCCTCCTTTTACATCTCCCACAGGGCCCTTCTCCCCTCATGTCTGTCCAATATTTAGTACTCTCGAATATGGCGTCCCTGGATATGATTCCTGCCCTTCTAAAGCCAACCCTGATTCTGCCCATTTGCATAAGTACTCACCTGATATTTTCCTATAAAGATACCTTGACACTTCTCAATAAACAGAATTCATTATACATACAACACGTGTGTATGTGTCTTGTCCGAGCTTGTATTGATTACCTGATTGGAAACTCGACAACATATCTTGGGGTCCCTTGTAATCCCCAACACAGGGGTTCACGGAGGCAGTGGTGGTAGCAGTCAGTTAGTGCAGAGTGTTGGGGTTAAAATCACCTACTCGGTCTATGTTGGCACCACAGCCCTGCGTCAACATATGCAGCATCACCATAAAGTGGCCTGGGAGAACCATGGCTTCAATGTGGTGGTCCAGCTTGCCGCAGCAACTGCTGCATCACCCAGTGGCACGCACCCCATTTCAGAGAGTCAAGGCTCCACCACCTCAGCCAAAGGAAGCTGTGTGTCCTTCCCATCATCTGCTGGTCGTGATGCTCCTGCTCCTCCTCCTAGTCATTGTATCAGCAATCCATCACCGAAGCAAATTCAAAAGAGACAATAGTATGGTTGCGCTCATCCAACATTGTTCTACACCTCGTTTGCCTGAGCGAACAAAGTCACACAGGGGAAGAACTGCTCCATGTCCTCAATCAAGAAATTGAATCCTGGCTTTCTCCAAGACAACTTAAAATCGGAACCATGGTGACCGACAACGGGAAGAACATGGTGTAGTCTCTGCATCAAGGAGGGTTGGGCCATGCGCCCTGCATGGCGCACATGTTCAATCTGGTTGTCAAGCGTTTCCTTAAGTGTTCCATCCATCTGCAAAACATCCTAAAAATGGCAAGGAAACTTTGCATGCATTTCAGCCACTCATACACCGCCAAGCACACCCTCCTTGAGCTGCAGCGGCAGAACAGCCTCCCACAACATAGGCTGATATGCGATGTTTCCACCCGTTGGAATTCAACCCTTCATATGTTGAACCGACTATATGAACAGAGAAAAGCCATAAATGATTTCTTGATGATCCAAGCGGACAGAGGTACTCCCCTATGTAACTTCAATGTTAGCCAGTGGCAGCTCATGCGTGACACCTGCCGTTTGCTTGTTCCCTTTGATGATGCCACTTTATTAGTCAGTCGCCAGGACTACGGGATGAACAACGTCATTCCACTGATTAATATCCTGAAAAAATGATGCTTGTAAATTTGGCTGGTCAGGGGACTGGAGACGTGGCGCCTACATCGCACAGCCACATGAGTCCTGTGGGGGCTGAACTGGAGGAAGAGGAGGAGGCGGATATTGGAGCACAAGCAATGTGTAGTGAAATGGGTGGTTTTTCCACACGGGTGACAGGAGAGGAGGAGCAGGAGCAGCCCGAAGAGCAAGAGGGAGATGAGGCAGATGATCCAGACACACCATGGCGGTATGCAGTAGAGATGGATGCAGGGAGTCCCTCCGAGTCACTTGTGCAAATGGCCCGATGCATTCTCACTTGCTTGTGTAGTGACAGCCACATTGTCACCATTCAGCCTTGCACTACCATGGCAGCTGTGGGGAGGGGGGGGGTGGCAGGAGCAGTATTGGCTCCATCAGCAGCAGCCTGAGCCTAGAGTCGCTAATGAGCAGCTTTCTTCACCCGCATAGTGAAGAAACTGCTCATCAGCAGCTAGAGACAGAGAAGAACCTGAACCAGTAGGTGCTGGCATACTTAGAGTGCACCCTGCCACCCATCATCGAATATCCGCTGGACTACTGGGCAGCCAAACTGAATTTGTGGCCACAACTGGCAGAGTTTGCTCTGGGAATCAGAGCGGGTGTTTAGTGGGGCGGGGGCCATAGATACCCCAGGAGAACTCGCCTGTCCACCCAAAATGTGGAGAGACTGACCTTTGCCAAGATGAATCAGGCATGGATCAGCCATGATTTCCAACCACCAATGCCTGATGTATCAGATTAAATCATCTATGCTGCCTAGAGTCACTGATGAGCAGCTTTCTTCACCCACATAGTGAAGAAACTGCTCATCAGCAGCTAGACACAGAGCAGAACCTGAACCAGCAGGTGCTGGCATACTTAGAGTGCACCCTGCCACCCGTCATCGAATATCCGCTGGACTACTGGGCAGCCAAACTGGATTTTTGGCCGCATCATCGAGTTTTCCCTGGAAAAGCTGTCCTGCCCAGCCAGTAGTGTGACATCAGAGCGGGTGTTTAGTGTGGCGGGGGCCATACTTAACCCAGGAGAACTCGCCTGTCCACCCAAAATGTGGAGAGACTGACCTTTGTCAAGATGAATCAGGCGTGGATCAACCATGATTTCCAACCACCAATGCCTGATGTATCAGATTAAATCATCCATGCTTCCTCACCCAAACCTTGACAAAAGAGATCAGTTTCTTCTGGCTACCTGCCTCAGCTACTATTCTGATGCTGCCACCAGCCTGATGCCACACATCTAATGCCAAGTGCTTCTTCTTACAGCCACCATAGCGGGTACTGTTTGTGCCACCCACCTCCCCATTCTGTCACGGGGTCACTGTATGTCCTCCTCATGCTGCTGCCAACTCCACATTATGTCGCCTTACCACTCTGTGGCCTACTCATGCTGCTGCCACTGTGTCACTCTATGTCCTCCTCATGCTGCTGCCACTGGGTCACTGTATGGCCCCCTCATGCTGCTGCCACTGGGTCACTGTATGGCCCCCTCTTGCTGCTGCCACTGGGTCACTGTATGGCCTCCTCATGCTGCTGCTACTGGGTCACTGTATCTCCTCCTCATGCTTCTGCCACTGGGTCACTGTATCTCCTCCTCATGCTGCTGCCTCTGGGTCACTGTATGTCCTCCTCATGACGCTGCCACTGGGTCACTGTATCTCCTCCTCATGCTGCTGCCTCTGGGTCACTGTATGTCCTCCTTGTGCTGCTGCCACTGGGTCAGTGTATGGCCTCCTCATGCTGCTTCCAACTCCACATTATGTCACCTTGCAACTCCGTGGCCTACTCATGCTGCTGCAACTTCCACATTGTCGCCTTGCCACTCTGTGGCCTTCTCATGCTGCTGCCAACTCCACATTATGTCGCCTTGCAACTCTGTAGACATCTATGTGGAATCAGCAGACAACGGTGTAAAAAGAGTGCGCTCTTTCACGCTACAGTAGGATGTTGGGCCTCTGCACGGTTCTTTATACCTGGCACTAACATGGACCTGTAAGGCTGAGTTCACACTTGAGTTAGCTGGTCAGTTTTGGCCCTATAACTGGCCAAATAAGTGAAGTGTGCAGTGGTTCTAAGAGCGACGCCTGTCATCTGCGTATCATACAGACTCACAGTATTGTTTCACTACCACAGCAGGCTCCGTATACATGTTATTGCAAGGCATAATATTCTACACCACTATATATGTTCTCTGAAGCCAGGAAATAACTGTTTTTTAACAATATTTGCCGCAAATTAATTCAGATCGAAGCAAATCTTTTTGGAAACTTCGGAGAATCAGTCGAATCGAATTTTTGATAAATTCGCTCATCTCTACCTATCATATTTAAAAGCCTTTTGACATGGAAAAAATTATTTTTACAATTGTTAGTGGTTATCCTGTGTTGAAAATTGCACATTAGCAATCTACGTGCTATCATTCATTTTCAGAGTTTGTGATACAGTGCCTTGCGAAAGTATTCGGCCCCCTTGAACTTTTCAACCTTTTGCCACATTTCAGGCTTCAAACATAAGGATATAAAATTTTAATTTTTTGGTGAAGAATCAACAACAAGTGGGACACAATTGTGAAGTGGAACGAAATTTATTGGATATTTTAAACTTTTGTAAAAAATAAAAAACTGAAAAGTGGGGAGTGCAATATTATTCGGCCCCCTTAAGTTAATACTTTGTAGTGCCACCTTTTGCTGCGATTACAGCTGCAAGTCGCTTGGGGTATGTCTCTATCAGTTTTGCACATCAAGAGACTGAAATTCTTGCCCATTCTTCCTTGGAAAACAGCTCAAGCTCAGTGAGGTTGGATGGAGAGCGTTTGTGAACAGCAGTTTTCAGCTATTTCCACAGATTCTCGATTGGATTCAGGTCTGGACTTTGACTTGGCCATTCTAACACCTGGATACGTTTATTTGTGAACCATTCCATTGTAGATTTTGCTTTATGTTTGGGATCATTGTCTTGTTGGAAGATAAATCTCCGTCCCAGTCTCAGGTCTTTTGCAGACTCCAACAGGTTTTCTTCCAGAATGGTCCTGTATTTGGCTCCATCCATCTTCCCATCAATTTTAACCATCTTCCCTGTCCCTGCTGAAGAAAAGCAGGCCCAAACCATGATGCTGCCACCACCATATTTGACTGTGGGACTGGTGTGTTCAGGGTGATGAGCTGTGTTGCTTTTACACCAAACATATCGTTTTGCATTGTGGCCAAATGTTCGATATTGGTTTCATCTGACCAGAGCATCTTCTTCCACATGTTTGGTGTGTCTCCCAGGTGGCTTGTGGCAAACTTTAAACGAGACTTTTTATGGATATCTTTGAGAAATGGCTTTCTTCTTGCCACTCTTCCATAAAGGCCAGATTTGTGCAGTGTATGACTGATTGTTGTCCTATGGACAGACTCTCCCACCTCACCTGTAGATCTCTGCAGTTCATGCAGAGTGATCATGGGCCTCTTGGCTGCATCTCTGATCAGTCTTCTCCTTGTTTGAGATGAAAGTTTAGAGGGACGGCCGGGTCTTGGTAGATTTGCAGTGGTCTGATACTCCTTCCATTTCAATATGATCGCTTGCACAGTGCTCCTTGGGATTTTTAAAGTTTGGGAAATCTTTTTGTATCCAAATCCGGCTTTAAACTTCTCCACAACAGTATCACGGACCTGCCTGGTGTGTTCCTTGGTCTTCATGATGCTCTCTGCGCTTTAAACAGAACCCTGAGACTATCACAGAGCAGATGCATTTATACGGAGACTTGATTACACACAGGTGGATTATATTTATCATCATCAGTCATTTAGGACAACATTGTATCATTCAGAGATCCTCACTGAACTTCTGGAGTGAGTTTGCTGCACTGAAAGTAAAGGGGCCGAATAATATTGCACGCCCCACTTTTCAGTTTTTTATTTTTTACAAAAGTTTAAAATAACTAATAAATTTCGTTCCACTTCACAATTGTGTCCCACTTGTTGTTGATTCTTCACCAAAAAATTAAAATTTTATATCTTTATGTTTGAAGCCTGAAATGTGGCAAAAGGTTGAAAAGTTCAAGGGGGCCGAATACTTTTGCAAGGCACTGTATGTAGTATGCAGCCTGCCCTTAGTTTCAAGCTTTTCTCATGCGGGAGTATCTCTTTTACTAATATATACTGGTTGTGAGCTATTTGACATATATGACTTGCATTCTTCTGAACTGCCTCTTATTTACTTTCTTCCCTATCTACAGCCTCTTTGATCTTCCCTCCCTGATGAATTGGATGCTTTCAGCAGTCTCCACACTCTGATCTGTCATGAAAAACCTATTCAACGTCCTGGCTGCTATCTCTAACACTGATGAAATGGAGGGGAAGAGCAGAGAGATTATAAATAACAGCAACCTGGTATATACACACACATGGACAAAATTGTTGGTACCCCTTGTTTAATGAAAGAAAAACCCACAATGGTCACAGAAATAACTTGAATCTGACAAAACTGGAATTTGCCAAACTACATGTTGATAAGCCACAAAGCTTCTGAGAGAATGTCCTATGAACAGATGAGGCAAAAATCGAAATTTTTGGCAAGGCACATCAGCTCTATGTTCAAAGACGGAAAAATGAAGCATATCTTGAAAAGAACACTGTCCCTACTGTGAAACATGGAGGAGGCTCTGTTATGTTCTGGGGCTGCTTTACTGCATCTGGCACAGGGTGTCTTGAATTTGTGCAGGGTACAATGAAATCTCAAGACTATTAAGGGATTCTAGAGAGAAATGTGCTGCCCAGTGTCAGAAAGCTTGGTCTCAGTCACAGGTCATGAGTCTTGCAACAGCATAATGACCCAAAACACACAGCTAAAACACCCAAGAATGGCTAAGAGGAAAACATTGGACTATTCTGGACTATTCTATGAGCCCTGACCTAAACCCTATTGAGCATCTTTGGAAGGAGCTGAAACATGCCGTCTGGAAAAGGCACCCTTCAAACCCGAGACAACTGGAGCAGTTTGCTCATGAGGAGTGGTCAAAATACCTGTTGAGAGGTGTAGAAGTGTCATTGACAGTTACAGGAATCGTTTGATTGCAGTGATTGCCTCAAAAGGTTGTGCAACAAAATATTAAGTTAAGGGTACCATTTCTGTCCAGGCCTGTTTCATGAGTTTTCTTTTTTTTAAAAAATTCTGTTGAAGCATGGTTGAAAAGCAGTGTCTGACTTTCATTTGTTCATTTTCATAGAATTTTTATATATTATTACTTTTGTCAGATTCAAGTTATTTCTGTAAACATTGTGGATTTTTCTTTCATTAAACGAGGGGTACCAACAATTTTGTCCACGTGTGTAATATTGTGGTAGACCATGAAGCGTTGTAGGTGATACATTTGTCATTACATTTATTATATGGAACAGAAAGATCAATCAATATGAACTTTCTACAGGAAGCACAATGAGTACTTTTCAAACTTTAATTCATGAAAATTCATTAATATTAAAAAATTAATTCAAATAAAAGCTTTCATTTCAACTCTGAGGATCTTGCCAAGTTAAATGAATTACCTTTCAGTCTGTTATTAGACACAAAGTGACAAATTTCTAGTTAGACAAAGACAGATTGTTTTTCCTAGCCAGCCATTAGTGGATATATTTTTTTTAAAGACCAAAATAATATACTTTAGAAAACACTGTTATTTTATTTTATTGTGAAAACTTACCTACCACTATTAAATTATATTTTTATATATCTTGCATTAATGAGCAGTACATGTTAATATACAGTATGACACATTGTTATATCTATCTTATACAGGGAAAGTGGTATATTTGTCAGATTCCAACAGCCTGATATTCCTTTCCCTGTCTGCAAGCTTTCTATAAATGCAATAATAATAATAATAATAATTATTATAATTATAATTATTATTATTAGTAGTAGTAGTAGTAGTAGTAGTAGTAGTAGTAGTATTTATGTATTAATTTTACAGCAATATTAATTCCATGGTGCTGTACATTTGAGGGTTTGCATACAAAACACAAAATACACAAAAACAAGTACAACATTAGCATAGTGTCCAACTGATACTCTGAGATAGAGGACTCTTGCAAGAAGGGGGGGGGGAACTAAAATGGGGAGACAAATTATTGAGTCTTGTACATAAAACTATGGAAAGTGTAGGCAATGTGAAACAACACCCAAAATAAAGTCAAACTGCACGGTGTACGGTGCTCTGACTCTGATTCCTTGCTGCGTCCTGCACTCTTCTGTGATGTCATTTGCTCGGTGTCACTGAGGCCTATGATCACTGAGGCTTATGATAACGTCATGACACTTTGCATGCCCATATCACTTTTGAGGCCCAATCACGAGCGAATGATGTCACAGAAGAGTGCTGGAGGCAGTGAGTAAGCTTAGACAGAGGGCCAGACACCAAGAGGAGGTCCAAAAGAGGTAACGGAAGGTGTGTATAAATGTTTTTTTTATTTTTGTCACCCCCCCCCCTGGGCCTCCAGCTATTATACTCTACGGTCTGAAGAGACCCCAGAGTATAATAATTTACTACAATTCATGTTGCAGCGACCATTTTAATTTGTCGAAACAAATCCCAAATTGTTCTGTTTCGTTAAAACCCACACAATTTGGAATATATGGGTTGAATCCAGTTCATTGCGAACTGATTCACCCATCTCTAGTTTCTACTGCTGCTGGTGTTGGTGGCAGCAGCTATGTTGCGGTCATCTCCCATATGGGGATTTTTTTTGTACATTACCAAATGACAAATCAATGGCAAGGTGCAAGATCTGCAAGTAGATAATTAGGCATGGGTGAGCAAGAACACGTGTAGGAACTAGATCTCTCCGTTCTCACATGAAAATACATCACCAGCTCATTTTGCAAAATGGAATTGGCAATGGCACCAAGTAAGCAAAACCATTCTATTCCATCTCCCCATGATCTTCTTTGTAGGCAGGCCACATCCACACCTGGCACATTGTTGTTATCAATATTATCTCCATCTACCTTTCCTTCTCTTCCTTCATGCCAATGTTAGTTACCGTCCATAAAGGAATGTGTGTCCAGTAAACAGCAATCTGTGCCCAGTAATCTGGCTGGTCTGCAATTTTAACTCTCACCTGGCACAGTCGTTGCCATGACACTGCATTTTGCCAACTAACAGCATGCGCGCAGTTCTGCTGGAGATTTCCTAGCCACCATTATCTCGCTAGGAAAGCTTTTCCCTGCTTGATATTGCCAAGGTGGCCTCTTCTTGTATATGTCAATATGTGGAGCAGCAATTATGAGCATGGACAATACATAGCTTTCATGGCCTAAAGGGTCAATGTTTTGAGCGTCAGTGGCCACAATCTAGAAAGGCCAGGCTCTTTCTTGTACTGACATCACCTCAAGAGTGCAGGGCAGACCCAGTTTCAACACCAGGCGGGACCCATCCACCTCCTTCAGTTCCTTCACACTGGACCATTTCCCGCTCCCAACTTCACCAAGGCAAGCGATTGCTTACACTCCCCCTCCCTCATTTCATGGCTGTAAGGTGAAGGACACATTGGGTGGCACTGTGGCTCATACTGGAGCGTCAGCTTGAGCAGCAGTATACGGTGAATGATTACTGCAAATGGAGTAAATAACTTTAAAAGGAAGAACAACAACAACTTCTACCTCATGATCACTTTTAGTCCAGCCTTTTCAGCTGGTAGGCTAGGCACACTGATTGTTTCCACAAATTTTTCTTGAAATTCTGTAAATTGTCATTACTTCGTGGCGCATGTGGGGTCATTTTTGGTGTCTTTTTTTTCTACACTCAATTCTTTATTATTTTTCAAATAGCAGGTACACTAATGGTGTGCCACAATTTTTTCTTGAAATTCTGTAAATTTTCTCTGCCAACACAGTATTGATTTTACTGTAGCCTGAAGTGTATTATTAATCTACATATTTAAGATATCTGGACAGCTGTTTATTTTATTAATTTCTTGTGCTATTGGGTTTCTATGAATACTAGGACCATTCATTTTTCTAGTGTCTAAGGCATAGTTTCACCTATAGGTGAGCTAGCCATGTAACTTTTAAGTTTTAGTAAATAGTTAAATGTTGAATTTTCAGTTTTTGACTGTTGTTCCACTTTAAAGCAGTTATAAAATAAAATTACTCAAATGATTTAATATAGCAAAATAACCTATAATTGCTTGTCCTCCATGCTACTACTTATAGGGATGAGCTCTGACTCCTCCTCTCAGGGATTTGTGTATGTATGCAGTGATGACATGTTCAGCTGCACACATCATCTTGTGTCCGAGGCCAGCGATTGGCTGCAGGAGGATGGAAGCAAAAGCTTAGGTTGTGTTGTTATATTAAATCATTCCATACACTTGCCAAAAACAATTAATACATTTGATAGATAAGAAATATTAAATTTTTTAGGCTAATTCTTATTCTACAATGTAATTATTACTTAAAAAGGGGTATTTCCATCTCAATGATCCTATCTATACTGCTAGCTTATGTAAATTCAAGAGTTTTCCTAAATACATTGCTTTAGAAATGCTGCTTCATTTAACTGCTATTTGAAAAAATTTGTTCCATTATTCACACAACATTGCTTTGGTCCCCATCTGGTATATGATCTGAGGATGGGTAACCTGAGGCTAAGTTCTCGGGATCACACTTGCTCTCAGACTTGATATCTCCTGCTCTTAGGTTCCATCAGGGCAATCAGGTCAGCTAATTGCATGTTGCTGATAAGGGCCCTGACAGGAGGGGGGGGGGGGTGTCAGTGCCTGTGTAAGTGCAATTCCATTCTCAGTCCTGGGTCCTGGCAGCATGTAAGTTCTTTCTTCTCCAAACCTGTATAATGTAATATACATTTACTGTGTATATTATTTGATCTGCATTTATACTAGATATCTAGTAATCATAATAAATAATCTCTCATGGTAAAGGCAATGTATTTATCTAGTGAGATACTTCATAGTTTCCTGTCCATCAAACAGTCAAAGCCCACTAACCAGTTTGTTGAAGAATGCACGAAATGAGAAGAATAGATAGCAGGCAGTTTGAAGAAAGAGGGAGATGGGAAAACCCCTTTAACCCCTTAGCGACATTGGACGTACTATTATGTCCTGCACGTTTGGTACTTCGCGCAACAGGGCATAATACTACGTCCTAGGGCGGCCGCCCACTCACTATGTGAGCGGGCGGCATCGGGAACCGGGTGTTATTTGTAAATGACAGTTAACACCCAGCTCCATTACCCCCGGTCAGAACTGAGTTCCAATCGGAGGTTTTAACCCCTTGGATGCCGCAGTCAAACATGACCACGGCATCCAAGGGATTCCGCCATGTTGCCGCTCCGCTCAGCACCCCCCATGGTGAGATCGGGGGGTGCCGATATCTATAATCTTCTGCCCGGGGTCTGGCCAGTGACCCCAGGCTGCCTGGAGCCTCCACTACCTGATTGATCCTGCTGAGACCTCCGGAAGTAAGCGCTATGTGTCTGCATAGCCTCACTTCCTGTATAGACTGCAAGACACTTGTATGCTCGTGTCTTGCATTCTATAGTACAGAGCCAGCAATCAAAGCATTGCTGGCTCAGGTGTCCTAATGGGACACATGAAAAGATAAAAAAATAAAATAAAGTGTTTGAAAAAAATTAATAAAAGAATAAAGCCCCAAAAATTCCCTTTTCCAATATAAAATGAATTATATAAAAAAAAACTAAAAATTAATAAAAACTATGCATATTTGGTATGGTCGCATCCGTATCAACCTGTACAATAAAACTGAAACAATATTTAATGTACACGGTGAACGTTGGGAAAAAAAAGATGGAAAAAAACCGCCAAAAGTAATGATTTTTCGCCATCTCACCTAACAAAATATGCCATAAAAAGTGATCAAGTCATATGTACTCCAAAACAGTACCAATAAAAAGCACAGGTTGTCCCGCAAGAAATAAGCCATCAAACAACTCTGTAAACCGCAAAATTAAAATGTTACGCATCTCAGAAGATGCGATGCAAAAACAATTAATTTATGTCCCCAAATGGGTTTATGTTCTGCAAAATTAGTATCGCATAAAAAAAATAATATAAATTAGGTATCGCCATAATCGCACCGACCCGTAGAATAAAGGTAACATGTTACTTATTCTTTATGCTGCATGGTGAAGGTAAAACACAGTACCAGAATTGATGGGGTTTTTTTTAATCCACCAAGAAAAAGTTAATAAAATTTATTCAATAAGTTATAGGTGCCCAAAGATGATGTCATTACAAAATACATCTCACCCCGTAAACAACAAGCCCTCATATGGCTACATCACCAGAGAAATAAAGAAAATATAGATTGTACAATGTGAAGACAAAAACCTCAAAAATTGCCAAATCATTAGAACATAACTGGCTGCGGCAGGAAGGGAATGTATAAGCTGTGCGAGCATATATTAGGGTACACCCCAAATTTAGAGTTTACCAGGGAAAATAAACCAGAAGTGACCCCCAGAGTGACCTCCCCAATAATAGGAACTAATGGGGAAATAGTAGGGAATTTGGTGTTCCCAATGCACTCCGCACAGCTTACCTATTCACTTTTCCCCATCCGCTGTGCAGTCACATCTGGAATACTAATGCTCACTACACCCCTTGATAAATTCTTTGAGGGGTGCAGTTTTCAAAATGGGGTCACTCCTTTGGGGAATCCACTGTTATGGTACCTTACAGGCTCTGCAAACATGACATGGAGTCCAGATACCAAACATCTGAATCTGCACTCCAAAAGCCACACAGCGCCCCTTCCCTTCTGCGCCCTGCTATGTGCCCAAACTGCAGTTTATGCCCACATGTATGACACTGGTGTACCCAGGGTAACGTACTTAATGTCATATGTGCATATAAACTGCTGTATGGACACAGTTGGGCACAGAATGGAAGGAGCACTATTTGGTTTTTGGAGCACAGGCTTGGACAGTTTGGTTTTTGGACGCCAGTGCACTTTTGCAGAGCTGAAACGCCAGTAAAGTGGAATGCCCTGACATGAGACCCCATTTTGGAAACTACACTCCTGAAGGAATTTATTCAGGTTACAGTGAGCATTTTTAACCCCCAAGTGTTGCTATAATTTATTATCCATAAATGAACATGTCATTTCAGTGTGTAATATGTTGTGCCCGGCTTGTATCAGAGATGAACACTCCAAAAGCTGTTGTGCCCGGGATCCCCGCTTAACAGTTTTTGGAATGTGTGTCTGTGCAGACATAAGCTGTGCACAACATATCAGGCATTGAAATGGTGAATCTCTGGAAAAATTTTATTTTTAACTTTTCATTTTCATCCGCATATTCATTTCTGGAAATTAAAAGAATGCAACACTTAAGAGTTAATAATGCTCGCTACCCCACTTGATAAATCCCTTGACGGGTATAGTTTCCAAAATGGGGTCACATGTCTGCGGATTCCACTTTACTGGCAATTCTTGAGCTCTGCAAAAGTGACATGGTGTCCAAAAACCAAACTGTGCTCTAAAAACCAAAATAGCGCTCCTTCCCTTCTGTACCCGGCTGTTCCCAAACAGCAGTTTATACCCACATATGGTGTTTCTAAGTACATTATCCTGGGTACATCAGTGTCATATATGTGGGCATAAACCGCCATTTGGGCACACAGCAGGGTGCAAATGTGAAGGAACGCTATGTACTTTTGGAGCGCAGATTTAGATTGTTGGTTTTTGGACGCCATGTCACATTTGCAGAGACCCTAAAATTGCCCCTACAAAATGGGGTCACTTCTTGGGGAGTTTCAGTTTACTGGCACCTCCAGAGCTCTGCAAAAACAACATGGCGTCCAGAAAGTCCCTCTAAATCTGTACTCCAAAAGCTAAAAAAACAGTGTGCTCCTTCCCTTCTGAGCCCTGCTGTGTGCCCAAGCAGCAGTTTACACCCACATATATAATTTTTTTCCCCCCGTGATAGCCCACTTAATAGTTTTAGGAGTGCATGTCTCTGATGCCACAAAGTGGCCGCAACGAATTCTGAAATTGGATATTTCTTCAAAAACTTCAATTTTCACTTTGTACATTAATTTTTGGGAAGCATTTTTAGGCTCAAAATGATAATACCCCTTGATACATTCCTTGAGGGGTGTAGTTTCTAAAATGATGTCACTTTTGAGGGGTTTCCATTGTATTGATACTTCAGGGGCTCTGCAAATGCGACATGGCACCTGAAAACTATTCCAGCAACATCTGCCCTCCAAAAGCCAAAAAACACTCTTTCCATTCTGAACCCCACCATGTACCCATACAGCAGATTACAACCACATATGGGGCATTTCTGTGTTCAGAAGAAATTGTGTAACGAACTTTGGAGAGCTTTTTCTCCTTTGTCCTCTTGTGAAAATGAAAAATTTGGAGCTAAATTGACGGTTTATTGGAAAAAAAAGTAATTTTTCATTTTCATGTCCCAATGTTAATAAAATCTGTGAAACAGCTGTAGGGTCAAAATGCTCACCATACCCCTAGATAAATTCTATGAGGGGTGTAGTTTCCAAAATGGGGTCACTTTTGGGAGTTTCCATTGTATTGGTACTTTAGGGGCTCTGCAAATGCGGCATGGCACCCGGAAACTATTCCAGCAAAATCTGCCCTCCAAAAACTAAATAGCGCTCTTTCCATTCTGAGCTCCACCATGTACCCAAACAGCAGATTACAACCACATTTGGAGCATTTCTGTGTTCAGGAGAAATTGGGTAACGAACTTTGGAGAGCTTTTTCTCCTTTGTCCTCTTGTGAAAATGAAAAATTTGGAGCTAAATTGACGGTTTATTGGAAAAAAAAGTAATTTTTCATTTTCATGTCCCAATGTTAATAAAATCTGTGAAACAGCTGTAGGGTCAAAATGCTCACTATACCCCTTGACATGTTCTGTGAGGGGTGTGGTTTCCAAAATGGGGTCACTTTTAGGGGGTTTCTACTGTATTGGTACTTTGGGGGCTCTGAAAATGCGACATGGCACCTGAAAACTATTCCAGCAAAATCTGCCCTACAAAAGCAAAATAGCGCTCTTTCCATTCCAAGCCCCACCATGTACCCATTCAGCAGTTTATGACCACATATGGGGTATTGCTGTGTTCAGGAGAAATTGTTTAAAGAAACTATGGGGTCCTTTTTCTCCTCTAACCCCTTGTGAAAATGAAAACTTTGGGGATAAAGTGACGTTTTAGTAATTTTTCATTTATACATCCCAATGTTAGTAAAATCTGTGAAACAGCTGTGGGGTCAAAATGCTCAGTATACCACTTGATGAATTCTGTGAGGGGTGTAGTTTCCAAAATGGGGTCACTTTTAGGGGGTTTCCATTGTTTTGGTACTCTAGGGGCTTTGCAAATGAGACATGGCACCTGAAAACTATTCCAGCAAAATCTGCTTTTCAAACGTCCAGTGTCGCTCCTTCCCTTCTGTTTACTGCCGAATGCCCAAACATAAGTTTACACCCACATGTGGGGTATAATAAACTGTGAGATGCATTTTCTCCTTTAACCCTTTGTGAATGTGCTAAATTTAGGGCTAAATGAAGGGATTAGTGGAAAAAAATGAAATGTCTAAATTTTACCTCAATATCGTTTTAATTCTTGTGAAATGCTTAAAGGGTTAACAAACTTCCCAAATGCTGTTTTGAATTATTTCAGGGGTGCAGTTTTGAAAATGGGGTGATTAATGGTGGGGTTTCTAATATATAGGCCTTTATAATTCCCTTCAGAACTGAAGTGGTCCCTAAAAAATTAATTTGGGAAATTTTCTTGTAAATCTGGAAAATTGCTGTTACACTTGTAAGCCTTCTAATGTCCAAAATAAATTACAGGACGATTAAAAGATTATGCCAATATAAAGCAGAGATATGGTAGATAATATTTATTAATGTATTTGGGTGGTATGACTATCTATCTGAAAAGCAGAGAATTTCACATTTTGAAAATTGCTATTTTTTTCAAAATTTCCATCAAATATCCTATTTTTTTTTATAAATAAATACAAAATATTGATTAGTGTTTACCACTAACATGAAGTACAATGTGTCACGAGAAAACAGTCTCAAAATCACTTGTGTAAGTTAAAGCGTCTCAAAGTTCTTGCCACATAAAGTGACACATGTCAGTTTTGAAAAACAAGGCCTGGTCCTTAACGCACTTTTGGGCTGTGTCCTTAAGGGGTTAATGTTCTTCTTTTGTGAAGATTAAATATTGATGACCTATCTTTACTATAACAACTTGTTCAAAACCCTAGACCTTCTTAGGTCAGCTTCTTGAAGTGGCAGCAGTGTTTGGGTTGGGTCTCTTCAAACAGTTGATCGGTGGGGGTCCCAGATGTTGGAGCCTCACCTAAGAAATATTGATGACCTATCTTTACTGTAAGAGCAGTGAGACTATGGAATTCTATGCCAGAGGAAGATGTAATGGGTCATTCTCCACAAGATTAGAGTTATAATTATTGATATATTTTTCATACTGGGATGTTTATCCAAGGTTTTACTCTGATTGTCATACTGGAGTCAAGAAGAAATTTTTCCCCCAAAATGAGGAAAATTGGCATGTACTTCATGGGGTTTTTGACTTACTCTGGATCAACATTGCAGGTTAATAGGCTGGACGGGATTAATATAAAGTATGCCTGTTTTTCAGATTTACAAACTATGCTACTAATAATCAACTTCCAGAAAACCCCTTTAAAGATAAGCTATTCATTCTTCACTATAGCCATACAATGACCCACAAAAAAGTTATGAGGACACATTAACAATGGATTAAAGATAGTTCCCTGTATGACTACAACAGTTTATTAAAACTAGCTGATATTGTCAATTATTGAATACACAATGTAAAGGACCCCACTGAACTATCTCACCATGTCTGACCTTGCCCTAAAGAAGCACTTCCTTGAAATGTTCAATCAGCTTTCACATTAGTAATACAAATGGCGCACATAGCATTGTCAAATTATCTACACTGTATTAGTCCAACCCTATACCATGTGAACTCAACACTGACTATTTTGCCATTGGGCTGGGTGAGGCAACTAGACATTGGAGGACGTTGGGAGTTGGGGTGCAATAAGTAGAAAGAGAGCCCCAAGCTGAGCTCTTGCACCAGGGTCCATGAGTCTTTAGCTATGCCCCTGTATCTTTCCATACATTTACTTTTGATTGAAATTGTCCAGACGTGTGTTTCAAGAAATGAGCAGATTTTCATAATATGCTAAGTGATATGATAATATATGATAATGTAGCATTAGTGCTCCATCAAGATGGCAGTGAGCACCTGTATCATGTGTCACAAAAGACAGATAATAACTAGAGATGAGCGAATTGAAGCTGACGAAGTGGAATCAGATACGAATTTCAGGAAATCTTCAATTCGTATCGATTCTGGATTTCCTCACGCTTCGATGTATCGAATCGCCCATTTCCAATTGAGGTTTCCGCCATGCTACCTGTCACCCTCGGCACCCCCCGTGGTGATTAAAAATTTAAAAAAATGCTGATACTCACCTGTCCTGGGCTCAGCAGTAACTCCGGAGCGCTTCCTCCCGAGGCCTTATTGCTGGGGCCTGTAATTGGGTGTAATGACATTGGCGCCAGTGTAATGACGTCATCACACCCTCACGTGAGGCCCAATCACAGGTCTCAGCAGTGACGTCTGGGGAGCAGGACTTCATTCGGAAGAAGAGGAGCGAGGAGGACGGTCAGACAGCCAGAGTCACAAGAGAGGTGAGGTTAAGGTGAGTATAAGTGTTTGTTATTTTTAATCACTTCCCCTGGGCCTCTGATTATTATACTCTGGAGTCTGAGAAGATCCCAGAGTATAATAATAGCACCAGCTCTGAGGGATGGGGGGATTGAAGCAGCAATATCTGATCACTGCTTCAATGGGGGGGGGGGAGGATTGAAGCAGCAATATCTGATCACTGCTTCAATGGGGGGGGGGGATTGAAGCAGTGATATCTGATCGCTGCTTCAATGGGGGGGGATTGAAGCAGCGATATTCTGATCGCTGCTTCAATAGGTATATGCTGCAATACCCTAATTAGCCTCATGTTTTCAGCCACTAAAACAGTCATACCCAAGAACTCCCACAATCTCTGATTGGTTCAAAGAACGGATGCACCTGCAGCGAATGGAGGAACTCTCTGTTTCCTCCTCCTAGGACTCTGATAAATGAAATAAAGTATGAGGGTCCTGGATAGCATTTCAGCACTCACCTGTTTTTACTATATACTCCTAACCTTAGTGATATCTGAAATTCTTCCACCTTCACAGTCTCCCCGGGTTTCCCTATCACCACTTTTCTCCATTGCTGAGTATTGAAGGTGAAGAGATACAGTCACATACTTTCACCGACCTGTCATCCTTTGTTGTTTTTTCCTGTTCTTTATTTTCAGTGATTTTTCTTTTTGTTTTTCTTTCTTTCTCTGTAGAAATACAATTACTACTTCATATTACTGTTTAGGACCATGTACGTTTGATTTATTTACAGTGGGGAAAAAAAGTATTTAGTCAGCCACCAATTGTGCAAGTTCTCCCACTTAAAAAGATGAGAGAGGCTTGTAATTGACATCATAGGTAGACCTCAACTATGAGAGACAAAATGAGGAAACAAATCTAGAAAATCACATTGTCTGATTTTTTAAGAATTTATTTGCAAATTATGGTGGAAAATAAGTATTTGGTCACCTACAAACAAGCAAGATTCATGGCTCTCACAGACCTGTAACTTCTTCTTTAAGAGGCTCCTCTGTCCTCCACTCATTACCTGTAGTAATGGCTCCTGTTTGACATTGTTATCAGTATAAAAAACATCTGTCCACAACCTCAAACAGTCACACTCCAAACTCCACTATGGTGAAGACCAAAGAGCTGTGGAAGGACACCAGAAACAAAATTGCAGACCTGCACCAGGCTGGGAAGACTGAATCTGCAATAGGCAAGCAGCTTGGTGTGAAGAAATCAACTGTGGGAGCTATAATTAGAAAATGGAACACATACAAGACCACTGATAATCTCCCTCGATCAGGGGCTCCACGCAAGATCTCACCCCGTGGGGTCAAAATGATCACAAGAACGGTGAGCAAAAATCCCAGAACCACACGGGGGGATCTAGAGAATGACCTGCAGAAAGCAAGGACTAACGTAACAAAGGCTACCGTCAGTAACACACTACGCTGCCAGGGACTCAGATCCTGCAGTGCTAGACGTGTCCCCCTGCTTAAGCCAGTACATATCCGATTGTTGTCATATTCACAGTTTTGCTGCTGCAGCCAGTCTGGTTTCAGTGGTCTCACCATAATTAGCTGCATGTGAAAATGTGATGTCAGTCCCGAACAGTGGTGAACCTAGCCTCTTTGCTGCCAGAGGCGGACTATAGAAAGACGCCCCCCCCCCCAAAAAAAAATTTGAGTTTACATGCTACTAGCTTCACACACTGTTATCATTGCTCAATATATACAATACACAAAGTTATAAAACAGTTTTTAAAAATTCTTCTTACTGCATTACTTCAGTATCAGATCAACAACATGGCATTAACAATGAAAGTAACTTCACAAATCTTCTGCTTGGTGGATGGACGAGCACACAGGGCCCCCATTCTATATAATAGGAGCGCCGGAGATAGCTGAGTACTGTACTTCGGCTATCTTTGGCACTCCCATTGAAGTGAATGAGAGCCACGCGGGTTCGTCCATCCACCAAGCGACACACTTATATTCAGCCGCAGCCAGGCTGAATTCCCACCCAGTAGGGGGAAAAAACCCAATTCTCATATTCCGTGGGGTCCCAGCAGACAGACCCCTATAAATCAGGTATTTATCCTCTATCACTTAGGTGAATACAGTGCAGTAACATTTTGTGACTTACAGGTGACGTCTCTGACTAATCCTTCACATTTCCCTTCTCTTCCCTTTGGACTGCCATGACCATTTCTTCCATCAGTGACTCGTCTCTGTAAAGTTTGACTCCTCACTTTTCCAGGCATCCAACCCATATTGTCCTCATCTATATAAAGCCCAAATCCTGCTGCTACCCCAATTATAAAATATATGATATAGCCCTCCATAATGAATAATACTCCCAAGTGCATCTTTATATTAATAATGTCCGTGTGTATCCCCATAAATAGTGCCCCTTATTAATAATGCCCCAGGTGTTAACTAATTAAAAGGTTTTCCAGGTCATTAATAAACTAATCAGTGGAGCTCAAAAACTCAGGAACCCCACTGATCAGCTGTTTGAATGGTACCTGTGTAAGCGCCGTGACTGCTTCACTATTTACATAGTGTCATTCATCTCATACCGGCCATGTAATGTAACTAGAGCCTCGTCCTATACACGTCTATATGACAAGACTGGAATTACATCACACGGTCACTATTAACAGACAGCGTATGATATAAACAGGGCCATAGCCCCTGTTTATAACGCCCCATTTACACACACTATAATGTTCCACAGCAGCCCCTACATACAGTATTACATGGTATTATTGCCCACAGTGGCCCCTGCACACGTTATTATGACCTGCAGCGGTCCCTGCATATGTTATTATGGCCCGCAGCGGCCCCTGCACAGGGCATTATGGCCTGCAGCGGCCCCTGCACAGGGCATTATGGCCCGCAGCGGCCCCTGCACAGGGCATTATGGCCTGCAGCGGCCCCTGGACACAGCATTATGGCCCGCAGCCGCCCCTGCACACGGTATTATGCCGCGCAGCGGCCCCTGCACACAGTATTATGCTCTATAGTGGCCCCTGCACATGGTATTATGCCCCCGCAGTGGCCCCTGCACACGGTATTATGCTCCATAATGGCCCCTGCACACAGTAAAGTTTGCAGCACAGACATCTTTGGCTCCTCACTTTTCCAGACATCTAACCCACATTATCCTCACCTACATAAAGTCCCCATCCTGCTGCTACCCCCAATTATAAAATATATAGTACAAAAATCTCCTGTAAATGAATAATGCCCCTGTGTGCCCACTCAGTTAATAATACCTCCTGTATGACCTCTTAGAGGTTGTTCAGGATCAGACATTTTAATGCATGCAGCAGGGGAAGCTTATAAAATAAAAATGCACTGACACTTACCTGCATGCTCCTCTCTGTCCCTGTGCTGGACCACCTGTCACCTTCACTGCTCTGTATACGGAGTGGCTGCAGTAGTGAAGTCAAGCTAATGGGAGCTCTACAGCCAATCCCTGCGCTCAGCAGTTCAGCAGTATACAGTGTTTGGCTGCCAATGGTCTTGTTGACATCACCACTGCAGTTGGTCTGTATACATATAAGGTGACAACCAACCCAACGTAGGTAAAGAAGGAATGATACATTATAACCCTCCCCTGTTGTCTGCATTAAAAGTTATGAATACACCTTTAAATTAAGAGTGTCCATCAATTAATAATGTGCCTTGTGTTCCCCCTAATTAATAATACTCCTGCATATCCCTTTAAAGGGGTTGACCAGGATAAACCGTTTTTGGCAAGGAGGCCAGGGAAGGTGGAAAAAAAAAAAAAAACATACTCACCTGTCCCTGGTGTCTCCCACTGTGGTCCAGACCTGCTGCTTCCGGGTCTTGTTCTAGTGAAAGTCCCCACCGTACTTGACCGCTGAGGCCAATCAGCGGCCTAAGGAAAGGACACATGATGTTCCAGTTCCTTTCCTTAAGCTGCTGACCAACCTCAGTGGTCACGTGCGGCGAGGACTTCTGCTAGAAGAAGCATTGTGTCGCTGCTAGACTGGACTGTGGTAGGAGACACCAGAGCACCGGAGACAGGTGAGTATGTTTTTGAATTTTTGTTTTTTTCACCTTGCAAAAAATGATTTATTCTGCATATCTCCTTTAAAGGGGTTGTTCGGGAATTTCAAAAGTCAGGGAGGAGGTCGGGGAAGGTGAAGCATTAAAAAAAAAAAAAATCATACTCACCTGTCTCCAGTGCTCTGGTCAGCGCAGAGGAACTGGTGACGTATGTGAGTGACCTTTCCTGTGGCTGATTGGCCTCAGCAGTCATGTGTGGTGCAAGACTTCCTACTGGCAAAGGCAAAATGCACGCTGGATTGAACAATGGTGGTGTACACCGGAGCACCGGAGACAGTTATCCCCCTCCCTGACATCTGAAATTTCTGGACAACCCATTTAAATCAATAATGTTCACCTTAAATTAATATAGCCAAATGCCCCATAGGTTAATACTACCTTACATAAATGCTTCTTCCCAATGCCCCCCTTATATTAATAATACCCCCTAATTACATATTTGTATTACCACTGTTTGCCCCAATGACCCCTTATATTAATAATACCTCTTTATATTGTTATTTCCCCCTAATATTAAGCTACTCCCCAGCCCCCCAACCAAAAAAATAAATAAATAAAAAATACTTACCTGCCTTCAATCCACTGATGCATGGATTTTCCTCTGTCACTTCTTCGCTGTCTGAGGCCTCCAGATTAACAGAATGGTAGAGCAGGAAGCTGTTTTCCTGCTCTACTACGTATTTCAACTGTATTGGTGTCCTGGAGACGCCGATACAGATGAAATATCTGTGCGTTTGTCCCCCTGCTAACTACGCCTCTGGATGCCAGCATTAGATGAAAGAATCCAGGCCAGGGACAACAGGTTTAGCATCCACATCTCCAGTTATCACCACTTCAATTAGAACTATAAAGACAGATTCTTTGTATTGTCCTACATTATACAGTTGTGCTAAAAGGTTTACATACTCCAGCAGATTTTTTTGTTTTTTTTGGCCTTTTTTCAGAGAATATGAATGATAAAAAACTTTTTCTCTACTCATGGTTAGTGGTTGGTTGAAGCCATTTATTGTCAAACTTCTGTGTTTTCTCTTTTTAAATCATAATGACAACCAAAAACATCAAAATGACCCTGTTCAAAAGTTCACATACCCTGGTGATTTTGGCCTGATAACATGCCCAAAAACCAAACCATGGTCAGGTAGACCAACCAAAATTTCGGCCACAACTGCCCGGAAAATTGTTCAGGATGCAAAAACACATAACATCAGCTGAAATACAGGACTCTCTGAAAAATATCGGTGTGGCTGTTTCAAGATGCACAATAAGGAGGCACTTGAAGAAAAATGGGCTGCATGGTCGAGTTGCCAGAAGAAAGCCAAATGCCACAAAGAATCTCGCCTTCAATATGCCAAACAGCAGTTAGACAAGCCTCAAAACTTCTGGAACAAGGTAATTTGGAGTAATGAGACAAAAATCGAACTTTTTGGCCACAACCATAAACGTTACATTTGGAGAGGTGTCAACAAGGCCTATGATGAAAGGAACACCATTCCTACTGTAAAGCACGGAGGTGGATCACTGATGATGTGGATATGTGTGAGCTTCAAAAGGCACAGGAAACTTGGTCAAAGTTAAAGGAAAGATGAATGCAGCACATTATCAGCAAATACTGGAGGCAAATTTGTACTCATCATCCAGGAAGCTGCGCATGGGATGTACTTGGACGTTCCAACATGACAACCATCCAAAACACAAGGCCAAGTCGACCTGTCATTGGCTACAGCAGAAGAAAGTGAAGGTTCTGGAGTGGCCATCTCAGTTTCCTGACTTCAATATCATTGAGCCACTCTGGGGAGATCTCAAGCGCGCAGTACATGTAAGACAGTCCAGGAATTTACAGAAACTGGAGACTTTTTGCCAAAAAGAGTGGACAGTTTTACCATCTGAAAAAATAAAGAGCCTCATCCACAGCTACCACAAAAGACTTCAAGCTGTCATTGATGTTAGAGGGGGCAATACACGGTATTAAGAACTGGGGTATGTGGACTTTTGAACAGGGTCATTTTGATGCTTTTGGTTGTCATTATGCTTTAAAAAGAGAAAACACAGAAGTTTGACAATAAATGGCTTCAACTAACCACTAACCATGAATGGAGAAAAAGTTTTTGTGTTATCATTCATATTCTCTGAAAAAAGGCCAAAAAAAACAAAAAAAATCTGCCAGGGTATGTAAACTTTTAGCACAACTGTTTACCATAGATAACTATTAAATTGTAATTTGTTTTTACAAAAACTAGCCAAACCTTTGTAAATTATCTCAGGATTAAAATTATTAAATACACTAATCTTCTGCGTAAATCAGTATTGAACCTACTGTATACTGAAGAAAGCTGCACACAACTGACATTTTTTCCCTACTAGGGTTTATCTTTGATTCAGGCTACTGTGACACTTAACTTAGGGATTTACTAAGCATTAAAAATATTAAAAAAAACAATTACTCAATGAAGAAACTATCACAATTTTAATGTATTAAAGTCTGATTGATTGATTATTAATAAAGAATTATTATGGCATTGCGGGAATTAGTATAAAATATCCTCTCAAGAGCAAAAGAGGTGACATATAATGTTTAATGGAAAAATAATTAAACTTTGACACTTTAATTTGAAACTTCAGGATTTCTGTTTAATGTAAAGAGAATCTTACAATCTGCCTTCACTGATAATTCTACATTGCTGTGGCATATCCAAATTTAAAAATAAAATTATTTTAATACAGATAGATAGATAGATACTGTAAATAGATATTATTAGTTAGGAATAACACAAGGAGTAACGTCAAAGATTTTACTAGGATTAGAAATACATAAACAATATAGTGGTGATGAAGACAGCAACATATGTAGAATTATTAATCTAGATAGATAGATAGATAGATAGATAGATAGATAGATAGATAGTAGAAATGAGCAAACCAGTATTAAACCAAATTTTCCAAAAGTTTAGTTTTTTTAACAAAACTGAAATTATTGCGATTTGCTTGGAGCTAAAATGGTCACTGCAACATGCAATACATAGTTAAAATAAAGAGAAGGAGTATCACATGGTCTCTGTGACAAAGGTGGGCTTCTGGCATCAATGAGTGCTAGGTGGTGAGGTTAAAGTGCTGATGTCACATACACAATATAAAATTTTGTAGAGGCAGCAAAAAGAGTAATTTCATGACATTCCAAGCTAAGGACAGGTATGTTATTATCACTGCATGATCGAAAGCAGTTGCTGCTATTGCTACTGGGAAAACAACATCAAGATTGTAATAGAACTACAAAATTAGAGGAGGAGGACTAGTGGAGCACACAGTGGCGTAACTAGGAATGGCTGGGCCCCAAGGCAAACATTTGACATGGGGAACCCCCCTGACCCCCCCCTGCACAAACCACATTCTTGCACACACTATTATGCCCCATAGTGGCCCCTGCACACTGTATTATTTCCCATAGTGGCCCCTGCACACAGTATTATGCCCCATACTGGCCCCTGCACACTGTATTATGTTCCATAGTGGCCCCTGCACACACTATTATGCCCCATAGTGGCCCCTGCACACACTATTATGCCCCATAGTGGCCCCTGCATACACTTTTATGCACCATAGTGGCCCCTGCACACAGTATTATGCCCCATAGTGGCCCCTGCACACAGTATTATGCCCCATTGTGGACCACCCATGAACAATTATTATACTCTGGGGTCTTTTCAGACCCCAGAGTATAATGATCGGAGACCCAGGGGAGGATACAAACATAAAAAACAATGTTACTTACCTCTCCCGGGCTCCGGCGCACTCCCTGCTACTTTCATCACTCTTCAATGTTGGACTAGATGTCATGTGAGCCAGGTCAGCGTCGCTATGCATAATGATGCCGGCCTGGCCCATGTGACGTCTGGGACGCAGGAGAGGTAAGTAACAGTGTTTTTTATGTTCCCTCACCTCCCCTGGGCCTCCGATCATTATACTCTGGGGTCTGAAAAGACCGCAGAGTATAATGATAGCAGTGCTTGAGGCGTTCGCGGGCCCGCGGGCTTGCTTACAGCTCTCCGCTCCTGTTCACAGCCATCTCCACTTCCGCAGAAGGGGAATCACAGGTGGCCGTGAGCAGGAGCAGGGATCGGTAAGTAAATAGGACCTGTTACCTGCTGGGGTTACTCCAGCAGGTAACGGCCTATTAAAAAAAAACAAAAAAATATCAGGGGCCTGCCGGGCCTCCTAATGTCCCGGGCCCTGTGGTAGCCACTACTGCAGCTACCCCGATATTTACGCCACTGGGAGCACAGTTTAGTTAGATTTAAGCAATTTAATACTAAAGCCCCACGTAGCATCCCACAGCAAAAAAGCGCTGAGGGAAAAAAAGCCTCGGCAACGCATCGCAGTTTTTCCCGCATCGCTTTTCACAGAAAGTTCAAACAGGTTTCCTCTGCAGACTTTCTGCTTCCATTATACCTATAGGGAAACTGCCAGCATTTCCATAGGTATAATTGACATACTCCGATTTCCAAAACCACAATGGTTTTGTTTACTCTTTCTCCACACTCAAATCCCATTTCTAAAATTTACCAGTGGCTTTCATTACAGTCCTCTAATGTAAGCCCATCCTACATATCACCGTGGGAGAACAAATTATTCTGCACTTTCTCTGAATCAAAGAAACACCAGCTCCTTCTAGATCACATTGTTTCACACATTCAAATTCAGGAAAACTCGTATAAATTCCTCTCTCGCTGTTATAGGACTCCAGCCTTTTTATTTAAATGTGGTTTAACACCTAATGGCATCTGCTGGACATGTAAGAGTAGTCATGGCTCCCTTGCACATGTAAGGTGGAGCTGCCCCTTGATTAATCCCTTTTGGTCTAAGATATACTAATTTAAATTGTAATTCACACATCACGCTCACTCAAAACCTGATTTTGTTATGGTTGGATTCCCCTCTATTCTCGCTTAGCAGACATTCTCTACCCACCTTTCTTATTACTGCTGCCTGATTGTTGATTCCGAAATTGCAGGGAGCTTTGAAATATTTGAAATGTGGGTAGAGAAAACTCTATGGATTTATAAGATGGAGGAATGTCTGGGGTTGATAGAAGGCATGAAAACTTCCTAAAGATATCGTCTCCTTGGATCGCTTTTATCTCCTCTCCTGTCATACCACCCAACACTCCCCCTCTTGATACCATACCCCTTTGTAAATTCCCGCACTCCTATTGTCGTTTCGTCATTTGTTCTTCGTCACCACATATTTTGTATTCTATATTTTGTATCATGTTAATTTGGTTATTAGGCTATTCTATTGCCCTTTTTGTCTTATTTTTTTAAAATATTTTATTGTATTGTATTGCCTGGACTTACAGTGGGGAAAAAAAAGTATTTAGTTAACCACCAATTGTGCAAGTTCTCCCACTTAAAAAGAAGAGAGAGGCCTGTAATTGACATAATAGGTAGACCTCAACTATGAGAGACAAAATGAGAAAACATATCTAGAAATCACATTGTCTGATTTTTTAAGAATTTATTTGCAAATTATGGTGGAAAATAAGTATTTGGTCACCTACAAACAAGCAAGATTTCTGGCTCTCACAGAACTGTAACTTCTTCTTTAAGAGGCTCCTCTGTCCTCCACTCATTACCTGTAGTAATGGCACCTGGTTGAAGTTGTTATCAGTATAAAAGACACCTGTCCACAACCTCAAACAGTCACACTCCAAACTCCACTATGGTGAAGACCAAAGAGCTGTGGATGGATACCAGAAACAAAATTGTAGACCTGCACCAGGCTGGGAAGACTGAATCTGCATTAGGCAAGCAGCTTGGTGTGAAGAAATCAACTGTGGGAGCTATAATTAGAAAATGGAAGACATACAATACCACTGATAATCTCCCTCGATCAGGGACTGCACGCAAGATCTCATCCCGTGGGGTCAAAATGATCACAAGAACGGTGAGCAAAAATCCCAGAACCGGACGGGGGGACCTAGTGAATGACCTGCAGAAAGCTGGGACTAACGTAACAAAGGCTACCGTCAGTAACACACTACACCGCCAGGGACTCAGACCCTGCAGTGCCAGACGTGTCCCCCTGCTTAAGCCAGTACATATCCAGGCCTGTCTGAAGTTTGCTAGAGAGCATTTGGATGTTCCAGAAGAGTATTGGGAGAATGTCATATGGTCAGATGAAACCAAAGTAGAACTGTTTGGTAGAAACACAACTCGTCGTGTTTGGAGGAGAGTGAATGCTGAGTTGCATCCAAAGAACACCATACCTAGTGTGAAGCATGGGGGTGGCAATAGCATGCTTTGGGGCTGTTTCTCTGCAAAGGGATCAGGAAGACTGATCCGTGTACATGAAAGAATGAATGGGCCATGTATCGTGAGATTGTGAGTGCAATCCTCCTACCATCAGCAAGGGCATTGAAGATGAAACGTGGCTGGGTCTTTTAGCAAGACAATGATCCCAAGCACACCACCAGGGCAACGAAGGAGTGGCTTCGTAAGAAGTATTTCAAGGTCCTGGAGTGGCCTAGCCAGTCTCCAGATCTCAACCCATAGAAAATCTTTGGAGGGAGTTGAAAGTCCGTGTTGCCCAGCGACAACTCCAAAACATCACTGCTCTAGAGGAGATCTGCATGGAGGAATGAGCCAATATACCAGCAACAGTGTGTGCCAATCTTGTGAAGACTTACAGAAAACATTTGACCTCTGTCATTGCCAACAAAGGATATATAACAAAGTATTGAGATGAACTTTTGTTATTGACCAAATACTTATTTTCCACCATAATTTGCAAATAAGTTCTTTAAAAATCAGACAATGTGATTTTTTGGATTTGTTTTCTCATTTTGTCTCTCATAGTTGAGGTCTACCTATGATGTTAATTACAGGCCTCTCTCATCTTTTTAATTGGAAGAACTTGCACAATTGGTGGCTGACTAAATATTTTTTTTCCCCACTGTATACTTCTCTGTATGAATTCAAATTCTGAAAAGAAAAAAATGCAACAGGGCGCTCCCTTGTGCGGGAACTTAAATGTACAAGTGAAATAATCCCAAACTCCCCTTATAGGTGGAAAATTACCTTGTGGTGTTGTGTGATACACAACAACTTTTGCATCTTATTATAGAGGTTTTGTGGGAGTGCTGTAGTGATGGTGTCCCAGTCCTGAGCTCCAAAAATAGAGAGACCAGGAGAAAGATAAATAATATGGGTGTGTGAATCTTCCCAAAAAAACAAAAAGCTGGACCCAATTTTCCTGCGCTCCCTCGTAGGCACCGCTGTGGCTGTGATTCCTCCAGTTTAAATGGAATTAACTCTGAATATGGTTGTCCAAGGATGGATTTTTTATTTGGAGTATACAGATAGCAATAAATGCAACAAAATAACAAAATAAAAAAGAAAAACCAGGTAGTAACGCGTATACCAGTAAAGTCTGAGGAAGGAGCAGTAGGCTTCGAAATGCGTTACTACCTGGTTTTTCTTTTTTGTTTTTTATTTTGTTGCATTTATTGCTATCTGTATACTTCAAATAAAAAATTCAACCTTGGACAACCATATTCGGAGTTAATTCCATTTAATCTGGAGGCATCACAGCCACAGAGGTGCCTACGAGGGAGCGCAGGAAAATTGGGTCCAGCTTTGCGTTTTTTTGTGAAGATTCACACACCCATATTATTTATTTCTCTGTATGAATTATCACTCTGTTCACATGTCTGGTCATTTGCACTGTTGTATTGTTTTAATGCAAAGACTTCCAATAAAAAGAATAAATAAAAAAAAAAATAATAATTAGGCTGGTTTGGAGGAAGGTGCTTACCTGTGGTTTTTATACACGCATGGTGGTTATATTGCTAAAAGAAATTGATTTGTATAAAAATTTGCAGTTTTGGGGACTTGCAAGCACAACAGACTTGTTATTTTGGAGAAAAATGTGTGGCAATGTGCCTGGTTAAAAAGTAATGAAGAGGAAGTGGCTTTTCAAAAAAGACACCAAAGATTATCCCATTATGGGAGCAGAATGCCACAAACACATTTTGATGGTATTGAATGAAGGAATGGTGAGGTTGTTTGTTTTATTTTGTTGTTATTATGCTAACAATATGGCAGAAGCAAGTGGCACTGGAAACTACAGAATTTGAAGAAAAATCTGTGGCACACTGTCAGAATGCCTGCCAATTGAAAAGTAAAGTAAAGTGATAAAGAATGGACTGTATAAAAAAGCCAATAAAAATCGTCCTTTTATGGAAGCACATGTTGCATAAGAAATGACAATTACGGAATTTCAAGAACAAATTGTGGCACACTAGAAGTATGCCTTGCCTGCCAGCTGAAAAAGCTAGAATATCTTCTGAAATGGAAAGGATTCAATGACCATGAAAATAGCACTTGTGATGAGCTAGACTAGAACCTGGATTACTCCTGTATGGAAGCAAATGCCATCAAGTTAGCAGAATGAAAACTTAAAAATTTTCAAGAAAAATTTGTGGCACACTATACAGTAAAGTGTCTGCCAGTTAAAATGAATAAAGAATTGACTTCAGAAAAAAATTCACCAAAAATTACTCCTCTATGGGAGCACAGATGTCACAATTTACAGAATTTCAAGAAAGATTTGTAGCACCCCATCAGTGTGCCTGCCAAGTGAAGAGTAATAAAGAATATAACCTGGATTATGAGGCTGGTAATCCCTGTATGAGAACAAATGCCACACCAACTTTGTGTTGGTGAAAATTTACAACATTTCAATAAAAATTTGTGGCACGCTATCAGCATGCTTGCCAGTTGAAAAATAATAAAGAATTGATTATAGAAAAAAAACCCACCAAAAATGACCCCTTTATGGAAGCACATGCAGCACCAAGGAGTGACAATTTGCAGAATTTCAAGATCATTATCATTATCACTGTACCTGGTCTGCCAGCTGAAAAAAGCTAGAATGTCTTCTGAAATGGAAAGGATTCATTGACGATGAGAATAGCACTTGGGAGCTATTGGGACTTTATCTGGACCCTCCATACCCCCAGACTTTAATCTCTCATCTGAGGCCTAGTCACAGCCCTGAAGCCTCGGGCTAAAGTGCCAGCTGTCGGACATCGCGCCCTCGCGACACCAATGCACCATGCTCAGGACTCTCACAGATCTCCAGGAGAAGGGTGCAGACCCCCAACAGTCAGGTACTTCCAGGTAATTCATCTAGTATTGGAGCCCTTACACGGACACACAAACTTGGGATATCGAAGTGGCCTTCCTCTGTCTCCAGGTGCGGTGGCCATCTTGATCTTTGCCTCAGGTAGGCAGAAGTAACACGTACACCATACACACTGCTGCCGGCATATTGAGTCAGACTTACCGTCTCTATCACAGCTCCAGACTCTGCCTTCCTCTGGCTGTTTTTGACTGCAGCGGCGGTGTTCTCCGGTCTGCTATGGACGTCACCAGCCCACACCCGGTCCCGAAGCCCTCACTGACCATGCCTGGCCGTCTTTGGGCTCGCCTGCATTCCCTGATATAGCGCTGACTACTGAAGTGGTTGCCCATTCCTCTACCCTCTGACTGAGTTGTCATCATCTTGCTTTATATGACAGAAGGTGTAAACCAAGGTACTCTATCCTATCTTTGTTGTTGCAGAGGCACACTGGTCAGAGAAGCTACAGGCAGGGCTGCTGGTACGCAGGAAGTGTTACTGAGGGCCAGAGAGTTCCATCTGTTCTCACAGATCTGCAGAGGCACTTGGGCTAGAGAAATTATAGGCAGGGTCATTGCCTCCTAGAAAGCGGATCTTAGGAATGGAGCCGTGCAGATGTCCTCTGTAAGAGCCCTGTGACCACAAGTGTATTCTACATACTACCCTCAGGCTTCCCTTTCCAGGATATGCCCATGAGACGTCCTAACAACTCTGCTGGTCTTCCCCATACCTGGGCCGATCACACACCCACTCACCCTTTATCTCCAAGTGCCTCTCCTATTCAAGTGTCTCGGCTGCACCATCCGATGCAGAAAACATGGCGCCACCATCTGATACACTGCGCCTCTCACAGAATGCTTATTCAACCACTGATATGGAGTCCAGACCCCCAAGAGAGTCCCTGATCTATCTGCTCCCCAGCAGTTCTGTCCTGACAATTCCGGTTTGACTGTACCCATTCTCCAGTGCCAAGCAGCCCATGTGGCGACTACCGACTTTCAGCTGCTCATACAAGCCCTCCCTACCAAACAGGACTTGGATGCCATAGTCTCCTGCCTGGAGCAAGACCACGCTCAGGCATTGGACGCTGTCAAAGCAGAGGTGTCTCAACTGAGCTCTAGGGCTGACACTACTGACCAGTCAGTCTCTGAGCTACAAGTCAGACTCACCGCAGTAAAATAGTTCCATAACTGCTCTATCATCCACCTTCAGAATATCGCAGTTCAACTCGACGATCAGGAGAATAGGGATAAGAGAAATAATATCCGCGTATGTGGAATCCCAGAAAAGGTTGCCCTAGACAATCTACCCGACAGAATCAACACTATCTTCAATTTGGTGATGCAGAGCCCCCTGGACGCTACATACACATTTTATAGAGTACACAGAGTACAACATTTCGGCCCAGTTGACCCTGCTAAACCCTGGAATGTCTTATGCAGATTGATCTATTACTCTGAGAAAGAACACATCTTGAGATGCACATGGTTTTTGGGCCCTCTATCCTTTGATGACACTATGTTAAGGCTCTTTCCAGACATGTCTACACGCACGCTAGCCATGCGGCGCACCCTACAACCTCTTCTGAGCCTCATGAAGGACTGTGGTAGCACCTATCACTGGGGGTGTCCTTCCCATCTGATTGTCCGTAAAGGCTCTGCCTCCCTCTTGCTGCGTTCCCCAGCTGATCTCCCAGAGCTGTTTTTCCTGAAAACTGAAACCATTGAGATCCAGAACTGGCTCATATTGGATAACACCCAACAGCTTTCTCCTCTGAGATGGCGCTGCAGATCCAGACGTATGCCCTCTACTCCAATGCAAAATGAATCCCCACCACCACAACCACCTGGAGAAGATCTGCACCGACCACCACCAGATCAGCCTGATCTCTCCCACCACCTTCCCACCCACTGAAGCGTGACAGCTCCTTGTACTTTCCTGTGTGAACTGATTCCTGTTATCCAGCCACCTTCCCACTGAAGTGTGACAGCTCCTGGTACCTTACTATGTGAATTGATTCCTGTTATTCTTCTGAGAACTTCACCCGGGCCTTACAGAAGCATACAAGTCTCCACTATGGATGGTAGCAGGTTCTATTATGCTGCTTTGTAGATCTACCTCATATATATTTTGTAACACTACTCCCCACCACACCGGCCAGTCTCTCCCATTACTACATTCCCCTTTAGAGACTCTAGTTCATGGGGGCTTTTTGTTCTCCCTATTGTTAACCAACTTCACATCCCTCCTGTGTAGATCCCTGTTTCCGTTGATCCCTTATGGGTCCCGTGGCATTGGTTAGAGCCTACTTGCTGCCACCCCCCCAGTGTCTTAGCCCGCCATACTATTATTCCTGGACTCAGACCAGCATCCCCTTATCACTATTCTACTACGTTATTTAGTTATCCTCCCTTCTTGGTTTAGAGAGTCAGTGATGCTGGTGCTCTGTCAGCTGCTGGAGGCCCCTCTATATAGTCTCCTGCAACCCAGTGCTAGCAAGTCCCACTATTTCTTTCTTGTACCATGTTTGCACACTTTGTTTCATGAAGTTCTAGAACTTGAATTTAACTGTTCATCCTGTGCCCCCTCCCCACTCCCATTGTGGGCAGTTAAGGTTATATACTCGTGGTACCCTTGTGCTTGTTTCCTTGCTTTCCTCACTTCCTACTCCCTCTTCTATTTGAGGGATTGCCTCACTCCACCTGTGACATTCCGACTTAAGTCTATCCCTTGTATTTTTTTCCCTTGTTCTTCTGGCTGCTCACTCACTCTACCTCTCCTTTCTTACCCCACCCCTTTTTTCATGTCACTTCAGTTCATGTCGCTCAACGTGGTCCTTCAGGGGGTTAAAAGATATCTTCACTCTCACAAGATTGGCGGTTCCTACACCCATCGGACCGTGACTACTTGTGCTACTCCCCAGTTCGTAATAATTAAGCCCGTATTGACTATCTCTTTGTCCTACACCGCCACCTACACTCTTTAATCTGGTGCAATAGACAATATCACATTTTCAGATCATGCATTACTGACGTTAACACTATTTTATCTCCAAGTTAGTAGAAACTCAACATCTCCCTCCTGAAGGACACAACGGTTCTTGCTGACATTAGAACCCACTTAGCTGAATATTTTGCTAGCGAGGAGACCGGCAGGCTTGCTACTCCTGTAATCTGGGAGGCCCATAAGTGCCTAATCTGTGGAGCCCTTATTCAACATGGCTCTCATGTGAAAAAGGAGTACCAGGCGCTTATGGAATCTCTCCTCCAACAGATGCGCTCACTTGAATTACTCCATGAATGTCAAGTAAGCGCTGACATCTATACCCAACTTGTACACGTTCGTGAAGAACTACATTCTTTCTTGATAGACAGGGCTAAGGGGACCTTGGCTAAGTCTCAGAGGCACTTTTATGAGTTCGGCAATAAGTGCAGTCGATTGTTAGTGAGGGCCCTTTGCACGCAAAAGACCTCTACCTATGTCCCTCAAATCCAAACTACTCATCGCGTGAGGGTAAACCTCCCTGCAGAGAATGCAGCAACGTTTAGGGAATATTACTCCTTGCTATATTCAGACGCTTCTAACCTGGAAACAACTAGTGCACTATTTCACAACCACATTCAGGAATATTTATCCTCTTCAGGACTTCTTAGATTGTGTAGTGAGGACATAGAGGTTCTGGCAACTCCTATAACGGACGAGAAATTATCTGTGGCGCACAAACACATGACTATGGGTAAGGTGACAGGTTGCCTCTTGCCTACATGAAACCCTGAGCATCTCTTTGGGCTCTGTGTGACATGATGAACTGAATTCTCTCCCTCTACTCTCACCCCTCAGCTCAGGTTCAGGTTAACACCCTCCTTTCCCACCCCTTCCCTATAGCCAATAGCACCAGGCAGGGCTGCCGCTCCTTCGCCTTGTTCGGGGCTCACTCCAACATTTCAGGCATTCCCCATGCACCTCCCTTTATAAAGTAGCGGCATATGCCGATGACTTACTGTTCTTTCTCTCTTTAACACATATCTCCCTCCTGTGACTAATGTCCACTTTCCATGAGTACTCGAAACTCTGCAACTTCAATGGGCAGATTGTGCCTTGAAATATCTTTTGGAGTCCCCTTCATTCCTCCAGACCCAAAGGACCTCTTCCAAACTAACTTCCTTCCCATGCTTGCATCTACCCAAACAGACTGCACCAAAAGGACTAGTGGCAGGTTCACATGGTTTGGAAGATGTACTATCTTTAAAATTAATATACTGCAACACATCCCATACCTCATACAGACCATGCCCATTCAAATACTATCCTCTTTCTTTTGGGTCCTATCTTCCATTCAGCTAGCCTTTATCTGGTCGGGTAAATCGGCGAGAGTCAGCAAAGCCCTTCTCTTCCGCCCAAAACGTAGCGGGGGACTATCCCTTCCTGATCTCAAATTGTACTATTTTTCCCATTTGACTGGAATAGTGGACATAGCTCTTTTAAACCCTGGGTTTACATTGAACAGGTGTTCTCTCTGATGCCATTGCAGATGGTTTTAACTGACTTGAACCCTCGCTAGTGTCTTCTCTCCGATCCTATCTGACAATAGGCCCCACGTTTCGTATTTGCTTCCAGCACCTTGTATGCACACATTTTCTTCTGCATGACTCTTTATGCTTTCCAATCCTGGGGAACCCAAGATTTCCCTCTGGTGTTTCTGACAGGGTATTTTGGAACTGGCACCGACACGGGGTATATCATGTTGAACTCATCCGGGATGACTCTGGGTGGAAGGTGGGTCCGGACGTTGCCCCCTCAAGTGATCTTCCACCCCTCAACGCCTGGTGCGAGATGCAGCTCCATCATTTTGTACTTTTTCTCCCTCCCCCCATGGACTTCAGGAGTGAGTATACGCTTTTGGAATGACTGCGCGGGCGAAGGTCTCCTCTGCCATTTACCCGCTGCCATTTACAAACTACTGATTGAGCCCTCAGTTGAGGCTGTCCCCCTATTCACTCTGAAATGGGAGACGGACCACAACTTATCTCTCACCCAGGCACAGAGGGAATGTATATTCTGTTTCACTCACGAAGCCTCAATTAGCTCTTGCTACCAGGAGGACAGCTTCAAGATCCTCTCTCATTGGTATCATGTCACTTCAAAATTGCATGCTCTTTTTCTGCAAGTTACACTGATATGTTGGAGATGTGGAGTGGAGGAGGGTACCATGCTTCTCGTCTTCTAGTCCTGTGGCATCTTCTTTCTGTTTTGAGATGGCGTGAAGAGAATTATCTCCCAGGTTACTGATACCTTTCATCATTTTGGTCCCGCCCTGTTCCTTCTCCATCACTATGAGTTTCCTGTGCACACTTATACACGTTCTCTGCTTTGATTTTTGGTCCTCACAGCCCGGGCCTGTATTCTGTAATTCAGAAAATGAGTGAAGCCTCCTCCTTTCTCCCTCTGGATTCCGATGGTCAATAGGCTTATGCACATGGAGAACCTCACTTCTTTCCTGCATGACACTGTTGAAGTCTTCAATAAAACCTAGTACTACTGGCTGGAGTTCCAACACACTGGAGACTACCAGGCACTTCTTGGGTCTGTGCCCCCTCCATGGAACTAGATCATTGAACAGTGATTCCTATTGATATAGATCTCTTACCTGTCTGTATCCCTCTCGTGTACCTACGCCTTGCGGTACATAGAGATGTACAGTTCCTTCCGTTATGAGGCTCGGACTATACAGACTTCACTTTTTGATTTCAGCTCCCACCTCACCCTCTTCTTGTGTTTTGTTTTGTTTTTCTCTCTTTTTTTCCTCTTCCTTCTGTTGCTTATCATCTTACTCACTAGGCTACTCATTCTTCTTCCTTCCTCTTTTCTCTTCTTCTCCTTCCTATGCTCTCCTCTGTCCTCCTTCTCCCCTTTCCTCCCTTTTCCCTCTACCCTACAGCTGTTGCTCAGGTGTATGATCCTGTTGTTACTTGGATACTGTTCTGAACTTGGTATGACATGTGCACCATCCTGTATTATCCTTGTTCCTTTATTTTATTTTTGAAAATCAATAAAGTTTGAATTGAAGAAAATAAAAAAAAATAACAGATCCTGGATTATCAGGCCAGTAATCCCTGTATGGGAGTTAATGCCACATCAACATTGTGTTGGCAGAGTGGCAATTTACAAAATTTCATGAAAAATTTGTGACACATTGATAGTATGCCTGTCAGTAGAAGAATAATAAACAATTAAATGTACTAAAAAGCCAACAAAAATTATCCCTTTATGGAAGCATATGCAGCACCAAGGAGTGAAAATTTACAGAATTCAAGCAAAAATTGAGGCACACTATCAGCGTGCCTTGCCTGCCAGTTAAAAAAGCTAGAATGTCTTCTAAAAAATGAAAAGGATTCAGTGACCATGAGAACAACACTTGGATGCCAGTATACAACCTGGATTATCAGGCCGGTGATCCCTGTATGAGGGAAAAAGCCACAAAAAATTATGACTTTATAGGAGCACATGCGGCGCCAAACAGTGAAAATTTACAGAATTTCAAGAAACAATTGTTGCAGACTTTCAGCATTCCTGGCCTGCCAGCTAAAAAACTAGAATGTCTTCTGAAATGGAAAGGATTCAATAACCATGAGAACAGCATTTATAAACCAGAACAGAACCTGGATTATTTGTCCGGTAATCCCTGTATGGGAGCAAAAGCCACCAAAAATTTTAATTTTATGGGAGCGCATGCAGCACCAAGAAGGAACAATTTACAAAATTTCAAGAAAAAATTGTGACACACAAAAAAATTGGACTATCTTCCAAAACTGATCATGAGGTAGAACTTGTTATTCATCTTCCTCTCATTGTTATTTGCTCCATTGAATGTGCCTTGCTGCATGAAGTAATCGTTCACCGAATACTGCTGCTCAAATTGAGGCTCCAGCATGTGCCACAGTGCCACTCAATGTGCGCTTCACTTACATCCATGAAATGAGGAAGGGAAAATTGAAGTAATGACTTGTCCTGGTGAATTTGGGGTGGGAAATAGTTCAGTGTACGGGAACTGGAGTAGGTGGATGGGTCCAGCCTGGGCCTCCACCCATGAGGTGATGTCAGTACTAGATAACATCTGGCCTTGCTGCATTTTTAGACTGTGGCTGCTGATTCTCAAAACATTGACCCAGTGAGTTACAAAAGCTATGTATTGTCCTTGCCCAAAATTGCTGCTCCACATGTTGACGATGGTAGGCACCTTTCCACACATGGACATTTCGAAGGAGAGGCCCACATGGCGATATCAAGCAGGAGCAGCTTTACTAGAAAAATAATGGCAGCTAAGTAATCTCCATTGAGTCTGTGTACACACCATCAGTTGGCAAAATGCAGTGGAACCCACTAAGTTACATGAGACTGAATGCACCACCAGTAATTTGGCCAGGTGCGAGTTAAAGTTGCAGACCATCTTGATGACTGGCTGCTTATTGCTATTTACTGGATGCACATTCCTTTAAGGATGATGACTGACATTGGCATGCAGGAGATCTAGTCCCTAGATGTGTGCCTACATGGCCATGGCTAATTTTCTCTGCTTACAGATCTTACACTTTGCTATGGATTTGCCATTTGTTAATGTACAATAAAATTCTCATACGGGAGATGACCGTACATAGCTGCTGCCACCAACTATGCTTGCCTTCGACCTATCCCAGGAAAGTTTTTTGGATGTCATCTTGTCACTGCTACCTGATTGCAGTGACAGGATGTTTGCAGGAGAATCATCATCAGATGATCAGACATTCATCAGTAATTTCATCTTCTTCACCACTTTTTTTTGACTCATCATGACAATGGGATCCCTCTATGCCCCAACAAATTTCCCCCTAGTGTCTCTATCAGCGCGACTACTAGTAGCACATTCCCTGCCACCACTACCTCCAACAGTCATGTCTACCACCTCTACCTCCTTTACCTCCAAAAAATACTGGGGGAAATTCATCATTCTATCTATGCCAGTTTTATGGCATAGACGGATGATATTGAAGCGCATGTTTGGCGAAAGGCCTTTCATAGCTGCAGCCTCCTCATAAATCTTTCAGTCCCTGCACCAGTCAGGCCATTTCTTAAGACTAGCGTTCGAGAGGCTAGTCTTACTAAATAAATAAGCCTCATCAAGAAGAGGAAGCCTTAGGCTATGAGGAATATCTCATTAGCAGGTGCCATATGAATAATAGGGAATGGTGTCTATATCAGTGAAGATAAAGAAAACCTAGTTGACAATGGGGAAAAACCATATGGTAAATTACAACAATGGAGAAGGAGAAGGAACGCATACAGAACCCTGACTCAACATTTTTGTTTCACTGCCTTCAAAAATGCCATCTTTATTCTCAGGAAATACAACTGTCAAGACTCTTTTACCAGACTTCTGGAGACCAATGGATGGGGTCTTAGTGCAACAGGTACTAGCTGGAACTTTGTGGTGCAGAGGTAGTAGCTGGGACTTGTAGTGCAGCGGTAGAAGCTGGAACTTGCAGTGCAGCAGTAGTAGCTGGGACTTGCAGTGCAGCAGTAGTAGCTGGGACTTGCAGTGCAGCAGTAGTAGCTGGGACCTTGTGGTGCAGCGGTAGTAGCTGGGACTTGCAGTGCAGCAGTAGTAGCTGAGACTTGAATTGCAGCGGTAGTAACTGAGATTTGCAGTGCTGCAGTAGTATAGAATCGATAGTAAAAATCGATCCCGGCTCAAGGACTGATAGAAGCTGGCTTCAACACAATACTCAGGCACTGAGTGATCAGGTTCAGGAGTTCAAATAATCAACAGGCAGGAACCAAAATGGCCACGGACAGGAAACACACAAAACGCCATCTTACTAAGGGACTATTACTGGCAAAACAAAGAGTTTATCAAATTAAGATCGTGACAACAACACTGTGGACCTGCCAAGACCAGAAGTAATGCTGCTGTTGTCACCCATATTTTTTTGTTAGTATTAGTACTTGCACAGGTGAATGGTGTGATAGTAGCATAAATGTTTCCTCCCCCTACTTTACCCTGTCCCCTTCTCTGTTTTATTCCAGTCTTTTTACTTCATTGCTTATATAATAGTGATTAGCAACAATCAAGACTACAAAACATTACTTTAATCAAATTATTTCATTTATGCATTTATCGCACTTTGTATTGGATACCAAAAAAAAAAAAAACCACTCAGCAAACTGATATTTTTCAGACTACAAAAAGCTGTTGTCAGTCAGCTTGTTTTGTTTTTGTCAATAGAACAGCACTTTTTAAACCATAACAAAACACGTGTACAATAGTGCTCAAACTACAAAATAGAAGCAAAACAAATAGCACCAAAAAAAAAGATTTTTTTGTTTAAAATGTAACTTTTATTACTGATATTTAAAACGGAATAAGCCACAAAAAAATAATTCAAATCTGAATTGAACCCAATCTATAGGTTCATCTAGATAATGTATCCAATCAAAAGGACAGCATAGGGCTAGCGTACTATGTCCAAAAGATTTATAAGAGGAAACGTGTTCATTAAATATAGGGTTAATGGGACCTAAATCCATGCATATCAGTGTTTATGGTCCCACCCCAATCCAATGATTGGAAGGAGTGTGATTCCTCTTAGGGCTAAATAGACGAAAATGCCCAACCTCTGAACCCTTTTATAATTCACTTTTTGTATGAAAGAGTATCGGCTCAATATATATAAAAACCGTAATGGATAAATAAAGCTTAGTGTTCCTGTAGAGAAGCCACATAGCAGAGGAACTGCTTCGCTGTATCCTGCAGCAAGCATCCCGCTGGATGGCTCCCTGCCAACTGAAACTCGACAGTGTTTCCAGATACAATTACATAAATATAGCTGTGCTACAATAACACATTGTCCCTTCATGGAGAATTTGCTACATTTGGTGGAGCACTGTTTCATTAATGCACATAGTAGATTAAAGATGGCGCTGCTCATGGCTTAAAATTGTCTGTGCATTTCTGCTGTACTTATGTAGAAAAATCACCCAGCTGAACTTGCAGCATCAAAATGGCCTGTCCTTACACCACCTCATCTGTGACAATCCAACTCATTGGAATTCCATGTTGCACATGGTGGAGCATCTTTGTGAGTAGCAGAAGGGGATGAAATTATTACTGTATGCAACAGGGACAATGTGTTATTTTGAGATTGACCATTGGAGGTAAGTGTGAGGGTAGTGTATCACCTTCTAAAGCCTTTTAAGGAAGCCACCAAATTTGTTATCAGGAACATCTGCAGCATCAGTGATGTCATCCCTTTATGATATATCTTACAGGAAATACTTACACTCATTTCAAGAAAGGACATAAGAAGGACACCTTTTATCTCTTGGACACAATCATGGGGGTGGTGTAAGAGGAACTGGAGGAGGATAAAGAACTGGGTCAATATCATCATAGTAGTGGACCTGGGACTCCTAGACTGAAGGAGGAAGAGCCAGGGGAAAAGGCTGACCCTTACTTGTTTTAAGACGATGATTACAACCACACTGGCCAAGAAGACCAACCATGCCAGGCCCCTGTGTTGTAGAATGTAGATTCCTCCTTAGATATTTCAGTGTGGGTAAAAAGGTACGAACAGGAAACCTCTATAAACTTTCTGTGAAAAGAGCTGAGGGAAAAACTGTGATGCGTTGCCACCGCAGTTTTTCCCACAGCAGTTTTTTGCTGCAGGCCGCTACGTTGTGCTTTATCAGCTTTATAGGCTTTATAATGTCCATAATAAATTGAAGAATGATTAAAAGATGATGACAATTAAAATCAGAGATATGGTAGATAATATTTATTAATATATTTGGGCGGTATGACTATCTGTCTGAAAAGCAGAGCATTTCACATTTTGAAAATTGCAAATTTTAAAAAATTTCCATAAAATTTCTTATTTTTGTTTATAAATAAATGTAGAAATATTGATCAATGTTCACCACTAGCATGAAGTACAATGTGTCAAGAAAACGGTGTGAAAACCAGCAAACTTTTTTTGAAACACATTTTTGAAAAATGCAGGATGTCAATTTTACGAGGAAGGGCTCGCGTTTTCCCTATAGATTTAATAAGGAAAAATAAACCGCAAAGAAAAACGCAGCAAAAACGCAATGAAAAATGCTGTGGAAAAAAATGCAATGCATTTCCACTGCGTTTTTTTTTCACAGTGTTTTTTAGCTGTATTCCTCAAGGTGGGGCATTAGCCTCAAACTCACTTGGATAAGTTAACCCCTTCACGCATTCTCACGTACATGCACGTGGGAGAATGTGGTTAGTTACCGCATCCCCACGTACAGGCATGTGATGGTGATCGAGCGGTCTCAGATCACCGCGGGAGCCCAGCTGTATCTGACAGCCAGGCTCCCGCTGCAACAGCGGGGACCAGTGATAACACCGATCCCCGCTGTTTAACCCTTAAGATGCCGTGGTCAATAGCGACCGCGGCATTTTAAGTGTTTGCTAGCGGCACTTAGTGCCACGGGCGGCATCGGGAGAGGGTGTTAGCTGTAACTGACAGCTAACATCCTGCTCCTTAACCTCCCATCGGCGCTCAACGCCGATCGGGGTTTTTAACCCCTTGGATGCCGCGGTCAAACATGACCGTGGCATTCAAGGGGTTCCGCCATCCTGCCGCCCCCCCCCCGGCACCCCCCGCGGCGAGATCGGGGGGGTGCCGATATCTATAATCTGCAGCCTGGGGTTTGCCAAGTGACCCCAGGCTGCCTGGAGACCCCACTACCTGGTTGATCCTGCCGAGACCTCAGGAAGTCAGCGCTGTGTTTCCATAGCGCTGACTTCCTGTATAGGCTGCAAGACACTTGCATGCGTGTGTCTTGCAGTCTATAGTACTGAGCCAGAGATCAAAGTATCTCTGGCTCAGGTGTCCTAATGGGACACATGAAAAAGTAAAAAAAGTTAAAAAATAAATAAAGTATGTGAAAAAAATTAATAAAAGAATAAAGCCCCAAAAATTCCCTTTTCCTATATAAAATGAATTATATAAAAAATAAACCTAAAAATTAATAAAAACAATACATATTTGGTATCAACGCGTCCGTAACAACCTGTACAATAAAACTGAAACCATATTTAATGTACACGGTGAACGTCGGGGAAAAAAAAACCACAAAAAAAACGCCAAAAGTAATGATTTTTTGCCATCTCACCTTACAAAATATGCCATAAAAAGTGATCAAAAAGTCATATGTACCCCAAAACAGTACCAATAAAAAGCACAGGTTGTCCCGCAAAAAATAAGCCCTAAACCAACTCTCTAAACTGAAAACTAAAAATGCTACGCATCTTAGAAGATGACGATGCAAAAAAATAGATTTATGTCCCAAATGGGTTTTTGTTCTGCAAAATTGGTATCGCATAAAAAAACTGTATAAATGAGGTATTGCCGTAATCGTACCGACCCGCAGAATAAAGATAACATGTTACTTACGCTCTACGCTGCATGGTGAAAAATTTAAAAGGTAAAACGCAGTGCCAGAATTGATGGGGTTGTTTTTTAATCCACCAAGAAAGAGTTAATAAAATTTATTTAATAAGTTGTAAGCACCTAAAAATGATGTAATTAAAAAATACATCTCATACTGCAAACAACAAGCCCTCATGTGGCTACATCACCAGAGAAGTAAAGAAAATATAGCTCGTACAATGTGAAGACAAAAACCCCCCAAAAATCGCCAAATCATTAGAACATAACTGGCTGCGGCAGGAAGGGAATGTATAAACTGTGCGAGGATATATCAGGGGACACCCCAGATTTAGAGCTTACAAGGGATAATAAACCAGAAGTGACCCCCAGAGTGACCTCCCCAATAATAGGAACTACTGGGGAAATAGTAGGGAATTTAGTGTACCCAATTTTCTACGCATAGCTTACATATTCACTTTTCCCCATCCGCTGTGCAGTCACGTCTGGGATACTAATTCTCGTTACACCCCTTGATAAATTCTTTGAGGGGTTCACTTTTCAAAATGGGGTCATTCACTAGGGGATTCCACTTTACTGGTACTTTAGAGGCTCTGCAAACATGACATGGCATCCAGATCCCAAACATCTGAATCTGCGCTCCAAAAGCCACATAGCGCTCCTTTCCTTCTGTGCCCTACTGTGTTCCAAAACTGCAGTTTATACCCACATGTATTACACTTGTCGTACCCAGAATAACGTACTTAATGTCATATATGGGCATAAACTGCTGTTTGGGCACAGCCGAGCACAGAAGGGAAGGAGCGCTATTTGGTTTTTGGACGCCATTGCACTTTTGCAGAGCTGAAATGCCAGTACAGTGGAATCCCCTGACATGTCACCCCATTTTGGAAACTACACCTCTGAAGGAATTTATCCTGGGGTACAGTGAGCATTTTTAACCCCCAAGTGTTGCTATAATTTATTATCCATAAATGAATACGCAGCTGATGGTGAAAGGTGAAAATGACAATTTACCCAGGAATACGACATTTCAGTGCGTAATATGTTGTGCCCGGCTTGTATCAGAGATGAACGCTCCAAAAGCTGTTGTGCCCGGGATCCCCGCTCACCAGTTTTTGGAGTGTGTGTCTGTGCAGACATAAACTGGGCACAACATATTGGGCACTGAAATGGCGTATCTATAGAAAAATTTCATTTTTAACTTTTCATTATCAGCTGCGCATTCATCTCTGGAAATTAAAAGAATGCAACACTTAAGGGTTAATAATGTTCGCTACCCCACTTGATAAATCCCTTGAAGGGTATAGTTTCCAAAATGGGGTGACATGTCTGCGGATTCCACTTTACTGGCAATTCATGGGCTCTGCAAAAGTGGCATGGTGTCCAAAAAGCAAACTGTGCTCCAAAAACCAAAATAGCGCTCCTTCCCTTCTGTGCCCGGCTGTGCCCAAACAGCAGTTTATACCCACATATGGCATTGTTAAGTACGTTATCCTGGGCACACCAGTGTCATACATGTGGGCATAAACTGTCATTTGGGCACACAGCAGGGCGCAAATGTGAAGGAGCGCTATGTGCTTTTGGAGCGCATATTTAGATTGTTGTTTTTTTGGACGCCATGTCACATTTGCAGAGACCCTAAAATTGCCCCTACAAAATGGGGGTCACTTCTTGGGGAATTCCAATTTACTGGCACCTCCAGGGCTCTGCAAAAACAACATGGCGACAAGAAAGTACTCCAAAAGCTAAAAAAACACAGTGCTCCTTCCCTTCTGAGCCCTGCTGTGTGCCCAAGCAGCAGTTTATACCCACATATTTAATTTTTTTGTCCCCGGGATAGCCCACTTAATAGTTTTAGGAGTTCATGTCTCTGATGCCACAAAGTGGCCGCAATGTATTAGGCACTGAAATTGGATATTTCTTTAAAAAATTTAATTTTCACTTTGTACATTAATTTTTGGGAAGCATTTTTAGGCTCAAAATCATAATATCCCTTGATACATTCCTTGAGGGGTGTAGTTTCTAAAATGGGGTCACTTTTATGGGCTTTCCATTGTACTGGTACTTTAGGGGCTCTGCAAATGTGACATGGCACCTGAAAACTATTCCAACCACATCTGCCCTCCAAAAGCCAAACAGCGCTCTTTCCATTCTGAGCCCCACCATGTACCCATACAGCAGATTACAACCACATATGGGGCATTTCTGTGTTCAGAAGAAATTGTGTAACAAACCGTGGGGCGTTTTTTCTTCTTTAACCACTTGCAAAAATTAAAAATATGTCGCTAAATGGACGGTTTATTGGAAAAAAAGTAATTTTACGTTTTTACGTCCCTAAGTCAATAAAATCTGTGAAACAGCTGTGAGGTCAAAATGCTCACTATACCCCTAGATAAATTCTATGAGGGGTGTAGTTTTCAAAATGGGGTCACTTTTTGGGGGTTTGTATTGTATTGGTACTTTAGGGGCTCTGCAAATGCGACATGGCACCTGAAAACTATTCCAGCAAAATCTGCCCTCCAAAAGCTAAATAGCGCTCTTTCCATTTTGAGCCCTGCCATGTACCTATGCAGCAGATTAAAACCACATATGGGGCATTTCTGTGTTCAGGAGAAATTGTGTAATGAACTTTGGGGTGCTTTTTCTCCTTTGTCCTCTTGTGAAAATGAAAAATTTGGGGCTAAATTGACGGTTTATTGGAAAAAAAGTAATTTTTCATTTTAATGTCCCAATGTTAATAAAATTTGTGAAACAGCTGTAGGGTCAAAATGCTCACTATACCCCTTGATATGTTCTGTGAGGGGTGTAGTTTTCAAAATGGGGTCACTTTTAGGGGGCTTCCACTGTATGGGTACTTTAGGGGCTCTGCAGATGCAATATGGTACCTGAAAACTATTCCACCAAAATCTGCCTTCCAAAAGCCAAATAGCTCTCTTTCCATTCTGAGCCCTGCCATGTACCCATACAGCAGATTACGACCACATATGGGGTATTGCCGTGTTCAGGAGCAATTGTTTTGCAAACTGTGGGGTGCTTTTTCTCCTTTAACCCCTTGTGAAAATGAAAACTTTGGGGATAAAGTGACATTTTAGTAATGTTTCATTTATACATCCCAGTGTTAGCAAAATCTGTGAAACGGCTGTAAGGTCAAAATGCTCACTATACCCCTTGATGAATTCTGTGAGGGGTGTAGTTTCCAAAATGGGGTCACTTTTTGGGGTTTTCCTTTGTATTGGTACTCTAGGGGCTTTGCAAATGAGACATGGCACCTGAAAACTATTCCAGCAAAATCTGCTTTTCAGACGCCCAGTGTCGCTCCTTCCCTTCCGTGCGCTGCCATTCGCCGAAACATCAGTTTACACCCACTTGTGGGGTATTTCCGTGCTCGGGAGAAATTGCATAACAAACTGTGAGATGCATTTTCTCCTTTAACCCTTTGTGAATGTGTTAATTTTAGGGCTAAATTAAGGAATTAGTGGGAAAAAATTATATGTCTAAATTTCACCTCCATATTGTTTTAATTCCAGTGAAATGCTTAAAGGGTTAACAAACTTCCCAAATGTTATTTTGAATTATTTGAGGGGTGCAGTTTTGAAAATGGGGTCATTTATGGGGGTTTCTAATATATAGACCATTATAATCCTCTTCAGAACTGAAGTGGTCCCTAAAAAATTAGTTTGGGAAATTTTCTTGTAAATCTGAAAAATCGCTGTTACACTTGTAAGCCTTCTAACATCCAAAATAAATAACAGGACGATTAAAAGATGATGCCGGTATATAGCAGAGATATGGTAGATAATATGTATTAATGTATTTGGGTGATATGACTATCTGTCTGAAAAGCAGAGCATTTCACATTTTGAAAATTGCGATTTTTTTCCAAATTTCAATCAAATTTCCTATTTTTTTATAAATAAATACAAAAATATTCATTAGTGTTTACCACTAACATGAAGTACAATGTGTCACGAAAAAACAGTCTCAAAATCACTTGTGTAAGTTAAGTCGTCTCAAAGTTATTGCCATATAAAGTGACACGTCAGTTTTCAAAAACGAGGCCTGGTCCTTAACGCACTTTTGGGCTCGGTCTTGAAGGGGTTAAAGCATCTCAAAGTTATTGCCATGTAAAGTGACACATGTCAGTTTTGAAAAATGAGGCCATGTCCTTAAGGTTAAGGCCCCACGTAGCGGGCTGCAACCAAAAAATGGTGTGGGAAAGACCACACAAATGCATTGTGGTTTTTCCCACAGCACTTTTCACAGAAAATTTCCAAAATCGTGATGGAATTCCATCCACATATTGCAGAAAAATGCGCACAGTGGAAATGCTATGATTTCCAAAACTGATGTGTTTTTGGAAATTGCAGAATGTCAATTATACCTACGGAAACGCTGCCAGTTTCCCTATAGGTATAATTGAAGCAGAAATTTCTGTGAAAAGTGCTTCGGGAAAAACCATGATGCGTGGAGACTTAGCCTAAAGGAGTTTTCCTGAACTCTCTAAAAGTAGAAAATCCATAACAATGAATAAGAATGAAGGAGATCTCAAGGTCCATAAACCTCAGGTCCAGTTAATTCTCTCATTCACTGAGAAACAGAGATCAGAGGGGTCCCTTCAATGTGGGAGTTTAGGGAGTAAAAGATAGCTCTCTAACCAGTTTAAATCACATAGTGGGAGATACAAAGTCCTGCTTAGTGCTCGCACTGTTGTCTTAAAGCTAGTTATCCCAGGAATGGGAGTTGTTGCATCTTGGAAGATTATGGAAGAATTTCAGATATATCCAGGGGGAAAGAGGTTGTTTTGTAAGAGGGATTTCAGGAGAATCTTGTGCAAAGATGACCAGGGAAGGGCAGATCTCATCAAGGAGTTATGGGGTTGTTTGACTTAATGGAAGCCCAAAGAAAAATTTGTGTTTCTTGACATGGCAGATGGTTTTCAATAGCCATATGAATGGATACTTGGAAGAAATGGTTTATACTCTATTGAGTTGGTTAGCAATGTAATATGAAGAAACGTCCGTAAGGGCAAACACTCCTTTATTTTTAGCTTGCGTCAATTGAACAAACAACATACAAAATGTGTGGAATGACATATGTCTTTAGGATGTTCTTTCTGCCCACCCAAAGATGTGAAGGGGAGTCTAAGATCATGGAGTAATTTACTTCTATTGATTGAAAGTAAGGGCACATAATTCACTGACTAATGCAGGTCAGGGTTGGCAGGTATATGGACATACTGTCAAACTGTGCTTTAAAAATATTGATAGGTTTGCATGGTTACATAGAGCAAATAATTACCATATGATCACCATATAATGTCCCTGCAATTGCACTTTTATATGCATTATTCTGGGATGTTGGTCTAAGACATAGATCTGCATATATTGGCACTTAGATGTACTCACATCTTTCACCCTCTGAAAAATGTGAGTTATATATACTCTATTAGGAGTAGGTGCATAAAGAACGGAGAGCCATGTTTCCTCTTCACTCAGCTACACTTACCCATAGAAAGAACGAGCCTCCCTTAGCTCATGATCTAATCGCCTGGCTGGTTGCTGGGAAGTAATTGGGATGCTGGACAATGTGAGAGTCATTTGTAATGTCACGGAAAATATGCACGACACCCATTGGTCCTGGGATGGGCTCCAGCCAGGGGGAGGGGCTTAATCTTTAAAGCCTTGCAGTATGTGTCAGATAGTGTGCCACTATTATCAGATGTGGACATGCTTTTAGAGTGTCTACATTAACAATATTGAATGTATAATTTCTATCAGACCCCTGATGAGAAGTGCAAATTAGAAACATTTTGAGTCCTCAGAAATCATGAATTGGAGTGTAAAGGCTTAGTTAGTCTACACAATCTATGCAATTATAGATAGACAATTTCCGGGAGTCTAGATAGTAGTGACCAGGTAGTCAATGCTTGCTTATAATGAAATTGTCTCCTAGTTTTAAGGTATACACTAGCCTATAATGCTGCAGGCCTGTGGGCAATACATCTATTTTTTCCTGTTAGACACATGGTAACACAGTGGAAAGCTTCCATGACCTGCTGTAAATAAGTCCAGCTCTAGGCTATGGGACATTTTCTCTGCATCTGTCACAATCATAGATTGTAAGCCCTTGCGGGCAGGGCCCTTTATCCCACTGTGCCAGTTGGTCTCTGTTAGCATTATCTGTTTTGTATATCTGGTGTACCGTATGTAAATCCGCAAATGTAAAGCACCATGGAATAAATGGTGCTATATAAATAAACAATAATTATAATCTGTCCCTAAGACTAGTAGTGGGATTTTATTCTTCCTAGCGAAATAAAAAGATTGAATGACTTGTGTGGTGTTGCACCCTCCCTTTCTTGAATTAAACGAATTAAGTGATTTAAAAGTTTGGGTAATCCATGTTCTAGACTGTATGAATTCTTCAGAACTTTTATTGTGCTTCTATTTGTGACTTAGGTTCACATCTGCGCTTGGTTTTCCGTTCTTTGGGTTCGCTTGGGGACCCGAAAAACGGAGACCCAATCCACTTTAAAAGCAGTTACCTGCGGATGCAAAAGACTATAATAGGGTCCCCCAGGTTTCCGCCGGGATTCTACCCGAAAAATACGAGAACCAAAGAAAAGGCAGATTTCCAATTTACCAAAAGGTGGGTGATGAGGAGGTAACATAAATGTCTGAGATGGGATAACTCCTTTAGGCTAAGGCCCTACGTAGCGAGCCACAGCCAAAAAACACTGTGGAAAAAAATGTGTCGGAAATGCATCACATTTTTTTGCGCAGCATTTTTTTATATAGAAAGTCCAGAGTTTTCCTTTCTGCGTTTCCATAGCTATAATTGACATGCGGCAAAAATGCTGCATTTTTGCAAGGTGGGGCCCTGGTCTAAGGCATTATTATGGCCCTTGAGAATAATAGAGTTTGATAATGTGGCCCTTGAAGAAAAGAAAATTGCAGCTCTGATTTAGAGCTATTAAAACTTTTTATAGTAAATTATATTTTAGTTGTATAGTAAGTAAGACTTGCTAAAGATCATCACTTAACAAATTCAATTTTAGGTTATACTCTTGATATACAGGCACCTTGAGAAAGCAGCATTTAAATATCACATGGTGAACATTTAGGACAATTTTCATTTTGACCTTCAAAGAATGGTCTCTAAGAAAGGAGAAAGTGCTTAGTCTGAAGTCTACGCTCATGTGCAGATTGCAAATTAAGCTTTGTGCCTTTCTGAAAGGTTGCATTTTGAAAGATGTAATGAATTAGAACAGTTACTAATGATGTGTCATACTTCCAATTAGCCCAGCTTATACTCTAAAAGCATTGTTCTGATATGAGTTTGTGTTATTGTTTTTTGTTTGTTTTTCTTTTTTGTATCTTCATGAAATTGATTCTAATGAAGTAACAAATGAATCAATCTTTTCCTTTTCCTTACCTTAATGGCTACTCTGTAAGTTATAAAAAAGAAATATATATGAAATATAGTGTTATTATTTGTATTTAAATCTGTATGAAATATATGTTATAGAAGAAGTATAGAAAATATTTTTTCTAAATGTTACATGGCACACAATTATTATACATATTTCATTTTAGTTATTTTCTCTAATTTTTACTAACAAGACTATAAATATATTTGTATTTATTATTATTATTATTATTATTATTATTATTGTTTATTTATATAGCACCATTAATTCCATGGTGCTTTACATTTGCGGATTTACATACGGTACACCAGATATACAAAACAGATAATGCTAACAGAGACCAACTGGTACAGTGGGATAGAGGGCCCTGCCGCAAGTGCTTACAATCTATGAGATTTGCTCTATGCAGGATCAGTGCATCAATGCAACAAAATAGAATATTCCCTATCAAATTGCATGAGGGAATCCATAATTCAATGATACACTAAATTAAAATGTAATGAAATAACTCTAAATAGAATTATTAGCTTTATTTTAACTCAGTAAAAAAAACTTTGTAATGCAGAAACCTGTAGCAAAATAGTGCGTATTTTTGTATATAGAGACCTTTCAGTTTTTGGTGCAGTTTTTGAGCAAAACACAGGAAAGGATTCAAAAGAGAGAAAAAATAGCTGTATTTCCGTAATGGTACCTATGCACATGCCAAAATTGTATAGTTTGATGAAAAGTTACTGCAGAAGAGGGAAAAGCCAACCTCTTCAGCAAGTCCATAGCAAAATCCACTTCTAGGACACGCAGATTTTACAGCAGATTTCCCATAGCATAAAATTCTGGTATTTGAAGTATAAAATGCCTTTGTTTTGAATGTTTGAATCCACTCCTGGCTTTGGCTCAAGAATCTAAACCAAAACTGCATCAAAAATTGAATGTTTAAATTCAAAGGAAAGTATTTACCTTAAAACACAACATATTTAAAATCAAAGAGATACATTTTTTTATACTACATATTGTATATAATGTGTTGACTTTTAGGACTCATGCACAAAAGAGTTTTCTTCTGAGGACTTTCTGTCCCTATTATACCTATACGGAAACCTCCAGCGTCTCTGTAGGTATAATTGACATACTGCGATTTACAGGATATTTTTCTTTAATGTGTGGATGGGATTAGCTAGAATATCATCCACTTTGCAGGTACTGTAAAACATTGTGCTTTTTGCCGTGGTGTTTCCACATGGCCAAATTGCCTCATTTACGCTATGTCAGGTCCTGGTCTCAAAGAGTTTTCTTTGGGAAAGACTTTTCTGATCTCAAAGGGTAAAACCCACCCTCTGATTTAACTACATGGTTCATGCACTGAGCTGCGAAATTCTTGTATGAGTGCATGAGTTTCTAGCCCCTAATTGTACATTAGATATGAATACCTTAATATGAATTAATATGAATTCAGTAGAAATCACCTAGCACAAGCTATTGGTTACCAATAGCTATGCTTGTTTTCATTTAAAGTGCATTTGTTACTGCCTAACTCTATGTTCACACTAGCGTTAGGCTTTCCGTTCTTTGGGTCCGCTTGGGGACCCGAAGAACAGAAACCTAATCTGCTTAAAAAGCAGTTACCCGCAGAAACCCGCAAACCCCATAGATAATGGGGGTCCATATCCTGCACAAATAAGACTAGGTTCACACTAGCGTTTGAACTACATTTGGGGTTTCTGCCCGGTTTCCGCTGGAAACATGCTGAGAGAAAAGTCCTGCTTGCAGGACTTTTCTTTCCACAAGTTTCAAGCAGATTCAGGGACAGAAACCCCAAATGTAGTTCAAACGCTAGTGTGAACCTAGTCTTATTTGTGCAGGATATGATATCGAGAAAGAAGTTGATCTCTGGTATGTATATGTTTCTATACCTTTAAGCTAGAGTAAATTTTGAAAACAGGAAACACCTCACACAGTGATACAGCTGACCAGAAAAAAATGTCAATCATCCTGTGTGGATCAGGACTCTCACCGTCTGTCCAAGGAGTCCTATCAAGATTTACTTTGCATTTTGAAATCCTGCTCCAAATCATAAATTGCAAAGCTGAACTTCTTTCTATCATACACTTTTCTTAAACACGGAAGCATAGATCACCTGACAGGTATACTTTAAGTGCAGTATATGTGATACTTACAGTCATATGAAAAAGTTTGGGCACCCCTATTAATCTTAATCATTTTTAGTTCTAAATATTTGGGTGTTTGCAACAGCCACTTCAATTTGATATATCTAATAACTGATGGACACAGTAATATTTCAGGATTGAAATGAGGTTTATTGTACTAACAGAAAATGTGCAATATGCATTAAACCAAAATTTGACCTGTGCAAAAATTTGGGTACCCTTATCATTTTATTGATTTGAATACTCCTAACTACTTTTTACTGACTTACTGAAGCACAAAATTGGTTTTGTAACCTCACTGAGCTTTGAACTTCATAGCCAGGTGTATCCAATCATGAGAAAAGGTATTTAAGGTGGCCAATTGCAAGTTGCTCTCCTATTTGAATCTCCTCTGAAGAGTGGCATCATGGGCTCCTCAAAACAACTCTCAAATGATCTGAAAATAAAGATTGTTCAACATAGTTGTTCAGGGGAAGGATACAAAAAGTTGTCTCAGAGATTTAACCTGTCAGTTTCCACTGTGAGGAACATAGTAAGGAAATGGAAGACCACAGGGACAGTTCTTGTTAAGCCCAGAAGTGGCAGGCCAAGAAAAATATCAGAAAGGCAGAGAAGAAGAATGGTGAGAACAGTCAAGGACAATCCACAGACCACCTCCAAAGAGCTGCAGCATCATCTTGCTGCAGATGGTGTCACTGTGCATCGGTCAACAATACAGCACACTTTGCACAAGGAGAAGCTGTATGGGAGAGTGATGCGAAAGAAGCCGTTTCTGAAAGCACGCCACAAACAGAGTTGCCTGAGGTATGCAAAAGCACATTTGGACAAGCCAGCTTCATTTTGGAAGAAGGTCCTGTGGACTGATGAAACAAAGATTGAGTTGTTTGGTCATACAAAAAGGCGTTATGCATGGCGTCAAAAAACACAGCATTCCAAGAAAAACACTTGCTACCCACTGTAAAATTTGGTGGCGGTTCCATCATGCTTTGGGGCTGTGTGGCCAATGCCGGCACCGGGAATCTTGTTAAAGTTGAGGGTCGCATGGATTCAACTCAGTATCAACAGATTCTTGAGAATAATGTACAAGAATCAGTGACGAATTTGAAGTTACGCCAGGGATGGATATTTCAGCAAGACAATGATCCAAAACACAGCTCCAAATCTACTCAGGCATTCATGCAGAGGAACAATTACAATTTTCTGGAATGGCCATCCCAGTCTCCAGACCTGAATATCATTGAACATCTGTGAGATAATTTGAAGCGGGCTGTCCATGCTCGGCGACCATCAAACTTAACTGAACTGGAATTGTTTTGTAAAGAGGAATGGTCAAAAATACCTTCATCCAGGATCCAGGAACTGATTAAAAGCTACAGGAAGCGACTAGAGGCTGTTATTTTTGCAAAAGGAGGATCTGCTAAATATTAATGTCACTTTTCTGTTGAGGTGCCCATACTTTTGCACCGGTCAAATTTTGGTTTAATGCATATTGCACATTTTCTGTTAGTACAATAAACCTAATTTCAATCCTGAAATATTACTGTGTCCATCAGTTATTAGATATATCAAATTGAAATGGCTGTTGCAAACACCCATATATTTAGAACTAAAAATGATTAAGATTAATAGGGGTGCCCAAACTTTTTCATATGACTGTATGTTCTTCTTTCTGGTCTCACAGTTAAATAACATACTGCCTTATACCAAGCTATTTCTCTGAATTTTGAGGAGGTGCTGCTTTTCTTTTAAAGTACCACAACATATCAGAAGTTGTAATTTAACCTTATTTTTTAGTTACCTTAGATACCTTTTTAGGTAAGATTAGATGTTTTCTTTTGGCAGATATAAAATGTATAATAATAGTTTATGCAGTACGGAAATAAGCACAGTTTGGCAATTAAAACAATGTTTGTCTGCTACATCTGAAGGATACAACTGGTGTTTGAAAGTATTTAGATGTATCCCATGATGTGCATAAATATATTGAAGATTTATTTATTTTGACTGATCAATAGCCTGTGAATAAATGCCACAGACTCATAGTCATAGCTATGCCAGGCATAAAAACAATTGATCTGGATGTATAATTTGACAAATATATTTTTAAAAGCACATAAATAAAAGATAAAAGTTATGTTATACTGTAGTCTCGCAAGAGTCACTAATTTTACTTTATTTTCATTAACTATTATAGCAAATCTGGCCCCTGAAAAGTCTCCCTTATATAAGGATAGTATATTAAATGCGCACAAACGTCCAAAAATAAAGTGGACTTTATTAGTTCTTGCCTGTGATAAAAAAAAAAAAAAATCAATATAGTCTTTCCTAAAAATGAATTGCTTTTACAGTGGGGAAAAAAAAGTATTTAGTCAGCCACAAATTGTGCAAGTTCTCCCACTTAAAAAGATGAGAGAGGTCTGTAATTGTCATCATAGGTATACCTCAACTATGAGAGACAAAATGAGAAAACAAATCCAGAAAATCACATTGTCTGATTTTTAAAGAATTTATTTGCAAATTATGGTGGAAAATAAGTATTTTTCAATAACAAATGTTCATCTCAATACTTTGTTATATATCCTTTGCTGGCAATGACAGAGGTCAAACGTTTTCTGTAAGTCTTCACAAGGTTGGCACACACTGTTGCTGGTATGTTGGCCCAATCCTCCATGCAGATCTCCTCTAGAGTAGTGATGTTTTGGGGCTGTCGCTGGGCAACATGGACTTTCAACTACCTTCAAAGGTTTTCTATGGGGTTGAGATCTGGAGACTGGCTAGGCCACTCCAGGACCTTGAAATGCTTCTTACGAAGCCACTCCTTCGTTGCTCTGGCGGTGTGCTTGGGATCATTGTCATGCTGAAAGACCCAGCCACGTTTCATCTTCAATGACCTTGCTGATGGAAGGAGGTTTGCACTCAAAATCTCACGATACATGGCCCCCCCCCCCTTCATTCTTTCATGTACACGGATCAGTCGTCCTGGTCCCTTTGCAGAGAAACAGCCCCAAAGCATGCTATTGCCACCCCCATGCTTCACAGTAGGTATGGTGTTCTTTGGATGCAACTCAGCATTCCCTCTCCTCCAAACACGCCGAGTTGTGTTTCTACCAAACAGTTCTACTTTGGTTTCATCTGACCATATGACATTCTCCCAATACTGTTCTGGAACATCCAAATGCTCTCTAGCAAGCTTCAGACGGGCCCGGATATGTACTGGCTTAAGCAGGGGGACACGTCTAGCACTGCAGGAACTGAGTCCCTGGTGTCGCAGTGTGTTACTGACGGTAGCCTTTGTTACGTTAGTCCCAGCTTTCTGCAGGTCATTTACTAGGTCCCCCCGTGTGGTTCTGGGATTTTTGCTCGCCGTTCTTGTGATCATGTTGACCCAACGGGGTGAGATCTTGCGTGGAGCCCCTGATCGAGGGAGATTATCAGTAGTCTTGTATGTCTTCCATTTTCTAATTATCACTCCCACAGTTGATTTCTTCACACCAAGCTGCTTGCCTATTGTAGATTCAGTCTTCCCAGCCTGGTGCAGGTCTACAATTTTGTTTCTGGTGTCCTTCCACAGCTCTTTGGTCTTCACCATAGTGGAGTTTGGAGTGTGACTGTTTGAGATTGTGGACAGGTGTCTTTTATACTGATAACAATGTCAAACAGGTGCCATTACTACAGGTAATGAGTGGAGGACAGAGGAGCCTCTTAAAGTAGAAGTTACAGGTCTGTGAGAGCCAGAAATCTTGCTTGTTTGTAGGTGACCAAATACTTATTTCCCACCATAATTTGCAAATAAATTCTTAAAAAATCAGACAATGTGATTTTCTAGATATGTTTTCTCATTTTGTCTCTCATAGTTGAGGTCTACCTATGACAGGGGTCCCCAAACTTTTTACACAGGGGGCCAATTCACTGTCCCTCAGACCGTTGGAGGGCCGGACTATAAGAAAAACTATGAAAATCCCTATGCACACTACACGTATCTCATTTTAAAGTAAAACAAAAAGGGAACAAATACAACATTCAAAATAAAGAAATAGTAAATTTAAGTCAACAAACTCACCATTATTTCAATGTGAAGTATGGGCCTGCTTTTGGCTAAGATGGTCAATGTCCGGTTCCATATTTGTCACTGCTAGCCGTAACAAGTGATGCAAGTGCACATCGGTTAGTCTAGATCTGGTTGGAGATTTCAGATGTTTCATTCTGGAAAAAGTCTGTTCACAAACATAAGTGCTGCCAAAGATTGTTGCCATTTTGAGTGCATGATTCCTGAGATTAGGATAGGTCTCAGAGGAGAGAGATGCATAGAAGTTAAGCAAGCTGCTTGCCTTGAATGCATCTTTCAGAGAGTCACAATTCTGCAATTCAGCCAGTTCCATTTGGTAAATTGCATCCACATTTTCAATGTCAATAGAAAATGGGTTACGGAAAAGCTGTATGTCCTGTTCATGGAGATGAAGCTCTTTAAATCTGAATTGAAACTCCTTTTGCAACTTTTCCAGTGAATTCACACACATTTCTTTTGGGAATGCAATCAAGGGGTTTTCCGCTAACAGATTTTGAGTTAAGGGGAGATGGCAGAAATTTTCCTCCTTCACTTGTTTGATAAGGAGGCCTAATTTTACTTCAAATGCTTTCACATGTGATTGCATATCACAGATGAGCTTCCCTTTTCCTTGAAGTTGCACATTGAAACTGTTGCGTAGCTCTGTTACATCTGTCAGAAAGGCGAGGTGCCATTTCCATTCTGCATCATTGAGCTCTGGTACTTATTTGTTTTTTGAAAGCATAAAATCTGTAATCTGAGGAAGTAAGTCATAAAAATGTCTCAAAACTCTCCCTCGACTCAGCCAACAGACTTCTGTGTGGTACAGAACATCTTCATAGGCAACATCTAGCTCAGACAGAAATTCCTGAAATTGTCTGTGGTTTAGTGCATTAGTTCTAATGAAGTTAACAGAAGATACCACAATTTTCATAACAGAGTCCCACTTCAGTGATTTACTACATAGCGCTTGTTGGTGGATGAGGCAATGTATGGCTATTGGATGAGAATGATTACGTTTGTCCATCTCTTGGTTAATGCGAGCAATTACTCCGTTCTTAGACCCCACCATGCTAGGCACACCATCAGTTGTCACACTGGCTAGTTTAGCCCAGTCCAGCTCCAAATCCTTCACAGTTTGGGAAAGCTTTTCATAGATATCCTCTCCTGTAGTTGTTCCTTTGATGCTTTGCAGTGCACCAAGCTCTTCCATGACTTCGAAATTGTCATTCATGCCACGAATAAAAATTAGAAGTTGTGCAGAATCACGAACATCATTGCTCTCGTCAAGTGCCAAGGAAAAATAAGAAAGTTTTCTTGCGGAGTTTTGCAAATGCTGATGCAAATTGTCTCCCATTTCTTCAATCCTTCGTGTAATTGTAGATCCTGAAAGACTAATTGTACTAAATAAGTCTGACTTTTCTGGACACATCTCTTTGGCAACAGAAAGAAGGCACTCTTTAACAAATTCTTCCTCCACGAATGGTCTGCCAGTGCACGCTATTAGCTTGGCAACTTGAAAACTTGCTCGCAGTGATGAAATATTTAGCTGCTTCTGCTTCACAAAAGTATTTTGCTGAGTTGTCAATGAATGTTTCAGTTTTAATATTTTATCTTTTCTTACATCTCCAACCAAACAATCATATTTATCTTTATGTTGAGTTTGATAATGTCGACGCAAATTGTATTCTTTGAACACAGCCACTATATTCTGACATATCAAACACACCGCTTTTTCCTTGTACTGTATGAAAAAGTAATCATAAGTCCACTGTTCTTTGAATATCCTACACTCTGAGTCAATTTTTCTCTTTTTTGACGTCATTGTTTCCTAGGGATTCCAAATTGCCATTAGTAAAATACCAATAGATATATATACAGCCCTACAAAAACAATATATGCCAACAATAATACTGTACACACACTGTACCTCAGATTATAACACTTACATACACTGTACACCCCAAATACAGCACAGTGCACCTCTGAAATGTGCTTCTCTCTTCCCGCAAATAGGTCCAGCACTCTGCCCCCATATAAGTCCAGCTCTCTCCCCCATATAGGTCCAGATCTTTCCCTCATATAGGTCCCATGCAGTCTCCCCCATATAGGTCCCATGCAGTCTCCCTCATATAGGGCCAGCTCTTTCCCCCATATAGGTCCCATGCCCCCCCCATATAGGTCCCATGCTCTCCCCCATATAGGTCCCATGCAGTCTCCCCCATATAGGTCCCATGCAGTCTCCCCCATATAGGTCCCATGCCCCCCCATATAGGTCCCATGCCCCCCCCCCCCCATATAGGTCCCATGCAGTCTCCCTCATACAGGGCCAGTTCTCTCCCCCATATAGGTCCAGGTCTCTCCCCCATATATGTCCAGCTCTCCCCCATATAGGTCCCATCAATCCCCCATATAGGTCCCATCAATCCCCCATATAGATCCAGCTCTCTGATCCCCCTCCATGCCCAGTAAAAAAAAAAGTGAAAATATACTTTACCTAGCACTGCAGCCGCTCCCGCGCTGTGGTCCTGGCTCCTCTGTCTTCGGCTGTAAGGCCTAGATGAGCACGTCGTGCGTCATGACGTGATCATTCTAGGTCCGAACGACGAGCGCCGAGCGTCTACACAAGAATGAGACTTCCCGTGTAGCGCTCGGTGGGTTATTTCAATTGTAAGCGCCTGTGCCCTCACAATTGAAATAACAAAAGGAAATTGCGACGCGGGCCGGGTGCGGATGACGAGCGCCGAGCGTCTACACAGGAACGAGACTTCCCGTGTAGCGCTCGGCGGGTTATTTCAATTGTAAGAGCCGCCTGTGCGCTCACAATTGAAATAACACAAGGAAATTGCGACGCGGGCCGGGTAAATGGCCTCCGGGGGCCGGATGCGGCCTGCGGGCTGTAGTTTGGGGACTCCTGACCTATGATGTCAATTACAGGCCAGTCTCATTTTTTTTAAGTGGGAGAACATGCACAATTGGTGGCTGACTAAATACTTTTTTTTCCCCACTGAATATTGTAATTCTATGGTATATATGTATACTGCTAATTCCTTTATTGCTGACATTTTCACATGTGACCTTGTGATGTTCACAAGCTGATAACAGATGCCTTGAAGAGAGACAGCTCTAATGTTTAGGCCACATAATGTTCTTTAGAGTTAACCTTAAAGAGGTTTTCCAGGCTAAATAATATTTTCTAATTAGGCCGTGATAGGAGAAAAAATAAAAAAAAGGTTCTCCGGTGTCCTCCCAGGACGGTCAGGTCCTGAAGCTTGGCTACATTCTTGCTGTTGAATTTGTCGCCGCCTGTGACATCCCAGGCTCCCTTACATGGTCCACTGATTGGCCTCAGCAGTCACGTGACTGCTGAGGCCAATCAGCAGCCTCAGGAAAGGAGGTAGTGATGTTCCCGGTTCTCTTGTTGATGTAGCTGTTTGGCTTCAGCTGTCATATCCACCGGAGCTGCAGGACCGGACCGCACATGGAGGGCCACAGCACTGGGGATAGGAGAGCATGGTTTTATTTTATTTTTTTCACCTACCCCATCATAATAATTAAATAAAATTTTAGTCTTGACAACCCCTTTAAGTTAACTAGAAGTCACATGTATAATTATGCTAATGTCTATGTCTCTTTGTTCTATTTACTATCTTTATCTATAATACTCTTTCTTGCTGTAACCTCACTTCATCTGCTTTATCTACCTGACAGACGGCTTTGTGTAAAAGTTTCCGCAACACTTGTCTCACAGTGATTGAAAGGCTGTTGTATATTAAAGACAGTTTGTCAATGTGATGCCAAACTAATCACAATACCTTGTAGAGGTGATTCTACAGTTTCCAAATATATTATTCTGCTCTGGAGCCCCATTTCCATGTCAATCAGTGTTTTATTGATATAAAAAGTGTTTGTCTGAGAGTCTAAAGATGATACCCAAACCCAGACAAGCTAAAACATTCCCCCCAAACATTTTTACCCCTCACTTGCATATGACTAAACATCAATTTACATGAAAATGGGGCTCCGAAGCTGAATAACAGAGGCATATTTGGAAACTGTAGAATCTTCTATACAAGGTACTGTGATTAGGTTTGTAACCGATTTTACTGCTGATAGACTCCCTTTAATGTAAAAACAGTAGGTAGCCATTAATCTTCAGAAATGTATTTCATCATCCAATCTGAAGCCTGTGACCCCCACACTGTAAAATTCTGCCTTCCTTACTTTCAATTTATATGATGTTTTCACTTTATGACATGCAATGCATAATGTGGTACTGCATTGTAGGATATAATCTGTGAGCCACACCATTGAGCTGACTGTGATTACTTACTGATTTTATTCAGACTGAAAAGTGGATCTTGCCATTTTCTGTTAGTAGTTAGAGCTGTTATCCCACACTACTGGAATGGCAATTCTTTCACTGCATAAATAGGCTGCTGTTCAAGGCTGAACAAGGTGAATGGAACTCTTCATTTTTCCTTTCTCCTTCATCTATCACCTTACTTTTATAAGTTTGACACTTCAGAATGATTCTTTTGGTTAGGCTGATTTACCAGATTACATAAATGTGATTACATCTCATTTCTTTCTAGACAAGTGAAGACCTTTCACAGATGTAACATGCTATATGCCCTTTGTCCTTATTGTCTATTCAAAATGTTCACTTTTGTAAGATTTTTGTATTTTAAGTCATAGTTTATGCACTTGGGCTGCAAATTCACAGTTTTTACATTTTTTTTTGCATGATTTATGTATTTATATGATTGCTTGGGTGTTTTTAATATTTCAAGTTTTTCTCACTAACTGTAATTTATGAGGGAATACATTCTTTATTTGATTTGTTCTTTATCCTCATCATACTTTGCTGGAAATCCATCCTACCTACTTCCACTAATAATAACGATACCCCTAACACTTCATTGCTTACAGAAACTTTGCAAGAACACAGTGTTTTATCTATATGGGACCAGATAATGTGCTTTAAAATAAGAACATCATCTTGCTTTATTTTATTTCATAAATAGTTTAGAGTCACAAAATATAACAGACAACAAACTTAGTGCTCCTTAACCCATGATGACCTCTCTCACTGTCTTTTTTTTTTTTTTTTTGGGGGGGGGGGGGGTGCAAATATTTTAAGTGTTAGGACCTACTCCATATAATATACTAACTAAGGTAAGTTCTGCATGTTGTAACATAAGAATAAAATACAGTATTAGAGGAGTCTAAGGGATTCCTCAGTGCTCACCCTGAACTTCACTGCAGTGAACCCTCTGGTTGCTAACCTCAAGAGTACAGTCATGGCCAAAAGTTTTGAGAATGACACAAATATTATATTTTCACATGATATGCTACCCTCTGGTTTTTATGTGTGTTTGTCAGATGTTTTTATCACATACAGAAATATAATTGCATTCATATTATGAGTAACAGAAGCTTATATTGACAGTTAGAATGAGTTAATGCAGCAAGTCAATATTTGCAGTGTTGACCCTTCTTCTTCAGGACCTCTGCAATTCTCCCTGGCATGCTCTCAATCAACTTCTGGACCAAATCCTGACTGATAGCAGTCCATTCTTGCAGAATCAATGCTTTAATTTTGTCTGAATTTGTTGGTTTTTGTTTGTCCACCCGTCTCTTGATGATTGACCACAAGTTCTCAATGGGATTAAGATCTGGGGAGTTTCCAGGCCATGGACCCAAAATCTCTATGTTTTGTTCCCTGAGCCATTTAGTTATCACCTTTGCTTTATGGCAAGGTGCTCCATCATGGTGGAAAAGGCATTGTTGAGCGCCAAACTGCTCTTGGACGGTTGGGAGAAGTTGCTCTTGGAGGACATTCTGGTACCATTCTTTATTCATGGCTGTGTTTTTAGGCAAGACTGTGAGAGAGCCGATTCCCTTGGCTGAGAAGCAACCCCACACATGAATGGTTTCAGGATGCTTTACAGTTGGCATGAGACAAGACTGGTGGTAGCGCTCACCTCTTCTTCTCCGAATAAGCTGTTTTCCAGATGTTCCAAACAATTGAAAAGGGGATTCATCAGAGAAAATGACTTTACCCCAGTCCTCAGCAGTCCACTCCCTGTACCTTTTGCAGAATATCAGTCTGTCCCTGATGTTTTTTCTGGAGAGAAGTGGCTTCTTTGCTGCCCTCCTTGAGACCAGGCCTTGCTCCAAGAGTCTCCGCCTCACAGTGCGTGCAGATGCACTCACACCTGCCTGCTGCCATTCCTCAGCAAGCTCTGCACTGCTGGTAGCCCGATCCCGCAGCTGAAACACTTTTAAGAGACGGTCCTGCCACTTGCTGGTCTTTCTTGGGCGCCCTGGAGCCTTTTTGGCACCAATGGAACCTCTCTCCTTGAAGTTCTTGATGATGCGATAGATTGTTGACTGAGGTGCAATCTTTCTAGCTGCAATACTCTTCCCAGTTAGGCCATTTTTGTGCAGTGCAATGATGACTGCACGTGTTTCTTTAGAGATAACCATGGTTAACAGAAGAGAAACAATGATGGCAAGCACCAGACTCCTTTTAAAGTGTCCAGTGGTGTCATTCTTACTTAATCATGACAGATTGATCTCCAGCCCTGTCCACACCTGTGTTAATGGAGCAATCACTGAAACGATGTTAGGTGGTCCTTTTAAGGCAGGGCTGCAATGATGTTGAAATGTGTTTTGGGGGATAAAGTTCATTTTCTAGGCAAATATTGACTTTGCAAGTAATTGCTGTTAAGCTGATCACTCTTTATAACATTCTGGAGTATATGAAAATTGCCATTAGAAAAACTGAAGCAGTAGACTTTGTAAAAATTAATATTTGTATCATTCTCAAAACTTTTGGCCATGACTGTAGACTGCAATAAGAACAGATGATGTAAACCGACAAGTTACCAAACTGGCAAGCAGAATTCATGGTCATACAATATAGAGGTTGTGGCAGGAAGAATTCAGTTACAACTGTAGTCAGGTGGAGGTCATAGACAAGAATACATATTCAATTCACAAACTGGGTTAGTAACAGCAAATTCAGGAACAAACACCTTAGCAGACTTTAGGAACCAAATGGACCTTTTTGCTGAAACATAGGAATAAGACACCAAAAGAGTAGCAGAAAAAGAGTGGAGACACCCATGTATAAATATAAACAATGAATGTATGAGTCAATAAAGACTGATATGCTCCAATATTGTAACACTGATTTACTTGGATCACTCAGAAAAAATTTAATATATACCAAAAAAAGGAAAGAAAAACAGGCCCAAATAGTCTAAAGTTAATTACAGCTATATTATTATGATCAGGTAAACAGAGTTATACCACAGAGTTGCATAGGCGTATCACAGGAGGGTGTATGCAGCAAAAGAGTGTAATAATGGTCCAAAATAAAGACACTGAATGGCTCACTTACAATAAATAACAAATAGCAAAAAAAAAAAAAAATGTCAAAAGCACAATACTAATAACATCACATGTCAAGGAACACTAGAGCCAAATGTCCACCACATATCACATAATGGTAGTTAAGTAAAATACATATTATCATACTAAAAGTGTAACAAATAAAGAAATAAGGAAAAGGACACATTAACTATATTAAGCTTCTGTCCTCCTGGGATGATGCCTACCCCAATGCACATTTCAGTGCTACCTTCTTCACCTGGAAGTCTTTTCGAATGTTTTTAGAAGTTATTGCTATTTGTTATTTATTATGAGCCATTCAATGTTTTTGTTTTGGGCCATTCTTATATTTTATCGCTGTATATACAGCGCCTATGCAACCCTGCAGTATAACTCTTTTTAACTGACTATTTTTAATATTTTGTAGTAAAACTGTGATTATTTTTATGCTATTTGGGCCTGTTGGACTCTTTTTCTTATTTTCTATATATTGCTCAGGCATAGAGAGGTATGGAAAGGGTGCTAATAAAGCCTGTAACAGCTGGATGTTGGCTGGGGAGGGGATGTATTGGTATGTGTTGGTCCTTTAAAAAGCAGGAGTCAAAGCGCATATTCATGTATCTACAGCAGTGGGACCAGGAGAGCAGCTGTGGGGATGGGGAGACCAAAGATCAAGAACACAAGCAGAACTACAAGCCTAATGGTTATGGGGTTCAGGGGACCAGTCAAACCTGACCAAACTGGCATTTTTGTGGTATCATGGATCAAGCCTTCCCCCCAGAACAAGAAAGATCCTGTGCTGGAAATCTGTGGCCATGACAGCAGGCAGTCAGACAGCAGGCTTGTTTGGCATTGATTTGTATTATAGTTTGCTCTATGCAGCCTGTAATACAAATTCCGATATTTTGCAATGCATTAATATTGTAATGCATTGCACTAATGATCAGACCTTCTGTGTTTCAAGACCCCTAGAGGGTCTAATAATTACGGTAAATGTAAAAAACATATTTAAAAAAATTTTAAATAATTAAAAATTCAGCTTATATAAAAACACAGATTAGCTATCCCTTTGTCTGAAAATGCCTAGTCTACAAACTTATAGAAATATTTTTCCCATATTTTTCCATCCCAACACTATAGCAGAAATAAAATCAAAATAGCTGAACAGCAGTTTTTTTGCTGTTTTGCCTCTCATAAAATTTTTTATAAAAAGTGATTAAAGCAATAGACATACCCTAAATTGGTATAACTAAAAAGTACATCTGACCCTGCAAATAAAGATGCCTTATGCATCCCCATACACAGAAATATAAAAAAGTGATGTCATGTCAGAATATGGCGACTCCAATAATATATATATATATATATATATATATATATATATATATATATATATTTTTTTTTTTTTTTAAGTTTTGGATTCTTTTTAAAGAGGTTAAAATGTAAAGAAACTACATCAATTTGGTACCCCTGGAATCGTACCGACCCAGAGAACACAGGTGTCAATTTGAATGCACAGTGAATGTCGTAAAAACAAAGCCCATAATGAAGTTGCACAAACACAATTTTTCTCCAATTCCAGGCCATTCTGAATTTTTCCCAGCTTCTCAGTACATTGTACAGAATATTAATTACAAAGTACAATTTGTCCCACAAAAATTAAGCTCTCATATGGCTCTGTGAACGGAAAAATAAAAAAAAGTTATGGGGTTTGGAAGACGGGGAGTTAAAAACGAAAATCAAAAACTGCTGCAGCGGGAAGTAGTTAAAAAAAAAGAGGAACATGCCAGTAGTCAATGAAGAGATGGGTTAGGGCTAGGGTAAATAAAGTAATATAGTTGGGATTGGATCATGTGTGCCGGTGGCAAGGTACAGTTTGGAGAGTAAGGTGCAAATTTTTTCTTCAGTAATGGTGAAGGCTATGTGGGAAGGTTCTCAATGTTGTATTCAAGATATGATGCAAAATCCTAAGCTGAGATGGAAATATGAGAGGGGGCATTAGGGAAGGTTCAAAATATTTCTTTTTAGGTCTGTGAGACAGAGAAGTTATTACAACTAAGCGAAGTGGTCCTAGTAGTTCAGCAGAATTGAGTACAGACTTAAAATTGAGACTGCTTGTTTATTGCATGTAATAGGGTTTTCCTTGGAGTGCGTTTTCTTCCAATGCCACTCTACAACCCTGCAAGCTTGCCTCATTTTTCCATTGATTGGTGTGCCAGGGCTACCTATTTGTTGAGTTCTGCTGTAAGTGAGTTTATCGTTAGCATTTACACTGACAAATTGTCACTATGAATACTCAAAGACAATGAATTGTAATGATTATTAGCAAGTATAAACAGGATTTTAGAATTAGCTTTTCCTGGCCATTATGGCCTATTTTCAGCCTTGCTCATCAATGGGAACCTATCAGCTAAGGATAGGAGTAAAAGAGATCCTATTCTTTTTTTATATCTACAAAAGACTAATTTAGTATTCTACAGCAATTAAAAACTTGTAGAAAAGTTATTTCCTGGTTTTTTACACTCGAGCCAAACACTAATCTTTACTTTATTTTAAACCACATAAAGCCAATGAAGGGTGACGAGTACTATATATCTTTTATTTGGCAAGGAAATGGACAACTTGAATTTAATTAAAACATGAACATTGCACAGAATGCTAAATTTTAAGTTAACATCAGCACCAATGTAGCAAAATGCGAATTTATTAATGTATGTCAATATTCCTTAAAGGATATGCAAATTACAGTTCTTTCCCTTGGCAGGCAGAATGTTGTTACTTGCACAGCGTACAAGTGCAGAATGACAATATTTTCCTCATTGCAATATGCCTTGCTATTTGGTAAAATAGTTCTCTTGATATCCTTTGCAGGGGTTCTCTCCCTAATGCTTTTGCTGGGGTGGATTAATTGGTGTTTATCTTTAGAACAAGCATCTGACATTACTTGGAAGACTTCATGGTCTAATTTGCATGTAAGCATTACTATCAGTGGAGACTTAGAAAGAAAACATTTCACATACTCATTTGCATGTAATGTTCAGCACAACTTCTGTGTGCAAGTGTTGTCATGAAGCTATGAATTTAAAAGAACTGTTTTCAGCAACCATTTCTCTATCCTTCAAAAGCAAACTCATAAGGGTAGTAGTCAGAACACATGCTTTGGTAAATGATTTTGAAAATTACATTGACATTGCAAAGGTCGAAATAAAGGTTGCAAAGAAAGAAAATAGCTTCAACATTTTCTAATTACTTTATTCAAGTGAAAAATAAAAAAGATACAAAGTGTTTATAAAGTAGTCTATAGACTTTTTTTTAATGAAATCTAAGTTATTGGCAATAGAAAGTTTAATCCCTTATTTTCCTGTCACTGTTCAGACCTTTGCTTATAATCCCTGGTTCTCACATTTACTCCAACGAACAATAATAGAATTGAACAGGAAATATATATCGTACCTTAATTTTTTCCAAACAACAAATTCAGCAACCCCTTGAATACCTTGTTATTTTCATTAAACCATTCAGGAACAATTTGGCACAGTGCATTATCCTGTAGAAAAGACCACCACTATCAGGAAATACTGTTAACATCATTGTCTACAATAATGTTTAGGTAGGTGGTACATGTCAAAGCAAAATTCACTTGAATTGTCAGGATCTAAGGATTCCAGCAGAACATAGTCCAGAATATCACATTGCCTCCTTCAACTACGTCTTCACATAGTGTATCCTGGTGCCATCTTTTTTCCACAATAGGTTACAAAAACAGCTGAATGAAGCTGTTCTCTACTGTTTTTATAACTCCCAACAGGAGTAAGTAGGAGTCATGGAAACAGCACAGTGAACTATGCTGTTTCCATATCTTCAGGGTTATGGGAATTAATATGAGAGTTAAGCTATAATCACACAACAGTGAATTTTTTTTTTTAACGGACATCACCTGGCAGCATTTAATTTAATGTCAGCTCTTCACATGACTGTTATTTTGATGGTCCATTGTAACAGACCGTCAAACTATAGGTCATGTTCTATTTTTGTCTACTTTCATGGAGATTTGAGTGTATGGGGGATCCAGGAAAAAGGTATCCCTCTGGTGCAAGATGGCAGTGAAAAATGGATGGCTGCCTGAATGTAGCCTTACAAAGAAAAAAATAAAACAGCTGTATTCAACAGTCTCACAGCGGGTTCTACACCATTCCCTATTACTTCATATCTCACAGAAAATAAATGGTTTCAAACGATAAAACTTAACTTTTACTATTTTAATATAAAAAATACACAAAGGACGTCCACTAATCTACTAAAAGACAGATCAATGTGGTCTGTGCCTGCCTATTCAAAGTTTATTCAGGATTTAAATGTTAGACAGTATTCACACTCTCCAACTTTCCACTGGACCTAGGGTGTAATTAGATACTTTCACCACCCTTAGACTAAGGTTATAGTATCACGGCTGCATCATACAACAGGTCAGTATTTTGTCAGCTGCTCTTAGTGCTAGGAAAACCCAAACACCTGGTCCCCACACACATAATTTGTAAAGCATCACTGACTAGACTCCTGCACAGCCATGATATACCTCCACAACCCTAGTCTGTAGTATGTACATATGCCAGTAATCTAGGCACAGGTCACAGTAACTTCATTTCCTGTCATTAAAATGTTATAACCATAAGGGAAACCACGATATTCTGACCCTTATACTCAATAAACACCTATATTGCCGCCATTACTGATATCCCCTATGTTGACTTCAGGGATATACAGCTACCATTTCCATTAGTGACTCAAATTCCACCAACTAATCTCCAGGCTACTCAGACTGCCCCAGTCTCCTGTCAGTCCTTCATGCCCCCAAGTGGTATGGCTTGTGGTCAACTAACTCAAAAATAGAAAATAAACTTGCTCTACGCGTTTCCCCTGTGTTATCTTTATCAGGTTCATCAGGAGCCAATGCTAATAAACTTATCAATTGGTCTAAGCTGCTATAAATATTTTTCAAAAATGCAGTTACAATTGCAGTTCCTGGAGCACTGATGGTGTGCTCCAGTGTATAGAGTAGCCGACGCCACACTGAGCCTTGCCTGCTTTATAAAGGTCAGCCCATTCATTCGGTGCCACCCCCTTTCCTAATGCTGTCTGCAGTGAGCCAATAGAAATCACTAGCTCACTCCACCTATCACGCCTCCTAGGGGGTGTGTCCACCTCAGTCCTCTACTGGGTTCATGTGACTGCCGATCATGTGACCACTGAATGTAAACAATTCCAGTGATCCAGCGCTAGACGGTGAATCTACTGATTAAAGTGGGGAGATTATCGGAGTTGACGATCCCTCAGCGAAATAAAATGAACTTGACTTCCCCAGAGATGAAGGCACTATTGAATTTAGAGAGGGATAGGTCCATTGTTATTAAGCCCTCCGATAAGGGGGGCAACATTGTGATCATGAATAGGGATGAATATGTGATGATGTGCATGGACATCCTCTCTATACGGGATAATTATGAGATCTTGTGTACTGATCCTACATCAGATTACATGATTGAACTGCGTACCATTCTGGATGAGGCAAGACAGAATGGTCTTATCAGTAGGAAGGAATGGGAGTTCATGTGCCCTAAATTTCCACGTATGGCTACCTTCTATTGTCTCCCCAAGGTGCACAAGGGGTATCCTCCCCTTAAGGGGCGTCCAATTGTCTCGGGCATCGGCGGCATAACTGAAGGGGCCAGCGCATATGTGGATAAGATCTTGCGTCCATTTGTGCTGGCCCTGCCGTCGTATGTCCGGGACACTATGGACGTTTTGAGGCACCTTGAGGGAGTACAGGTTACAGCTAATTCATCATTGGCAAGCTTGGACGTGGAGGCGTTATACAGCTCCATACCCCATGATTTGGGGTGTGGGGCTGTGGAGTATTTCCTACATATGAGGGGCATACACATGGATTCCCATAATCAGTTGGTCATGAAACTGATGAGATTTATCCTGTCTCGGAATGTATTTACGTTCAATAGACGCTTCTTCCACCAGTTGCAGGGTTCTGCCATGGGCAGCCCTGCATCCCCGACATATGCCAACTTGTTCTTGGGGTGGTGGGAGGAGCGTCACGTCTTTTCTGAGGCATGGGAGGAATGGACTAGACACATCCTCCTATGGCTCAGATACATTGATGACATATTGTTAATATGGACTGGCTCAGTGGAATGTTTCTGGGAGTTTGTGAGGAAATTGAACATTAATGATTTGAACTTGAAATTCACAGCGACCATCAGTCAAAACAATATTAATTTCCTGGACCTTAGTATATCAATTGGGAGTGATGGGAATATATCCACCACTTTGTATCGTAAGGAGACAGCAACAAACAATCTCTTGAGGTGGGAAAGCTCCCACCCGAGACCACTTCGTAGTGGGATCCCCAAGGGACAGTTTTTACGTGTACGCAGAAACTGTTCTTCGGTCCAGGAATTTAATACTCAATCTCAATTATTAGAGCAAAGATTTAGGAGTAGAGGGTACCCGAAAAATGTGCTCCAGGATGCTAGACGTTTTGCGACAGAATGTGACAGACAAAGATTACTTATACCAAAAGATGAACCGCCTCCCCAAAATATCATTAGATTAATCGGGACATTTGATCAAGGTTTCAGAATGGTGGTTGACATATTGAGATCATATTGGGATATCCTTCGACAGGACCCTGATTTAAGGGATAGGGTATCTGAATATCCATCAATCACCTACAGAAGAGGTCGGAACCTCAGAGACAGACTAGTTCATAGTCATCTGGAACCAGAGGAGTCTGGGGGTACCTGGTTGGGGAGTGAAAGACCGGCAGGCACATTTAGGTGTGGTGGTTGTAGGGCCTGTGAATTTATTTTGAAGGGACTTGAAGTTACGGCGGCAGCTACGGGTAAAAAATATTATACAAGAGATTTCATTAATTGCCGCTCTGTGGGTGTGGTGTATGTCACATCCTGTCCGTGCCCAGTGAATTACGTGGTTAAAATGAAAAGAGAATTACGTCGTAGGATATTAGATCATGTGGGATATATTAACAGGAGAGAAGAACGTCCCCTGAGTTTACATTTCTGGAGCAAACATGGAGGTGACCCATCTACACTGAGATTTCAGGGCATTGAGTTAGTACGCAAATCACCACGAGGAGGAGATTGGGATAGGGCAATTTTGAGGAAGGAAGCGGAATGGATATTTAGGTTTGACTGTGTCAAACCTAGAGGCCTCAATGATTTGACATCCTTTGCGCCATTTATTGAAGAAAGATGAATAGGGGTGAGAAATATGGGAGTAGTATCGTGTCATTTATTGCCCCGTATTTAGATGGGTAGATGTTAAGGGGTCTCTCTTCCGCTATCTTTTGCATTGCCTGAATCTAGGTGGTGAGGTACGATTTACAATATAATGTTGTGGTGATTGATGGGTCGTAGCTACGATGTACGGTAGTTTTGGTACGCAATCAGAGGGTTGAGAAATAGAAAAGAGTTAGAGTTGTAGGGATTGACCATTAGGAGGTATGCAAATGGATCTGAGTGGGATGGTTAGGTTATCTATAGTTTGATGGGGAACAATAAGGGAGAGCCCACTGTATGTGAACTATGTTAACTATGATAGGTAGATTTATGATCCATCCGCTGTCACGGTCTGGGGTTATACCTAACCTCCGACTCCTTTAGAGTACGGTTGTGATAGGATAATATGGATCCGGATTGAACTCTGTTTTGGATATCTCCCCTCTGGTTTTATGACCTGGTATATGGAGGAATGGAGGTTAAGTATACAAAATTACCAGTTGGCCCTTGATCATCCGAATGGCTGAGACGCAGCGGCCTGATGATCAGCAGCTTATGTAGATTAGGTGAAAATCAAATGTGAATCAGTAAATTCACCGTCTAGCGCTGGATCACTGGAATTGTTTACATTCAGTGGTCACATGATCAGCAGTCACATGAACCCAGTAGAGGACTGAGGTGGACACACCCCCTAGGAGGCGTGATAGGTGGAGTGAGCTAGTGATTTCTATTGGCTCACTGCAGACAGCATTAGGAAAGGGGGTGGCACCGAATGAATGGGCTGACCTTTATAAAGCAGGCAAGGCTCAGTGTGGCGTCGGCTACTCTATACACTGGAGCACACCATCAGTGCTCCAGGAACTGCAGTTGTAACTGCATTTTTGAAAAATATTTATAGCAGCTTAGACCAATTGATAAGTTTATTAGCATTGGCTCCTGATGAACCTGATACAGATAACAAAGGGGAAACGCGTAGAGCAAGTTTATTTTCTATTTTTGAGTTAGTTGACCACAAGCCATACCACTTGGGGGCATGAAGGACTGACAGGAGACTGGGGCAGTCTGAGTAGCCTGGAGATTAGTTGGTGGAATTTGAGTCACTAATGGAAATGGTAGCTGTATATCCCTGGAGTCAACATAGGGGATATCAGTAATGGCTGCAATTTAGGTGTTTATTGAGTATAAGGGTCAGAATATCATAGTTTCCCTTATGGTTATAACATTTTAATGACAGGAAATGAAGTTACTGTGACCTGTGCCTAGATTACTGGCATATGTACATACTACAGACTAGGGTTGTGGAGGTATATCATGGCTGTGCAGGAGTCTAGTCAGTGATGCTTTACAAATTATGTGTGTGGGGACCAGGTGTTTGGGTTTTCCTAGCACTAAGAGCAGCTGACAAAATACTGACCTGTTGTATGATGCAGCCGTGATACTATAACCTTAGTCTAAGGGTGGTGAAAGTATCTAATTACACCCTAGGTCCAGTGGAAAGTTGGAGAGTGTGAATACTGTCTAACATTTAAATCCTGAATAAACTTTGAATAGGCAGGCACAGACCACATTGATCTGTCTTTTAGTAGATTAGTGGACGTCCATTAGTGGACGTCCTTTGTGTATTTTTTATATTAAAATATTAAAAGTTAAGTTTTATCGTTTGAAACCATTTATTTTCTGTGAGATATATAGCTGTATTCAACAGTTTCCTTAACTCCTATCCATCTCAGGGAGGCAGAGACAGGGATATTACCATCTCAGGCTGACATGGGAATAATGCCTTAAGTGAAGGTCACACTCCTGGCCATCCACATGATGAGTAAACAGACCAAGCCACCTTTTCCACTGCTCCATGGTCCATGTGCCCATCGCAAGGGCTTTCAGCAATGGACCAAGGTCAGTATGACACTATGACCTGTCTGTAGCTGTACAGACACATACACATCAAGCTGCAATGCACTATGTGTTCTGACACCTTTCTATCATAACTGTAACATTTTCAATATATGTGCTACAGTAATTCTTCTTTTGACCAGGTTATCATTTGCCCCTGTCCCCATGCACATTAATCAGCTGTGGGCAGTGGCGTAACGATCACGGTTGCAGGGGGTGCGACCGGGCCCGGCAGGGTATGGGGCCCGTGGCCAGCTGGAGATGGCTGGGCCCTGGACCACTATACAGTCATGGCCAAAAGTTTTGAGAATGACACAAATATTTTCACATGATCTGCTGCCCTCTGGTTTTTATGTGTGTTTGTCAGATGTTTTTATCACATACAGAAATATAATTGCATTCATATTATGAGTAACAGAAGCTTATATTGACAGTTAGAATGAGTTAATGCAGCAAGTCAATATTTGCAGTGTTGACCCTTCTTCTTCAGGACCTCTGCAATTCTCCCTGGCATGCTCTCAATCAACTTCTGGACCAAATCCTGATTGATAGCAGTCCATTCTTGCAGAATCAATGCTTTAATTTTGTTTGAATTTGTTGGTTTTTGTTTGTCCACCCGTCTCTTGATGATTGACCACAAGTTCTCAATGGGATTAAGATCTGGGGAGTTTCCAGGCCATGGACCCAAAATCTCTATGTTTTGTTCCCTGAGCCATTTAGTTATCACCTTTGCTTTATGGCAAGGTGCTCCATCATGCTGGAAAAGGCATTGTTGAGCGCCAAACTGCTATTGAACGGTTGGGAGAAGTTGCTCTTGGAGGACATTCTTGTACCATTCTTTATTCATGGCTGTGTTTTTAGGCAAGACTGTGAGAGAGCCGATTCCCTTGGCTGAGAAGCAACCCCACACATGAATGGTTTCAGGATGCTTTACAGTTGGCATGAGACAAGACTGGTGGTAGCGCTCACCTCTTCTTCTCCGAATAAGCTGTTTTCCAGATATTCCAAACAATCGAAAAGGGGATTCATCAGAGAAAATGACTTTACCCCAGTCCTCAGCAGTCCACTCCCTGTACCTTTTGCAGAATATCAGTCTGTCCCTGATATTTTTTCTGGAGAGAAGTGGCTTCTTTGCTGCCCTCCTTGAGACCAGGCCTTGCTCCAAGAGTCTCCGCCTCACAGTGCGTGCAGATGCACTCACACCTGCCTGCTGCCCTTCCTCAGCAAGCTCTGCACTGCTGGTAGCCCGATCCCGCAGCTGAAACACTTTTAAGAGACGGTCCTGCCGCTTGCTGGTCTTTCTTGGGCGCCCTGGAGCCTTTTTGGCACCAATGGAACCTGTCTCCTTGAAGTTCTTGATGATGCGATAGATTGTTGACTGAGGTGCAATCTTTCTAGCTGCAATACTCTTCCCAGTTAGGCCATTTTTGTGCAGTGCAATGATGACTGCACGTGTTTCTTTAGAGATAACCATGGTTAACAGAAGAGAAACAATGATGGCAAGCACCAGCCTCCTTTTAAAGTGTCCAGTGGTGTCATTCTTACTTAATCATGATAGATTGATCTCCAGCCCTGTCCTCATCAACACACACACCTGTGTTATGGAGCAATCACTGAAACGATGTTAGGTGGTCCTTTTAAGGCAGGGCTGCAATGATGTTGAAATGTGTTTTGGGGGATAAAGTTCATTTTCTAGGCAAATATTGACTTTGCAAGTAATTGCTGTTAAGCTGATCACTCTTTATAACATTCTGGAGTATATGCAAATTGCCATTAGAAAAACTGAAGCAGTAGACTTTGTAAAAATTCATATTTGTATCATTCTCAAAACTTTTGGCCATGACTGTACATACTGGTATTGGAAAGGGGCCCTGGCATATTGCCAGGCCCCTTTCCAACTGATGGCAGGGCAGGGCACCCAGGGAAGGTGACTGAAAACAATAAATACATATTCTCACCTCTCCTGGGCACAGTGTTCTCTCCGCCGCTCTTCCATCATGTGACTGAGGACTGTGATTAGGCCCCAGCGGTCACATGGGGCGCGGCTGCGTAATGACGTCAGTGCGCCCCCAAGTGACCGCTGAGGCCTAATCACAGGCCTCAGCAGCAATGTCAGAAGAGGGCCTGGATGAAGATGGCAGGATGGAGCAAGGATGCCAAGGAAAGGTAAGGCAAGGTGAGTATGAATGTTTGATATTTTGAATCAACTTTCCTGGGCCTCCGATTATTATACTCTGGAGTCTGAGGAGACCCCAGAGTATAATAATAGCACCGAAGCCGAGGGGGGCTGTTGGGAGCATATAATACTGTGTGGGGACCACTATGGAGCATATAATACTGGGGCGGGGGCCACTGTAGAGTATATAATACTGAGTGAGGGCCAGTGGTGAACCTAGCCTCTTTGCTGCCTGAGGCGGACTATAGAAAGACGCCCCCCCCCCAAAAAAAAAAAAAAAAAAAAATTGAGTTTCCATGCTACTAGCTTCACACGGTGTTATCGTCGCACAATATACACAATACACAAAGTTATAAAACAGTTTTTAAGAATTCTTCTTCCTGTATTACTTCAGTATCAGATCAACAACACGGCATTAACAATGAAAGTAACTTCACATATCTTCTGCTTGGTGGATGGACGAGCCCACGAGGCCCCCATTGTCTATAATAGGAGCGCCGCAGATAGCTGAGTACTGGACTTCGGGTATCTTTGGCACTCCCATTAAAGTGAATGAGAGTCACATTCTGTGACTTACAGGTGACGTCTCTGACTAATCGGTCACATTTCCCTTCTCTTCCCTTTGGACCGCCATGACCATTTCTTCCAGCTGTGACTTGTCTCTGTAAAGTTGGCAACACAGACATCTTTGACTCCTCACTTTTCCAGGCATCCAACCCACATTGTCCTCACCTACACAAAGCCCCCATTCTGCTGCAACCCCCAATTATAAAATATATGATATAACCCCCCATAATGAATAATACTCCCAAGTGCATCTTTATATTAATAATGTCCGTGTGTACCCTGTATAAATAGTGCCCCTTATTAATAATACCCCAGGTGTTAACTAATTAAAAGGTTTTCCAGGTCATTAATAAACTAATCAGTGGGGCTCAAAAACCCAGGGCCCCCACTGATCAGCTGTTTGAATGGTACCTGTGTAAGCGCCGTGACCACTTCTCTGTTTACATAGTGTAATTCATCTCATAGCGGCCATGTAATGTAACTACAGCCTCGTCCTGTACATGTCTACAGTATGTGACAAGGCTACAATTACATCACACGGTCACTATAAACAGACAGCGTATAATATAAACAGGTGCCATAGCCCATGTTTATAGCGCCCCATTTACAAACACTATAATGTTCCACAGCAGCCCCTGCACACTGTATTACACAGTATTATGGCCCGCAGTGGCCCCTGCACATTGTATTATGCCTCGCAGCGGCCCCTGCACACGGTATTATGCTCCATAGTGGCCCCTTGCACACGATATTATGCCCCGCAGTGGCCACTGCACACGGTATTATGTTCCACAGCAACTCCTGCAAACAGTTTTATGCTCCCTAGTGGCCCCTGCACATGGTATTATGCCCCATATTAGCCCCTGCACACGGTATTGTGCTCCATATTGACCCCTGCACACGGTATTATGCTCCACAGTGGCCACAACACACGGTAACATAGTGGCCCCTGCACTGGTATTATGCTCTATAGTGGCCCCTGCACTGGTATTATACTCCATAGTGGCCCCTGCACTGGTATTATCCTCCATAGTGGCCCTTGCACTTGTATTATGCTCCATAGTGGCCCCTGCACTTGTATTATGCTCCATAGTGTCCCCTGCAGACCCCAGAGTATAATGATTGGAGACCCAGGGGAGAATACAAACATAAAAACCAGTGTTACTTACCTATCCTGGACACCGGTGCACTCCTTGCAGCTTTCGGCCCTGTTTAATTGCGCACACACGTCACGTGATCAGGCCGGCGACACGACCTGATGACGTCACCAGAGGCCTCAAGCCTGCTCGGAGTTACATCGGATTGCAGGAGGTGAGTAACATTGGTTTTTATGTTCCCTCACCAACCCTAGGCCTCCGATTATTATACTCCGGGGTCTGAATAGACCCCGGAGTATAATAATCGGGGTCTGAATAGACCCCGGAGTATAATAATAGTAGTATTTGCGGCCCGAGGCCTAACTTACCGATGCCCGCGGCCGCTCACAGCGGCATCCACTTCCCTTTCTGCGTCCCATAGCAGAAGGGGAAGCGGGGGCGGCCACGAGCAGATGCGGGGTAGGTAAATAAATAGGCCGTGACTTGCCGGGGATACTACAGCAGGTTTTTTATATACAGTACAGACCAAAAGTTTGGACACACCTTCTCATTCCAAGAGTTTTCTGTATTTTCATGACTATAAAAATTGTAGATTCACACTGAAGACATCAAAACTATGAATTAACACATGTGTAATTATATACTTAACAAAAAAGTGTGAAACAACTGAAAATATGTCTTATATTCTAGGTTCTTCAAAGTAGCCACCTTTTGCTTTGATTACTGCTTTGCACACTCTTGGCATTCTCTTGATGAGCTTCAAGAGGTAGTCACCTGAAATGGTCTTCCAACAGTCTTGAAGGAGTTCCCAGAGATGCTTAGCACTTGTTGGCCCTTTTGCCTTCACTTTGCGGTCCAGCTCACCCCAAACCATCTCGATTGGGTTCAGGTCTGGTGACTGTGGAGGCCAGGTCATCTGGTGTAGCACCCCATCACTCTCCTTCTTGGTCAAATAGCCCTTACACAGTCTGGAGGTGTGTTTGGGGTCATTAACCTGTTGAAAAATAAATGATATTCCAACTAAACGCAAACCGGATGGAATAGCATGCCGCTGCAAGATGCTGTGGTAACCATGCTGGTTCAGTATTCCTTCAATTTTGAATAAATCCCCAACAGTGTCACCAGCAAAGCACCCCCACACCATCACACCTCCTCCTCCTCCATGCTTCACGGTGGGAACCAGGCATGTAGAGTCCATTCGTTCACCTTTTCTGCGTCGCACAAAGACACGGTGGTTGGAACCAAAGATCTCAAATTTGGACTCATCAGACCAAAGCACAGATTTCCACAGGTCTAATGTCCATTCCTTGTGTTCTTTAGCCCAAACAAGTCTCTTCTGCTTGTTGCCTGTCCTTAGCAGTGGTTTCCTAGCAGCTATTTTACCATGAAGGCCTACTGCACACAGTCTCCTCTTAACAGTTGTTGTAGAGATGTGTCTGCTGCTAGAACTCTGTGTGGCATTGACCTGGTCTCTAATCTGAGCTGCTGTTAACCTGTGATTTCTGAGGCTGGTGACTCGGATGAACTTATCCTCCGCAGCAGAGGTGACTCTTGGTCTTCCTTTCCTGGGGCGGTCCTCATGTGAGCCAGTTTCTTTGTAGCGCTTGATGGTTTTGGCCACTGCACTTGGGGACACTTTCAAAGTTTTCCCAATTTTTCAGACTGACTGACCTTCATTTCTTAAAGTAATGATGGCCACTCATTTTTCTTTACTTAGCTGCTTTTTTCTTGCCATAATACAAATTCTAACACTCCATTCAGTAGGACTATCAGCTGTGTATCCACCTGACTTCTGAACACCACAACTGATGGTCCCAACCCCATTTATAAGGCAAGAAATCCCACTTATTAAACCTGACAGGGCACACCTGTGAAGTGAAAACCATTTCAGGTGACTACCTCTTGAAGCTCATCAAGAGAATGCCAAGAGTGTGCAAAGCAGTAATCAAAGCAAAAGGTGGCTACTTTGAAGAACCTAGAATATAAGACATATTTTCAGTTGTTTCACACTTTTTTTTAAGTATATAATTCCACATGTGTTAATTCATAGTTTTGATGCCTTCAGTGTGAATCTACAATTTTTATAGTCATGAAAATACAGAAAAATCTTGGAATGAGAAGGTGTGTCCAAACTTTTGGTCTGTACTGTATATAAAAAAAAAGTTATACTCACCTGCGATGCCTTGATGCAGCCGCCGCCTCCTCTTCTTGTCTGCGATGTCTGTGTCTCAGCGTGGGCGACGTGATGACGTCATTGTATCGCTGCCTGCGCTGAGATGCGACGTCTTGTAAACCAGCCCAGGACAGGCCCCGCTCAGCTCTGTTTTTTTTTTTTTAAAGCGGCCTGTCCTGGGCTGGTTTACATTAAATAGTAAAAATGCCGCCCTCCGGACAGTGCCGCCTGGCGCAGCCGCCTCACTTCGCCTCATTAGCGGTGCGCCCCTGGTGGGGGCCACTGTGGAGCATATAATAATGGGGCGGGGGCCACTGTAGAGCATATAATACTGAGTGGGGGCCACTGTGGAGCATATAATACTGGGTGGGGGTCACTGCTGTGCATATAATGCTGGGTGGGGGGCCACTGTGGAGCATATACTACTGGGTGGGGGGCCACTGTGGAGCATATACTACTGGGTAGGAGCCACTGTGGAGCATATACTACTGGGTGGGGGCCACTGTGGAGCATATACTACTGGGTGGGGCCCACTGTGGGGGCATATAATAGTGGGTGGGGGCCACTGTGGGAAGCATATAATACTGGATGGGGGCCACTGTAGGAAGCATATAATACTGGGTGGGGAGCACTGTGGGGAGCATATAATACAGGGTGGGACCACTGTGTGGAGCATATTATACTGTGTGGGGCCACTGTGTGGAGCATATTATACTGTGCAGGGCCACTGTGGGGAGCATATTATACTGTGTGTGGGGGAGCAATCTGGAGCATATAATGCTGTATGGGAGCCACTGTGGAGCATATAATGCCGTGTGGGGGCCACTGTCAATCATATAATACTATCTGGGGCCACTGTCGAGCATATTATACTGTTTGGGGCCCCGTAATCGTCACTATCAAGATTTTGCTGTAGGGAGGGGGTAGGGGGCCCCGGACAAAAGTTTGCACCACGGCCCACAAGACTTTAGTTACGTCACTGGCTGTGGGTACCCATGAGCATGTTTCTGGCTCACCAGATGTCCTTCTTAGACCAGTTTTGGTAGGAACAACAAACCCCTTTGTGACCTGGCTGTTTTTAATTATCAGGAAACTGCATAAGGCTAAGGCCACACGCAGCAAATCACAGCTAAAAAAATGCAGCAGGTAAAAATGCAGTGAAAACGCAATGTGTTTTTTCCTCTGCATTTCTCATTGAGTTTTTCTACAGTTTGCTCTGCTTTTTTCCTTACCTTACAAAATGCTTGTAATTCCGCAGCTAAAATTAACATGCTGCGCTTTTATAAAACGCACATGTTTTTGAAAAAACATATTTATGGCATTCAGTTTGCTGGTATCTTAAAACAGCGTTTTTTTCTGTTGCATCTCCACAACGTAGGGCCCTAGCCTTAGCATAAGTCTGGAAACACACATGCCTTTTTTGGTCTGTTTAAAATACAATTTCTGTTAAAAAATATAGTTATTTAGCAGTAATAGATTACTGTACAACATGAACAACCATGTCCTTTTTTCTCTGTTATGAAACTTTCATAAAGTTTCATGTATTTTGCTAGTCATGTTGTCATGTTTGCTAGTCATATTGTCCCTCTTGACCAGAAAAGTTTTAAATTAACTTCTTCCCGCCAAAGCCATTTTTTGCATTTTTACGTATTCATTTTTATTAATTAATTTTATTATCCTCCTTCCAAAAGGCATTATTTTTTGTGGGACAACTGTACATCATAATGGTATTATTTAATATTTTGTACGATATTACTGAGAATAGTGATGGGAGAACTTTATGAGATTGGTTTCACGAAGTTCATTCTGAACTGGAAATGCTATTATTACACTGTGGAGTTTCTTCAGACCCCAGAGTATAGTAATCAGAGGCCCAAGGCACATGAAGAAATGCGAGTATGAGTATGTTATGAGTATGCCTACTACTATTATACTCTGGGGTCTGTGCAGATAACTGTGCAGCCAAATGACATTTTATCTATATTCCGTGGCCTGGTATGCAAGGTAATACCAAATTTATATTATTGTTTTATATGTTTAAACACTTTTACAACAATCCAAAACTTTGAAAAATAAAAATCTTTCTTTGAGTCACCATATTTTGACACCCATCATTTTTTTTTAAATATACTTATGTATGGAGATGTGTAAGGTGTCTATGTGAATAAAATAAAATAAAATTAATCAATTAATTAAATATTAGCAACATTTTAATGAAAACAGTTTAAAAAGTTGTTTTTATTGAGCTTTTAGAAAGCAAACGAGCAATAAAAAAAAAAAAAAATCCAGACGTTTTTGAAAAAGCAGCCTTTTTGCAGCTCTTTTTCCCACAGTGTGTGGATAACATTAACCAAAATCTCCTTCACTTTGCTGGTACTATAAAATGCAGTGTCTCTGCCACTCTGACATGTTAGAGAGTTACAAAAACAGCCGAATGCTGCTGTTCTACGCTGTTTCCAGCATCCCATACATGTAAATAAGAGCTATGAAAACACCATAGCTGTACTGAACTGTTTTTGTAACTACTATTTACTTTTTTAAACTCGTTTTATTGAAAATTGTGTACCAGACACAAGAAAAGGAAACAAAATATATATAACAGGTTGCGCACAAGAAAATCAAAAATTTGATACATAGTCACTCATAGCACTACATCACCACCTCGTCAGTCCATCGCCCACGCACCACCTGGACAATCCAATGTAGACTCAGTACATAAAGGGATATACAGAACACATATAATATCATATAAATCAATTATACATAAACAAGAACATGCAATCAATAAATCAAGGAGAGCAGCAAGGATACAATCCAAGATTAGAGGTCGTGGATGCTCCCGGCATCCCCCACCTCTCACTGCGTAAATAGATGAATGGCAGTACGCAATGAGGGAGCCGTATATTGAGTTACCGAAGAATTACACCATGTTCCCCACACCTTATGGAATTTCTGAGGACACCCTCTCCCTTTATACACAATCTGGTTGAAAGGAAGAACAGTATTAACAAGTTTCCTCCACTGAGATACTGATGGGGGTTTCGAAGCCATCCATCGCAGTGCGATAGCCTTCCTGGCATAAAATAAAGACTCCCGCAAAAAGATTCTAACATGGTGTTGCCATAATTCTTCATCTAATATGCCAAAGAGGCATACCTGAGGGGTTAATGGTACAGGCTTGGCCAGAACTTCCACCAGGAGATCCACGACCCCTTTCCAGAAACTTTGTATGATCGGACAAGCCCAAATCATATGCCAAAAGTCTGACTGTGGACAAGGGCACCTAAGGCAACCTGGGTTTGGTAATTGTCACATCTTGTAAAGACGGGAAGGTGTCAGGTAGCATTGGTGTAGAATATATGTTTGAATCAGTTTATTATTTGCTGAGGGTGACACATATTGAGGAGATTCGAGGATGTCTTGAAACATCTCATCTGTGAGTGTTGGGATGTGAGTGCGCCATCGCGTCAGGGCCGGGCGTCCAATAAGGATACCTTGGCCTGTATCAGGTGTGCATACAAAGTAGAGATCAAACCCCCAGGGCCCTGTGACCGAAGTATTCCGATAAGCGGATACTTAGATATGTTGTCCATCTGATCTGGGAATTGAGAAGAGAGTGCATGTCGAATCTGTAGAGATCTAAAGAACTGTGTTCTAGGAATACCATAGGAGGAGCTTAGTGAGTCAAACGTTCTAAAAACGCCTTGGGTATACAGGTCATTAAGAGAGGATACGCCATACTGCGACCAGGTCTGAGCGCCAGGCAGGGTCAACAGCGCCGGCAGACCAGGGTTGCGCCAGAGCGGGGTCTCCGCAGGTACATCAGAGTAGGCAGACACCTTTTTCGCCTGACGCCAAACCTGTCCCACCAGAGCATGAATAGGCAACAATTTCCCCCTGAACAAGGTTGGCTGCTCCAACACCGGCCACAAAACACGGAGACCCAGGTGGTGAGCCAGATGTGCCTCAGACCCCGGTAGGGGATCAGACGAGAGCCACCTTTGGATAAAACGGAATTGTCCTGCCAGGTAGTAAAGAAACAGATCAGGGAGCGATGTACCACCGAGCTGCTTCGGTCGTTGTAGAGATGACAACCTAAGCTTAGATCTAGAATTCCCCCACACAAAGGAGATAATAAGGGAGTCCATTTGTTTGAAAAATCTAAGGGGCACAGACACAGCAGAATGGCTTAAAGCATATAGACATTTGGGCAGCACTATCATTTTAACAAGGTTGATTCTACCAGCCACCGACAAAGGTAGTGCAGCCCAGAGGTTAAACTTGGCCCTAAAGTGTGAGATGAGCGGAAAAATGTTCTGTTCCAAAAAACTCTTATGGTCTTTAGATATAAAAATGCCCAAATATTTGCATGTTGAAACAGTCGTCAACCCACACAACACATCCCCCTCAGCTACACTCGACGCGCGGCCAATATGCATGTATGAGGATTTAGTCTAATTGGTCCGCAGGCCAGAATAATTACCAAACTCATCGATTACCGCCATGGCTCTGGGCAGGGACTGGGAGGGGTCACTCATGAACAGGAGCAAGTCATCAGCATATAGTGCTGTCCTCTCCTCCCGGGTGCCTATCACTATGCCTCTGTATATGGGTTCGTTCCGGAGCAGTATTGCCAGAGGCTCCACCGCCAACGCAAACAGTAGCGGTGACAATGGACAGCCCTGTCTTGTACCCCTACCTAGGGGTAAGTAGGAAGACAACGTGCCATTAATCGACAGCGCCGCTCTAGGGGAACTATATAAAAGGGAAATCCAGGTAATGAACCCCTCTCCAAATCCGTATCCACGCAACACCTGCAATAAAAAAGGCCACTCGACAGAGTCGAACGCCTTTGACGCATCTAAAGAGGCCACCTTCCAGTCATGTGAGGATGATGCACCAATCTGAGTTATCACTTGAACCCATCTGAGATTATCCGATGTGGATTTTCCAGGCATAAAGCCTGTCTGATCCGGGTGAATAAGGTCGAGGACAACTGAATTGAGCCTCTTCACCAACATTTTAGTAAGGAGTTTATAGTCTATATTAAGCAGTGATATAGGCCTATATGAGCCGTAGTCCAGCGGGTCCTTGTCAGGTTTAAGTAACAGGATGATAGTGGCATCGTAAAAGGACCCCGGGAGACTACAGCCCGCAAAGGCAGCGTTGTAACATTCTACTATTTACTTTTATGGTGGTTACAGAAGCAGTGTAGAACAATGTAGAATATGGAGCCTGGTGAACACCAAGCTCCATATTCCCATTTTAACAATGACTGGTTGAGATGGGAATAATCCTTCAAAGTATCATATTTTTCAGACTATAAGACACACATTTTTTCCCCCAAATTTGGGATGAAAAATGGTGGTGCATCTTATAGTCCGAATGTAGTGGATTGGGGTGCTTCGGAGATGGAGTGGGGTCACAGGAGGCAGGAGTAGGGTCTCCCAGAGTAGTACGAGGCCCATGGCCAGCTGCAGCTACAGCATCATGATAGCGATCAGGAAAAGCCTGGTTCCCCGACCGTTATACAGATAGTCTGCCCAGGGGAGGTGAGTAAAAAATAACAAATGCATATACTCACCTCTCCTGAGCTTCCGACGATATCCATCATCCTCTTTGGGCCTCTTCTGGCTTGTGACTAAGGCCATGTGACCCAGGAGTCACTGCTGGGGCCCAATCATGTGGGGCTCGCCGGCGTAATAACGTCACGTGACCACAGAGGCCCAATTACAGGCCCCAGCAGTGATGTCTGGGGCATGTGACTTCAGTCGCAGACAGAAGAGGACCGAGGAGGATGCTGAAGAAAACTGGGTGGAGCAGGGATGCCCAGGAGAGGTGATATAAGGTGAGTGTAAGTGTTTGTTAATTTCCATCACCTCCCCTGGGCCTCCAATTATTATACACTGTGGTCTGAGGTGACCCTAATGTATAATAATAACACCAAGCCACTGTGGAGCATATTATACTGTGTGGGGGCCACTGTGGGGAGCATGTTATACAGTGTGGGGTCAACTGTGGGGAGCATATTATACCTTGTGGGGGCCACTGTGGGGAGTATATTTGGCAACAGCTGCAGAACCACACAGGTTGCTGTCCTATTTTCCTCCTCTAAAACCTAGGTGCGTCTTATGGTTCAGTGTGTCTTATCGTGTCTTATCATATATGAATAATACGGTATATTCTACTGAAAAATCATGTGAAACAGCTTTTTGAAAGGGAAAAGGTTCAAGAAGGCCCAACACCAGTTATACCAATGTTGCTTGGTTGTCAAGTCAACACAGGCTGTAGCTACAGCCTAATGGAGCATACAGAGTTTGATCTCTTGAGTAGAGAAGAATGAACCTCTCAAGATTCATTTTGCTTCGGGTTTGAATGACTTGGGTCCCAGATTTGTTTTGGGTTAAACAAGTTTGGTATGAACCACTATTTAAATTGGCTTAAAACATAGCCAATGACATTGTTAGGGCTCCGAGGAACCTATCTATCCAATTTCTAGCTGTCTAAGGCAAACAGCCAAAGTATGTCAAAGTGAAAGTGATACATACAGTGGGGAAAAAAAGTATTTAGTCAGCCACCAATTGTGCAAGCTCTCCCACTTAAAAAGATGAGAGAGGCCTGTAATTGACAACATAGGTAGACCTCAATTATGGAAAACAAAATGAGAAAACATATCTAGAAAATCACATTGTCTGATTTTTTAAGAATTTATTTGCAAATTATGGTGGAAAATAAGTATTTGGTCATCTACAAACAAGCAAGATTTCTGGCTCTAACAGACCTGTAACTTCTTCTTTAAGAGGCTCCTCTGTCCTCCACTCATTACCTGTAGTAATGGCACCTGTTTGACATTGTTATCAGTATAAAAGATACCTGTCCACAACCTCAAACAGTCACACTCCAAACTCCACTATGGTGAAGACCAAAGAGCTGTGGAAGGACACCAGAAACAAAATTGTAGACCTGTACCAGGCTGGGAAGACTGAATCTACAATAGGCAAGCAGCTTGGTGTGAAGAAATCAACTGTGGGAGTGATAATTAGAAAATGGAAGACATACAAGACCACTGATAATCTCCCTCGATCAGGGGCTCCACGCAAGATCTCACCCCGTGGGGTCAAAATGATCACAAGAACGGTGAGCAAAAATCCCAGAACCACATGGTGGGGCATAGTAAATGACCTGCAGAAAGCTGGGACTAACGTAACAAAGGATACCATCAGTAACACACTACGCCGCCAGTGACTCAGATCCTGCAGTGCCAGACGTGTCCCCCTGCTTAAGCCAGTACATATCCGAGCCTGTTTGAAGTTTGCTAGAGAGCATTTGGATGTTCCAAAAGAGTATTGGGAGAATGTCATATGGTCAGATGAAACCAAAGTAGAACTGTTTGGTAGAAACACAACTCGTTGTGTTTGGAGGAGAGTGAATGCTGAGTTGCATCCAAAGAACACCATACCTACTGTGAAGCATGGGAGTGGCAACATCATGCTTTGGGGCTGTTTCTCTGCAAAGGGACCAGGATGACTGATCCGTGTACATGAAAGAATGAATGGGGCCATGTATCGTGAGATTTTGAGCGCAAACCTCCTTCCATCAGCAAGGGCATTGAAGATGAAACGTGGCTGGATCTTTCAGCATGACAATGATCCCAAGCACACCACCAGAGCAACGAAGGAGTGGCTTCGTAAGAAGCATTTCAAGGTCCTGGAGTGGCCTAGCCAGTCTCCAGATCTCAACCCCATAGAAAACCTTTGGAGGGAGTTGAAAGTCCATGTTGCCCAGCGACAGCCCCAAAACATCACTGCTCTAGAGGAGATCTGCATGGAGGAATGGGCCAACATACCAGCAACAGTGTGTGCCAATCTTGTGAAGACTTACAGAAAACGTTTTATCTCTGTCATTGCCAACAAAGGATATATAACAAAGTACTGAGATGAACTTTTGTTATTGAAAAATACTTATTTTCCACCATAATTTGCAAATAAATTCTTTAAAAATCAGACAATGTGATTTTCTGGATTTGTTTTCTCATTTTGTCTCTCATAGTTGAGGTATACCTATGATGTCAATTACAGGCCGGCCTCATCTTTTTAAGTGGGAGAACTTGCACAATTGGTGGCTGACTAAATACTTTTTTTTCCCCACTGTATGTCTATGGAGAAACAGATGGTAAGCAGTGGATACAAACTCAGAGTTTAAAAATACACTGTGCTGACACTTGCTTTTACACATTTTAACATTTAAAACTCTTTAAAAATTACCCTTTTTTGTGGGAAAAGGTGCTTGCCTGTGTTTTTTTTATACCCACATGGCGGTTATATTGCAAAAAAGAAAACGGTTCTGTAGAAAAATTTGCCCGTTTGATGACTTATAAGTGCTACACACTAGTTATTTAGGAGACATATTTGTGGCTGTGAGCCACTTCAAAGCTGAATTGGCTTTTCAAAAATAAAAGCCACCAACAATTATCCCTTCATGGGAGCAAATGTGAAATCAAAATTGTTTTGTTTTTATTGATGCTAACAATGTGGCACCAACAGTGTTCTATAGTGGAATGTGATGGACCAGGCCACAGGACATGTCTGGCTGAGTGGTGGCAACATGAGTGGCAGTGCAGCATGGACTGATATGATAGACCAGGCTGCAGGACATGTCTATCTAAGTGGTGGCAGTGGTGGTAGCTGTGGCAACATGGGTGGCAGTACGGCATTGAATGATATGATAGACAAGGCAGCAGGAAATGTCTGACTGAATGGTTACAGCAGTGAAAACATGAGTGGTAGTGCAGCATGTAATAATATGATGAACCAGGCCACAGAACATGTCTGGCTGAGTGGTGGCAGTGGTGGTAGCAGAAGCTGCTGGCAGATGCAGTGGTCTCCTTAAATGCTTTGTTAAGCTGAGTTTACAGTCTATCCTGATAATATTGCAATTTTTCTTCCCTTTGAGGGGCAGGCACACACATTTTGGCTTTATAACAAGGGTCTAAGAGCATCACCATCCAGTACTCATCCCTCTGCTTGATGCTAATAATATACTTGCCACTGTGTAAGCAGCAGAACATACAGCCTGCCATGCTTTCCAGTGTGTGTAGGGCCAGAGGCCTGCTTTGGTGTTATTATCCATCATGATCCTCATCTAGAATAAAATAAAGGTCAGCCTCCTGCCCTGGCAGTGCCTGTGACACATCAAGGAATCCTCTGTATCAAAAGGAGAGTTTTTCACCTTCTCCTCTTACAGTATAAGAGTCCCAGTTCCTCCACCATAATGACCCTGACCCATATACTCCATTAACTAATAGAGCTTATATCACTCCTCTTACACTAGTTAAGATGGGAATTGGGAGGGAGGATAGATGTCTGCTCTGCGGGTTATGTGCATTTCTTACCCTTTGAAAGAAATGTGTGTAACAGTCCCTGTTACAATAACTTCCTTACTGGTGCTGAACATGTGTTGTTCATTGTGCACATGACCAGTTGTTAGCCATGCCCACCATAAATGTGATGCCATTACTGATGAAAGCAGCATTTGTCTAAACTTTATTGACTGATAGAGCAGCTATGAGGAGGTGGGGGCTGGTCAACTGAGCTGTGATTATAGGCAGCTGCAGCAATACAGTACAGACCAAAAGTTTGGACACACCTTCTCATTCCAAGAGTTTTCTGTATTTTCATGACTATAAAAATTGTAGATTCACACTGAAGGCATCAAAACTATGAATTAACACATGTGGAATTATATACTTCACGAAAAAGTGTGAAACAACGGAAAATATGTCTTATATTCTAGGTTTTTCAAAGTAGCCACCTTTTGCTTTGATTACTGCTTTGCACACTCTTGGCATTCTCTTGATGAGCTTCAAGAGGTAGTCACCTGAAATGGTCTTCCAACAGTCTTGAAGGAGTTCCCAGAGATGCTTAGCACTTGTTGGCCCTTTTGCCTTCACTCTGCGGTCCAGCTCATCCCAAACCATCTCGATTGGGTTCAGGTCTGGTGACTGTGGAGGCCAGGTCATCTGGCGTAGCACCCCATCACTCTCCTTCTTGGTCAAATAGCCCTTACACAGTCTGGAGGTGTGTTTGGGGTCATTGTCCTGTTGAAAAATAAATGATGGTCCAACTAAACGCAAACCGGATGGAATAGCATGCCGCTGCAAGATGCTGTGGTAACCATGCTGGTTCAGTATTCCTTCAATTTTGAATAAATCCCCAACAGTGTCACCAGCAAAGCACCCCCACACCATCACACCTCCTCCTCCATGCTTCACGGTGGGAACCAGGCATGTAGTCATGGCCAAAAGTTTTGGATGCAAATATTATATTTTCCATGTCTGCCCCCCGGTTTTTTGGTTTGGGTTTTTTTTTCCCCTCCTCCCCCTTCCCCCCCCCCCTCCCCCCCCCCCCCCCCCCCCCCCCCCCTGTAGAGTCCATTCGTTCACCTTTTCTGCGTCGCACAAAGACACGGTGGTTGGAACCAAAGATCTCAAATTTGGACTCATCAGACCAAAGCACAGATTTCCACAGGTCTAATGTCCATTCCTTGTGTTCTTTAGCCCAAACAAGTCTCTCCTGCTTGTTGCCTGTCCTTAGCAGTGGTTTCCTAGCAGCTATTTTACCATGAAGGCCTGCTGCACACAGTCTCCTCTTAACAGTTGTTGTAGAGATGTGTCTGTTGCTAGAACTCTGTGTGGCATTGACCAGGTCTCTAATCTGAGCTGCTGTTAACCTGCGATTTCTGAGGCTGGTGACTCGGATGAACTTATCCTCCGCAGCAGAGGTGACTCTTGGTCTTCCTTTCCTGGGGCAGTCCTCATGTGAGCCAGTTTCTTTGTAGCACTTGATGGTTTTGGCCACTGCACTTGGGGACACTTTCAAAGTTTTCCCAATTTTTCGGACTGACTGACCTTCATTTCTTAAAGTAATGATGGCCACTCATTTTTCTTTACTTAGCTGCTTTTTTCTTGCCATAATACAAATTCTAACACTCCATTCAGTAGGACTATCAGCTGTGTATCCACCTGACTTCTGAACAACACAACTGATGGTCCCAACCCCATTTATAAGGCAAGAAATCCCACTTATTAAACCTGACAGGGCACACCTGTGAAGTGAAAACCATTTCAGGTGACTACCTCTTGAAGCTCATCAAGAGAATGCCAAGAGTGTGCAAAGTAATAATCAAAGCAAAAGGTGGCTACTTTGAAGAACCTAGAATATAAGACATATTTTCAGTTGCTTCACACTTTTTTGTTAAGTACAGGGTCGGACTGGCCCACCGAGGAACCGGTGAATCCACCGGTGGGCTCCGAGCCCTGACTATTAGTCCTCATGTCATGGGGGCCCGATCGGGATCCTGACCATCCCGATCGGGCCCCTGACCAGAGGTGTAACGGGCTCAGCGGGGTATGGGACCCGTGGCCAGCTGGAGATGGCCGGGTCCCCGGGCCACTATGATAGCGGTCGGGGAAAGCCTGGCTCCCCGACCGCTATACATACTGTTACTGGCATATTGCAGGCCCCTTTCCAATAGATGGCAGCCCAGGGGAGGTGACTCAAAATAATAAATAGATATTCTCACCTCTCCTGGGCACAGCGTTCTCTCGGGTGCTCCTCCGTCATGTGACTGAAGCCTGTGATTAGGCCCTAGCAGTCACATGGGGCGCGGCCGCTGAATGACGTCAGTGCGCCCCCACGTGACCGTTGAGGTCCTATCACAGGCCTCAGCAGCGACGTCGGAAAAGGGCCTGAAGACGCTGAAGACAGCAGGATGAAGCGAGGATGCCAAGGAAAGGTAAAGCAAGGTGAGTATGAGTGTTTGTTATTTTTAATCACTTCCCCTGGGCCTCCGGCTATTATACTCTGGGGTCTGAGGAGACCCCAGAGTATAATAATAGCACTGAAGCAGAGGGGGGCTATTGGGCGCATATAATACTGGATGGGGGCCACTGTGGAGCTTATAATACTGGATGGGGGCCACTGTGGAGCTTATAATACTGGGTGGGGGCCACTGTAGAGAGCATATAATACTGGGTGAGGGCCACTGTGGAGCTTATAATACTGGGTGGGGGCCACTGTAGAGCTTATAATACTGGGTGGGGGCCACTGTGGAGCTTATAATACTGTGTGGGGCCCACTGTGGAGCTTATACTCCATACAGTGACTCCTTCATTTTTTTTTAAATTACGCCGGGGCAGGTGAAAAAAAACAAAACAAAACAAAAAAAAAAAAAAAAAACTTTCTCTCCTGTCCCCAGTATCTCCCAGCGCGGTTCGGTCCTGCAGTTCTGTTGTTTTCTTCCAGCTGAAGTTCCCTCTGCACATGACAACCTGTGACGTCACCCCTGAGGCCAAGCAGCGGCCTAAGGGAAGGGACCTGGGACGTCACAGCCAGTGAGGACTTCCGGCAAAAAGAAGACAGTGGAGCTGCAGGACCGCACCGTGCTGGGAGGACACCGGAGCACCGGAGACAGGTGAATATGTTTAGTGTTTTTTTTTTGTCTTTTTTTTGGGGGGGGGGGGGGAGTAGGGGGGATTCAACTCCCCCGGACTAATTATTAAAAAAGAAAAAAATTATACTGGACAACCTCTTTAAAGTGTGGCGCATTAGGGGGGCCCTGGGGGGTATATTAAAGGGGTTGTCCAGGCATAATTTGTTATGGTTTATCCTCAGGATAGGCCATAGATACCTGATCTGTAGGGGGCTGACCACGGACCGATCAGCTGTATGGAGCCACTTCTGATGCTCGTCCTGTACACAATACAGGGCCAGAAGCAGAAAGCTCTGTCCACTGTATATTAGCCGGGCACCTTCACTGCATCTCAGCACTTATTGAAGTCAGTAGGAGCTGAGCTGCAGTGAAGGCGCTGGGCTGCTATACAGCGGATGGAGCTTTCTGCTTCCGGCCCTGTGTTGTGTACAGAACAGGCTCCGGAAGTGGCTCTGAACAGCTGATGGAGCCATGTGTCAGCCCCATACCGATCAGGTATTTATGGCCTATCCTGAGCATAGGCCAATAAAAAGATTAACCCTGGACAACCCCTTTAATATGCCCCACACAGTTTAATGTCCCCCCCACAGGATGTCAGCCCCCATCACTGCTCCCACACAATATAATGACCACATCACTGTTCCCCATACAGTATGGGGGACCAGTGAAGTGACCATAGAAATATTTGGCCCAGAAAACCCCTTAAAATAGGTTGTCCATAAACTGGAGCGACCACTGTGTTGGTCGCCAGGGAGGTGTAAAAATAAGAATAAAAAAAAAAAAAGCATACTCACCTGTCCCCAGCACCCCGATGTCCCCTATCTGTGTCTGTTCGGTCTCATGGCGGCGCCTCATTTCTGGAAATCCTGTACCTAATTGGTCTTAGCGATCACATGAGGTGCAGGACTCCCAGCAAGGAGTCGCCGGCACGAGACTGAATGGACACTGACAGCGGACAATGGAGAGCCGGGGACAGGTGAGTATGCTTTTTCATTTACTTATTTTTTACTTTACACCTCCCGCCAGCTACATTGGTTGCGCCAATGCCTGGACAACCTCTTTAAAGGATTTATCCATCTTTGTAATATTGATGGCCTGTCCTTAGGATAGGCCATCAATATTACATCTGCGATGATACAACAGCCAGGACCTCTGCAGATCAGCTTTTCCAGGACAGTGCAGCTACAGGTAAAGGTAACAATTCTTGGAGCCACGCTTCTTACTTGCCATACAAGGTGTATCAGTAGGTTTAGGTAGTGCAGTGGTGCACATGGTATAGTGGTTGAGCAGCGTGGCTCCCAACATGTTATTACCTTTAGCCGCCCTGTCTCGGTACCGCTGATCTGCAGGGGTCCTGATGGTGGGCCCCTAGAAACAATTCCACTGGTGGGCCCTAGACATTCCAGTCCGACACTGGTTAAGTATATAATTCCACATGTGTTAATTCATAGTTTTGATGCCTTCAGTGTGAATCTACAATTTTTATAGTCATGAAAATACAGAAAACTCTTGGAATGAGAAGGTGTGTCCAAACTTTTGGTCTGTACTGTATATCCATATATCTATATATGTAACTATATAATGTATATATATATATATATATATATATACAGTCATATGAAAAAGTTTGGCCACCCCTATTAATCTTAATCATTTTTAGTTCTAAATATTTGGGTGTTTGCAACAGCCATTTCAATTTGATATATCTAATAACTGATGGACACAGTAATATTTCAGGATTGAAATGAGGTTTATTGTACTAACAAAAAATGTGCAATATGCATTAAACCAAAATTTTACCGGTGCAAAAATATGGGCACCTCAACAGAAAAGTGACATTAATATTTAGTAGATCCTCCTTTTGCAAAAATAACAGCCTCTAGTCGCTTCCTGTAGCTTTTAATCAGTTCCTGGATCCTGGATGAAGGTATTTTTGACCATTCCTCTTTACAAAACAATTCCAGTTCAGTTAAGTTTGATGGTCGCCGAGCATGGACAGCCCGCTTCAAATTATCCCACAGATGTTCAATGATATTCAGGTCTGGGGACTGGGATGGCCATTCCAGAACATTGTAATTGTTCCTCTGCATGAATGCCTGAGTAGATTTGGAGCTGTGTTTTGGATCATTGTCTTGCTGAAATATCCATCCCCGTCGTAACTTCAAATTCGTCACTGATTCTTGCACATTATTCTCAAGAATCTGCTGATACTGAGTTGAATCCATGCGACCCTCAACTTTAACAAGATTCCCGGTGCCGGCATTGGCCACACAGCCCCAAAGCATGATGGAACCTCCACCAAATTTTACAGTGGGTAGCAAGTGTTTTTCTTGGAATGCTGTGTTTTTTTGACGCCATGCATAACGCCTTTTTGTATGACCAAACAACTCAATCTTTGTTTCATCAGTCCACAGGACCTTCTTCCAAAATTAAGCTGGCTTGTCCAAATGTGCTTTTGCATACCTCAGGCGACTCTGTTTGTGGCGTGCTTTCAGAAACGGCTTCTTTCGCATCACTCTCCCATACAGCTTCTCCTTGTGCAAAGTGTGCTGTATTGTTGACCGATGCACAGTGACACCATCTGCAGCAAGATGATGCTGCAGCTCTTTGGAGGTGGTCTGTGGATTGTCCTTGACTGTTCTCACCATTCTTCTTCTCTGCCTTTCTGATATTTTTCTTGGCCTGCCACTTCTGGGCTTAACAAGAACTGTCCCTGTGGTCTTCCATTTCCTTACTATGTTCCTCACAGTGGAAAATGACAGGTTAAATCTCTGAGACAACTTTTTGTATCCTTCCCCTGAACAACTATGTTGAACAATCTTTGTTTTCAGATCATTTGAGAGTTGTTTTGAGGAGCCCATGATGCCACTCTTCAGAGGAGATTCAAATAGGAGAACAACTTGCAATTGGCCACCTTAAATACCTTTTCTCATGATTGGATACACCTGGCTATGAAGTTCAAAGCTCAGTGAGGTTACAAAACCAATTTTGTGCTTCAGTAAGTCAGTAAAAAGTAGTTAGGAGTATTCAAATCAATAAAATGATAAGGGTACCCAAATTTTTGCACCGGTCAAATTTTGGTTTAATGCATATTGCACATTTTCTGTTAGTACAATAAACCTCATTTCAATCCTGAAATATTACTGTGTCCATCAGTTATTAGATATATCAAATTGAAATGGCTGTTGCAAACACCCAAATATTTAGAACTAAAAATGATTAAGATTAATAGGGGTGCCCAAACTTTTTCATATGACTGTATATATATACATGTAATATATATATATATTGTGAGAGGACCAGGGGCAAAGTGGTAGAAGGAATATACTTTTCTCCCAGGTTCTTGTCATATTCCTTCTAAAAGCACCTGGGAAAGCTTATAGCAGGAAAGGTGTGTTCCTTGCTGGAGGGTTTTACCTAAACCCTGGTAAAAGGTCTGGCTGCTGGAATAGGCAGAGTTGGGTGTGGCTCTACTCCATTCAGCCACTTCAGGTTTTGGGATGACTGGGGGTTAATTCCTTGGTTCCTGAAGTGTGCATATATAAGGGCAGACAGCACACAGGTATTTGGCTCTCTCTACTCCTGGGAAACCACTGTGAATTAAACTGCTGTATTTTGTGTTTAGGGAGCTGTGCAGTAAACCCAGCTCTCTCTAGTTAGATACCTGTATTGTGTATTGTAGGTAGTGGCTGGACAGCTAGGATTTTATTTTGTATTTTTATTGTTTTGCTTCATTAAACCACTAATAAAACTAGTTGCGGACAGTTGCACCATACTTGGCTGGACTGGACTTTAATTGCTGTGCCAAAAAGTGCTCGTCTATCTGAAGAGATGACGATCCCTGAGCAAATCCTGTTACAATATATATACACACACGTGGACAAAATTGTTGGTACCCCTCGTTTAATGAAAGAAAAACCCACAATGGTCACAGAAATAACTTGAATCTGACAAAAGTAATAATATATAAAAATTCTATGAAAATGAACAAATGAAAGTCAGACATTGCTTTTCAACCATGCTTCAACAGAATTTTTTAAAAAAAGAAAACTCATGAAACAGGCCTGGACAGAAATGATGGTACTCTTAACTTAATATTTTGTTGCACAACCTTTTGAGGCAATCACTGCAATCAAACGATTCCTGTAACTGTCAATGACACTTCTGCACCTCTCAACAGGTATTTTGGCCCATTCCTCATGAGCAAACTTCTCCAGTTGTCTCGGGTTTGAAGGGTGCCTTTTCCAGATGGCATGTTTCAGCTTCTTCCAAAGATGCTCAACAGGATTTAGGTCAGGGCTCATAGAAGACCACTTCAGAATAGTCCAATGTTTTCCTCTAAGCCATTCTTGGGTGTTTTTAGCTGTGTGTTTTGGGTCATTATCCTGTTGCAAGACCCATGACCTGCGACTGAGACCAAGCTTTCTGACACTAGGCAGCACATTTATCTCTAGAATCCCTTGATAGTCTTGAGATTTCATTGTACCCTGCACAGATTCAAGACACCCTGTGCCAGATGCAGCAAAGCAGCCTCAGAACATAACAGAGCCTCCTCCATGTTTCACAGTACGGACAGTGTTCTTTTCAAGATATGCTTCATTTTTCCGTCTGTGAACATAGAGCTGATGTGCCTTGCCAAAAATTTTGATTTGTGTCTCATCTGTCCATAGGACATTCCCCCAGAAGCTTTGTGGCTTGTCAACATGTAGTTTGGCAAATTCCAGTCTGGCTTTTTTATGATTTGTTTTCAACAATGGTGTCCTCCTTGGTCGTCTCCCATGAAGTCCACTTTGGCTCAAACAACGACAGATGGTGCAATCTGACACTGATGTTCCTTGAGCTTGAAGATCACCTTTAATCTCTTTAGAAGTTTTTCTTGGCTCTTTTGTTACCATTCGTATTATTCTCTTTGATTTGTCATCAATTTTCCTCCTGCAGCCACGTCTAGGGAGGTTGGCTACAGTCCCATGGATCTTAAATTTCTGAATAATATGTGCAACTGTAGTCACAGGAACATCAAGCTGCTTGGAGATGGTCTTATAACCTTTACAACTCTTTTCTTCGCTTCCTCTGGTCCATGTTGAGTGTGGTACTCACCATGTCACCAAACAGCACAGTGAGTATCTGTAGCCCTATATACAGGCCCACTGACTGATTACAAGATTGTAGACACCTGTGATGCTAATTAGTGGACACATCTTGATTTAACATGTCCCTTTGGTCACATTATTTTCAGGGGAACCATCATTTCTGTCCAGACCTGTTTCATGAGTTTTCTTTTTTAAAAAAATTCTGTTGAAGCATGGTTGAAAAGAAATGTCTGACTTTCATTTCTTCACTTTCATAGAATTTTTGTATATTATTACTTTTGTTAGATTCACATTACTTCTGTGACCATTGTGGGTTTTTCTTTCATTAAACGAGGGGTACCAACAATTTTGTCCACGTGTGTGTGTGTGTGTGTGTATATATATATATATATATACAGTGCCTTGTGAAAGTATTTGTCCCCCTTGAACTTTTCAACCTTTTGCCACATTTCAGGATTCAAACATAAAGATATAAAATTTTAATTTTTTGGTGAAGAATCAACAACAAATGGGACACAATTGTGAAGTGGAATGAAATTTATTGGTTATTTTAAACTTTTGTAAAAAATAAAAAACTGAAAAGTGGGGCGTGTATTATTATTCGGCCCCTTTAATTTCAGTGCAGCAAACTCACTCCAGAAGTTCAGTGAGGATCTCTGAATGATCCAATGTTGTCCTAAATGACTGATAATGATAAATATAATCCACCTGTGTGTAATCAAGTCTCCGTATAAATGCACCTGCTCTGTGATAGTCTCAGGTTTCTGTTTAAAGCGCAGAGAGCATCATGAAGACCAAGGAACACACCAGGCAGGTCCGTGATACTGTTGTGGAGAAGTTTAAAGCCAAATTTGGATACAAAAAGATTTTCCAAACTTTAAACATCCCAAGGAGCACTGTGCAAGCGATCATATTGAAATGGAAGGAGTATCAGACCACTGTAAATCTACCAAGACCCGGCCGTCCCTCTAAACTTTCAACTCAAACCACCTGGGAGACACACCAAACATGTGGAAGAAGGTGCTCTGGTCAGATGAAACCAAAATCGAACTTTTTTGGCCACAATGCAAAACTATATGTTTGGCATAAAAGCAACACAGTTCATCACCCTGAACACACCATCCCCACTGTCAAACATGGTGGTGGCAGCATCATGGTTTGGGCCTGCTTTTCTTCAGCAGAGACAGGGAAGATGGTTAAAATTGATGGGAAGATGGATGGAGCCAAATACAGGACCATTCTGGAAGAAAACCTGTTGGAGTCTGCAAAAGACCTGAGACTGGGACGGAGATTTATCTTCCAACAAGACAACGATCCCAAACATAAAGCAAAATCTACAATGGAATGGTTCACAAATAAAGGTATCCAAGTGTTAGAATGGCCAAGTCAAAGTCCAGACCTGAATCCAATCAAGAATCTGTGAAAAGAGCTGAAAACTGCTGTTCACAAACACTCTCCATCCAACCTCACTTGTTGTTTCATCACCAAAAAATTAAAATTTTATATCCTTATGTTTGAAGCCTGAAATGTGGCAAAAGGTTGAAAAGTTCAAGGGGGCCGAATACTTTCGCAAGGCACTGTGTGTATATATATATATACAGGTGCATCTCAATAAATTAGAATATCTTTGAAACATTTCTTTCTTTCAGTAATTAAACTAAAAAAGTGACCTCCTATATTTTCTAGATTCTTTACACACAGAGTGTTCTATTTCAAGTGTTTTATTTCTGTAAATGTTGATTGTGGATTACAGGTAAAGAAAATCCAAATCTAAAAAGTTCAGTATTGTAAATTCAGTGTGTCACCTGCCAAGGTTTCCTACCCCTTTAAATGGTCCCTCAGTCTGGTTCAGTAGGACACACAATCATGGAAGACGCTGATTATGAATTGAATTACTGAATTACTGAAATGAATGAACGTTTCAAAGATATTCTAATTTATTGAGATGCACCTGTATACACACACACAAACACACACATACATACTCACACATAAATGTGTAACATAGGTAAATATGTAAATGCACATACACACAGATATATGTATGTACATAGCAAGTAGCAAGATAGGGAGAGTATTGCACATCATCAGAGGCTGTACTAGGCATGAATAAAAAACTGCTATTAAGTGCAGTTGACGGATGCTGAGAAGGGCTTCCTGGAAAATCACTGACACTCCCACAACCAGGAAGTAAACCAGGAAGTATTGCATGAGTCTGAAAATATGAGGAATGGTTAAAATGGTCCAAATACTCATAAAGGTAATCCCGTTATATTTATTCATTCATATAACAACAAGCATTTCCTTTCTTTAGTCATGCTTTCTTAGTCCTGAAAAATCCCTTTAAGGAATGGAAAGATTTGCACCTGTTTTGTGTTTTCAACTCACTCCTGATTTTTGTACATAATCACTGATGGAAATAACTGATGAGAATACTGATATGTGAATAAGGCCTAATTTGTGCTGCTGGAAGTTGGAATTTGGAGGTGTTTTTTTTTTTTAAAAAGGGGTGATTTTGAGGTAGATTCCACCTCAATGTCTGCCTGCAAAAACCTCTCTGTAAACATTCCCTGAAAAAGTAATCCTCAGGTTACATTATGTCATTAAAGGTTCATTTTTATAGTAGTAACTGTAATCTTGCAGATAGTATTTCAAAGTGTGGCATAAAATTGTAAGTCAATCATGTGGTGATAAATGAGTCAAGCTTTGTAGTCATCTAAAATAAAATGCAGAAAGTAGCCCAATCACAGGTCACAGCAGTGACTCCGGGGCATGTGACGTCAGAAGATGATGCTAAGAGACCTCTAGATGCCACAAAGATGCCCAGAAGATGTGAGGTAAAGTGAGTATAATGTTTGTTATTTTCCCTCACCTTCGCTGGGCCTCCACTTTTTATACTCTGGGGTGTAGGGAGACCCCAGAGTATAATAGTGTTTTGTGGGTGACGAATCCCGATTGTTTTGGAAATTACAGATCAAATCCAGTTCTAAATGAATCAGTTCTCCCATCCCTATACTTAATCACTTTTTAGCTGGAAGGCATACTGATAGCGTGTCAGAAATTTTTCTTTAAGTTCAGAAACTTGTAACTCCGCTATCGCTATGTTGCTATGGCATTTGCGTCCATACAGGGATAACTGGCAAGATAATCCAGGTTCTCTTCTAGCTCCCAAGAGCTGTTCTTATGGTCATAGAACATTTTCCATTTCAAAAGATATTCTAGCTTTTTCAGCTGGGTGGCCAGGCATGCAGACATTTGGAAAACTTTTACTTCCCCTTATTAGTATTATAATAATAATAATAATAATAGAAAATTATAATACATTTTTATTTATATAGCACCAACATATTCTGCAGCACATTGCAAATCATAGGGTTCATGTGCAGACAAAATGAGATATTACAGAATAATAAATCAATTCTTACAATAGAAGCAAGGGCCCTGCTCACAAGAGCTTACAACATATCATGGATGTGTTTCGAAGTTGTTACACAACGTTTGTACGTACTGTACAATTCACCAATTTGGTTGAAAAGTTCATGGTTTAAAGGTTTAAAGAGGCTGATTATTAATTTAATTTGGAACAAATCCAGAGTGAGACTGAGGAGTGAAAAGACATATTTGAAGGCACACAATGGTGTGTTTTTAAGCTTTATTTTTTGTTTTCTTAAATATCACTGATTGTGACACATGAGCAAGACACTGCGTCGGTTATATGGGACTCATTTATTAGTTTAATGATTTTGGGAGGAAGGATTTGATATGAGTCTTTAGAGGCTAAGAATTTTTGTAAATGGTTTCTTTCAATATATCTGTCACAAAAGGTTTGGAAGACAAAAAGATATACAGTTGGTGAAGAATTTTTCAATTATTTTTATTTATTTATTTTTTGAATAATATACATTGTAAGGAGTTGCATAGCCTGCAAGGGTTTATTATTTGGCAGAGGAAAAGTATTTATTATTCATATCAGATTATTACATCTGGGGAGTTGAAAGACTTTTAGTCTTTAAAGAGGGAATTTGATTATTCAAAAATTTAATTCTTTTGTTATTTTTAGTTTCACCAGGCACTGGAGAGTGATTGAAAAGATTTGCTGAAATCAGTCTGTTGGGATGCATGGGTAAAATTAGAAATTCCTTTTCACAGGAAGTGTAAAGAAACGTATGTAAACTATTTATGATATGTTATTAATTCCAGCAACTAAAAATATTATGGATTATGTGAAAATAGGAACTTAAGTTTCCACTAGGGAATGGCAAAAGATAACACATACTATTCCGGAAGTGTGTTTCAGTCCTATAGATAGTACTTCACAGATTGTTATAACTAATAGAGCTTAAATTACTCCTCTTAGGCTAGTTAAGATGGGAATTGGAAGTGAGGATAGATGTCTGCTGTGTGGGTTATGTAACTGTGATTAAATACACATGCACATGCGCTGCCACAGTGTATTGGTAATTTATATTTCATTAATCAGATATTTTAAGTACAATTAATTCCAGGCATGAAGTTATGTTTTCTGCCTTGTTGCGATGAGAGATTGAGACTATAACTAGAATTCTCTTTGTTTGCAGAAAATTGACAAGAGATTGGAAAAATTTCACACCCTCAATATTTTATAACCTAGAAAGGAGTCATGCATCACTTAGTGTTATCTAAAAAATTGACCTTTATAAAAGAGAAAAAAAATGATGATATTTCTGCATTTATAAATAACCCATACTATAATAATAACTACAGACAAACTGCAGAATATCAGTACTATTATGACCAAAAATTGTTACTGTGTGTCCTACCTACAGTGGGGAAAAAAGGATTTAGTCAGCCACCAATTGTGCAAGTTCTCCCACTTACAAAAGATGAGAGAGGCCTGTAATCGACATCATAGGTAGACCTCAACTATGAGAGACAAAATGAGTAAACATATCTAGAAAATCACATTGTCTGATTTTTAAAGAATTTATTTGCAAATTAGGGTGGAAAATAAGTATGTATTTGGTCAATAACAAAAGTTCATCTCAATACTTTTTTATATATCCTTTGTTGGCAATGACAGAGGTCAAACGTTTTCTGTAAGTCTTCACAAGGTTGGCACACACTGTTGCTGGTATGTTGGCCCATTCCTCCATGCAGATCTCCTCTAAAGCAGTGATGTTTTGGGGCTGTCGCTGGGCAACACGGACTTTCAACTCCCTCCAAAGGTTTTCTATGGGATTGAGATCTGGAGACTGGCTAGGCCACTGCAGGACCTTGAAATGCTTCTTATGAAGCCACTCCTTCGTTGCCCTGGTGGTGTGCTTGGAATCATTGTCATGCTGAAAGACCCAGCCACGTTTCATCTTCAATGCCCTTGCTGATGGAAGGAGGTTTGCACTCAAAATCTCATGATACATGGCCCCATTCATTCTTTCATGTACACGGATCAGTTGTCCTGGTCCCTTTGCAGAGAAACAGCCCCAAAGCATGATGTTGCCACCCCCATGCTTCACAGTAGGTATGGTGTTCTTTGGATGCAACTCAGCATTCACTCTCCTCCAAACACGACGAGTTGTGTTTCTACCAAACAGTTCTACTTTGGTTTCATCTGACCATATGACATTCTCCCAATACTCTTCTGGAACATCTAAATGCTCTCTAGCAAACTTCAGACAGGCCCGGATATATACTGGCTTAAACAGGGGGACACATCTGGAACTGCAGGATCTGAGTCCCTGGTGGCGTAGTGTGTTACTGACAGTAGCCTTTGTTACGTTAGTCCCAGCTTTCTGCAGGTCATTCACTCGGTCCCCCCGTATGGTTCTGGGATTTTTGCTCACCGTTCTTGTGATCATTTTGACCCCACGGGGTGAGATCTTGCGTGGAGCCCCTGATCGAGGGAGATTATCAGTGGTCTTGTATGTCTTCCATTTTCTAATTATTGCTCCCACAGTTGATTTCTTCACACCAAGCTGCTTGCCTATTGCAGATTCAGTCTTCCCAGCCTGGTGCAGGTCTACAATTTTGTTTCTGGTGTCCTTCCACAGCTCTTTGGTCTTCACCATAGTGGAGTTTGGAGTGTGACTGTTTGAGGTTGTGGACAGGTGTCTTTTATACTGATTACAATTTCAAACAGGTGCCATTACTACAGGTAATAAGTGGAGGACAGAGGAGCCTCTTAAAGAAGAAGTTACAGGTCTGTGAAAGCCAGAAATCTTGCTTGTTTGTAGGTGACCAAATACTTATTTTCCACCATAATTTGCAAATACATTCTTAAAAAAAATCAGACTGATTTTCTAGATATGTTTTCTCATTTTGTCTCTCATAGTTGAGGTCTACCTATGATGTCAATTACAGGCCTCTCTCATCTTTTTAAGTGTGAGAACTTTTACAATTGGTGGCTGACTAAATACTTTTTTTTCCCCACTATATGTACACACATAACAGCTTATCCTGAAGTCAATGAAATAATAGTTATGCTTTGAAGTTAGTCATTGTCATTATCAGATCAGACCATAATTACAAAGCAAAAATATCCAGAGCCTAGGTTCTCAATTTTGTATCTGTATTTTTAAACTATCATATTATTATTTTCCTATGATTACCTATATCATAAAGACATGCCCTCCCAAGCACCACATCCTGAAACCCTACAAAATAAAACTGAATAAATGTAAGCCAACATTGGAATTATGATTTGTCATTCCTGAGTAGGCCAATCTCAAACGTACATGGTCCACATGCTTCAAGGAATATTACCCCCCCCCCCCCAATATAAGGCACTCATTTGGCAAATGGCTCTGTTCTATTTAATTTCTAAATAAAAAATATAGTAGAATTCAGAAACATCATAGTAAAATAAGACAAATCCTTCTTCATTTTGGCTCCTAAATCTAATGTTTTCTCTCTGCTAATTTCCTCTGGCATGCACAGAAATAAAATTTGGATAAAGCCAAAATCCTGTTTTGCATTATGCATTAAATGTTTTTGGAGATCCCTCCACCATAAACTATATACCCAACAAATATAAATGAACTGAAACTGAGTCTAAATTCAAACTTCACTCTATTTTAAGGAATACTGCTCTCTTCTCTGCCCCAATGTATATAAGAATGATCAACAATCCACATAATCATTCCCACCAAACCTAAAATTAATGATACTTATATTAATAAATGAGATCTAGCAAATGAAAAACGGCAACATAGAACTTTTTAAAAATGAAAATAAGTAAAAAAAAAAAAAAAAGAGAAATCCTCATGAATGAAAAAAAACGGACAATCCAAAAGGCCTAGGCCTAATAAATGATTTAAGTGACATGACTAGGCAAAAGGAAGGGGCGTGGTTTAGCACTTGGTTTCAGGTTTTGACATATTCCAAATTCGGATCCTTTTTTCCGGGTTTCAATATTTGCAGCTTTTACATATACATTTTTTTATATTTGTATTTCCCCCCTTTTTTATTTTATTTTTTTCAGAAAAAAATGTAAATTTTCAGGTATCTCTTTATTTATTTTTCATTTTTTTCATTTTCACTTTTTATTTTTATTTATTTCTTTATTTTTTTACATTTAATTTTAGTTTTATATTTATTCCCTCCACATCATAGTATCCATACTTATTAACTTCAATCATATAACCTAGGTCCAATTTGTCTGTTCATGCCCCCACTACTGCTCTTTTTCAGTTGCATCCAATGTATTCCGCAGTACTATTGTTTAAAAACTTCCAGCACGAATTATCAGCGCTGTTACATATAGACTATGCCCCACTTCTGGGATTTTTTTCACAATTTCCCTTCCCCATTTCCTGTAGGCTATTCTGCGCATGCGCAGTTAGAACACCGAGGTCCCGGCGCTTCTACCTGACCTAGAGTGCTCGATCTACTTTCAACATTATCTAGGGGTGGAGTTTGGCGCTTGGCATCCCACGTGCTCTACAGGAAGCATATTTAAAGCACTGTCATCACCTGTACTGCAGCGCTATCTCTTAATGCGGAATCCCGCTTTCCTATAGCTGCATGGTATACTATTAACCCTTTCTGGTGGGTGGACCACTATTTTTTGTCCCCTTCCAAGTGGAGTCTTGAGGTAAGTAGCGGTAACCTGATAGAGAAACTCAGTCATTTATAATTATTCTCATTATGATCTTTTTTGTCCTAGTGCCTATTACTATATGGAAATGTTGGCATCTTACTTCTCATATATTAGAAGATTTGTATTATATATAACTATATAAATGCTGACCACATGATGCTTATTGATAATAACTATAAATTGGATGACTTGTCTCATGTTATAATGCACTAAGTACTGTACGTGATTGTACAAGTATATGATTATAATCTTCAATCTTCTATGTCTTATGTGGTCTCTACATTATTGTCCTTAATACCTTATGCCATTTCTATACAAGATTCCCTTACGGTGACTTTATATATTCAATAATGAAGACACAGTATCTGTACTCATTGCTATATACTATATATGTACAGTGTGTTTTTATATATATATATATATATATATATATATATATATATATATATATATATATATATATATATATATATATATATATACAGTCATATGAAAAAGTTTGGGCACCCCTATTAATCTTAATCATTTTTAGTTCTAAATATTTGGGTGTTTGCAACAGCCATTTCAATTTGATATATCTAATAACTGATGGACACAGTAATATTTCAGGATTGAAATGAGGTTTATTGTACTAACAGAAAATGTGCAATATGCATTAAACCAAAATTTGACCGGTGCAAAAATTTGGGTACCCTTATCATTTTATTGATTTGAATACTCCTAACTACTTTTTACTGACTTACTGAAGCACAAAATTGGTTTTGTAACCTCACTGAGCTTTGAACTTCATAGCCAGGTGTATCCAATCATGAGAAAAGGTATTTAAGGTGGCCAATTGCAAGTTGTTCTCCTATTTGAATCTCCTCTGAAGAGTGGCATCATGGGCTCCTCAAAACAACTCTCAAATGATCTGAAAACAAAGATTTTTCAACATAGTTGTTCAGGGGAAGGATACAAAAAGTTGTCTCAGAGATTTAACCTGTCATTTTCCACTGTGAGGAACATAGTAAGGAAATGGAAGACCACAGGGACAGTTCTTGTTAAGCCCAGAAGTGGCAGACCAAGAAAAATATCAGAAAGGCAGAGAAGAAGAATGGTGAGAACAGTCAAGGACAATCCACAGACCACCTCCAAAGAGCTGCAGCATCATCTTGCTGCAGATGGTGTCACTATGCATCGGTCAACAATACAGCACACTTTGCACAAGGAGAAGCTGTATGGGAGAGTGATGCGAAAGAAGCCGTTTCTGAAAGCACGCCACAAACAGAGTCGCCTGAGGTATGCAAAAGCACATTTGGACAAGCCAGCTTCATTTTGGAAGAAGGTCCTGTGGACTGATGAAACAAAGATTGAGTTGTTTGGTCATACAAAAAGGCGTTATGCATGGTGTCAAAAAAACACAGCATTCCAAGAAAAACACTTGCTACCCACTGTAAAATTTGGTGGAGGTTCCATCATGCTTTGGGGCTGTGTGGCCAATGCCGGCACCGGGAATCTTGTTAAAGTTGAGGGTCGCATGGATTCAACTCAGTATCAGCAGATTCTTGAGAATAATGTACAAAAATCAGTGACGAATTTGAAGTTACGCCGGGGATGGATATTTCAGCAAGACAATGATCCAAAACACAGCTCCAAATCTACTCAGGCATTCATGCAGAGGAACAATTACAATGTTCTGGAATGGCCATCCCAGTCCCCAGACCTGAATATCATTGAACATCTGTGGGATAATTTGAAGCGGGCTGTCCATGCTCGGCGACCATCAAACTTAACTGAACTGGAATTGTTTTGTAAAGAGGAATGGTCAAAAATACCTTCATCCAGGATCCAGGAACTGATTAAAAGCTACAGGAAGCGGCTAGAGGATGTTATTTTTGCAAAAGGAGGATCTACTAAATATTAATGTCACTTTTCTGTTGAGGTGCCCATACTTTCGCAGCGGTCAAATTTTGGTTTAATGCATATTGCACATTTTCTGTTAGTACAATAAACCTCATTTCAATCCTGAAATATTACTGTGTCCATCAGTTATTAGATATATCAAATTGAAATGGCTGTTGCAAACACCCAAATATTTAGAACTAAAAATGATTAAGATTAATAGGGGTGCCCAAACTTTTTCATATGACTGTTATATATATATATATGCTAGATAACAATGTTAATACCCAATATTAATATTGATTTTTGTAACTATATACCGTATTATATATATATATATATATATTGACTTTCGTTACAATATACCATATTCTGTATGTTGTTTAGTCTGAAAAAGGCCACATTTTGGCCAAAAACGTTTATATCTCTACTTTATACGTTGTTCAGATATCTCTATAAACGTATCTGTTATTTGAACACCGGATCAGTGAAAAATAAACAAGTGATATACATTACCTATTTGTTGTCTGAAATCTCTATTACTACATGACTGGGCAAAAATCACCTTCTAACTTTGAGATGTCAAGTCAATTCCCTCTACCAAGCTGATCAGTATGAAAAATTGTAACCACCTACCTATATAAGAAAGAAAAAGACCAGAACCATATTTTTCTCTTTTTGGAGAGGCTGGGCCACAGCACATCAGGAGGGTGGTGATACAAATCTAAATAAATAACAACTCACTCAACTTCCGTGTATATACCATCCATTGAGACCATTGATCATAAAATTTTTTAAGAGAATGTGATTGGATCGGAGTTGCTTTTTCCATAGAATAAAGAGCAGCTAACCTGATTAATCAACTCCTCCAGAATAGTAACGTGCTATGATAGGTCTAGCAGCTAAAATAATTTGAGAGAGGATAAATCTGCCAGGACCAGGAATAAGATCCATTAAGAAAGCACAATGCAACTTGGGGAGAAATGGTATAGTAATGTTAGTGACTGAAACTGCCAAACTAAAGGCCAATTTCCAAAAGGGGGAGATAGTATGACAATCCCCCCATGCATGTATATAAGATCTACTCCCGCACAGCCTCTCCAACACAAATCAGTAGCATTAGAGTTCATTCGAGTGATCCGAACAGTTTCCATGACACTTGTTAGTATACTGTACTCCTGGCACCTTTTTGGTCCAGGACAGCACCAAAAACCACTGGGCAATACTAAAGGTATCCATAAGGTCAGATTCCCATCTTTACATATAGATAAGTTTGTGTTGTGCTGTGAACAGGTCATAAAACAAGGAGATCCCTTTAGCTTTGGGGAGTTTAGTAGAGAAGAACAAAAATGCCTGGTGGGCAGGCCTGAGGTGGATTGTTCTAAGTTATGCAGGGCATGTCGAATGCAAATATACTAATAAAATTCAGTATTAGGCAGTTTATAAAGTTGGGATAGACTCAAGCGAGAACGGAGGGCAGCATCAGTTAAAGGGGGCAATGGTGTTACATCCTGCTTTCACCCAAGTATCAACATTAATATTATCGAATATCACATAGAGAAACCGGAGAAGGAGGGTAGAGGTAAGGATTTTGAGGTGCCTCCCAAATGCAGTAATTCAATGCTTTGACAGTTGTCACCATACTGGACAATGGGGGGACATAAGATCCGAAAGGCAGGTGGCACAGTTTAAGAGGGAAATCAAAGGAAGGTTCAAGACAGATCTTTCAATATCTACCAATGTTTTACTGTAGGTGTGGGACCACCAAAATTTCACCTGGTCTAAGATGGCACTAAGGTAGTATTTATATACATCTGGCATCCCCATGCCACCCGATGGCCAAGAGTGTACCATTACAGATATCCTCACCCTAGGGCATTTATCTCTCCAAATAAAGGTTAGGAGCATGGACTGGAGTTTAGCAAAAAACAAAATCCGTACAGGAATACACACCATGTGAATTGTATATTATATAATACAATGGGAAGTACTATAATAGCTATTTTCCCAACCCAGGAAGAAAGAGATTTAGAGACCTTGAACAACAAAGAAGAGTAGTTGTGGGAGAACATGAAGGAGCTGGGGTAAGTCAAGACTGTGCCAAGATACACGGTCCTTTTTCCATTTATAAGGGAAGAACAATTTGAACATTTGGCGTTTTGGACCATCTATATCCATGTTCAAGATCTGTGACTTAGAGAGGCTAACCTCATAATCAGTTTATCATAATAATAAACTTCTCCAAATTCCTGCAGAGAGCGAGTCCCTAGGTTTAGATATTGATAGCAAGACATCATCTGCGCAAAACCCTATTTTGTGTGATGTACCACCAATCTGGATGCCTTGAATATTAGGGTTTGCCCTTGTCAAGGCAGCTAGGGGCTCCATCACGAGAGCAAATATAATAGGGGATAGAGGACATCCCTGAGGCATTCCATTACTAATTCTAAAGGAGTCTGATATGAAGTCTGATGCTAAAACCCATGCAGATGGATTACAATAAAGTGCAAGGTTAGCACATAGTATATGGCACGTGTATATGTACCCTGTGAGGCCAAATTTTGTCAAGACCTTGGCCAAGTAGTCCCTATGTAACCTGTTGAACACCTTCTTCACATCCAAAGCTAGAAGCAGAGAAGGCTTCTAGAGCACTCCACTCATTGATTGATATCGATGAGATGGTGTGTGCCTCTACCAGCATCTCCCAGCAACAAATCCCACCTGATCCGGAGAAATGATGGAAGGGTGGATAAGGAACAGTCTATCAGAGAAGACCTTGGCAAAGATCTTCATGTCCGTATTCAGCAAACAAATAAGACAAAAATTAGCTTGAGTGATAGGGGTCCTTTCCTGTCTTGGGGAGAGTAACAATAGTGGCCACCAACCTCTCCAAGGGAAAGGATCCTGACAGCACAGCCTTATTAAAGACCTGGGAATGGGGAGATGCCATGGGACGTAGGTCTTGTAATGGCCTTAGGAATGGCTTGAGGAATGCTATGGCCTTAGATATTTCTTCGAAAGCAAAGGGAGCTGATAAAGGGGTCAGCCAGTAAGGGTCAACTTTTGATAGATTCACCAAGGACAAAAAGTTATTAATGCATTATTCAGTAGGTTGGGGAGTGTCAGGAACACACTCTAAATTATATAGTGTGGCATAATAAGATCGGAATTGATCCGCAATTTGTTTGGGGTCGATTATTTTATGCTGGTCGGGGCTTAGTAAAAAAGCCATTTTAGATTTTTGGTCTCAAGCTGGATTATCTTAGATGTTAAGTCTGTCACCTCTTTCTCCTTGCAGTGTTTTTCTTGGGCAGAGGCTTGAATAAGTATGCCTCTCATGAACGCCTGATGCACGTTCCAGAGAACAAAGGGGTCACTAAGAGATTGGGTATTAGTGTCAAAATACATTTGTAGATCAGTTCTCCACTTTTACAAAAGAGAACGGGACAGAATACAGTCATTAGTAGTGCACAGTAGTGCTTTGCTGGGGAAGGGGGATGCCACAAGACTTGAGCAGTTCCAATCCGTCTACTAGAGAAGAGGCCACTGCCATGCAGCCATTTTAAGAGATCAGGAAGCTGCATTTGTATTTAATTTGGGCTTCACACAGGGCTAGTGTCAGTGGAAAAAATTGTCATCTTGCTTGCAGGATGGCAGCCAAGATAAAGGTCAAGATAAAGCGAGATGTTATCAAATGGTTCTGGGAGATATCTCTTTCTGTGAGCCTCAGACATCAGCGCTTATTTAAATGGTAACAGTGGACTTGAGCAAGAATTCCCCTTGGTACCTTGTCTGGGGTGGTATTAGGCTTTGGTATATGGTGGGCACAGTTGATAGAAGATCTAGCCTGGAAAGAGATGAATAGAACTTTTTGAAAAGAGATTTGATATATTCCATAATATCACGACCAGAGACATACTCTGAAACTCCTTTAATCTTAACATTATTGAGGCAGAACAGTGTCCACCGCTTTGTCATTTTCCAAAAGAATATGAGCATCAACCAGCTTATTGTGGACCAAAATTCTGCCATTTTTTGTTCAATGTGATCAGTATGGGAACCAAGAAAGTCAATATTAGATTGTACCTGGTTTGTAAGTGAGTTGATGTGTTGGGTGATGTTATTTCGAAGAAGAAATAGCATAGACTTGAGAGTGCCCCCTTTAGTAGGTGCAGAGGAAGTCGTAAAATTTTCCAGATAGCAACTTGGTATCGGGGTAAGTTCCCTTAAAGCATTAGAGGATGAGACTGATAAACTCCTCTTGTTGGCAGGTCCTTTGCTGGATGGAGAGGCAGAAGGAGTTATAGAAGGTGGATGCTTGCTATTGTTCCTCAGTTCCAGAGAACCTGAACATGCAGCAGGAGAGATAGGAGTGGGGGGAGTCTGAGGTTACAGGTAGGGGAGGACCCCCATGGGTGCTTGTTGGCAGTTAGGGAGGTAGTGGAGCAAGGACTCACAAAGGACTGAGGGGGCAGCATAACTGGAAAGTAAGCTGTCAGCTTCTTAGGACCTGTGGCCTTGGCCTTCTGACACACCATCTTGAAGATAAACCAGAGCAATGTAGGCGCAGTAGTGCAGGCAGAAATGTTGCAACTTAAAAGAGCAGGAGGTGTCACTGCTAGGCCACACATTATGGAATGACAGTAACAGTAGGCAAGTGGGGCTCAGAAAAGGACCCCACACTGTGTCAGGGTCAGGTAAGTAGGAAAGGGTGAGTAAGGTAAACACTCACTGGGTGCCAGAAAATCTCAGGTCAGGAGGCTTACCAATATGGCTATTGGTGCCAGCAGTAACACGGTCTCATAAGGAACCGCCAAGCGTTCTCTGCTGTTGTGCCAGAGGATTGGCGCAGCAGCACTTAGTGTGCTGCCAAGGAAACTTTGGCGATGGCACCATGCGGCATGGCATTCCGATCCTTGGTAGTCTTCCTGTGGCGCTAACTTCTGGAATCTCTGCTATTATGAACATTTCACTACTACATAATTTTTAGAAATAAGACAGTTAATCGCAAACAACACACTTTTGTTTTCAGTTAATAATGTCATTCTTTTATTCTCAATAAAATTTCCCTAAATAACTATTGGTGCAACAACTGGAAAAAGCTCCAAAACTATAATTTTGATGACCTCATTAATAATTTGTGCCAGGACTCAAAACCCTAATGATTTGAGTAAAAGGCACCAAAACCCTTAGAACCTTATGCATCAATGAACAAACAAACGGAATCACTATTGATAAAATCAACTTGAATTAGGCTGTGTCCATTAAAATCATTCAGGAATTCAAGCCACATAGCTAAAACATATTTAATATTCAAATATACAGTACATGAGAATAAGTACATTTAACCCCTTCCTGCTCGATGACGATTATTTTCATCATGAACAAGGGGCAATTCATACTCCAAGAATCTATTTGTCATGATGATTTTGCGGGTAAAGCCAGGTCCAGGCCACAACTGCTGTGGATGGATATTTTGATGCCTGGCAGTTTAACCCTTTACATGCTGCAGTCAATACCAACCGCAACATGTTAAGTGTTTAGACAGAAAGAAGGGATTCCCTCACACCCCCTGAGCACGATCACAGGGTGCAGAGGGGATGTCATGGCAGTTGGAAGTCTGGTTGTGGCCTCCCGCATTGCCATGTATGGAAGCCTATTAGGCCCTATTATCTTGACTTCCAAAAAATGTAATTAAAAGTGATCAAAAAATTTAATACACCCCAAAAGTACAAATAAACTATAGCTTGTTCTGCAAAAAATATGCCCCTTCACAGCTCAATCAATTGAAAAATTGCTATTGGAATATGGGGATAAAAAAACTAAATATTTATTTTATAAAAGTGTTTGGATTGAGCAAAAGTAGTAAAACGTAAAAACTACTTTATAAATTAGGCATTGATGTAATCATAGTTATTCTGATCCACAGAATAAAGTTAGCATGTCATTTATACCATATGGTGCGTTACGTAAAACCAAAACACAAAGCAATAAACCAAAAAAATTAAAGAAATGAAAATTTTTTTGGTTATTCCTCCCTGCAGACAAAAACAAAACTTTATTATTTAAATAATAATATGTACTCCAAAATGGTTCAAATTAAAGCACAACTAAACTTTCAGACAGCTTTCAATTTTCTGGCAGTATTTGTGTCATTAAAGGGGTTGTCCGGGATAAAATGGAATTCCTACACTAATCTAAACACCCTCCCCCCGCCTACTTTCTAAATGACATACTTTAGCAAAAATGTATAGTTACCCATATCCCTGGGGAGGTCATGTGACCGCCCCAGGCACATTTTCTGATTATCCGGTAAGGTTCAATTTCCCCGTTTCCAGAAACGGAACGTCACCCCATCATACTTACGTGTCTTCCTCTCCAGGCTTCCCTTCTGGGACGGCTCCTCCTCTTCTTTGACTCTGCGGGCTCGTGCTCAGGCTGGAGGTGCCTCCGACACATGCCCAGTAGAGATGGCACTCTAGGCTTGCGTGAAATGAAAAAAAAAAATATGCCGAATCTCAGGCATTATAAAACATAGAAAGTTGCTTTTTGGTGTCATATGAAAGAGGAGATTTTCTTCTTTTAAATTACATTTTCATATTTGTATGCAGATAATATCCAGTGACACTTCTGGAAATAACATATATAGCACTGTAAACATAGAGGAAAATCACTGATGTGGATTTTTTGCTTACAGGTGTGGATTATTAGTGGATTTTTTGAAGGTGTCAAAATGTAAAAAAAAGTCAAAAACGAAACTCAAAAATGCCTGCAGCGGGAAGGGGTTAAAATTCAACTTAAAATGTAAACAAAAATAACCAAATGAATTACCAGGTCATAAAAAAAAAAAAATAATAATAATCAAGATAGTGGACCCATACACCTACATTGATACCCAATTCAACAACTCAATTAAGGAATCTAGGTGCTGCCTCAAAGTAAAAGCAAGAGGGGGCGCGTGGCTTGACGTCGACCAAGATGGCCGCCGTACTGTAGAGCTCCGAGGCCTCACATTCCTTTAGCGGCTCAAAGCGGCAACTCGGCGCCGGTGATATCAGACAAGTAGAACGCAGGAGGGTCCCCCCGCTGATCTAGACTGCGGGGATATGGCGAAACGGGGGGGAAGAAAGGCCCCCCAAAGCGGCTAACAGACTTCTTTGCCACACCGGCCTCGGCCCAAGATGGCACCGGAGAATCTCCCCTTCTCCCGCTGCAGCGAGCAGCGGGCCGCTCCCGAGCAGAATGTAACGGCACTCCAGGTGAGAAGTCGTATCAGCTCACCTCACCCCATTTAGAGTCCTCCGGCGACAGTACTGACTCTCAGGAGAAGCAGAAAAGGGCTATAGAAGGCCAGCAGCAGGCTCACAAGAGGGGACTACAACCCCCATCTTCACCCACTTCAGCTCATGTTGGCCATCTTGAGGTTCCTCCTGCAGAAACATCCTCCCAGGCAGACAGCATTACTCCCACACAAAGCCCTGTAAAGCAAAAGATGAGATGGGATACCACGTTCTGTTTTGAATCTCGCCCGGTTGCAGAAGATCCCCAACTAGGTGATTCGGATGTGCTCCAGGCTATCCCTGCAGGTACCCAATCTGCTTCTGAGTTCTTCTTGAAGGATATAATGCTAGCTTTGCATAGATCTATTCAGAAGGATATCACTAAGGCGATTACGTCCGCATCCTCCACGGTTGACGCTCTTGGTAACAGGATAGACCACGTTGAGAACAAAATGAGTGAATTTGCTGCGGCACACAACACTATAGTAGATGCCCATAATGACCTTGAGAAAGAATTAGCGGCGGTCAAACTTAAACTTGCCGACATGGAAGATAGGAATAGAAGGAACAATGTCAAGTTTCGGGGCATACCAGAGTCAGTCGCTGCCAGGGACCTGACTTCTTATCTGCAACGATTAATGAAAGCAACCCTGCCACAGTGTTCGGATGCGGATCTTATAATAGACAGGGCCCACCGCTTGCTGAAGCTGAGAGGGATGCCTGATCATATTCCCAGGGACACCCTCGCTCGCATACACTTCTACCATGTCAAAGATCGTCTGATGCTTGAGTCGAGGAAAAGATCATCTCTGCCTGAGCCGTTTAAAGAAATCCAACTATATGCCGACCTTTCTCAGACTACCATTGCTGCCAGAAGAGAGCTGGCTCCTGTTACAGCGGTCCTCCTTCAGCACAACATTCCTTACAAGTGGGGACTCCCAACTAAAGTCATCGTAATCAGAAACGGAGTGACTTTTACATTCAACTCCTTTGACACCGGGAGACACCTGCTGCTCCAGTGTAACCTGCCACCACCTGCGCCTAACGTCCAGAAATCTTCAAGGGCCAAGTCTCATAAGCTGGATCCTCCGTGGAAATCTACCACCTCCGCCGAGTGAATAGCTCAATATGGACGTACCGTGAGTCACCTGTGGCGTGTTTTGTAACTCCTATTCTATGGCAAACTTCCCCCCAAGTTTGCGCAGTATTACACTGCCCGGTTGTGTAACACTATTTTCTTGTCCCTTACTGTTAGATAGTTATATGTTGAATACTGTCTTTAACGAATTGTTCCCCTCTAGGCCTCAGAGGATGTTCTTTTTGTGATACTCTCATACTTGACCCTCTATGCTACCAGTCTGTATTGATAATTTTTGAATATATTAATGAGTGTCAAACTACTGTCACTTAACGCGAGGGGACTAAATAATCCCTTTAAGCGTTCATTGATGTGGAAAGAGGCTCTCAGATCTGCAGCAGATGTAATTTGCATACAGGAGACGCATTTCTGTGACTCTCGTCCGCCAAAGTTTTCTCACAAATTGTTCCCTCATGTTTTCTGTTCCAGTGCTGCCAAGAAGGTTGCGGGTGTCCTCATAGCGATAAAACACACAGTGTCCTTTCAGTTAATACATGTCATTTCAGATCCCAAGGGACGCTATGTAGCTCTAATTTGTTTGCTTGACAATTGCCCCCTCACTATTGTAAACGTATACTGTCCTAATGCATCTCAAATTTCCTTTTTAAACTCGGTATTGAAGAAGTGTAGGAAGCGTGCTCAGGGCCAGGTTCTATTATGTGGTGATTTCAATATTGTACATGATGCTGCTGCTGATTCCACTTATCGCGGCAAGTATCCACCTCAACAACTAGGACCTTGGCTCCGGCAGGCGGAACTTCATGATGTTTGGCGGTGCTTCCACTCCTCTGAGAAGGACTATACGTATTATTCTGCTAGGCACCACTCCTACTCTAGAATAGACATGTTCTTAGTCCAGAGTGATATGCTCCTTATGGTACAATGTTGTGAAATAGGAAATATCACGTGGTCAGACCACGCACCTATCATACTTAGCATCCACTTAGGTGGCCCAATTGCTCCCCCCATGTCATGGCGAAACAATACATATGTCATGTCTCTGAAATTGGTAACCGAGAAACCGAGCACTGACATTGCTGAGTTCTTCAACATCAACTCCCCCTCGGTGGATGATAAGTTTTGCCTCTGGAATTCACATAAGGCATTTGTTAGGGGCCTAATGATTCAGCATACCTCGCGCTTTAAGCGCAAAAGATTGCAAACGATGAAGGAGCTACTTACTTCTATTGCGACTCTAGAGCAGAAACATAAAACCGACCCTAATCCTGTACTATTGACTGCTTTGCGGAAGGCTAGGGATGATTTGAGCGCCCACCTACTGGTGGACTTTGAAAAACACTCTAAAGCTTGAAAGCCTCTTATTACCGGTCGTACAATAAAGCTAGCAAGCTAATGGCACAGAGAGTTAAGGCAGCAAGGATTAAATCTAAAATTCCATTTCTTGTTTCTAAATTGACCACAGCAAAAATTTTCCACCCTCAACAAATTGCTGATGAATTCAGTAAATATTATCAGGACTTGTATAACTTGAGAGATGACCTGGATACCGCGCAGCCTTCAAGGATAGATATTAACCGATTCTTATGCTCCTTGCACCTTCCCTCTGTTACCCCTGCACAGCTGCAGTCTTTAAATGTTTCTATTTCCACTCAGGAAGTGGCTAAGGCGATAGATGGCTTGAAACTCAATAAATCTCCAGGTCCAGATGGGTTTTCTGGGGAATACTACAAGCTGTTCAAGCCACTTATTCTTGCTCACCTTACTGAGGTGTTTAATTTAGCAATGGTGACAGGAAAATTTCCCCTTGAGATGTTATCCGCAATGATTGTGACACTACCCAAACCAGGCAAGGACCCCTCCAGACCCTCTAACTACCGGCCCTTATCCTTATTAAATGCAGATATTAAGTTGTTCGCGAAGGTACTTGCAAACAGACTCCTCGATGTCATGCCCATATTGATAGGCGGAGATCAGGTTGGATTTACTAAGGGGAGGCAGGCCCCAGATGGTACGAGACGTGTGGTCGCGCTGGTTGCGGCGGCCCGGGCTCGGCGAGAGCCTTCTCTGCTCCTGTCCTTGGATGCGGAGAAGGCGTTCGATAGGGTACATTGGGGGTATCTTTTTGAGGTTCTTCATAAATTTGGTTTCTCTGGCCCCAAAGCTACTGCAATCTCTGCACTCTACTCTAGCCCATCTGCACGAGTGCTGGCGAATGGGGTCCTGTCCCGCCCCTTCGCCATTACCAATAGCACGAGACAGGGGTGCCCATTGTCCCCTTTGATATTCTCATTAGTGATGGAACCTTTGGCTGAAACGATCAGGACACATCCAAGTCTAACTGGTATCAAGTTGGGTCGGACAGACCACAGAATTAATTTATTCGTGGATGATGTGATTCTGTCCCTTTCCTACTCTAATAACATGCTCTGTACTGTAACTCAAATTCTGAAAGATTTTGGAGCGTTATCATACTATAAAGTGAATGAATCCAAGTCCAAGATACTGGGAATTGGTCTGACTCAAAACAATATACACCATATCAAAACCACATCGCCCTATCAATGGTGCTCGCAATCTATACCCTATCTGGGAATTTGGCTCACCCCAAACCCAAAAGATTTGGTTAAGGCCAACTTTCCAGGTTTGCTGGCTACCCTTCAGAAGGAGCTGGACGTGTTAACTAAATTTGAGCATAGTTGGATGGGAAGAATTGTCTTATACAAAATGTTGATTCTCCCCAGGATATTTTACTATTTCAGAACACTAGTGATCCCGATACCCAAGTCTACCTTCCTGAGTTTCCAAAAGCAAATGATGTCCTTTACAGTATATGGAATGGTTGTAAACCCAGAGTTGCACTACATACAATGTTTAAGGCAAGAGATAATGGGGGTATGGGTGTACCAAATTTGTACCATTACTATTTAGCCATAATTTTGGGTCAACTCCAATTTTGGTTTACAACGAACCACGACAAACTGTGGCCAGCTATGGAAGCACAGATGGCTCAGACTGCTGATTGGGAGGGATTCCTGCTAGCGTCAAGACCCAGGAGCGGTTCTTCCATATTTGCTCCACGGGCTGTACAGGCTATGATTGGGGCATGGCATGCCCTCTGTGCTATTCCGGGTGGTGATACCTCTGGGGTCACATTGAACCTACCTCTTACAACACTCCCTCACGAGATGCCGCATTTAGCCCTAGACGTGTGGCGCAGCTGTGGGATAAGGTATGTCTCTGACCTGTATAGAGGCGGTACTATACAATCTACCCGCAAAGGAGGCATATACCTATACTAGAGTGATGTCATACTTGTCTGACAATGCCTCGGCTCAACTGCACTTGCCGCAGCTGGCCGCCGACCTCCTGAACCCACAGACTTCCACAGCGACTTATAACACTAAAACTCTATCGAACTTTAAATATGGATTGCACCTTTCGCAAGACTAGACACATGTGCCTTTGGGAAGACGATATAGGCCGTAGATCTGAAGCCGGTCACTGGCGGGAGGCGATCAGATGGGCTCAGCGATCTACAGTATGTGCCTCACATTGGGAGCAATATAGCAAACTACTTTTACGCTGGTATTACCCTCCCTTACGCCTAGCTAAGTTTTACACATCGTGTTCACCTTGCTGTTGGAGAGGATGTGGAGAGAGTGGCTCTTTGTTCCATATGTTCTGGCACTGCCCACTCATTCAGCCCTTTTGGGGTTCTGTGTTTTCCTTGATTAATAGCCTGTGTGGTAGAGTGGTTGGTAGGGTATACACCTGAACTGGCACTCCTCCTGCTGGGCATCCACATGGTACCGAGTAGATATAGGACAATTATATGTCAGGTACTCAGGGCTGCCCGCCTACTTATTGCACGTAGATGGAAGTCTACTTCATGTCCGACACTGACAGAGCTGATCTCAGTGGTGTCAATGAATTATCAATATGAGCGTATTTGTGCATGCAATGGTGGGAACCTGGGCAGATTCCGGACACATTGGGAGCCGTGGGAAAAGTCATTCCCCCCACCGTACACACACTGACGGACTATGCGCCTTGGCCTTTACTGACATTATGGTACTGCATTTTACTTTACTCCTGTAGCCTCTTGGGGTCACTCTGCTCTGTTACCCTTGGAACACCTATTTGCTATTTAACTAATTAATTTGAAAGTAGATGCTTGGTAGCTGATGGGTCTACCCCTTTGTTTGCAGGGCGGGCTATCTGCTTTGTGGGCTGGGGGGTGTGATCCGATCTTATTTGTTCTCTAGGCATGTACTATGTTTTAAGTCCTATTGTTATTTGGCCCTTTGTTCTCCGCCTTATCCTCCACTGTCCCGACCCCTTCCCCCTCCTCCTCATGGCAAGATTCGATTGTCTTTCCATAGGGCCTTACCATGTTAGGATCATCATATGTTTAGAAAGTCTTACATGCTCTTATTATGCATTATTATATGTATTTTAATCATTGATGTACCTCACTTGAGTCTATTGTATTGTACTGTGATTACGATGTATGTGAGGCCATAACTGTGCCCTTTGTTCCTTGCTGTGTTTACAATTTGTAATGTATTCCTGTAAAAATTTCAATAAAAAACTATTGAATTAAAAAAAAAAAAGTAAAAGCAAGATAGCGAGAATCCCATTGGTATTGTCAAAGAAGAAAAATCCATCATATTGAAAGCAGATTGAGCCAAATCCATCTGGGATGACTAGAAAACGTCTAAAGGCTTACTAATACTTTAGATAAAAGAGCATTTTTCTATATTTTCTAGTAAAATCATGGCGCCTTCAAAAGAAGCATATTTTACTGATACTAAAGCTTGACATTTAAGAAGAAACCATTAGGGAATGATACAGTGGGGAAAAAAAGTATTTAGTCAGCCACCAACTGTGCAAGTTCTCCCACTTAAAAAGATGAGAGAGGCCTGTAATTGACATCATAGGTAGACCTCAACTATGAGAGACAAAATGAGAAAACATATCTAGAAAAACACATTGTCTGATTTTTTAAGAATTTATTTGCAAATCATGGTGGAAAATAAGTATTTGGTCACCCTCAAACAAGCAAGATTTCTGGCTCTCACAGACCTGTAACTTCTTCTTTAAGAGGCTCCCCTGTCCTCCACTCATTACCTGTAGTAATGGCACCTGTTTGAAATTGTTATCAGTATAAAAGACACCTGTCCACAACCTCAAACAGTCACACTCCAAACTCCACTATAGTGAAGACCAAAGACCTGTGGAAGGACACCAGAAACAAAATTGTAGACCTTCACCAGGCTGGGAAGACTGAATCTGCAATAGGCAAGCAGCTTGGTGTGAAGAAATCAACCGTGGGAGCAATAATTAGAAAATGGAAGACATACAAGACCACTGATAATCTCCCTTGATTAGGGGCTCCACGCAAGATCTCACCCCATGGGGTCAAAATGATCACAAGAACGGTGAGCAAAAATCCCAGAACCATACGGGGGGGGGACCCAGTGAATGACCTGCAGAAAGCTGGGACTAACGTAATAAAGGCTACCGTCAGTAACACACTACGCCGCCAGGGACTCAGATCCTACAGTGCCAGACATGTCCCCCTGTTTAAGCCAGTACATATCCGGGCCAGTCTGAAGTTTGCTAGAGAGCATTTAGATGTTCCAGAAGAGTATTGGGGGAATGTCATATGGTCAGATGAGACCAAAGTAGAACTGTTTGGTAGAAACACAACTCGTCGTGTTTGGAGGAGAGTGAATGCTGAGTTGCATCCAAAGAACACCATACCTACTGTGAAGCATGGGGGTGGCAACATCATGCTTTGGGGCTGTTTCTCTGCAAAGGGACCAAGACGACTGATCCGTGTACATGAAAGAATGAATGGGGCCATGTATCGTGAGATTTTGAGTGCAAACCTCCTTCCCTCAGCAAGGGCACTGAAGATGAAACGTAGCTGGGTCTTTCAGCATGACAATGATCCCAAGCACATCACCAGGGCAACGAAGGAGTGGCTTCGTAAGAAGCATTTCAAGGTCCTGGAGTGGCCTAGCCAGTCTCCAGATCTCAACCCCATAGAAAACCTTTGAAGGTAGTTGAAAGTCCGTGTTGCCCAGCGACAGCCCCAAAACATCACTGCTCTAGAGGAGATCTGCATGGAGGAATGGGCCAACATACTAGCAACAGTGTGTCCCAACCTTGTGAAGACTTACAGAAAACGTTTGACCTCTGTCATTGCCAACAAAGGATATATAACAAAGTATTGAGATGAACTTTTGTTATTGACCAAATACTTATTTGCCACCATAATTTGCAAATAAATTCTTTAAAAATGAGACAATGTGATTGTCTGGATTTGTTTTCTCATTTTGTCTCTCATAGTTGAGGATTACCTATGATGACAATTACAGGCCTTTCTCATCTTTTTAAGTGGGAGAACTTGCACAATTGGCTGACTAAATACTTTTTTTTCCCCACTGTATGTGGTATATGATACGGAATGTTTAGTTCGTTCTTAGAAACAATGTCTAGAGGTAATAGCCTAAAGTTTGCAAAAATATCAGTATAACAGTATCCATTTGGTTAAAACAGATTTCAAACCCACAGAAGAAACATTTCTAAAACCTTCATTACCATTGCCAGCTCGCCTTGCACATGCCTGTAGAAGTTAAATTAGTTTAAGACCTTTGAAAAAGTATTAGATTGAGCCAGTGGCCCTAATTCTTAACACCCCATTTCAAATTATAATGGATCAACAGTTTTTGAAAACTGCTCATTGTATAAGAACTAGGCCATGCTGCTAAAGTACTTATACGCCTCTAAAATAATGTCAGAATGCTGGAAAAGTCCACTACATCTTTCTGGGTACTTCTTTCCAAGAACTACTGAGATAATAAAAAAAGCCTGGTGTAAGGGTCTTGCCAAACGTAGCAACCCTGACACTACTGCAGCGGTCTGGGAGGAAGGACAGAGACAAGTGAGCCCTAATCTCACCCCAGCCACTGTCCCTTCCTATTGCCTCAGTTACCCTAAACGGTAAAAGGACAACCAGAAGACAAACCCTATACTGGGTAAGTGACACACAAAACAGGACAAGACAAAAACAACACAGAAGCAGAGTGAGCAAGCCAAGGGGTCAGTAACAAACGAGCAAAGCAGTACAAAGTCAAAATCCAAGAGAATAGTCAGGGGCAAGCCAAAGGGTCAGAGAATCAAGTAACAAAGTATAAAGGAGTATAGAAAGACAGCAGGCAAAACACAAGTGTAATAACCAGCAACCTGTTGAGAAATGACATCCTGTATATAGAAAGTCTGGGACCAGCCCCCAGACCTGATAGGTACACAGGCTGTCAATCACACAGGCCAGGAAGAGATTAACTCTATGCAGTCCAGAGAGAAATGTTCAGACACGGGTGGGGCCGGAAATCAATTACACTGACTAGGACCATGTTCAGACTGAGCAGCAAGAAACTTACACAAAGAATCAAACTGAACACGCCTCCTTCGCCACAGCGTGCGAGCGGAGGGTGGCGTCGAGACCCGAAACGGCAGAGACGTTACAGTACCCCCCCCTTTATGAGGGGCCACCGGACCCTCACCAGATAAACCAGTTTTAGTAGGATCCAGTATTTTCTCTGCCTTTAATTCAGGGTCTTTTTGCACAACCACAGACACTGGTGGGCCAGGCAAACATTTTTTATTCACCTGGCATTTCCCACCTTTTGCAGCCGAGATAGTCTCCTCAGTAACACAATTTAAGGTGTGCAAAACAATACAGTGGGATGAGCACTGATCTCCCCATTTTACCAACTCCCTTTTACCCCAATCAAAAATAGGGTTATGGAGGTTCAACCAGGGGAGCCCCAAAATAATATCGGAAGACAGATGCTCCATAACAAAAAAGCTCATGACCTCTGAATGAGCAGAACCAACTTGCAACATTATTAAGGGGGTCTTGAATCGGACCTTACCCCTGGCCAGTGGGGCAAAATCCGCTCCAGTAACCGCCAGAGGAGTGTCAAGTGGCAAAAGCTCAATGCCTAAAGCTGAGACAAACGAGAATGTGACAAAGTTTGCCACAGACCCAGAGTCAACTAAGGCCTGGCCAGAAACAGATCTGTCCCCAGAGGACAGAGACACAGATAACAACATCTTATTGTTACTACTGGCAAATACCTGGTTGCCTGAGTGGTTCTTCTGATTACCACTCAGGCACTGAAGCTTTTCCCCTGGTGTGCGGGGTCTGGTGGAGCAGTCACGGATGAAATGACCGGAAGCACCACAGTACAGGCAGAGGTTGTTCCTGAGACGATGCTCTTGTCGCATCTTGGCGTCCATAACTCCCAGTTGCATAGGTTCCTCACCAGGAGTCATGGGAGAAATAACAGGTTTCTCAGGAAGAGAGTGAGGGAGAGACAGAAAACTTGAAAGAAGCAGAACCTATTCTCTCTTTAACATTTTCCCGGATCCTACGGTCAATACGGACAGCCAAAGTCATGGCCTGCTCAAGAGTGGGAGGATCTGGGTGACCAACCCAGAGCTCCTTAACACGGTCACACAGGCCTTGTTTAAAGTGGGCCTTTAGAGCTGACTCACACCAACCTGCAGTCACGCTGCACTTGCGGAATTCTGCGCAATATTCCTCAGCAGAGCGTTTGCCCTGCCGCATGGTGAGGAGTTGCGATTCCGCAAGACCAATGTGGTCTGGCTCAGCATATATAGACCCCAAAGACAAAAAAAATTTTTCAAAGTCAGTCCACTCCTCAGCCCCTGGAGGGAGTTTAAGGGCCCAAGCTTGTGGATCCCCCTGTAGGAGGGATATAACTACTCCAACCATTTGGGCCTGGGATGCATGTGGATTAATCCGAAAATACAGGCGACAGGACTCCCGGAAAGTCTCAAATTTTTCACGATCCCCTGAAAAACGGTCGGGGAGTAGCATCTTAACTCTAAAAGGGGCAGAAACAACTGGAGATGCTGCAGCGGCATCAGTAAGGGTCTGCACCTGTTTAGCAAGCTCATTTACCAGGACTGCCAAACCTTCCAACTTGGCTGCAAGGCCCTGAATAGGATCCATGCTGACCCTATGGGAAGCAATGGCAGAATGTATGGGCCGGTTATTCTGTAAGGGTCTTGCCAAACGTAGCAACCCTGACACTACTGCAGCGGTCTGGGAGGAAGGACAGAGACAAGTGAGCCCTAATCTCACCCCAGCCACTGTCCCTTCCTATTGCCTCAGTTACCCTAAACGGTAAAAGGACAACCAGAAGACAAACCCTATACTGGGTAAGTGACACACAGAACAGGACAAGACAAAAACAACACAGAAGAAGAGTGAGCAAGCCAAGGGGTCAGTAACAAACGAGCAAAGCAGTACAAAGTCAAAATCCAAGAGAATAGTCAGGGGCAAGCCAAAGGGTCAGAGAATCAAGTAACAAAGTATAAAGGAGTATAGAAAGACAGCAGGCAAAACACAAGTGTAATAACCGGCAACCTGTTGAGAAATGACATCCTGTATATAGAAAGTCTGGGACCAGCCCCCAGACCTGATAGGTACACAGGCTGTCAATCACACAGGCCAGGAAGAGATTAACTCTATGCAGTCCAGAGAGAAATGTTCAGACACGGGTGGGGCCGGAAATCAATTACACTGACTAGGACCATGTTCAGACTGAGCAGCAAGAAACTTACACAAAGAATCAAACTGAACACGCCTCCTTCGCCACAGCGTGCGAGCGGAGGGTGGCGCCAAGACCCGAAACGGCAGAGACGTTACACCTGGACCGAATTGTTAAAGGTTCTGTGTACAGAATGTCGTCTATCATTATCTTTATCCTCAGCCTTCTTTTCTGGTTTATAATCCTTAGACAATGGTAACAGGGATGAGATATCAACATGTTTATTATTCCATATTTTTTAATAGCCACTGAAAGATGGGATCACAGTACAAGGCACATACCTTTCTTGAAATTACATATTAATGACCTACCTTAGGATAGGTGGGTCCAACATTTATGACTCCAGACAATCAATTGTATGAAGAGGCTGCAGCACTCATGAGCTATACTATGGAGGTCCTGGTTGTTGCACTCTCTCCAATCGCATATTGATGACGTGTACTAAGGATAGGTCATCAATATGTAATCCCTGGAAAACCCCTTTAACTCATTGTAAACTGATAATTTATTGAGTGTTTCTAGTCAATGACTGTGTGTTAACCTTTCAGGAACAAGCGTCATTGATGGCCCAATGTTCAGGCCAAATTTAGCACTTTTGTTTGTATTGCTTTACACAGCAATATCTTTTTAATGGATTTGCATATCTCAACTATTTTTACCATATCTCAACTATTTTTTTTCAGGACACATAAAGCTTGAAATAACTAGTCTTATTTGTTAAATAAGTTGAATATTTTTTCGCTAGAAGTAGAAGAATGGTATAAAATGTGAAAAAATGTCAATTTTGCTTCTTTTACCTGACAAAATTGTTTTTGTATATACTATTGCACATAAACATATTACAATTTGCTTTCCTAGTTCTGATCACAGGGGCTACACATTTATATAGTTTTTCAACTGAAAATTAGGTTTTATATGGTTTTATATTCAGTATTTTCAGGACCTCTAGTCCATGTGTAAATAAATCAATACACTCAATAAATCAGTTTGCAATGAAATAATGAATTTTAAAGTATTACTATAGCAGCTGGCATCGTAGCCCATTTACAGTACTATATGTCCAAACCAAGACATGTCATAGCCGTGTCTCAGCTGCATCATGACTGCTCCATGTGGTGTTATACCTACATATACATTTTTGTGATTCTTCAAATACAATGCAATGTTATATAAAAGAATTACTTTGTTAAGTATGCAACACTGTTTTTGAGTTTTGAGATGTTTACAGGCAACAGTAATTAGCAGAATTTCCTCAAAGATGCAGCTCATTCACAACTGCAACAAAAATTGGCACAGTAATCATAGGGCAAGGCCAGCCCAAAAATAAGTATAAAACTTAACTTTTAATCATAATATAGATAAAACATATGGGTAAATAAGACCCCTCCAATAAAAAAAAATTAGATGGATAGTGTGGTTTAGTTAGAATGGATATATCTTTCATTGCTATATATTCATGGGAACATTGATAAATCAGAACCAGCAAGGATTCCAGAGCTCCCACATTGTCTCCCACAGTTATTTATTAGGACATACGTCTCATGTAACGACATGTAATAATATCGGCAATAATCAAGATAAAGGAATTGTCAGTGGGTTTGGTACAACCCTAGGTAAAGTGTCATGATATCCCAGGTAAATGATGAGTTTACTGCTTCTTGTTTTGATTTACAAATACTGATGCAAATACTGACCTAAATACTGCCATGTGAATATAGTCCCTTCAGTCCCTATTATGTTATATTTGACAGTATATTAGTCAAAAGATCAGAAATCATTATGTGTGACAAATATGCAATAATAGGGGACATCTGGAGGTTGGTGAATTTGACTTTTTTTGGTGTGTTTTGTTCATATTTTTTTTTATCTGAAAATTTTGAAATATATGTGCTAGCAAGTAAATACCTGAATGTATAATATTCTTGCGATCCTTCCATTCTTATTGTAACAACAGTAAAATAACAAAATATCATGTTCATAGTGAAGACAGAATAATGAATCTTTCTACAATTTACTTGGGTATATATGTGAATTTAAAGCACAAAGTGTTTGTCTTTAATATGTTCTTTTAACCAATTGAAAACAAAATGGAAGTGCCATTATCGCTTAGAATCAGAAATTTTTAGTGCACGCAAGACATGTGTCTGATTTTAATACAAAGCTTTTAATATGACTTTATTGTCGCATATATTACCAGAAAAATTTCAATGTTATTATTGTTATGATGTTAACAGCGTTTAATGTCACACTTAATGTCCTTGAAGTACTTAATGGATTATAATTAGATCTCTGAAAAGTACAATAGGAAATGTAAGAAAAATGATGATGACTTCTGAAATCTATCGAGGTATAAAAGCAATTACTACATTCAGGAACTGTTATATGTGTGAGCAGTTTACATGGAGTAAGATATTTTAATATCTCACTATAGCTGGCAGCACTATATTTCTATTGTCAGACTCTTGAGTGCCACTAAAAACTTTCCATGCTTATGTGAACCGAGAGCAAGGCAGGTGGTTTGGACTCCGCAACCAGAAATGAACGCACACGCGGTAGTTCAAGAAAAGAATATATATTTACTATAAGTTAATAAAGGCTATTTGAAGGTAAAATGACAGGGATAAAGACAAGCAAAATACACAATATAGCGTGAACAATTTCAAGGCAAATTCTGCAATGGTTTCTACTTTTACTCTGTCCACTTCTGCAGTATGGACACTGAATGAACAATATACTCAAAACTATCCCTAACTGACCCTGACATCACATTTGGGTGCACCCCCTTTTCCCCAGTGGTCCAGGTGGACCGCTTACAGTCCGTAGAAGCGCGCGGTGGGGCCCAAAGTCAGTCCTTTCTTTTATAGTGAAGCGTCCTCTCACGGTTATCAGGATCTTGGGAGAAATGAAGTCCTCTTTAACAGGGAAACCCAATGAATGTAATGTAATCCAACAGCAGATTCCACTCAGCACACTGACAGTCCTGCCGAATCCATACACTGAGCTGGGATGTAAGCCGGGATTTAGCAGGTGCTGTCCAGTACGTCAACAGCACTGCGAGTCTCTATATGTGGTATCCATATACACAGTCACAATGTCAGTCTCACTGATCAGCCACTGAGCACAGTTCCTTTCACGTGGACTCACTAGTCCTGTTGTCTCTTTACACTCTGTTTGTCTCTGGACCAAGATACAGCTTAGCTGTACAGAAAAATATCCACACCAGTTCAACACAGCACAGAAACCTGTCTTCTCTCTTGCCAAGATGGCTGCTGCTCTCTGTCTCGTCACTTCCTGCTTCTCTGCTCACACTCTGTCTGCAGAACAGGCAAGCTGACATAAAAGGGGGGGGGTCTCACTCCAGCATCATGTCACAATTACAATGGCTGCTGTCTTAAAGGAACAGAATCACAGAAATACATTCAACATTAACAATTTATACAGACAAATAAAGCTTAGGACAACATTGGCTGTCTCTTACACTTATATTTATAACTAGCACATACAAGAGAGATTAAATAAATCCAAGGAATTTTATCCACTAAATTGACCATACATATTCGTTAAAGTCTTTTCAAACCTGGACTCTGTGCTACAGGACTGTGTTAGAAGCAGGCACAACATTTTAGGATAAGGAACAGTGAAGGTTTCTTAAGTGTTCAAGAACATCATAGCAGATAGAAGTGAAAATTAAAATTGGAGCCTGAGAGAGGAAAACTACATTAAAAAATACATTATACAGGTAACAATTTGGTCATAAAAACTGTTACTCCTTGAGTATATATACATGAAAAATGTCAAAAATTTGCCAAGAATAATAGATAAATTTTCTTTTCTTTTCTTTTTCTATATTAATAAAATGTAACCATTTTAACAGGTTAAGGATCAGGCCTAAAAGTGCCTTATGGACCAGGCCACATTTTTCAAAATTGACATGTGTCACTTTATATGGCAGTAACTTTGAGACACTATAACTTATACAAGTGATTTTGAGATTGTTTTTTCATGACACATTGTACTTCATGTTAGTGGTAAACATTGATCAATATTTTTGTATTTATTTATAAAAATTAGGAAATTTGATGGAAATTTTGAAAAAAAAAATCGCAATTTTCAAAATGTGAAATGCTCTGCTTTTCAGACAGTCATACCACCAAAATACATGAATAAATATTATCTACCATATCTCTGCTTGATATCAGCATCATCTTTTAATCATCCTTTCATTTATTTTGGATGTTAGAAGGCTTACAAGTGTAACAGTGATTTTCCAGATTTACAAGAAAATTTCCCAAGCTCATTTTTTTGGCACCACTTCAGTTATGAAGGGGATTATAAAGGCCTATATATTAGAAGCCCTCATAAATCACCCCATTTTCAAAACAGCATATTTGGGAAGTTTTTTAACCCTTTAAGCATTTCACGGGAATTAAAACAATATGGAGGTGAAATTTAGACATTTCATTTTTATTCAATAATACATTCATTTATCCCAAAAATTAACAAATTCACAAAGAGTTGAAGAAGAAAATACATCTCACAGTTTGTTGTGAAATTTCTCCCAAGCACAGAAATACCCCACATGTGGGTGTAAACTGATTTTTGGGCACACAGCAGCGCACGGAAGAAAAGGAGCAACACTTGGCATTTAAAAAGCAGATTTTGCTGGAATAGTTTTCAGGTACCATGTCTCATTTGCAGAGCCCCTAGAGTACAAGTAAATTGGAAACCACCCAAAAGTGACCCCATTTTGGAAACTACACCACTGAATTTATCAAGGGGTATAGTGAGCATTTTGACCCCACAGCCATTTCACAGATTTTATTAACATTGGGATGTGTAAATGAAAAATTACTAAAACCTCATTTTATCCCCAAAGTTTTCATTTCCACAAGGTGTTAAAGAAGAAAAAGCATCCCGCAGGTTGTTAAACAATTACTCCTGAACACGGCAATACCCCATATGTGGTCATAATCTGCTACATGGGTACATGGTGGGGCTTGGAATGGAAAGAGCGCTATTTGGCTTTTGAAGAGCAGATTTTGCTGGAATAGTTTTCAGGTGCCATGTCCCATTTGCAGAGCCCCTAGAGTAACAATACAATGGAAACCCCCAAAAGTGACCCCATTTTGGAAGCTACACTCCTCATAGAACATATCAAGGGGTATAGTGAGCATTTTGACCCCACAGCTGTTTCACAGATTTTATTAACATTGGGACATGAAAATGAAAAATGACTTTCTTTCCAATAAACCGTCAATTTAGCCCCAAATTTTTCATTTTCACAAGAGGATAAAGGAGAAAAAGTGCCACAAAGTTTGTTACACAATTTCTCCTGAATACAGGAATATTCCCTATGTGGTTGTAATCTTCTGTATGTGTACATGGCAGGGCTCAGAATGGAAAGAGCGCTGTTTGGCTTTTGGAGAGAAGATTTTGCTGGAATAGTTTTCAGGTGCCATGTCGCATTTGCAGGGCCCCTAAAGTACCAATGACCCTACAGCTGTTTCACAGATTCTATTAGCATTGGGATGTGAAAATTAAAAATTAGTTTTTTTCCAATAAAGCGTCAATTTAGCGCCATATTTTAAATTTTTAAAAGGGGATAAAGAAGAAAAAACACAACACAGTTTTTTTTTTTAATAATTCTCTTTTTATTGAATTTTTACAATTTTTTACATACAGAAGTACATAAAATTGTTCACAAAAGAGAAGGTACATAAGGTGGGTAAACAAACAAATACATTGAGTATGTGGTTTGATAGTGACTTGATGAGTTCACATAGTTTCAGTGACAAGGAATACATTCCTAAACTGAAATAAACTAATGTATTAAACTAATGCATTTTATTATAAATGTATAACAGTTTAACAGGTTAACAGAGGCCAAAAAATGAGATATTTGTGGCCGGTGAAGCATTGTGTCAACCTCTTAATAGTCAGGTAGAGTGAGCTTATACGTGTATTGTAGGCTAATGATGGCATTCCGAATACTTTGAAAGAAGGAATAGGGTGGGGGAGATGGTGGGGGGAGGTGTAGGTGAGGCCAGGGCCTATTTGATGGAATCCTACCAGGGAGACCACACTCTCTGGTACTGGTCGTATCTCCTTTTCTTCCAGCTAATCAGTTCATCGATTCTCGCAATCTGGTGGACTTTTTCTATCCATAGTTGTAGTGAGGGAGGTGTCTTCTGAAGCCAGAACAGGGAAATCATTGATTTGGCTGCCTCTATGAGGTGTGATGTTAGGGCTGAGCCTGGGGGCTGAGGGCCTGCTTGCTGTCTGGCGAGGAGTACTCCATCAGGGGTGAGAGAGTGCGGCGTATTAGTTATCCGTACGATGTAGTTTTCAACATCTTTCCAGAAGCTCCAAATAAGCTCACAGGTCTACCAGATGTGGAGCATGGTAACTGGAAGTTTTTGACAGAGCCAACACAAGTTGGAATCCATAAGATTGTGTCTAAAGAGACAGTCTGGCGTCCTGTACCACCTGGTTAGTATTTTGTAGTGGTATTCTTGTAGCCTGATGCAGGTGGAGGAGCCATGCCAGTGTTTAAGAATCGATGGGATGTCTTCCTCAGGTATCGTGAAATCCAATTCTTTTTCCCACGCTAGTATGAAAGCTGGCTTCGAGGTCTCCGGGTGATGGACAAAGCAGTTTTACATGAGGAGATTTTTCTGGGCGATGAGAGATTGGATGTCAAGCTATTTTCAAACTGAGTGAGCGGCCTATCTCAGGGGGCCTATGATCAGGGGGTCCAGGTCCTGTCTCTTTCTAAGTCGTGTGTCAGGGAGCCATAGTTGTTGGAGAAAAGTCGGGCCAATGTGGGCCTCCACTAATGTATTGATAATAAGGCATTTAATTGGTGCCACATATGCCATCCATCTGGAGAATTGTATGGATTCGTAATAGAGATGCATGTTCGGCAAAGTTATACCTCCCTCTGCTTTACTCTTAATCATTAGCTGGTATGCCAAGCGGGGAGTCTTATGTTTCCAGAGAAAGGCCGTAAATATCCTCCGGAGGGATTGGAAGAAGGCTTTCGGTAGAGAAATAGGGAGCATCTGGAAAGTGTATATTATTTTTGGAACAATGTACTGTAGGTTTGGAGCAGGTTTCTTCTCCCCAGCCAGGATAGATACGGAAGGTCATATGTTTGAAGTAAGGTTTTTACCTCTTGTAAGAGGGGGGTATAATTTCTTGGGTAAACCTCTTGAAGGGTGGTCGGTAGGTGGATACCTAGATATTTTATAGATGTTTTTGTCCACGTATAGGGTGAGTTGGTGAAAATCAACTGTGCTTGAAGAGCAGGTAGTGAGATGTTGAGGACTTCGGACTTCGAGCTATTTACTCTATAGTTGGAGAGTTTGCCGTAACGGGCCATTAGTTCATTGAGGTGCGGTAGACCCTCTGCCGGATTTGTGACTAGAAACAATACATCATCCGCGAAGGCCACTGATTGTAGGGTTTGATTGGAGACAGAGAAACCATGTATGTGGGGGTTTTGACAGACTGCCTGGAGGAGAGCTTCTAGATTGAGGATGAACAAGGTGGGGAGAGGGGGCATCCTTGTCTGGTTCCATTTGTGATATTGAAGTAATCTGACAGGGTACCGTTTACTTTTAGTCGGGCGTGGGGTTGAGAGTAGAGGGAGAATATCGCTTTTATAAAATCTCGGGGGAACCAAAGGTTTCTAATGTAACGTCCATGAAGGCCCAATCTATCATGTCGAATGCCTTTTCAGCATCCACCCCCAATAAAATTAGAGGGCATGTGGTCTTTTTGGCAATAGCTATGGTGTGTAGTAGACGGATGGTGTTCTCTTTCCCCTCTCTCCCTTTCACAAAACCTGATTGTTCATCATTAAGAAGGTTTGGATTAGGTGTCTAAGCTTGAGAGCCAGGAGTTTGGCCCATATTTTTAAATCCATGTTTAGAAGTGATATGGGCCTAGAACTACTGCATTGGACCAGGTCTTTCCCTTCTTTGGGAATAAGTGTGATGTGGGTCTCCTGGGCCTGGCGCACCATGGGGGTACCTTGGAGAAGTGCATTACAAAAATCAGTGAGACGTGGAAGGAGCTGGGTTTGGAATGAGAAGTAATATAGTAGCAGTAGTCCATCCGGACCTGGGCTTTTACCCGTTGGAAAACTATGGATGGTCTGGTGGACCTCTTCTAAGGTGATCGGCTGGAGAAGTTGGGCTCCCTCGGATTCTGTGATTGAGAGCAAGGAGAGATCTTTAAAGAGTTCTCTGATGGTGGCTCGAGTTACTGGAGGGGAGGAGGGGGAGGCATCTCTTCGTAGATTATAAAGTGCAGAATAGTAAGAGTGAAATGACTTGGCTATATTAGGTGTGTCGTGAACCAGTCGACCTGTAGGGGTTCTAATTGCTGAAAAGAGCGACTAGGTCAGCATGAACGGCGTTGGGGGTTTGCAATTTGTGAACTCTCTCAAGGGTCAAAATCTGGGCTAGGATAGAGTCTATCTCCTTCTGTCTTTCCCGCTTAAGTGCCATTGCTTTCGAAATGAGAAGCTCTCTTATGAAAGGTTTGTGAGATTCCCACAATAGGGTGGGGGTAACTTCTGGGGTGTCGTTACGTGTGAAGAAGAGGTCCAACTCCTCCGCCAGGAAGGTTTTGGTGGTTTGCCTATCCAGAATCGATTCATTTAAGCGCCATGACCAATGTCTAGGTCTGGGAGGGACAAGGTAGAGGAAACTGGAGAATGGTCCGATATGCTAATGCATCTTATCTTTGAGTGTAAAGTGTGTTGGGCGATAGAGTTGGAGCATAGAATGTAGTTGAATCTCTGATGGGTCTGATGTGGATTTGAGAAGAAAGTGTAGTCCCTCACGTTAGGGTTCTGAAGGCGCCAAGTGCCCACAAGGCATAAATTCTGTAGGGAGACATGGAGGTGTCACAAGACTTTTTGTGAGAGGGCCGACTTTCCTGTGGATGAGTCTAGGATAGGGTCGAGTACCAGGTTAAGGTCTTCTCCCAAGATGATGTTGCCTTCCGCGAATAAGGAAAGGTCGTGCAAGACCTGGATAATCCAGGCTATCTGGTTTTGGTTTGGTGCATAGATTGAGGCCAGTGTTATAGGTCTGGAAGCAATATGACCCTTTACAAAAAGAAGACAGCCTTCCGCGTCCGAGTGTTGCTGCTTGAAGACAAAGGGGAGAGAATGCTTTAGTGCTATCGTGACACCTTTGGACGCTGAGGTCGGGTGCGAAGAGTCGTACCATCTGTCATAAGGGGATTTATAGGGCTCTGGAATTTTATCTAGCTTGAAGTGAGTTTCCTGCAAAAGGAGGATGTCTGACCCCATTCATTTAGTTAAGTTCATAACCCAGTGTCTCTTGGGGACGTTTAGCCCATTGACGTTGAAGGTGGAGATGGTGTTGATGCGGGGGTTCGGAGTTATCTGTGAATGACAAGGCTGAATGAAAACTGGGGCTTTTTGACTCTGGCTTCAGGTGGCACAGGGGATGGGCCCCCCCAAAAAAACCGGACATGGATACAGACACTGGTAGATGGTGACAAGGAGAGAAGGTGAATGTAGAGAGTGCGGCCCCCCGTGTGGAGGGTATAGGGCAGGTGGGCAGGTGGCGGAGGGGATGGGAAGGGGAAGAGGGAGAAAATAGGGAGTAGGAGAGAGAAGGATAAGGTATCGAGAACGATGGTTATCTAATCGTCACTGGGTTATTGTCACTATAAACTAGGACTGGTGAGTAGTGAATTGATGTGGGTGCAGAGTGGGTTCCTGATCGGAGGTGAACCCATGAGATACCGTTCTTAACTGTGAAGAAAAAGGTAAGTGATGCAGGCAAGGTCATGCAACGTGAAGCTAATAAAACATTGTCAAGTATCATAAACATTATACAAAAACATTTTACATACGGAGTACTATCACTATTCTGTTCTAGGTATGAGGCAGATGTAAATAGGGTGGGTCTGCTGGAGCACAGAACTAAGTAATCCGCTAACACTAAATAGGGGAAGTAATGTCGTGAGATAGCTAGGAGAGTTCAAATATTTAGTGTCCCGGGAGATAGATAAGATTTTCAGTATCATAGGGCAAAGGATGCAGACATCTAATTATAGCTTCTAACCAAACAATTTCAAGTGCAACAACAGTGTCTCTGTTAGAGATCACCACTAGGACCAGCAGTAGGTCTTTAGGCCCCGCTAATCGAGAAACATAAGTGCTAAGACATATTTAAGAGCTATAAACTGAGGGTCTTCTGACTCACAACTAGATCTCGATTGGTTCGGGTATACCAGGAATGTCCTTCTGGAGGTGGTTGTCTCCCTTTCAGCAGATTCTTTTTTGGCGCGGCGGTCTGAATCTCGTTCAGCCATTCCAGGATGGGAGTGTAGGCAGCTGTGGAATGCGGTCCAGGTGCTGGGAATGTAGCTAGGACGGGATGTCTAGGGGTTCTATGTCCAGAAGGGACCAGACAGCTGGAAGGTCTTGCAGCGTGTGGACAGCTATGCGCTTACTTCCCTGTAGAATGGCTTGGCCAAAGGGGTACAACCAAGCATACTGTATATTTCTGGCCCTGAGTTCCTCTAGTAGTGGCTTCAGTAGCCTCCTTTTGGTGAGTATGGATGGCGCAACGTCTTGATGTATGGATATAGCTACACCATCGAAAGAGATTTGCTCCCTACCTCTAGCTGCTGTGAGGATTGCTAGGGTGTCTAAGTATGAGAGGAGGCCACAGAGGCCATCACACGGTAGGTCACCTTAGCGCGGTTTGGGTCTTAGAACCCTATGGATGCGTTCTACTACAACTGATGCTGCACGCTCTGGACCCAGCAGTTCTGTGAAAAGACCAGCCGCCATCTTAGGGAGCTCCTCTGGAAGGTAGGATTCTGGTATCCCTTTAAGTCGCAGATTGCGGCGGCACCTGTTTTCTTGGTCCTCAATTAACATCAGCGATCTGTCTAAGAGATCCTTGTGGTTTTGCAGCTGGTCTGATACTGCATCTGCATGCGCTTTTACCGAGAAGTATGTATCTTCCAGGGCCTGCACCCTGCGTCCCACTGATTGTATTTCAGTCTTAATCTTGGCTAGTTCGGTCAATACTGGGCCGACAGCCTTTGCTAGAGCCTTTTGTAGAAATGTGCGGGAGATCTGTGTGTTGCCCGTTTCAGAGCGCTCCCCGTCAGGGACACAGATTCCTCTCCTGTCTCCGTGTCCTGTCGGAGCTCCAGCGACATCTTAGGTGGACCGTGCGGTGAGGAGAAGTTCTTCTTCCTAAGGTAGCGCTGCAGGTCTCCTTGCTGTTTCGGAGCTTTTGGGGTGCTGGGAAGGTCCCCCAGGCTGTCTTTGTCTATTTTGACCATTTTGCTTGTGCTGGATGAGGTGTACCAAAGTCTTTAGGGTCCGGTGTGATGGAACTCTAGCAAATTGCTTCCATCATGATGCGCGGTCAGGCTCTGCCCCCCAAAACACAACACAATTTGTTACAGAATTTCTCTTGAACACAAAAATGTCCCATATGTGGTCGTAAACTGCTGTAGGGGTACATGGTGGGGCGCAGAATGGAAAGAGCGCTATTTGGCTTTTGGAGGGCAGATTTTGCTGGAATAGTTTTCAGGTACCATATTGTATTTGCAGAGCCCCTAGAGTATCAATACAATGTAAACCCCTCATTTTAGAAACTACACCCCCTCAATAAATTTCTCAAGGGGTATTATCATTTTGAGCCTAAAAATTCTTCCCAAAGTGAAAATTGAAATTTTTGAAGAAATATGCCATTTTGGCGCCCAATATGTTGTTCCCACTTTGAGTCATCAGAGACATACACTCCTAAAACTATTAAGTGGGCTATCCCAGGTACAAAAAAATTATATATGTGGGTATAAACTGCTGCTTGGGCACACAGCAGGGCTCAGAAGGGAAGGTATGTCTGAACAGTGTGCTATCTGGGTTTTTCCCAGATAGCACACTAACCCATTCATTTCTATGGGCCCGTACACATGACCGTAAGTGACACAGTCACGCGTGTGGGCCGACAGTCTGGGCCACAAAATATGGAACAGGTCCTATTCCTGTCCGATTTTGCGGCCCTGCTTCCGTGGCTCCTATTCATTGGAAGCACAGCCGGTGCACGGGCGGCACACGGGTGACATCCGCGTGTCCCCCTTGTGCCACCCATGCCATTCATTTACGGCAGCCGGTAAGCACACGGTCATGTGCAACCAGCTTAAGGTACAGAGCCAAACTAAGAAGCTAAGCAATTAGTTAGCAACCTGAGTCAAAAGGAAGGGATCTTATATATGCCTCTTCAGCCGTTGTCTCAACAAAACCCAGGAAACCTCTGAAAATACAGAAGCCTTCCAGGTGGACACAGTAACCTTAAAGTTATGTTGGCTGAATTGATATTCCTGACAGTATCCCCCTTTTATGAGGGACCACTAGACCCTTAATCACAGGACGAAGTTTTGAAGGAAATTTTCTATGAAAATTCCTAACTAAATCCTCAGCATGAACAGACCAAGCTGGTTGTCAAGTGCGTTCTTTAGATCCATAACCCTTCCAATGAATTAAATACTGAAGAGCCCCTCTAACCCTACACGAGTCCACAATTCTAAGAACCTTAAACTCACAGTCCCCCTCTACTTGAACAGGAGGAGGGAGTTACTGTGCGAGTTCACTGGTGGCATATACTTTTTGAGAAAAGATTTTTGGAACACTTTATGTATCTTGAAGGGCTAAGGAAGGGCTAAACAAAAAGATAAAGGGTTGATAACCTCCATGATTTCATAAGGTCCAATATATTTAGGACCCAACTTATGAGATGAAATCTTAAATTGAAGATTTATGGAAGAGAGCCAGGCCTTTTCTCCCACAGCAAAAATAAGGACCTGTTGAGCGATTTTTATCAGCATTTATTTTTCAAATTGACTGGGAATTCCTCAGGTTCGACTGAATCTGAGCCCAAACTGTACACAGTTCATCTGCTTCAACATTAACTTCAGGATTATCAGTAGAGGGAGACAACTAAAATGAGGATGAAACCCATAATTACAAAAAAAGGCAAAGTATTTAACGAAACATGGTGATGATTATTTATGGCAAACTCAGCTATACATTAACCACTCAGACTAATTTCAGTAACACAACATCTAACATATTGTTCTAGTGTTTGATTGAAATGTTCAGTTTGACCATTAGCCTCGGGATGAAAAGTAGAAGAAAAGGATAAATAAATCCCCAAGTGGCTTTAAAAAGCTTTCCAAAATTTTGAGACAAACTGAACACCTCTATCAGAGACTATATTATCAGGAACACCTTGTAATCGAACAATATGATCAATAAATAGTCTGGAGAGAGTCTTGGCATTCGGCAGTTGAGATAACGGAATGAAATGACACATCTTACTGAAACGATCTACAACTGCACAAATGACAGACTTTCCACCAGGCACAGGTAGATCGTTAATGAAATCCATTAAAAGATAAGTCCAAGGTCTTTTAGGTACAGGTAATTGGAGTAGTTCACCCACTGGACGGACCTGAGGGACCTTAGCCCAGGCACAAGTGTCACATGCATAGACTATGCTATGCTAAGCTATGATATTTCGACACTTAGTTGGCCACCAGAAGTAATGAGAAACTAGTTTTTTTGTGCTAGAGATCCCTGAATGACCACACAAAACGGAATCATGCAATTCTTTCAAAAATCTTAGTCTAAACTGGGGAGGTACAAATAATTTACCTTCTTTGGTGTCTTGAGGAGCTAACTGCTGATTCTCTCTGATCTCAGAAGCAAAATCTGAGGAAACAACAGAAATAATGATTCCCTCTTTAGTCTTCGCCTTGTGACTACTTTTATGGGACCAAACAGGGTAATAACACCGATCTAGTTAAAACGCATCCAGCAACTGTCTTGTAAACCGCAAGCCTCTTCAGGCCTGCAGATTACAAGACATGGAGACCACAGACAGAAGATATCTTCTTCTTGGCACAGGCGGGCGCAATGATGTCATAGCATTGTGCCTCCTGCGCTGAGACACAGACGTCCTGTGTGTGGACAGGGACGAGGCGGCAGATCCATCAAGGGGATTGCAGGTAGGTGAGTATAATTTTTTTTTTTTAAAGAGCAGTTGTGGGTATTTTAATAGTATAAGGGGGTCGTTAAGAGGGGGAATTATAACTATAAGGGAGGATTCATTAGGAGGCATTTTGATGTTAGGGCGAGTCATTTATATAAGGGCTATTAGGGGGCATTATGAATACAAGGGGGGAGGTTATTTATATAACGGGTCATTAGGGGGCATCATTTATATAAGGGGTCATTAGGGGGCATTATGACCATAAGGGGTAGTCATTTATATAAGGGGTCATTGGGGTGCAGTATTTATGTCAGGGGGAATCAGGGGCATAATATAAAGGGGCAATTAATTTAATTAAGGTTGCACTTGGGCTTTATTAAGGCTAAGGTCCCACGTAGCATTCTACAGCAAATAAAGCGCTGCAGGGAAAACTGCGGCAGTAACGCATTGTGGTTTTTCCTGCTTTTTTCCTGCCATTATACAGTCATATGAAAAAGTTTGGGCACCCCTATTAATCTTAATCATTTTTAGTTCTAAATATTTGGGTGTTTGCAACAGCCATTTCAATTTGATATATCTAATAACTGATGGACACAGTAATATTTCAGGATTGAAATGAGGTTTATTGTACTAACAGAAAATGTGCAATATGCATTAAACCAAAATTTGACCTGTGCAAAAATTTGGGTACCCTTATCATTTTATTGATTTGAATACTCCTAACTACTTTTTACTGACTTACTGAAGCACAAAATTGGATTTGTAACCTCACTGAGCTTTGAACTTCATAGCCAGGTGTATCCAATCATGAGAAAAGGTATTTAAGGTGGCCAATTGCAAGTTGTTCTCCTATTTGAATCTCCTCTGAAGAGTGGCATCATGGGCTCCTCAAAACAACTCTCAAATGATCTGAAAACAAAGATTGTTCAACATAGTTGTTCAGGGGAAGGATACAAAAAGTTGTCTCAGAGATTTAACCTGTCAGTTTCCACTGTGAGGAACATAGTAAGGAAATGGAAGACCACAGGGACAGTTCTTGTTAAGCCCAGAAGTGGCAGGCCAAGAAAAATATCAGAAAGGCAGAGAAGAAGAATGGTGAGAACAGTCAAGGACAATCCACAGACCACCTCCAAAGAGCTGCAGCATCATCTTGCTGCAGATGGTGTCACTGTGCATCGGTCAACAATACAGCACACTTTGCACAAGGAGAAGCTGTATGGGAGAGTGATGCGAAAGAAGCCGTTTCTGAAAGCACGCCACAAACAGAGTCGCCTGAGGTATGCAAAAGCACATTTGGACAAGCCAGCTTCATTTTGGAAGAAGGTCCTGTGGACTGATGAAACAAAGATTGAGTTGTTTGGTCATACAAAAAGGCGTTATGCATGGTGTCAAAAAACACAGCATTCCAAGAAAAACACTTGCTACCCATTGTAAAATTTGGTGGAGGTTCCATCATGCTTTGGGGCTGTGTGGCCAATGCCGGCACCGGGAATCTTGTTAAAGTTGAGGGTCGCATGGATTCAACTCAGTATCAGCAGATTCTTGAGAATAATGTACAAGAATCAGTGACGAATTTGAAGTTACGCCGGGGATGGCTATTTCAGCAAGACAATGATCCAAAACACAGCTCCAAATCTACTCAGGCATTCATGCAGAGGAACAATTACAATGTCTGGAATGGCCATCCCAGTCCCCAGACCTGAATATCATTGAACATCTGTGGGATAATTTGAAGCGGGCTGTCCATGCTCGGCGACCATCAAACTTAACTGAACTGGAATTGTTTTATAAAGAGGAATGGTCAAAAATACCTCATCCAGGATCCAGGAACTGATTAAAAGCTACAGGAAGCGACTAGAGGCTGTTATTTTTGCAAAAGGAGGATCTACTAAATATTAATGTCACTTTTCTGTTGAGGTGCCCATACTTTTGCACCGGTCAAATTTTGGTTTAAGGTATATTGCACATTTTCTGTTAGTACAATAAACCTCATTTCAATCTGAAATATTACTGTGTCCATCAGTTATTAGATATATCAAATTGAAATGGCTGTTGCAAACACCCAAATATTTAGAACTAAAATGATTAAGATTAATAGGGGTGCCCAAACTTTTTCATATGACTGTACCTATAGGGAAACTGCCAGCATTTCTGTAGGTATAATTGACATGCAGCAATGTCCAAAACCGAAACAGTTTTGGAAATTGTAGTATGTCCTCTGCGCGTATTTTTCCGCAATGTGTGGATGGGATTCTCTAGAATCCCATTCACTTTGTAGGAACTGTAAAACGCCGCATTTCTATCACATGGGGCCCTGGCCTTAAGGAGTTTTCCAGCTTATTTTTTATTGATGATGTATCCTCAGAATAGATCATCAGTAATAGTGAATCCCCACTGATCAGCTGTATGAAAGGGCCATGGCATCTGTTTGTATCAAACGTTGTCTGTTTATAGTGACCATGTCATGTAATTGCAGCCTTGTCATATAGACGTGTATAGGACGAGGCTGTAGTTACATTACATGGCCACTATGAATGACACTATGTAAACAGAGAAGGGATCATGGCGCTTACACAAGTACCATGGTTCATTCAAACAGCTGATCCTGGGGGGTCCCGGGTATTGGAACCCCACTCTTTTTTTTTTTTTTTTTACCTTTTTTACCTTTTAATTAGGAAACACCTGGGGTATTATTGAAGGGCTCTATTTAAAGGGGCTACACAGGGAAATTATTAATTTAAAGATGCACTTGGGGGTATTATTCATATATAAAATATTATATATTTTATGGGGTAGCAGCAGGGTGGGTGTGCAGGTGAGAACAATGTGTGTCAGGTGCATGGAAAAGTAAGGAGCCAAAGATGTCTGTGCTGCAAACTTTACAGAGATTGAAAGACGTGGTCATGGTGGTCCAGATGGAAGAGATGGGGAATGTGAATGATTAGAGATGTCACCTGTAAGTCACTAAATGTTACTGGACTGTATTCACCTAAATAATCTGTAGAATCCTGTGTAGAGCCACTATATACTGCTATACCGTCACCATATAGTGATAATATTGATATACCTAAGTTGGGGGCCCAATTGGACATGCTCGCCCCCTCTGTGCTGAACCCCTAGCTATGCCTCTGGAGGGGATGTATGAAGAAGGGAGAGGCAAAAGGGAGAAATGGTAGAGAAGAGAGAAAAAAAGCATCAATATAGCTGCCTGCTAAGGATCTACAATGAGTGAGCACAAGTCTCGGGGTGGAGTAGCTAAACTACCACCAAACTATGTGGGGTCATGGATGGCACAGGTGGGGCCACGAGGGAGTGAGAAAAAACAGTTAGAGAATATAGTTAGCTACTGTCCCAGTCCATAACCGAAAAGAAAGATGAAACAGAATGGGCGGGAGAGTGAGGGGGTTATCAAAAGAATATATGAAAGAGAACAACACAACGTGGATACTAGAAAATTCGTCCACAGGGTATATATCACCTAATAGGCAGCAACTCACTTGGGAAGGTCACGATCAGGAAACTCTCTTCTTCAGTGGCGGGAGCGTTGAGGGCGAGAAGAGAAAAGGACAAAGTCGGCAACAGGATCACTGGAGGCAGGTTGCATCTCAGGCACAGTGGAGTCATTAATGAACATCTCCCAGTCCGGAAGCTTGAGTGAGGGAAGATCCAGGGATCACAGGAAAGCCGGGTGATCTTCGGAGAGGAAAAAAATCAGCAGCCTGTTTTTGAGTCTCAACTTGAAGGGCAAACCCCAGCTATACGAGATGCCTCAGTCCTGAGTTTCAGCAGGGGATTTAGGTCTGTCTTCTGTCTGAGGGTATGGCGAGATAGATCCGGGAAGTGTGAAATCTGGGCACCATTGAAGTCGATGGCTCCCTGCTCACGGGCTTTCAGCATTATGTTTAAGGGCATAATAGTGTACCCATCAGATGCTATCTCGGGGTTTTGAGGGATCTGAGCTGCGGGGTCTACGAACGTGGTGAGCACTGTCAAGTTCAATGTGAGGGGTAGCAGGGCACCCAAGCAGGTCATTAATGATCCCAGTGAGAGTGGGTACGAGGTTGGAAGAAGGCATAGCCTTAGACAACCAGTGGATTCTTATATTGTTATGTCGGTTGCGATTTCTATGTCATCAATGTTCGACAACAATCTGTGACACTGCATAGTGGTAGAGGCAGAAGATTTCTGGAGGGAATGTATGGAGGCCGAAACAGAAGTCTGGAACTCCTCTAGGCTGTCCCCATGCTGTTGCAGTTTCATTGTGTCAGATTTTACTACATTAACCCCTTCCCGACATCCACCATAATATTATGGAGCTGAGTGACCTCCATAGCGGCCGGGTCTCTGCTTTATTATACAGCATACAAAAAATGGATAAAAAAAAGACAATAACAGCAACACAAGCCTTACTCCTGATGAAGTCTAAATGTGTCTATATACCAGTACGTCTCTCTCATTTTATCTATATGCATACACATAAATGCAGTATTGTCAATACACACACACATATACACACACACACACACACACACACACACACACAAACACACATACACATATATATCAGACACTCATATATGAAAATGATGCTTGAGCATAATTTTGCCATTGCTCTTGGCAATTACTACAGATCATGTCAGATATGTGAGTGTTGCTATGTATCACGCGAGTGATCCACATATGTGATGTTGCAAAACCACAAATCATAGTTTACAAACTTGTTCAACTCTCTCATAAACTACCATCGAAGTGAAATATGTATGCTGTTAGTAGTAGTTTCACATCTGCTGTAGATCCACATTATGGCTACAATGTAATTGTGGCTTGTATGTCCCTCAGCAATGTAGTTGATGTTTTTCATGTCACTGTGATCTGAGCATCTATAACCGTAATCATTTTATTAATTCACAATCCCGTTTCAAGATTATTTTGTTTTGTATGTCTAATCCATAGTTTACAAATACTTTGTCACACAATAACCACAAAGCTCCATAAATAAATGCTGTTATGACTTATACTGCATAGAACATCAAGATTTCATCAATTTTCTTTTTGCTTTACAGACATTTTGATTTGACCATCTACATCACATTGTCCAGCCTACTTTCCCGTATTTTTTTTACAGGGACATAGTGCTACTATCGTCTTGTCTGTTGTGAACAAAAGCAAAACACAAGAGAAAAAAAAAATTGTAACCAATGGTTTCCAGATCACACAGCTGAGCGAGTTCACCGTTATATTCATTTTGTAAATAAAGTTTTTTCTAAAGGTTATTGGTGCTGTTGTAGCACACGGCTTATCTGCATCGTGGTGTGTTTATTATGTTATATCTACTATTATTTACAAATTTAAACATATTTCTTATAAAATTTTGCTAATTGAAAAAAAAAAATAAAATTGGTAATACAACTACTTTTTGTCCGGTTTTTTTTATGAATATTCTGTACAATAATGATTGTTATAGTTGTAAATAAGCACAATAGACAGCACAAGAGGACACATCCCTTTCATGTCAAGCAGGTAGGTTCATGGTCTCGGTGTATTGTGTTGTTACTATAGGTATGTCCTCCATACAACAACTCCATTCTAGCTGTCACATTACAGACATGACTAGAATGGAGTTTCTGCAGGTAGGTTCATGGTCTCAGTGCTTTCTGTGAAAGTCAGCATAGGGTCTATGTCTAACAATAAGCCCCGCACAGCACATAGGCAGCAGCCCCCCAATGTCCAGATCACAACAGCATAAAGGCGGCAGTCCCCCAGGGACAGGAGCCCCCCTCCTACCCCCACAGCACAAAAGGGGCAGCCCCCCTCCTCCCAATGCATAGGTGGAAAGACCCCAGGGGTCTGACCCCTCCAATACACAGGCAGCACCTCAGGGACCACCAACAGCAACCCCCACGCACACACAGGCAGCACCGCTGGAACCCCCCACTTACATGAAGGTAGTACCCCAGTGACCTGCACACCACACGGCAGCACCCCTCGGACCCTCCTCCATATGCACACAGGTGGAAGTACCCAAGGGACCACCACCAGAATCCCCTCTTACACAAGTAATACCCCAGGAACCCCACACACAAAATCAATACCGCAGGGATCCCACACAGGCACATGGAGCAGCCCCCCCAGGGACTCTAACCCCACAAGACCCTGCCCCCTATTGCATGCCAGCAGCACCCCACGGATCCCTGCCCCCCCCCCCTTAGATGCCAGCAGCACCCCACGGACCCCTGCTTTCCCTTTAGATGCCAGAAGCACCCTACAGATCCCTGCCTTCCCCCTTAGATGCCAGCAGCACCCCAGGGACCCCTGCTTCCCCTTAGATGCCAGCAGTACCCCATGGATCCCTGCCCCCACTTAGATGCCAGCAACACCCCAAGGACCCCTGCTCTCCCTCAGATGCCACCAGCACTGCAAGGACCCCTGCCCCCCCTTAAAAGCCAGCAGCACCCCAAGGACCCTTGCCCCCCCTTAGATAGCAGCACCCCAAATACCCATGCTCCTCCCTAGATGCCAGCAGCACCCCAGGGACCCCTGCTCTCCCTTAGATGCCACCAGCACTGCAAGGACCCCTTCCCCCTTAGATGCCAGCAGTACCTCAAGGACCCCTGCATCCCATAGATATCAGCAGCACCCCAAAGACCCATGCTCTTCCCTAGATGCCAGCAGCACCCCATGGATCCCTGCCTCCCCCATAGATGCCAGAAGCATCTCATGGATCCCTGCCCCCCCTTTAGATGTCAGAAGCACCCCAAGGATCCTTGCTCCCCCTTAGATACTAGCAGCACCCCAAGGACCCGTGCTCTCCCTCAGATGCCAGCAGCACCCCAAGGACCCCTGCTCTCCCTCAGATGCCACCAGCACTGCAAGGACCCCTGCCCCCCTTAAAAGCCAGCAGCACCCCAAGGACCCCTGTCCCCCCTTAGATATTAGCAGCACCCCAAAGACCCATGCTCCTTCCTAGATGCCAGCAGCACCCCAGGGACCCCTGATTCCCCTTTAGATGCCAGCAGCACCTCACGGATCCCTGCCCCCCATTTAGATGCCAGCAGCACCTCCACAGATCCCTGCCCCCCATAGATGCCAGAAGCACCCCATGGATCCCTGCCCCCCATTTAGATGCCAGAAGCACCCCAAGGATCCCTGCTCCCCCTTAGATGCCAGCAGCACCCCAAAGGACCCCTGCACCCCCTTAGATGCCAGAAGCACCCCAAGGACCCCTGTCCCCCCTTAGATATCAGCAGCACCCCAAAGACACCTGACCCCCTTAGATGCCAGAAGCAACCCAAGGATCCCTGCCCCCCTTAGATGCCAGCAGCACCCCAAGAACCCCTGCACCCCCTTAGATATCAGCAGCAACCCAAAGACACCTGTCCCCCATAGATGCCAGAAGCACCCCATGGATCCCTGCCCCCCATTTAGATGCCAGAAGCACCCCAAGGATCCCTGCTCCCCCTTAGATGCCAGAAGCACCCCAAGGACCTGTGCTCTCCCTCAGAAGCCAGCAGCAGCCCACAGATCTCTGCCCCCCATAGATGCCAGAAGCACCCCATGGATCCCTGCCCCCCATTTAGATGCCAGAAGCACCCCAAGGATCCCTGCTCCCCCTTAGATGCCATCAGCACCCCAAGGACCTGTGCTCTCCCTCAGATGCCAGCAGCAGCCCAAGGACCCCTGCTCTCCCTCAGATGCCAGCAGCACTACAAGGACCCCTTCCCCCTTAGATGCCAGCAGCACCTCAAGGACCCCTGCCTCCCATAGATATCAGCAGCACCCCAAAGACCCATGCTCTTCCCTAGATGCCAGCAGCACCCCATGGATCCCTGCCCCCCCATAGATGCCAGAAGCATATCATGGATCCCTGCCCCCCATTTAGATGTCAGAAGCACCCCAAAGATCCCTGCTCTCCCTCAGATGCCAGCAGCACCCCAAGGACCCCTGCTCTCCCTTGGATGCCACCAGCACCGCAAGGACCCATGCTCTCCCTCAGATACAAGCAGCACCCCAAAGACTCCTGCCCTCCCTTAGATATCAGCAGCACTCCAAAGACCCATGCTTCTCACTAGATTCCAGCAGCACCCCAGGGACCCCTGCTTCCCCTTTAGATGCCAGCAGCACCCATGGATTTCTGCCCCCCATTTAGATGATAGCAGTACCCCCACAGACCCCTGCCCCCCCATAGATTCCGGAAGCCCGCCATGGATCCCTGCCCACATTAGATGCCAGCAGCACCCCATGGACCCCTGCCCCCCTATAGATGCCAGCAGAACCCCAAAGGACCCCTGCACCCTCTTAGATGCCAGAAGCACCCCAAGGACCCCTGTCCCCCCTTAGATATCAGCAGCACCCCAAAGACACCTGACCCCCTTAGATGCCAGAAGCAACCCAAGGATCCCTGCCCCCCTTAGATGCCAGCAGCACCCCAAGAACCCCTGCACCCCCTTAGATATCAGCAGTAACCCAAAGACACCTGTCCCCCTTTAGATGTCAAAAGCACCCCACGGATCTCTGCCACCCCTTAGATGCCAGCAGCACCCCAAGGACCCCTGCCCCCCCTTAGTTATCAGCAGCATCCCAAAAATGCCTGCCCCCCCTTTAGATGTCAGAAGCACCCCAAGGATCCCTGCCCTCCTTTAGATGCCAGCAGAACCCAAAGGACCCTGTATCCCTCGATTCCATATTGCAGGCTATTGCGCATGCACTGACCAGGAGACATCTTCGTGACATCTTCACATGTGCAATAGCCCACAATCCCTCGGGAAGTCTATTGCGCATGCCCGAGTTGAGCACACGTCGCTGATGACGTCACATGACAGGAGGAGGCAGGACGGAAGGTAAGTAAGATGGGGATTGGTGTAGTGAGGGGAGGGGACGGGAAGTGAGGGGAGGGGTGGGGATGGGAGGAAAGGGGAGGAGAGAGAGGGGGATATAGTATGTGAGCCCATCTCCGGAAGCGGAGAAATGGAGCATCACAGGATACTAAGAAGATGTGCCTGGGGCGGTCACGATAATGGTAAATATGCATTTTTGCTAATTAAAGTAATTTATAAAGTAGATGGGGGGATGTTTAGTTTAATGTTAAAATGTTTTTTTTATCCCGGACAACCCCTTTAATTATAATTTGATGTCATTGTAAAATAATTGCACTTCCGGTTCATGCCAAACACGTTCGTCTTGAAACAAACTAAATTGTTGAACCTCACGAATATTCTGTCAAACAAATCTTGTGAGGTTCACTCATCTCTAACCAAGACCAATCATGGAAGGCACTCATGCAAACACTGCTGCATCTTTCATTGCTTATATAATGACATGTGTATTGTTAGTACCAAACAAACCTATGCCTACTACTGGACTTTTAGACTCTCACTAAAAAGCCAAAATGGAGAAATGTTTTACTTTTTCCCAAAGGGAGGAAAAATTGGCATATTATCACACTCTGCTGGAGCTTTTAAGGTGACAACTGCCAGCATTAGCCATATGCCTGCCCACGAGGCTCCACCACCTCTGAAAGCACCACTGCTAGAAGTAGCAGAAGAAAAATTAGCACAAGTAGCAACCGATACAGGATCTAGAACAGATGAAACAGAAAACTGTCAAATGTAATGGCAGAAAGTATTCAGCACTGTGGGTGGATCTGTGAGGATTTCACAAATCCTGGCTGCACACACCTCCAGCCGCGCACACTTCTGGCTGACGCCAATGAATAAATTTGCTATTGCTAACAGGGTACTGGCCACTGTTGCTGTCTACCTGTGTAACATGTTCCATTTACTGTACTGTTGATGCTGCTACTCCTGCACAGCCATCGTCTGCTCCAGCCTAGTCCATCATTTTGTATTCTAAACTGTATTACCACTGATGTTGCCGCTGCTATTTCCTCTGCCACAGTGCCACTACTAAGCCAGACATCTCCTGTAATTGGCCTGGTCCATTACGTTTCATGCTATTGGCACCTCTGTTGGCATAATAAAAAGAACTTATGTTAGATAAGTATCCCTCCCCCAAAAAGCTATTGGTCCTCCCAATACCAACATCTTGTTGCTGATCCTATAAAGGTATAGTTTTGGCATTCTTCACTTTTCTAATCAGGTATTCTGCCACAAATTTTTCTTCAAAATAACAACAAAACTGTTGTACTTGCATGTCCCCAAATCAGGAATTTTTGGAGCTTTTGTAAAAGCCATTTCTTTTTTTTTTCCCAATACATTTGTGAGTATATGAAAACAAGGGCAGATATCTTTCACTAAAATGCAATAATTTTTTAAGCTTTTTTCATTTTAAAAAGCATGAAAATGTAACAGTGAACTTAGGTCATGAGTTAAGCCAATTTAAACTCAGATTCGGAATAAACTTATTTGGACTGAAATGACTGAACTGTCCGAACCCAGAACAAAATGAAATTTAATAGATTCACCCGTCACCAATATATAGTATAATGTATTCTTGGCTCTACCTTAGAACGGTAATATAATGTGAATTCAACAAGATCAAGAGCAAAAAACTGTGATGTAAATCACCACTTAGGTAATTTGTTTTACTCAAAGTTCTAAAATCATAGTTTCTGTTTAATGTTTTGTTTAATTTAGTTGTACACAAATTCACTATGTTCAAAGGTGTGCATAGATTATAGAGTGCACCATGATAAACATGTCAGCAGAGAATATGTAAACATGTTTCATATTTTATTTAAATCATACAGAAAGAGAAAAATGTTGTGTTCTTTTTCATGAAACCACTCCAGTCTGTGTATTGACTGTTGTGTCATTTCTATTTCCTTAGACTATACTGTAGATTGTAACAGTTTGCAAGCAGGAACTTCACTCTTCTTGTTTGCATTGGTAATTAATTTATTACTGTGCAATCTCTAATTTTGTCTGTGCATTTACTCTTTAAATTGAAAAAAAAATGCAAAATATTGGTGCTATATACTGTAAAAAAAATAGGTACAGTTGTGCTAAAAAGTTTACATACCCCGGCAGATTTTTTGTTTTTTGGCCTTTTTTTCAGAGAATATGAATGATAACACAAAAACTTTTTCTCCACTCATGCTTAGTGGTTGGTTGAAGCCATTTATTGTCAAACTTCTGTGTTTTCTCTTTTTAAACCATAATGACAACCAAAAACATCAAAATGACCCTGTTCATTTGTTCACATACCCCAGTTTTTAATACCGTGTATTGCCCCCTCTAACATCAATGACAGCTTGAAGTCTTTTGTGGTAGTTGGGGATGAGGCTCTTTATTTTCTCAGATGGTAAAACTACCCATTCTTCTTGGCAAAAAGTCTCCACTTCCTGTAAATTCCTGGGCTGTATTGCATGTACTGCGTGCTTGAGATCTCCCCAGAGTGGCTCAATGATATCGAGGTCAGGAAACTGAGATGGCCACTCCAGAACCTTCACTTTCTTCTGCTGTAGCCAATGACAGGTTGACTTGGCCTTGTGTTTTGGATCGTTGTCATGTTGGAACGTCCAAGTACGTTCCAAGCGCAGCTTCCTGGCTGATGTGAAAATTTGCCTCCAGTACTTGCTGATAACATGCTGCGTTCATATTTCCTTCAATTTTGACCAAGTTTCCTGTGCCTTTGAAACTCACATATCCCTATATCATCAGTGATCCACCTCTGTGCTTTACAGTAGGAATGGTGTTCCTTTCATCATAGGCCTTGTTGACACCTCTCCAAATGTAACGTTTATGGTTGTGTCCAAAAAGTTCGATTTTTGTCTCATCACTCCAAATTACTTAGTTCCAGAAGTTTTGAGGCTTGTCTCTGTGCTGTTTGGTGTATTGAAGGCGAGATTCTTTGTGGCATTTGTGCAGTAATGGCTTTCTTCTGGCAACTCGACCATGCAGCCCATTTTTCTTCAAGTGCCTCCTTATTGTGCATCTTGAAACAGCCACACCGATATTTTTCATAGAGTCCTGTATTTCAGCTGATGTTATGTGTGGGTTTTTCTTTGCATCCCGTACAATTTTACGGGCAGTTGTGGCCGAAATCTTGCTTGGTCTACCTGACCGTGGTTTGGTTTTTACAGAGCCCCTGAGTTTCCATTTGTTAATCACAGTTTGAACACTGCTGACTGGCATTATCAATTCCTTGGATATCTTTTTGTATACCTTTCCTGTTTTATACAGTTCAACTACCTTTTCCCCTAGATCCGTGGACAATTCTTTTGCTTACCCCATGACTCACAATCCAGAAACGTCAGTGGCTGGAGGAAAGATGCAACAGTCTGTCTGGATCCCAGAATCTCACTCAGCTTTTATGCACACACACTGATTACAAGCAAACAGGTCACAGGTGAGGATGTTACCTTTAGTAGCCATTCAAACCCCTTTGTGTCAACTTCTGGGCATGTTATCAGGCAAAAATCACCAGGGTATGTGAACTTTTGAACAGGGACATTTTTATGTTTTTGGTTGTTAATATGATTTAAAAAGAGAAAACACAGAAGTTTGACAATAAATGGCTTAACAAATTTTCAAAGAATGAATTCTACACAACTAATTCAAATAAAAATATACAATTTATTGAATACAAATAATACAGACAATTAAATAATATGGGTACAAAGACAATATATCCACTCAGATGTTATACACGTGGAAAAGGAGGTACAATATAATAACATATAAGAAAGAATAATCAATTTTAGTCAAAGTCATATATCTAGACAAAAGGTGGGAACTAGAAAGCCCAGACACTGCTGTAATACATTAAATAATCAAATATATCTGGATGCCAAAAAAAAAAAGGAGAAGGAATTCCCCAATTATCCACTAATACTATGAAAACGCAGGAAAAAGGCAAACAGTCAGCACTATAATGAATAACCAGCAGACCAAAATGACATCCTATAGTATCAAGGATAAACCTTTAAACAACCACTAACCATGAGTGGAGAAAAAGTTTTTGTATTATCATTCATATTCTCTGACAAAAGGCCAAAAAAACAAAAAATCTGCCAGGGTATGTAAACTTTTTAGCACAACTAAAGCTTTAAGTCTATGTGCAGTTGTATGTAAGTGATTAACTTTAAATAATGCTATCATGCTGTTTATTTGTTCACTGTGTATTATTGACTGCTTTTTGTAAGCAGTCAAAGCACATTCTCATTCTGTACTTGTATCCCATGTTACCTCTTTGATTAAAAATCTGGTTGGTAGCATCCTCCTGCAGCAATTCAGTAATATGGTCATACATGTGCAGTTTTGTTTAGTTTCCCCTTTTCACTATGTTGGAACCAGACTAATCTCAGGTTATCATTGCATCCGAGACAAAAGAGTGACCCATCACTGAAGAAGATAGATATCCATTCCAGTAACTATTACAGTCTTGCCATGCACCATAATAGCCTTTGACCAATAGAACACCTGGATGCCTGTCACGTAGCCCAATGTCATGCAAACACCTTCTGATGGCTTGTGTCAACACTGTTTGCTGCCCTAGGATTGGGTGTGATGTCCAATTTCTCTTGCAGTACAGAATGGATCACTGTGCACAAGGAATTAATTTGTGCAGATGTTTTCATGTGGCTAAAACTCTTTGCTCTCGGTCTGGCCTCTCTTAGGCACTAATAGGCACTTCAGTGTAGCTTTAAATTGGAGGTATGTTGTAAGAAAGACTTTATAAAACACAATCATGTCCTGCATAATAAAAACATTTTGTTAAATATTTTAATTTATATGCGACTTAGCCATATTAAATTCCTTCAAATTAGTGTGATGATTTAGAAGTCATGCAATGAGTACCTGAATATAGATAACATAAATTCAGTGATTTTTAAGGTGTAATTACAATCTATAATTCATTTGAATGTCACATGCTTGCCAATAACTCATGAGGTGATATCCTGAACAGCTGTGGTATGTGACAAGTGATTCACCTCTCTCTTTTTGGATTTATTACTGTTTAAATTTTAAGCCCAGGCATGATAGAACAGTATGCTCAAAGCTATTTTCAATCAGCCATACAATAATATGCAAGCAATAAAAGATTCACCTTTTTAATTTAAATACCAATTTTTCTTTGAAAACGTTCTATTTTCTGTCCTTTTCAAAATAAACCCTAAAGATGTGTTCACACGTTGCAGTCAGTTCACATCTCGTTTTTGCCTTCTGCCATATTTACTGTACGGGTTGGAAGGACTTCCAATATATACTTCAATGGAAGGCAGCAGCATAACAGTACCATACAGTACCACCTCCCTATCACCACAATAGATACTGTTCATAAAGCTCATGTTGGGGAGGGGAAATCTTGGAACTTGTAGCGTCACTCCCACTCCAGACCCATGCTCTCCAACCAGGGTAAAAACTAGAAACCTGCTAGAGCATGGATGTGAAGTGAGAGTGTCACCCTGCCAGTGTCCAATTTATAAAGAATCTAGTAGTGACAACTGTAAACAAACGTTCAGTTATATCACTAGAGCACTCTGATTTATCCACTTAATTAAGGCTTTTGACCAATGTATTAAAGTGGCAGCCATCGCCCATAGGCTATTATGGCTTCTTTTAAACTGATATAAAGACTGCAGGACAGAATTTCTTAGTCTACTATGCTTTTCCATCCTCTTTTTAAGCAGTATCACAACCTATACCGCCAGACGGAGGCCAAAGGACATTCTTTGAAAATTGAAGCCTATGTGTAATAAAATTGCCACTTAAGCCATCCCCAAGTGATGGAATTGTTATTTAGGCAACTGGAAGATCAAAGATAGCAAACAAAACAAACCTAAAATACAACACCCGGTTAGTAGAGTCTAAGGCACCAGCAAGGTTTTTACTAGAGATGAGCGAATTTCTCAAAAATTCTATTCGGCAGCTTCGCCGAATTTCCCCAAAAAATTTGCCTCGATCCAAATTACTTTGTGGCGAAACACGTTAAAAACAGCTATTTTCCTGGCTGCAGAGAGCCTGGGGATATGGGGATATGCATTTTACACTACGGACACGTCGGAATAGCCTTTAGAAAGGCTATTCTGCTCCTTTGCCATTGCATCACGCCCCCTGTGATTTCTTGGTCTGCCAGGTATGTGCAGAGCCGCTTGGAAGAGAATCGAGATGGCCGCCGGACATGCGCAGAAACGGTCTTGTATGGGATATAATCAAGATGGCAGCTAGACATGCGCAGAGTCGCTTGGAATAGATTTAAGATGGCTGCCAGACATGCGCAGAAACGGTCTTGTATGGGATATAATCAAGATGGCCGCCGGACATGCACAGAGCCGCTCATGTAGGAATAGATTAAAGATGGCATGAAGCAATAACCAGCGCCAATGTGAATGTGAGCAAAGAATAAATAGGAAGAAAGAACCAGCCCCAGACTTAATAGGAGGAAAGGCTGTCAATCACACAGGCAAGGCCAAAATTAACTATTAGTGGAGCAGAGGAAAACCAAGGTGAAGTAGACAGGTGTGGCAGAAAATCAATTACATAGTCTAGGACAGTGTTCAGACTGAGCAACAAGAATCTTAAACAAGGAATCAAACTGAGCACGCCTCCTGCGCCGCCGCGTGTTGAAGAGACCCGAACAGGCAGAGATGTTACATTTCCACCCCCTTTATGAGGGCCACCAGACCCTCACCAGATAAACCAGTTTTAGAAGGATCCAGTATTTTCTTTGACTTAAATTCCAGATCTCCCTGAACAACAAGAGGTGCTGGTGAACCAGGCAAACATTTTTTATTCACCTGGCGTTTCCAACCCTTAGTAGCTGAGACCATCTCCTCACTGACACAATCTAAGGTGTGCAAAGCAATACGGTGGGATGAGCACTGATCTCCCCATTTTACTAACTCCCTTTTACCTCAATGAAAAATAGGGTTATGGAGGTTCAACCAGGGAAGTCCCGAAACAATATCAGAAGATAGATGCTCCATAACAAAGAAGCTTATGACCGCAGAATGTGCAGAACCCACTTGCAACATGATTAAGGGGGTCTTGCATTGGACCTTACCCATGGCCAGAGGGGCAAATTCCGCTTCAGTAACCGCCAGAGGAGTATCAAGCGGCAAAAGCTTAATGCCTAAAGCTGAGACAAACAAAAGTTTGACAAAGTTCTCCGCAGTCCCAGAGTCAACTAGGGCCTGGCCAGAAACAGATCTGTCCACAGAGGACAGAGACACAGATAGCAACATCTTATTGTTATTTCCGGCAAATACCTGTTTGCCTGAGTGGTTCTTCTGGCTACCACTCAGGCACTGAAGCTTTTCCCCTGGTGTGCGGGGTCTGATAGAGCAGTTATATGACCTGAAGCACCACAGTACAGGCAGAGGTTATTCCGGAGATGATGCTCTCGTCGAGTCTTGGCGTCCATAGCTCCCAGTTGCATGGGTTCCTCACCAGGAGTGATGGGAGAAAAAGTGGGTTTATCAGGGAGAGAGAGAGAGAGGATGAGACAGAAAATTTGGAGGGAACAGACCCTACTCTCTCTTTAACTTTTTCCCAGATTCTACGGTCAATACGGATGGCCAAAGTCATGGCCTGCTCAAGAGTAGGGGGATCTGGGTGAACAACCCAGACCTCCTTAACACGGTCACACAGGCCTTGTTTAAAGTGAGCCTTTAGAGCCGACTCACACCAACCTGCAGTTACACTGCAATTGCGGAATTCTGAGCAGTATTCCTCAGCAGAGCGTTTGCCCTGCTGCATGGTAAGGAGTTGCGATTCTGCAAGTCCAATGTGGTCTGGCTCAGCATATATAGACCCCAAAGACAAAAAACAAATTTTTCAAAATCTGACCACTCCTCAGCCCCAAGAGGGAGTTTAAGGGCCCAAGTTTGTGGATTTCCCTGTAGGAGGGCTATAACTACTCCCACCATTTGGGCCTAGGATGCATATGGATTAATCCAGAAATACAGGCGACAAGACTCCCGGAAAGTCTCACATTTTTCTCATTCCCCCGAGAAACAATAGTAGCATCTTAACCCTGAAAGGGGCAGAAACAACTGGGGATACTGCAGCAGTATCAGTAAGGGTCTGAACCTGTTTAGCTAGCTCAGCTACCAGACCTGCCAAAACCTGCATCTTGGCTGCAAGGGCCTGAATAGGATTCATGCTAATCTGGAGGGAAGCAATGGCAGAAGGTAATTTTTTTGGGCTGGTTATTCTATAAGGGAAACTAGAGGGGAACATTAAACTGGGGTAGCTGGAGGGGGACATTAACCTGGGGCAACTAGAGGGGGACATTAAACTGGGTCAGCTGGAGGGGGATATTAAACCGTGGGGTTACTTGGATGGCGACATTAAACTGGGGGGCAACTAGAAGCAGACATGTCCCCCTCCAGCTACCCCTATGGTTTAATGTCCTCTTCCAGTTGCCCCCAGTTTAATTCCCCCTTACAACTTGCCCCCAGTTTAATGCCCCTCTCCATCTGCACCCAGTTTGATGCCCCTCTCCATCTGCCCCCCAGTTTGATGCCCCCCTTCATCTCCCCCAGTTTAATGTCCCCCTTCAGCTCCCCCCAGTTTAATGTTCCCCTTTCATCTGCCACCAGGTTGATGTCCTCCCTTCATCTGCTCTCAGTTTGATGTCCCCACTTCATCTGCCAACAGGTTGATGTCCTCCCTTCATCTGCCACCAGTTTAACATAATAAAACACTGATACTCACTGATACTCATCCCTACGCGTGCCATAGGTTCGCCATCATGGGCCTAGCGAGTTCAGCAGGCAAACCTAGCTGCTACAATATGAGTTAAAAAAAAACAGAGGACCCAATACAATATTGTGAAAGGGCTGAAGTCCTCATTGGCTGTGCAAGGAAAACACTGGAATACACATCTAAGAGTTAATAGTAGTAGAGGGTTAATAGAGGGTTAGATGTAGTCCATATTATACAGGAATGCAGGCTCAAAAAGAAATACCATGGACATTACCTATGAATGGCTAATTAATTACACGAAAAACAATGTGCATGACAAAAGAGATAGATAACATGAATAAGACATATAGAGTGAAACCAAATGAATAATGAAGGTAAGTATCTGGAGCAATCAAAACCTCAACCATGCCTCACTGATTAGAAGGAAAGCTATAATAGGATACCCATAATATAACATTGAAACAAGAAAATCAAATATTGATTAAACCCTATCATGCAAACCTATCAAACTAAATGAATGAAGTAAAACACAATTGCTCATTAAGACCACTGGGACTGATGGTTTGCAGTTTAAAAATCCATCTGGCCTCACATTGTGTGACCAGCCGGTCCCAGTCGCCTTTTCTAACAGGAGGGTCAACCAAATCAATTCTCATAAATTTCAAACACGAGGGATTCCAGGAATGGGATTGATGAACATGTCTGGAGACGGAGGTATCTCTGCTGTGCTGTATGTCACCCAAATGTCCTCCAATCCTCCGTCTAAACTCCCCATTCATTTTGCCTATATATTTAATTCCGCAGTTGAAGGATACTTTTTAAATCATTCCCTTCGAGTGGCAACTGCTAGAATTTTTGTAAGGCGAACGACTGACCCTGTACATTGCTAGTAAAACATTTACTGGTCTGTATGTTTCTACACACAATGCCACCGCTGCATCTGAAGCATCTTACCCAGGGGCGTAGCTAGTGGGAGGGCAGAGGGGCGGCTGCCCCGGGCCTACTGACTTTTTGGGGTCCACCCCGGGGCCGCCATTAATACATCCTTTATTTCTAACTGGATCGGTGTCTGCAAACACTGATCTAGTTAAAATGTATCCAGCAACTTCACAGTATTGTAAACCGCAAGCCACGTGAGGCTTGCTGTTTACAAGACTCTGAGACCACAGACAGATGTCTGCTTCTCACACAGGTGGCGCGATGACGTCACAACATCGCGCCGCCCGCGCTCAGACACAGACGTCCTGTGCGTGGACAGGGAGGAAGCGGCAGCTCCATTCATCAGCATCGCAGGTGAGTGTGACTTTTTTTTTTTTTTTTTTAGCTTAGTTGTGGGTATATTAATAATATAATGGGTGGTTAGGAGAGGGAAATATAACTATAAAGGGAGGATTCATTAGGGGGCATTATGACGATGGGGGGTCATTTATATAAGGGTTATTATGAGGTATTATGAATACAAGGGGGGGAGGTTATTTATATAAGGAGCCATTAGGGGGCATCATTTATATTAGGAGGCATTATGAACATAAGGGGGTGGTCATTGATATAAGGGGTCATTAAAGGTGCAGTATTTATGTCAGGGGGAATCAGGGGCATAATATGATGGGCAATTAATTTAATGAAAGTGGAACTTTGACTTTATTAATACTGTAGCCCCACATATCGGGCTGCAGCAAAAAAAGCTGCAGGAAAAACCACGGCGGTAACATTATGTTTTTTCCCGCAGCGCTTTTCACAGAAGGTCTGCAGAGGTTTCCTACACCTATATGGAAACCGCCAGTGTTTCCATAGGTATAATTGACATGCTGCGATTTCCAAAACCGCATCGCTTTTGGAAATCGCAGTGCGTCTGTTGCACGTATTTTTCCACAATGTGTGGATGGGATTTGCTAGAATGCCACAGTTTTTTTTTTTTGTGGGTTTTCGCCACATGGGGCCCCATCCCATGTTTTGCAGTAAAATACATGCAGTGGATACGCTGCGATTTCCAAAACAGTCGCAGTTTTGGAAATCGCAGCATGTCAATTATACCTATGGAAACGCCAGCGATTTCCCTATAGATATAATTGAAGCAGAAAGTCCACAGAGGAAACCTCTACAAACATTCTGTGCAAAGTGCTGCAGGAAGAACCGCGATGCGCCGCCGCTGTGGTTTTTCCCACAGCTGTTTTTTGCTGCGGAACGCCACGTGGGGTCTTGGCCTTAAGGTGTTTTCCAGCTCATTTTTATTGATGATCTATCCTCAGAATAAATCATCAATAAGAGAAAAGTGTTTCCCCACTGATCAGCTATAAGAAGGCGCTATGGTGCCTGTTTATATCATACGCTGTGTGTTTATAGTGATCATGTGATGTAATTACAGTCTTGTCACATAGACGTGTATAGGACGAGGCTGTACTTACATTACATGGCCACTATGAAAACAATGACACTGTGTAAACAGAGAAGGTGTCACGGCGCTTACACAGGTACCACGGTTCCTTCAAACCGTGGGTCCCGGGTATTGGAAAACCAATAAACCTCTGCGGACTTTCTGCGAAAAGCGTTACGCGATAAACCACAATGAATAGGAGTGGTGTTGCTAACACTGCAAGTCCATTAGCAATTTACAGCACACAGAGGCTGATCTGTGAGGAGCATGTGTGCCGGATACCCACAGATCACATACAGATGACCTATCTAGGTGATCACTATAAAAAAAACAATTTAGAGCCAAGAAAGTTCCTTTTGGTGTGTCTTTGTGTACCATTTATTCTGTACCATTTCTTCCTGCATATTTTATAGAGGGTACAACTAATAATTGAGGAGTGGGGGGATATCTATTTTACTACCCCAAACTTACTGTTTGATAGCTTAGTTGGGACAGACCTCTGATATCCTTTATTGCCATAATAGTATATAGAGGTGACTTTTGGAGACCCAAGACTTTCTCCATACTACCTTTACATAATGAGCAACTCCCCATTCATTTGTATGAACTTTTAAATATTTTGGAGGCAATTTTTTTTATGAAACTAACAAGAAAAGTTACGTTTTATTTCAATTTATTTACTTCTCTCAGTGAACATGCATATCCTACAGGAAGAAGATTCGCCTGAGCCTACATTTCTGTGACAGATTTGTAAATACAGTGTATGCCATATTATACATGGGAAGTCCATTAATGGGAACTGCTATTACTTAGAAACTTTCCTTTTTGGCTAATAGAGGGAGACCAAAAGAAAAACCCCTATATAAAAACCATTCACCCTTATTTGGATACATAAAAGCATTGATGTATGACTGTTTTTGGGAATAATCTCCTCCCATCTTGGATATGTGACTAATGAACATCTTTTAATAATGTATGTTGAATTTGATAATTTTTGCCCTGATATGAATTACAAAGAGATTTTTTTTTTATGTATCATGAAAATTAACTCCATTCCCTCCTACAATATCCATTGGCGAAAGATGAGCAAACCTCCCAAGATTTGTCTTGTTTAGGATCAAACAAGTTCTATAGACAAACACAGCCAAAGTTATGTCACAGTGAAACTGACATGGAATGGAATAATGAATGGTAAGCAGTGGTAACCATGCACTTTGCTGACACTTGGTTTTACCCATTTAACATTTAAAAGCTGCAAAAATTACCCATTTATTTGAGAAATATGGTTTTTTAAACACATGGCAGTTATATTGAAAAAAGCAATGATTTTATAGAAGTGCTACAGGGGCTTATTGTTATTTGGGAGACAAATTTGTGGTTGTGAGCCAGTTTAAAAATAACAAAGAATTGGCTTTTCAAAAAAAAGAAAAAAAAAAAAAACGGATGTTAAATCATAATAATTTTTTTTTTTTATTATACCAACACTGTGGCAGTGGTACCTAGGCCAAGTCGCAGGACATGTCTGTCTGAGTGGTGGCAGTGGTGGTAGGCATAAGGCAGCTATGGCAACATGTGTGGCAGTGTGGCAGGGCATAATATTATGGACTTGGCCATAGAACATGTCTGACTGAGAGGTGGCAGTTATGGCAACACATGTGGCAGTGCGGCAGGGCATAATATAATGGACCAGGCTGTAAGACATGTCTGACGGAGGTGTTTGAAAAGCCTCATGGATACATGCCTCAATTATTTTGAAAAAAGTAATTTTTTCCATGCCACCTCTAGACATTTTCATCCTTTTAGGTGTTACAAAGCCATCGGCAGCACTGAACTCCCTCTCAGCCATAACACTTGAGTCTGGACATGATAAAACTTGCATAGCAAACTGGGTCTACTAATTCCACTGCTCTAACCTATTGGCCCAGAATTCCATGGATCACAGTTATTAGCTGGACTATAGATGAACTTTAGGTATGACTGTACCTGCTGGTGCAGCCGGTGAGTGTCAGTTGCCTGATGTGACTCCAGTTGGTGTTGTGAGGTGAAAAATTTGGGCCTGGTTGTTGCTGCTTTTACTTCACCTAACACATGTGGCACTGGCAGAGGAGCTGGAGCGCTGGTTGATTGAGGTAGACTGGGAGCAGGCAGAGGCTACTTGGTTAGCTGTATGACTGGCAGTTGCAGTGCTCTCCCTAAACCTTGGAGCAAGCTGGTTATACAGCATATCCTGATAATATCCTAATTTTGTAAGCAGCAGAGCATACAGCCTGCCATATTTGCCTGCCATGGTTGGTGTTTTTGGCCAGCGTGGTCGTTGTCATCATCATCTTCTTGAAACAGATAAGGGTCAGCCTCCTTCCATGGTTTTGCCTGTGACATATTAAGGGCCCCCTCTGAAAGATATACAATAGAGCAGGGGTAGGCAACCTTTTTTTTTGTTCGGCGTGCCGATTTTAATCAAAAAATCAAAGATGAGGTACTCGGAGTGCCGGTCAATAATTGTAAGTCTGACGACCCCTAAACTAAAGTCATATACCACAAATCATAACACAGAAGTGCTGCCACAAGATGCTTTTAGGACACATGCGTTTACTGCTATTTCCTGGGACGCTCCTGTACTTTCCGATTAGAAGCAATGAAAGTCCATGTGCATCCCGCAATTAGTGGTAAATGTAAGTGTCCAGGAGCACCGTATGGCGGCATCCTTATGGTGAATACACACTATGTATTTGGATGCAGATATAGTCTTAGGCCACTGGAACTTTTACTTCAATGTAAAACTGCATTCACATGGTGCATTTTTGCACAAAAAAAAATGCCTGTGTTTTCTGTGCAAAAACACATCCTTAATGCAGAAAACACACCATTATACAGAATAATGTCCCATAGCGGCCCCTGCACACAGTATTATGTCCCATAGCGGCCCCTGCACAAGGTATTATATCCCATAACAGCCTCTGCACACCGTATTATGTCACATAGTGGCCCCTGCACACGGTATTATGTCATATAGTGGCCCTAGCACATGGTATTATGTCATATAGTGTCCCCAACACACGGTATTATGTCATATAGTGGCCCCAGCATACGGTATTATGTCACATAGTGGCCCCTGCACACCGTATTATGTCACATAGCGGCCTCTGCACACTGTATTAGGTCCCATAGCGGTCCCTGCACATGGTATTAGGTCCCATAGCGGTCCCTGAACACGGTATTAGGTCCCATAGCGGTCCCTGCACATGGTATTAGGTCCCATAGCGGTCTTCAGACCCCCGAATATAATAAGTGCAGGACCAAGAGAGGTGACAAACATTAAAAAACTATGCTACTCACCTTTTTCTGCGCTTCGCAGCCGCTCTGTTCTCTTTGGCGCTTCTGCCTGTAGTCAGCGACTGCTGATTGGGTCGCTGATTATACGTAATGACGGCGGACGTGACCCCTGAGGCCCTGTCAGCTGTCAGAAGCGCCTGCAGATCGCACAGCCGCTGCGTAGCGCAGGGAGCAAGGTGAGTATCATTGTTTTTTATGTTTCATCACTTCTCCTAAGTCTCCGCTTATTATACTCGGGGGTCTGAAGAGACCCCACAGTATAATAATAGCAGTTTCGTTTCGCCATGTTTGGTCCGATCGAAGCTTCTGGGTGAGTACTCCACTGCCGTGCCAGGGAAATATGCCTCGCGTGCCACTCTTGGCATGCATGAAGGGGGTTGCCGACCCCTGCAATAGAGGGATCACATTGCTAATGTAGAAGTCATCCCTGCTGACAAATTCGGTGGCTTATTTAAAGGGATTAAGAAGTCGGCACACTTAACTCATGAGTATTCAATGACGTATCTCAAACTAACACATTGTCCCTTTGGTCTGTTGCATGCAATAATCATTCACTACCTTCTTCTGCTCACACAGATGCTCCAGCATGTTTAAGGTGGAGGTCCACTGAGTTGGAACATTGCAGATAAGGTGGTGCAAAGGCACTACTTTTAAGACACTATACAGGTTAATAAGACAGTGGCAGGAAACAGCCCAGAGAGGAGGATCCAGAGGAGGTTTGTTTGTTTGTTTGTTTGTTTGTTTGTTTGAGTTGGAAGGGACCTCAAGGGCCATCTTGTCCAACCCCCTGCAAAAGCAGGAATTCCTAGATCATCCCAGCTATATACCTATCCAGATTCCGCTTGAAGATTTCAATTGATGAAGAACTCACCACCTCCCGTGGCAGCCTATTCCACTCCCTCACTACCCTTACTGTTAGAAAGTTTTTCCTAATGTCTAATCTGAATCTCCTTCCCCTTAGTTTCATCCCATTACTTCTCGTGCTTCCTTCTGCTAATGAGAATAGGGTTAATCTCTCTGCACTGTGACAACCTTTCAGATATTTAAATACCGCTATTAAGTCTCCCCTTAGCCTTCTCTTCTGCAAACTAAGTAGTCCCAATTCTTTTAGCCTTTCTTCGTAGGACATGGTTTGTAGACCTTCCACCATTTTGGTTGCTCTTCTCTGGACCTGCTCCAATAAATCGATGTCTTTCTTAAACTGGGGAGCCCAGAACTGTACACAGTATTCCAGGTGGGGTCTGACCAGGGCAGAGTACAGCGGAATAATTACCTCTCTTGATCTAGTTTCAATGCTCGTCTTGATACATCCTAGAATTTTATTAGCCTTTTTAGCCACCGCACCGCACTGTTGACTCATGTTGAATTTGTGATCTATTATTATGCCCAGATCCTTTTCCCCTGTACTCTCACTTAGTACTATTCCTCCCATACTATATATGCTTCTTGCATTTCTGTTACCCAGATGTAGGACATTGCATTTGTCCCTGTTGAATACCATTTTGTTCACCTCAGCCCATTGTTCCAGTGTGTCTAAGTCCTTTTGGATGCACTCTCTCTCCTCTCTAGTGTTGGCCATTCCTCTTATCTTTGTATCATCTGCAAATTTTATTAGTTCCCCGTTAATCCCATCATCCAGATCATTTATAAAAATATTAAAAAGTACTGGGCCCAGGACAGAGCCCTGCGGCACCCCGCTTTTTACTTTCTTCCAGTTTGATGTATAGCCATTTAGAATTACTCGTTGTGCCCGATCATTTAGCCAATTGTGAACCCACCTTACTGATATTTTATCAAAGCCATACTTGATCATTTTTTCAATAAGAATGTTATGTGGTACTTTATCAAAGGCCTTACTAAAGTCAAGATATACTATGTCCACTGCATTCCCCTGGTCCAACCATTCAGTGACTTTATTATAGACGGAAATAAGATTAGTCTGACAAGATTTATTAGGCATAAAGCAGTGCTGGCTCTGATTAATTAAAGCCTTCCCATCCAGGTACCTAATTAAATGTTCTTTAACGATTTGTTCAAAGATTTTTCCTACTATCGAGGTCAGACTTACCGGCCTATAATTTCCTGGGTCGTCCCTATTCCCCTTTTTGTAGATGGTTATAAATGGAATAGGATGCAAAAAAAAGAATGATCCAAAAAATAGAGGAATAAATCCTGCGCTTTCCAATTATTAAAATCTTCTTTCTTTTATTAGCTCAACACACAATGCGTTTCGGAGAAATATACTCCTTTTTCAAGTGTAAAATGAGACAATTCCTTGGAATCCTGGAACTGAGGGACCTTGCTGCATTCCATAAACCAAAAGCGGATTTAGCAGTTGTGACTCTTCACAACTGAATCAGGTGAGAGTCAAATTTAAACAAAAACAATCAGTTTATCATATGAACTGATCTCTCACTTTGTCCATTCAACACAAATCTCTCACAGCTATTCATTTATTTGAGCACGTGACACTACCAATATCAAACAGTATTATACTATGTGCCGCTCGGCGTTGTTTTTTTGTCATTTCCTTTTTGTAGATGGGGACCACATTTGCCCTTTTCCAATCTAGAGGGACCACTCCTGTTTCCCATGACTTATTAAAGATTATTGCAAGGGGTTCTGTTATTTCCTCTGCTAATTCTTTTAAAACTCTAGGGTGTAAATCATCCGGTCCTGGGGACTTGGTTTCCTTAATCTTAGCTAAATGTTCTCTTACCAAACCTTCGCTTATAATCAGCTTGGAGTCCTCATTCCCCTCATCACTATCACCATTAATGTTGATATTTCCATCCATTTCTTGGGAGAAGACGGATACAAAATATGAATTCAGTAACTCCACCTGCTGATCCACCATGTTAACTTTTTCACTCTTTTCGTTCTTCAGGACTCCAATGGTTTCCTTCACTTTTCTTTTGCTCTTAACATATCCCCAAAAACCTTTTACCTTGCTCTTAACTTCTTTTGCAAGCTTCAATTCGTATTCAGCCTTAGCTTTTTTAATGCTTATCTTGCAGAGTCTGCAAACTGCTGTATACTCTGCCTTAGATATAGCTCCCATCTTCCACTTGTTGTATGTTTCCTTTTTCTTTTTTAGTAGGTTACGTAATTTTTTGGTCATCCATCCTGGAATTTTTAGGTGATTCCCATTTTTCTTGCTTCTAGGTATTGTTAGTTCCTGTGCATTAATGATTTCCCTACGGAAAATTTCCCACCCCTCATGTGCATTTTTGTGCTTAAGTATTTTTCGCCATGGAATTCTACTAACCCTTACCTTTAGGCCCCTAAAATCTGCCCTACTAAAATTGAGCCTTCTAGTCTTTGTCTTCTCAGGTCTTCTTCTTCTTACAACCCCAAACTCGAGTATAGCATGGTCGCTGAATCCCAATGTCCCTGCTACCCTTAATTCCTTAACCATGTCCTCCTTGTTAGTTAAAACTAGGTCCAGAATGGATGTTCCTCTCGTGTTTTTTTCTACTAACTGGGCAATGAAGTTGTCTGCTAGAGAGGATAAAAATTTGATAGAGCTTTTACTCGTAGCTGTGTGAGTTTCCCAATGAATATCTGGGTAATTAAAGTCTCCCATGATAACAATTTCAAATTTCTTCGAAAGCGTGGTCATTTTCTGTGAAAAAATCTCATCCATGTCTTCTGTCTGTCCTGGTGGTCTATAATAAACACCTATTATGATGTCCTTATCATTGTTTTTCCCCTGAATTGTTACCCAAATACTTTCCAATAAGTTATCATTTTGTAAAACTGTGATTTCCGTGGAAATGTGATCTTTTTTAACATACAATGCAACTCCTCCCCCTCTTTTATTAGTTCTATTTTTTTTTAATAAGTTGTATCCTTCCATCTGTATATTCCAATCATGCTTATCGTTCCACCAAGTTTCTGTAATACTAATGACATCATATTTTTCCTTCTGTATTATCAGCTCTAATTCTCCCTGTTTATTTCCCAAGCTTTGCGCGTTTGTGTAAAAACATTTCAGATTGCGCTCTGATACTTCCTTTTTCTTAATTTCATTCTGAGTATCCTGTCTTGGGTCCTCATTACCACATCTAGTAACCTTGTTTAGTATATCCTTTAGCTGCATGTTCTTGTCTTCCTTTTTACTTCCCATCTCCTCCTCTTCTAGTTTAAAGCCCTCCTGATAAGTGTGGCAAGCCTTCTGGCAAATATGTGTTTCCCAGGCTTTGTGAGATGTATCCCATCTCTAGCAAGGAGTCCATCATAGAGGTAATTCACTCCATGGTCCAGAAATCCAAATCCTTGCTCTCTACACCACTGTCGAAGCCACTTGTTTACCTCTAGTATTTTATTCCATCTCCTGATACCATAACCATCAACTGGGAGAATTGATGAAAATACTACCTGCACAGGAAGGTGGATGTGTCCTACATGGTGTTTGAACTGGGCCTGCACAATCAGAGTGGAACTAGCACCTGACCTTGCTGTGTTTCTGGATTGTGGCCGCTGCCACTCAAAACATTGACCCAGTGGCCCATGTTTTGTCCTTGTCCATAATTGCTGCTCCACATGTCAAGAATGGCATGCACCTTTCCTCAGACTGACATATCCAAGGAAAGGCCCACGTTCTCCAACACATGGCGATCTAAAACAGGCACAGCTTTCCATACGAAATAATGGTGGCTAGGTATCCTCCATCAAAGTTGAGCACATGCCATCAGTTGTCGAAACAAAGTAGAATCCATCAAGAGGTACGGCAGTGACTGCACTGCCAGCAGTTTGGCCAGGTGCGAGTTAAGTTGCACAACTGATGAACGACTGGATGCATATTGCTGTCTCCTGGCCACAAATTCCCTTATAGATGACTGATGTTGGCATGGAAGAGGAGGAGGAGAAAGAGGAGGAGAATCAGTTGGTGATAATTAGAGATGAGCGAATTTCTCAAAAGTTAAATTCTGCAGTTCGATTCGAATTTAAAAAAAAATTTGCTTCGATCCGGATTAATTTACCGCAAATATCGTTAAAAAACATGCATTTCCTGGCATCAGAGAGCCTGTATAGTGGTGTAGAACACTGTGCCTTTCAGTAACAATCATAGGGAGCCTACTGTTGCAGTGAAACAATACTGTGAGTCAGTATGACACGCACATGACAGTCGTCACTCTTAGAACCACTGCACATTTCACTTATTTGGCCAGTTACGGGGTCAAAACTGACCAACTAACTCAAGTGTGAACTCAGCCTTCCAGGTCCATGTTAGTGCCAGGTAGAAATAACCGTGCAGAGATCCAAGATCCTACTGTAGCATGAAAGAGCGCACTCCTTTTATACCCTCGTCTGCAGATTCCACATAGATGTCTACAGAGTGGCAAGGCGACATAATGTGGAGTTGGCAGCAGCATATCTGATGTGACTTGGGATGGTGGATAACCAAGTCAACCAGTCTACAACCGTTGGGTTGCTGGTCAAGACACGACTGCTACTTGACACTGGGAGCTCAGGCCCCTGTAAGTGACCCCTGCTGCCATGCCCCTTTACTCTGCTGCGACCTATGCCTGCGCCAGAAACATTTAGGACTGTGGCCCTCTCCTGTGAATAGCCTCTCACTTCTCTGTCTGACATACTGTTTGATGAAAAAACATAATTGCTAAGAAATAAATACAGGGCAAAAAGGCCTGTAATTTTCTACTTTGAAGAGAACAGCAAATATGCCCCTTATTTATTTCCCCACTAATGAACACCTATAAAAAAAGCGTGATAAAGGCAAAGATTAGTGGCTAAGAATTATTGATTTTTGCTAATACTGTATTGAGAAATGTCCTGCAACTTTATACTGGGAACAAAATGGCGAATATGGTCCTCCTTATGTGTTTCCACACTAATAAACAGCTTTAAATAAGTGATAACCGCTAAGAATTATTGAATTATTGATTTTTGACAATACTGTATTGATAAATGGCCAGCAACTTTATACTGGGAACAAAAAGGTGAATATGGTCCTTATTTGTTTCCACACTACTAAACACCTTTAAATAAGTGATAACCGCTAAGAATTATTGAATTATTGAATTATTGATTTTTGACAATACCGTATTGATAAATGGCCAGCAACTTTATACTGGGAACAAAAAGGTGAATATGGTCCTTATGTGTTTCCACACTACTAAACACCTTTAAATAAGTGATAACCGCTAAGAATTATTGAATTATTGAATTATTGATTTTTGACAATACTGTATTGATAAATGGCCAGCAACTTTATACTGGTAACAAAATAGCGAATATAGTCCTTATGGGTTTCCACACTAATAAACACCATTAAATAAGTGATAACCGCTAATAATTATTGAATTATTGAGTTATCAATTTTTGACAATACTGTATTGATAAATGGCCAGAAATTTTATACTGGGAACAAAATGGCGAATATGGTCGTTATGTTTTTCCCCACTAATAAACACCTTTAAATAAGTGTTAGGATAACAGCTAACTGCACAGATCAGTGGCTATTATTGAATTTTGCCACTACTGTATAGAGTAATGGCCTGTAATTTTATACTCTGAACAAAATGGCGAATATGCCCTTTGTTTGTTTCCACACTAATAAATGCCTTGAAAAAGTGTTAGAACAAATAACTGCAGATATTAGTGGATGATAATTCCATTTTCTTTGGCACAGTAGTACTGACAAATGGACTGTAATGTTATGCTTTGGAAGAACAGTGAATAAGCCCCTTATAATAAACGCCTTGAAAAAGGTGTTTATTACAGATAAGTGCAGATATTAGTGGATGATAATTCACTGATTTTTGCTGTACTGCACTGCAAAAGGCTTGTTGTGTTCCACCTTGAAGACACAGGTATGAGTAATGAGCAGCAGTATAACGGCAGTGAGTGCTGCAATGTATATTAAAATTCTTGCTGTAAATGACACTTTAATCACCCCAAATTCTTCTTTCAATTCCTCCCTATCCTTTCCCTACACTTGTAATCCTCTTTCCCTGAACTTCTATCTGTTTTCTAAGTCTTTCCCTAGCTCCTGCTGACATCTGTCATTACAGTAAGAGCGATGTGAAATGACTGTACCTAAAATAGCCAAGGGTTTTTATAGGGCTGTGACATCACAAGGCCGGCTGGCTGCTGATTAGCTGCACACTTGGAATTGTGGGTGACCCCGCTTTCCCAGAGTCCCTTGCCCCTTGTCCTAACATGTGCAGCAGCCATTTTATAAAAAATGCGATTCGATGCATCGAAGTGTGAGGAAATCGGGAATCGAGACGATTCGAAGATTTCCTGAAATTCGGATCCAATTCCACTTCTGCAGCTTTGATTCGCTCATCTCTAGTGATAATGATGATAACCATGAACATGTGCTAATGCCAGGAAGATCACATTGGAGGAGTAGGAGAACAGCCTTGCTCACTTCTCCTGGCAGTGCCATTGTCAAATCTATTTTTCCAAATAAGAAAGTTATGCCTTTTCTTAAGAGTAGGTAGAGATGTCGTTCCTACACTTGTTCTCGCATGGCCAAGGGCCCATGGCTAAGTTTCTGCTTGCAGATCTTGGACATCGCCATGTTCTAAAAAAATCCCACACCGAAGATTATTGCGTGTACTTACTGCTGCGAGCAGCAGCCGAAACAAGTCTGTCACTACCACCACCAGTGCCACCACCCCCAAGCTGAGAGGTTCCCCTAGGTCTTCCCCTGGTGGTCTTTTTGGATGTTGGGCCGGTGTACTGGCTGGAATTGCTATCACCACTGACACCACTCTCTTCATCTATTGTCACCTTGTCACCCTGACCCGGTTTCTAGGTCCTGTATGAAAGAGAATCATCATTGGCAATGTCATCATCATTATCATCTTCCCCGCTTTTTTCTAACACATCATCATGGACATGCACACCCTTTAGAATTTCCAGCTCCAGATATCCCCATAGCCCCCCTACCAGAATGACTACCAGTAGTAGTACCACATCCCCTGCCACTACTACCTCCTCAACCACCAACAGTCATTATGTCTTCCTCCTCTTACTCCTCTGCTTGCACACAATACTGACTGTTCTCATCCAGCTCATCAAAAGTAGGAGGAAGACTCCTCTAACTAGGAGAAATAGATTGCAGGTGCCACATCACTAACTGGGATCTGTGTCAATGCAAAATATGAGACACGGTTGACAGTCCAGAAAGGACCTGCGGTACATTACATGTGATGGAGGAGGAGGAGGAACACACAGAAACCTGACTCAAGATTGTATCACTATTGTATGGAATATCCTCCTGTGACTGAGATGAGCCAACTAAATAATCAAAAAGTTCATCAACAATCTCAGGAAGTACAACAATCCTGCAGCTACTGGCGGTGCCACCAAAACCAAAAGCACTGTTGCTCTTGCTACCAACATTGCACAAGTGTTTCCTCCTCCCCCTCCTTTTGTCTGTTGCCTACCCTGTTTTTTTGCACTTATTTTTTATAATGCACACAGTGTTTAATTATTAAGGAAAAAAAAACACTGGAATAACTGAGATTATTTTCTTACATTAGCGAAGGATGCACTACTAGTACCAAGGCCACTGCTACTACTTTACTAGTGTGTGTGACATATACCTAGAATTACATATGCTCACGCAGTGCACTTGCACATAAAGAGAAACGCTTGAAATATTTTGGTCAGATTTACAACAATGCTTCGCCTCCTTCACACTGTGTATGGATCAGACACCACAACAGAACAGAGTACAAAAAAACAACATGAAATTTCTATTCCTAAATGTGTTTTTTAAGATTACAGCAGGCTAGACTGTATTGGGTGAATACACCAAAAAAGTAACCAGAATAACGGAGATTCTTGTTTTTTACATTAGCAAAAGATGCACTACTAGTAGTACCATAGCCACCACTACTATACTATTGTGTGTGACATATATATAGAATTACATATGTGCACTCTGCACTTCCACATACAAGGGATTAAAATATTCTGTACAGATTTACAATGCTAGAAAGAGTGCTTGTTGAACTGTGATCTGACTGTCCACAGAGTGTCAAAAAATCAAGCTGACTCGCGCAGTGTGTTATAGTCTGTAATGCAAAATCTAGTTTTGTTAAAGTTTTTTTTTTTTGGCAAGACTGTTTTTTGTTAAACAACACAAAAAGAGTACCATTATCACTGCATATAAACAAGCTGATTTATGAAGTGTGTTGTAATGCAAAATGCAAAATCTCATTTTGTTAAGAGTTTTTTTTTTCGGCAAGTGTTTTTTGTTAAGCAATACAGAAAAACTGCCATTATGATGGAAAATGCTGAATTACGCAGTGCGTTATAGTATAATATTCACTGACTAGAACAACTTTTTAGTGCTAAATCTCATCTTCTTGTAGTATGTTTTAAAATAGTGCTTTTTTGTTTACAGATACAGAAAAACTATCAATTTTTAGCACTGTGAAAAAACAAGCAGACTCACTCACTAATACTAACAATAAAAATGTTGGTGGCAACAGCTACACCACTTTTGGACTTGGTACAGGTAGCCAGGGGGTTCTTGTACTTTCTGAAAATAAAGATGAAGTTTTTGAAAACAGTGAAACACAAATTTTGAGTCAGGGACCTGTGTGTTCCTCCTCCTCTGCTGTTACATAATTTATTACACTGCCTTCCCGTACTGTCAATCATGTCTTCTTCTTGACTGACATAGATCCCATTCCCTAGTAGTCATGTGGAATCTGAAGGGAGAGATATTCCTTATAACTCAAGTCTTCATCTTCTTCCTCTTTTTAATAAGCTGTATGAGTAGACAGTATTTTTTGGATGTAGATGAGGCAGAGGTGGCTGTTGGTGGTGGTGGAGATAGTAGTGGCAGTGGGTATGATACTTGTAGTCATGCTGGTAAGGGGCACTAGGGGGAAATCAGGAGGTGGGAATTGTAAGGTTATAGAGAAATCCCATTGCCATGATGGGTCAAAAAAAGTGAGGAAGATGATGAAATTACTGAATCGGATGATGATTCTATTAAATATAAAACCAGGTAATTGGGTCAAGTTGACAGGGTGACATCATAGAAAGAGGGTGGTGGAAGCTGAAATAGTAACAAGTCCATCCAATGTGTAGTCCCAACATCCAAGAAACCCTCCGAAGGCAAGCTCAGGTAGTGGTGGCGGCACTGATGCCACTGGCAGACATGTTTCCACTGCTGCTGGTGTTGGCGGAAGTAACTAGTTACATTCATCTCCGAAATAGGAAGTGGTTTCTACATTATTAAATGACAAATCCATGGAAAGGTACATGATCTGCACCTTTCCACGGATAGAAAATTAGTCATGGCCATGTAGGAACAAATGCAGAAACTAGCTTTGTCCATTCTCCCATGAAATGGCATCACCAGAATTGGCTGTGGCACTGACATGCAAAGTGAGCAAAACTGTCCTACTTCTTCTCCCCATGATCTTCTTTGTGGACAGGTTACATCTACACCTAGCACATGGTTATCGTTGTTATCATTATCATCTCTGTTTGCTTCTCCTCTTCCTTGTCACTCCTCGGTGCCATTATTATTATTATTATTATTATTATTATTGTTTATTTATATAGCACCATTAATTCCATAGTGCTTTACATTTGAGGGTTTACATACGGCAGTGGTGAACCTAGCCTCTTTGCTGTTTGAGGTGGACTATAGAAAGACGACCCCCCCCAAAAAAAAAAAAATTGAGTTTCCATGCTTCTAGTTTCACACGCTGTTATCGTCGCACAATATACACAATATACACAATACACAAAGTTATAAAACAGTTTTTAAAAATTCTTCTTACTGCATTACTTCAGTAACAGATCAACAACACGGCATTAACAATGAAAGTAACTTCACACATCTTCTGCTTCGTGGATGGACGAGCCCACATGTCCCCCATTCTCTATAATAGGAGCTCCGCAGATAGCTGAGTACTGGACTTCAGCTACAGTGCCTTGCGAAAGTATTCGGCCCCCTTGAACTTTTCAATCTTTTGCCACATTTCAGGCTTCAAACATAAGGATATAAATTTTTCATTTTTTGGTGAAGAATCAACAACAAGTGGAACTCAATTGTGAAGTGGAATGAAATTTATTGGTTATTTTAAACTTTTGTAAAAAATAAAAAACTGAAAAGTGGGGAGTGCAATATTATTCGGCCCCTTTACTTTCAGTGCAGCAAACTCACTCCAGAATTTCAGTGAGCATCTCTGAATGATCCAATGTTGTCCTAAATGACTGATGATGATAAATATAATCCACCTTTGTGTAATCAAGTCTCCGTATAAATGCACCTGCTCTGTGATAGTCTCAGGGTTCTGTTTAAAGTGCAGAGAGCATCATGAAGACCAAGGAACATGCCAGGCAGGTCCGTGATACTGTTGTGGAGAAGTTTAAAGCCGGATTTGGATACAAAAAGATTTCCCAAGCTTTAAACATCCCAAGGAGCACTGTGAAAGCAATCATATTGAAATGGAAGGAGTATCAGACCACTGCAAATCTACCAAGACCCGGCTGTCCCTCTAAACTTTCATCTCAAACAAGCAGAAGACTGATCAGAGATGCAGCCAAAAGGCCCATGATCACTCTGGATGAACTGCAGAGATCTACAGCTGAGGTGGGAGAGTCTGTCCATAGGACAACAATCAGTTGTACACTGCACAAATCTGGCCTTTATGGAAGAGTGGCAAGAAGAAAGCCATTTCTCAAAGATATCCATAAAAAGTCTCGTTTAAAGTTTGCCACAAGCCACCTGAGAGACACACCAAACATGTGGAAGAAGGTGCTCTGGTCAGATGAAACCAAAATTGAACTTTTTGGCCACAATGCAAAACGATATGCTTGGCGTAAAAGCAACACAGCTCATCACCCTGAACACACCATCCCCACTGTCAAACATGGTTTGGGCCTGCTTTTCTTCAGCAGGGACAGGGAAGATGGTTAAAATTGATGGGAAGATGGATGGAGCCAAATACAGGACCATTCTGGAAGAAAACCTGTTGGAGTCTGAAAAAGACCTGAGACTGGGACGGAGATTTATCTTCCAACAAGACAATGATCCCAAACATAAAGCAAAATCTTCAATGGAATGGTTCACAAATAAACGTATCCAGGTGTTAGAATGGCCAAGTCAAAGTCCAGACCTGAATCCAATCGAGAATCTGTGGAAAGAGCTGAAAACTGCTGTTCACAAACGCTCTCCATCCAACTTCACTGAGCTCGAGCTGTTTTCCAAGGAAGAATGGGCAAGAATTTCAGTCTCTTGATGTGCAAAACTGATAGAGACATACCCCAAGCGACTTGCAGCTGTAATCGCGGCAAAAGGTGGAGCTACAAAGTATTAACTTAAGAGGGCCGAATAATTTGGCACGTACCACTTTTCAGTTTTTTATTTTTTACAAAAGTTTAAAATATCCAATAAATTTCGTTCCACTTCACAATTGTGTCCCACTTGTTGTTGATTCTTCACCAAAAAATTAAAATTTTATATCCTTATGTTTGAAACCTGAAATGTGGCAAAAGGTTTAAAAGTTCAATGGGGCCGAATACTTTCGCAAGGCACTGTATATTTGGCACCCCCATTGAAGTGAATGAGAGCCACGTGGGTTGGTCCATCCACCAAACGACACGCCTGTATATGGCTGCGGCCAGGCTGAATTCCCACCCAGTGGTGGAAAAAAACCCAACTCTCAGGCACAGTGGGGGTCTCATTAGACAGACCCCCATCAGTCTGGTATTTATCCAATATCATTAAGGTGAATACAGGGCAGTAACATTTTGTGACTTACAGGTGACGTCTGACTAAATCTTCACATTTCCCTTCTCTTCCCTCCGGACCACCATAACCACTTCTTCCAGCTGTGACTTGTCTCTGTAAAGTTTTCAACACAGATATCTTTGGCTCCTCACTTTTCCAGGCATCTGTCACACATTGTCCTCATCTACACACCCATCCTGCTGCTACCCCAATTATAAATTATATGATATAACCCCCCATAATGAATAATACCCCCAAGTGCATCTTTATATTAATAATGTCTGTGTGTACCCTGTATAAATAGTGCCCCTTATTAATAATGTCCATGTGAACACTGTATAAATAGTGCTCCTTATTAATAATGTCCATGTGTACTCTGTATAAACAGTTACCCTTATTAATAATGCCCCAGGTGTTAACTAAGTAAAAGGTTTTCCAGGTCATTAATAAACTAATCAGTGGGGCTCAAAAAACCAGGACCCCTACTGATCAACTGTTTGAATGGTACCTGTGTAAGCGTTGTGACCACTTCTCTGTTTACATAGTGTCATTCATAGCAGTCATATCATGTAACTACAGCCTCGTCCTATACACGTCTATGTGACAAGACTGTAATTACATCACACGGTCACTATAAACAGACAGCGTGTGATATAAACAGGCGCTATAGTCTCTGTTTATAGCGCCCCATTTACACACACTATAATGTTCCACAGCAGCCTCTGTACACAGTATTACACAGTATTATGGCCCGCAGCGGCCCCTGCACATGGTATTATGGCCCACAACGGCCCCTGCACACGATATTATGACCCGCAGCAGCCCCTGCACATGGTATTATGGCCCGCAGCGGCCCCTGTACATGGTATGTATGCTCCATAGTGGCCCCTGCACACGGTATTATGCTCCACAGTGGCCCCTGCACACAGTATTATGCCCCATAGTAGCCCACCCATGAACTATTATATTTTGGGGTCTTTTCAGACCCCAGAGTATAATGATCGGAGACCCAGGTGGTGACAAACATAAAAACCAGTGTAACTTACCTTTCCTGGACACCGGTGCACTCCCTGCAGCTTTCAGCCCGGTTTAATTACGCACAGACGTCACGTGATCAGGCCGGCATTGCGACCTGATGACGTCACCAGAGGGCCGAAGCCTGCTCAGAGTAACATGGGATCACAGGAGAGGTGAGTAACAATGGTTTTTATGTTCCCTCACCTCCCCTGGGCCTCCGATTATTATACTCCGGGGTCTGAAAAGACCCCGGAGTATAATAATAGTAGCATTTAATGGGGTTCGCGGGTCCACAGCCTCACTTACCGATCCCCGCTCCTGCTCACAGCCGCTTCTGCAATGGGACACAAAAGGGAAAGCAGAGGCGGCCATGAGCAGGCGCGGGGGTAGGTAAGTAAATAGGCCGTTACCTGCTGGGGTTACTCTTGTCCATGACGTCTGCATCTCAGTGCAGGAGGTGCAATGATGTCATTGTATCACCACCTGTGCTGAGATACAGACGTCTCGTAAGCCAGCCCAGGACAGGTCCCGCACAGCATTTTTTTTTTTTTTTTTTTTTTTAATGCGGCCTGTCCTGGGCTGGTTTACATTAAATAAAAAGTAAAAATGTCGCCCCCCAGACAGTGATGGACAGTGCCGCCTGAGGCGGCCGCCACACTTCGCCTCATTAGAGGTGCGCCCCTGACATACAGTACACAAAATATACAAGACAAATATAATACTAACAGTGACCAACTGGCACAGTGGGATAGAGGGCCCTGCCCGCAAGGGCTTACAATCTATGAGGGAAGAGGGATAGAAGGTGAGGGGAGAGGCTGTACAGATGGTGGTGTGGTAACAGTAGTGTTATTGGAGGTTGTAGGCCTTCCTGAATAGGTGAGTCTTCTGGCCTTCTTGAAGCTTGTGATTGTGGGGGTCAGTCTTATGTGTCTTGGTAATGAGTTCCAGAGTATGGGGGATGCATGGGAGAAGTCTTGGAGACGGTTGCGTGAAGAGCGGATAAGAGCAGAGCGGAGTAGGAGGTCTTTGGAGGATCAGAGGTTACGTGTGGGCAGGTAGCGGGAGATTAGGTCGGAGATATATGAAGGGGACAGGTTGTGGATGGCTTTGTATGTCAGTGTTAGTAATTTGAACTCTATTAGTTGGGCAATGGGTAGCCAGTGAAGGGATTGGCAGAGGAGAGTGGCTGATGAAGAACGGGGGGAGAGATGTATTAAGCGAGCAGCACAGTTTAAGGTGGACTGGAGGGGGGGGGAGAGTATTTGCAAGGAGGTCATGGAGAAGGGTGTTACAGTAGTCTAAGCAGGAGATTATGAGAGCATGGACTAGCATCTTTGTAGTTTCAGGGATGAGAAAGGAGCGGATTCGATGGGTGTTCTTGAGTTGGAGGCGGCAGGAGGTGTTGAGGGTTTGGATGTGCGGCTTGAAGGATAGGTCAGAGTCTAAGGTTATCCCAAGGCAGCAGACCCATGGGACTGGGGTGAGTGTGGTTCCATTAACTTTAATAGATGGGCCGTGCGAAGTGGGGCGAAGATGATGAGTTCCATTTTCTCCGTTTTGAGTTTGAGAAAGCGGGAGGAGAGAAAGAAGGCTACGGCTACTAGACTCTCTTGGACTCTGGACAACAGGGAGGTAATGTCTGGTCCAGAGAGATATATTTCAGTGTCATCAGCATAGCAATGTTATTGGAAACCATGAGATTCTATGAGTTGGCCAAGGCCGAGGGTGTAGATGGAGAACAGGAGGGGTCCTAGGACGGAGCCTTGGGGACACCTACAGAAAGAGGGCGTGGCGAGGTGTGCGAGTGGCAGACACTGAATGTGCAGTTGGTGAGGTATGAGAAGATCCAGGAAAGGACCCAGTCTGAGATGCCAAGGGATGAGAGAGTTTCAAGCAGGAGGGACTGGTCGACTGTGTCAAAGGCAGAGGAGAGGTCGAGGAGGAGGACAGAATAGTGACGCTTGGCTTTGGCACTTAGAAGGTCATTACTGACTTTGGTTATGGCAGTTTCTGTGGAGTGATGGGGTCTGAATCCTGACTGTAGTCTGTCAAAGAGTACATTGGATGAGAGATAGGAGGTTAGTTCAGAGTGGACATGTTGTTCAAGCAATTTAGAGACAAGAATCTCTCACATTAAGGAGAGCACCAGTGAAGGTGTGTAGAGTTTGAATTGCCTTTTGCCCTCTACTTAGCATCTACATATCACAAGGCATTATGGGAAAGGAACTGGGAGCTCCCACACCTTCACTGGTGCTCTCCTCAATGTGAGAGATTCTTGTCCCTAAGCCACTCATTGCCTCTCACAAAGCCAGCCAGTTCACTTTGCTCTGTACTGATGAGGGACAGAAATCCCGAAACCGTGCTGTATGCAGATAAGTGAAATTGGCTTGGCTAAAATCCCATTTGCTGTCTCAAGATTCGGTGAGTCAAAAGCAAATTGAGGATCTGTTACATCCAACAGAGGGCGTACCATTGAGAGAGACCAAAGGAGGCAGTGAGGGACAGGAGACTGGAAGCGGGGGGGGGTCATTTGTGTTAATGGGGATGTTGAAATCACTCATGATGATGTTGAGGGTGTCTGTGGATAGGAAGTGCATTAGCCAGGTGGTGAAGTGGTCGATAAAGGCAACGATAGGTCCTGGCGGTCGATATATGATGGCCAGTTGGAGGTTGGAGGGCGAGTAAATGCGAACAGAGTGCACTTCAAAGGAGGGGAGGGTGAGAGCAGGTAGCGGTTGGATTGGGGCGAAGGAGCAGTTGTCAGACAGGAGTATGCCTATGCCTCCACCAGCTTTATTGTTAGGGCGAGGAGTGTGCGAGAATTGCAGACCTCCATAGGAGAGGGCAGCAGGGAGGTGGTGTCTGAGGGTGTCAGCCATGTTTCTGTTATACCAAGAAAGGAGAACTCACAAGAAATGAAGAGGTCGTGGATGTAGTCAAGTTTACTGTATGCTCCTTTATCACCTTTAAACTGACATGTGGTTTGTTTTAATTTGGTGGCGAGGACATAGATGAGGTAGACTTTTTTTGTTTGTTTTTTTAAACTCATTTTATTGAAAAGCTTGTACACCATGGTATACAATACAAGCAAGTATTAAGGAGACAGTAAAAGTCTTATCTTAGATGCTGTACAAAGGAAATAAAAAACAGAGTAGAAATGAACATAAACAATACAGGAAAAAAAAATGCTGCAAAGTCCATGTTAAAAAAAAAGCAGGAAGTAACGCTCCCAAGAAGAAGTCAAGGGAAAAGAATCCAGGAAGATGGAATGTCCATTTAAGTCTGTATAGGGCATGAAATGGAAAAGGAGACCAAACAAAATTGCAATTCCAATTAAACTGTACATAATAATGTACTATGATAACAAACATATTGTAAATATTATAGTAGTAACAAATGTTGTGAGTACTCTCAGTAGTATCTCCCATCTAAGTGATGAATGAGTAAAGGGCTATGTGAAAGGACGGAGCAGCATGCAAGGTCAACGGTGAACTGCACCAAGGACCCCAGACCTTCTGAAATTTTTGTGGGCAGCCTCTGCCTTTATACACCATTTGATTGTATGTTAAGATAGTATTAATCAGTTTTCTCCACATCGATAGCAAAGGAGAACTGGGAACCAGCCATCTCAAGGCAATAGCCTTTCTAGCTAAGAATAGAGATTTCTGTAAAAAGATTCTGAGGTGGTGCTGACATACTTCTTCATCTAAAATACTAAAGAGGCAAATCACAGGGGAGAGCAGAACAGCTGAGTCTAGTATGTCCGAAAAGAGACCCACAAGCTCTGTCTAGAAATCCCTGATTATAGGGCATTCCCATATCATGTGCCAGAAATTGGAGCATGAGACAAAGCATCACAAATACACGAGGTGTTGCAAACATCCCATTTTGTGCAAACAAACCAGGGTCAGATAACTCTGGTGTATAATATAGACTTATATCAGCTTATTGTTGGCAGACAGAGAGACGTATCGTGCTGATTCTTGAAGTTCTAATTAAATTTCATCAGTAAGAGCGTGGATGAAAGTGTGCCACTTCCCTAGGGCATGCGTATCCATATGGGATACTAACATGTATGAGGTGAGCATATAAGCCTGAAATTAAACCACGCGGACCTTGAGACCTAAGTACACCAATGAGGGGGTAATTGGAAACACGTAGGTGTGGTTGTGGGAATTGAGTGAACATGGTGTGCCTAATTTGGATAAACCCGAAGAATTGCGTATGGGGAATATTAAACATATTGCTCAGAGATTCAAAATATTTAAAAATGCCCTGTTCATAGACGTCATCCAGGGACAAGACCCCAAATTGCTCCCAATTCCGAATATCAGGGAGAGTAGAAAGTTCACTTAATCATGGATTGTCCCACAGTGGGGTCTCAGCAGATATATCAGTATCAGATGCTACTTGATTGGCCTGCTGCCAGACTTGTCCTGCGAGTTTATGAATGGGAAGTAATCTACCTCCATAGAGGCGTGGGCCATAAATTAAGTACTTCCAAATATTGTGCTAAATGTGCCTCCGAGCCAGGCAGTGGATCTGCTATTAACCATGGAAGTAGACAGTGTTTGCCTGTATGGATACAATAAATTGTATCTAAACAGTCTAAAATATATGTGGAATTATAGAACTATATTATTTCTATAACAGACAAATATCAGAAGTTTCCAGGTAATGGTACTTTTTGTCTGTCTATGGAGGATTTAGATTGTGTACTGTCTATTTTTACCTCCCATTTTCTCCTAAAGCACTTTTTTTTGACATTTCCCATTCAGTTGTAAAGACAGAAACATACATTACTAGCAGCTTTAAAAGTTAATGTATCTATTCTCTTTATAAAAAAAAAAACTGCTTGACCTTTTGTCAGATTTTGACGATGTAGAGTTCTCTACAATTCATCCATTGTGCTGCTTTCTAACGTTCAGGTAAAATACATTGTATTGCTCCGTTTGCCTCATAGCAAACATAGACACTCATTTTTGTTTCCTTTTTGTCTATAATTACTGTATACTTTTGTGAAAACAACTTTTGTATGTCAGGGTCACATTTGGAGGTGGACACACTTCAAATACTGAATAGATTGTCTAAATTTACAAGTACAAGACCACCTCCCAGTCTCAGAATAAAGGCAATTATACAAATAGCATGGAGTTTTGACATATGGTAAACAGGAAGTATGAGAATGCTCTAGCCTAAATCATCTACAGTAGTTTCATAGTTATTTATTTTACACTATTTCCCTTTGAATACAGTACTTTTGTATAGTTTTTGTATAGTGTATTTATAAATAACTCATGGAACAATAACCCTAGAGTACTAAAAGTAAACAGAAGATAGTCTTGCCCACACTGTTTGTCAGTACACTTTAAATGAGTTTCACTGTGATACACATTTTACTATGTATTTAAGCTGTAAGCCAATAACTAGGGATCTATTAGTTACAGCTGATTACTTCAATTAAAAAAGCATACAGTTCTTAAGATGTTTTGATTGAAAATACAACACATCTGCAACAAAAATGCAACATAAATGCACCATTTGAACCCAACCTTAAGGTTACAGCCCAACACAACGAAATGTTGCTAAAAAATGCTGTGGCATCCCAGAGCTGGCTATGGCTGGGCTGAGGGTGATCTCTGTGCATTGTATTATTTCCTGTTGCTTCATAGCCTGTGTGACATAGCAGGGGGTCCTGAGTCTCACACAACACAGCGCCACCTAGTGAGCCTCACACATGCATTACACCTCCCATAGGATTGAATAGTAACCAAATGTCCAATGGGAGGACATTGCCTGGGAAAAGGGGAGGAGTCAGCTGATCACTGGGTCCCCATGGTAACACCCCTGCAGGAAGGTCCTGCGTGTGAGGAGTTAGAAGTGTGGAGTGTTAGGAGGAGGAGGTGAGGAGATAAGTGTGATGTCCTGTGAAGAAAGCAGTGAGTTTAGTGCAGGAATCTCAAGTCCTAGACAGGCCCAGGAAGGTTGGAGAGCTGACATACTCCAGCTATTCAGAAGATCCTGTCCCCTGTCTGCCTAGCCATCGCCCTGAAGGAAGTCAAGCATCATTATCTTGTCAGCATGAGACTGTGGAGAGAACATTCTGGAACACGTGCTCCATAGCAAGTATCACAGGATCCAGGGGCCAAGGCCAGGCCTGTGGAATATCCTGCCACCCTGACTATTGCACCCCGAAACTCTGAGCTATCAGGACCACATAACGTGAGTGGGGAATATTATGTACTAGTATCATGGTGGGCATCCTCCTATGAGCCAAATAGGAGCCCAGACGCACCTTAGGGCTGTAACACTGAAGTATAAGGGGCTAGGAACACCTTTCATCAAGTCTACCCTGCACCCCAGGACTTTGCTGTGTCACCAGGCGTACCCCGTTGTTTTGTATTGAAGAAACTGTTTAAGCATTTGTGCCTCCACACCCATGGAAGTAAAAGTTCAACTTTACAACCGTTTCTGTGTCTGACTCTGCACCGACAACATCAGGGCGCCCCAAACACCACCAGTCGGCACAGTATAGGGGAAGCGCCCCGGGGGGAACAATCACCACCAACATTTGTGCAGCCCCCTCATCACCGGTACCAGTGGTGGTAACGTGGGACAGCACCAGCGCTGCGCCCTCGTGCCCAGAGACCGTGACAAGTCTGCGCTGTTTGCACCCCGCAATCCCAACTGCAGCGTTACCTTCCATCTGGTCACCGCAATGCTGCAGAAAAAATATATAGGAAAAATAAGATTTCGCAGGTAATGCTGCATTTTTCAAAAACGCACAGCTTTTCTGCAGCTCTTTTTTCCATAATGTGCAGATGAGATTAACCTAAATCTCAATTACTTTGCTGGTACTGTAAAACATAGCAGTTTTTCTGCTGTGTTTCAGCAGCAGGCAAAAACGTTGCATTTCTGTAAAGTGGAGCCTTAACCTAATGCCTTATTAACATTGTGTAAGGGAATTGCCAGTTGAGCAATTCTCCAGTGCTGCAGCAAAAACCTGAGAGGAAGGGAATACAGAGACAGTGAGCCCTAAAGTTGACCCAGACCCTGTCCCTACCTACTTGTCTCACTGTCCTAATGACAGGAACAACTTGGAGCCGGTCCCTACTCTGAATAAGTGACAACACAGAACGCAGACAGGACGCACAAACAACAAAGGGAGGTCAGCTAGCCAAGGGGTCGGTAACAATCGAGCAATGCAGTACAGAATCAAAATCCAAGAGAATAGTCATAGTCAAAGCCAGTGGTCAGAAAATCAGAAGAGCAGGTAGCAGGTAACAAGGAGTATAGCCAGTAAGCGAAATGCAATAGCAGGCACCAATGGGAAAGTGAGCAAACAATAAATAGGGAGAAAGAACCCGCCCCAGACTTGATAGGAGGAAAGGCTGTCAATCACAAAGGCAGGACTAAAGTTAACTCTTAGTGGAGCAGGGGGAAAGCAAGGTGAAGGAGAAGGGCGTGGTGGAAAATCAATTAAGGAGGTGAGGGAATAGGACAGTGTTCAGACAATACAAGAAAAACCCAAGGAAAGAATTACAACCGGGCATGCAGCGTGCGCCCGGAGGACGGCGCCAAAGCCCGGACAGGCAAGGACGTTACAGTACCCCCCCTTTTACGAGGGGCCTCTGGACCCTCGCCAGATGGACCAGGTTTCGAAGGGTTCTGGCGATGAAAGAGATTAATTAAACGTGGCGCATGTAGGTCCCTACCAGAAACCCACGTTCGCTCTTCCGGGCCATAACCCTTCCAGTGCACGAGGTACTGAACAGCATTCTGCACCCGACGGGAATCCAGAATTTTTTCTACTTCATATTCTAGTTCCCCTTGGACCACCACCGGCACAGGTGGACTGGAAGAAGTAAGGACAGGGGAGATATACTTCTTCAAAAGCGACTTGTGGAAGACGTTGTGGATACGAAAAGAACTTGGAAGTTGTAATTTAAAAGATACTGGGTTTATGAGTTCAGAAATGACATAGGGCCCAATGTAACGTGGTGCAAATTTCCCCGAAGGAACTCTAAGACGCAGATTCCTAGTGGACAGCCAGACTCGATCTCCTACTCTGTATTCAGGGCCAGGTAAGTGTCTTTTATTTGCCTGCCGTTTTTGATATTCTTGGGCTTTAACCAGGCTCAGACGAGCCTGGGCCCAGACTGTGCACAGTCCCTGATAAGTCTGTTCGGCAGTGGGATTAACAGACTCGGTGCTACAGAGAGAGGAGTACCTGGGGTTAAAACGATAGTTGCAATAAAACTGAGACATTTTAGTGGTGACGTTAACACTGTTGTTTATTGCAAACTCTGCTAGAGGAAGAAAGGTTCTCCATTTTTCTTGAGCATCAGACACAAAACACCTTAAGTACTGTTCCAAAGTTTGGTTGAATCTCTCTGTCTGGCCATTGGTCTCAGGGTGGAACGATGAAGAGAAATACAGAGAGACCCCCAGACGACCACAAAATTCCTTCCAGAATCTAGAGACAAATTGTACACCCCGATCAGATACAATATTTTCCAGTACACCATGCAAGCGGAGTATGTGATTAATAAAGAATGAGGCTAGACGTGGAGCACTAGGAATTTTCTTTAGGGGTACAAAATGACACATTTTGGAGAATCTATCCACAACAACCCAAATCACAGTCTTCCCTTGGGAACAAGGAAAATCAGTAATGAAGTCCATTGACAAATGGGACCATGGTTTCTTAGGTATAGGAAGGGGATGAAGAAGGCCCTCGGGTAATCTCCTAGGAGTCTTCATTTTAGCACATGTCTCACAGGCAGCAACAAATTCACATACGTCTAGAGACCAGGACGGCCACCAGTAAGAGCGGGAGAGAAGGTATTTAGTCCCAGCGAAGCCGGAATGTCCCGTTAAGGTAGAACAATGAATTTCCTCCAAAACACGTAGACGAAGATTTGGAGGTACAAATAGTTTCCCAGTGGGAGTATTACTGGGAGCAAGATCTTGTGAATTAACCACTAAAGTAGCAAGATCAGGAGTAATAATGGCGAGAACCACTCCGGGAGACAAGATTTTATCTGGGACATCCTTAGGGGCACCGCTGGGACCAAAACTGCGAGATAGGGCATCAGCCCGTACATTTTTAGAGCCTGGACGATAAGTCACCACAAAATTAAAACGTGTGAAGAATAGCGCCCAGCGGGCCTGCCTAGGAGACAGTCGCTTAGTGCTATCCAGATATAGTAAGTTCTTATGATCGGTGAATACTGTGATCTGGTGTTTGGCCCCCTCGAGGAAATGTCTCCACTCCTCGAATGCCCATTTAATGGCTAGGCGTTCTCGATTACCAGCGTCATAGTTGTGCTGCGTAGGAGAGAATTTCCAAGAGAAGAAGGCTACAGGTTGCAAACACGTAAAATTTTCAGAGCCCTGAGACAACACGGCATCAACCCCCACTTCAGAGGCATCAGCCTCAATAATAAATGGGCGACCATAGTCTGGTGGTACTAATACAGGAGCCTCAACAAAACATTTCTTGAGATGTACAATAGCCTCTTCCGCTTCCGGAGTCCATTTGGTCAAATCGGCACCTTTCTTTGTGAGATCCGTCAATGGCTTCACTATAGAAGAGAAATTCTTAACAATAGTTGGAGAACCCCAAGAAACGTTGCAAGGCTTTAAGGTTGGAGGGGCGTTCCCAGTTTTTAATAGCCATGACTTTTAGTGGATCCATACAAAAAGAATCGGGAGTAATATCGGGAATAGTCATAGTCAAAACCAGTGGTCAGAAAATCAGAAGAGCCTGTAGCAGGTAACAAGGAGTATAGCCAGTAAGCGAAATGCAATAGCAGGCACCAATGGGAAAGTGAGCAAACAATAAATAGGGAGAAAGAACCCGCCCCAGACTTGATAGAAGGAAAGGCTGACAATCACAAAGGCAGGACTAAAGTTAACTCTTAGTGGAGCAGGGGGAAAGCAAGGTGAAGGAGAAGGGCGTGGTGGAAAATCAATTAAGGAGGTGAGGGAATAGGACAGTGTTCAGACAATACAAGAAAAACCCAAGGAAAGAATTACAACTGGGCATGCCTCCTGCGCCGCAGCGTGCGCCCGGAGGACAGCGCCAAAGCCCGGACAGGCAAGGACGTTACACATTGTCAGTGTTTGGTCAGTGATTTGCATCATTGGAGACAACACAGAGATAAAGTATAGTGGAGAGATTTGCACCTGTAATGTGCAAATTTTTAACCTGCACCTGGTTTTGGCACAAAATCACTGATCCAAATCACTGACCAAACATTGACAGTATGAATGAGTCCTGTGACAGACATGTGACAGCCGATTTAGCAACGTCTGTCACGTTCAACACATTAACTTCAATGTGTCTAGTCATATGTCCTTTTTTTGACAATTTGTTTTTCACAGAAATCAAAACTGATATGAACTTTCTTTGCTCGTGAAAATTGATAGTGGCATGTGTATAGACCCATTGAAAATCATAGGTTCTATAATGGCCTTATGAATAAGGGCAATCTGTGCACTTGCACGGATACACAAAGCCATTTTTCATAGACATAAGGTTCGTGAAAAACGGCACAGCCATTTGCATTAATCTTTAGTTTTTCTTGACTACATTTTGTTTGAAAAAGCAATTTAGTTACACGTGCTTAGTCACTCTTCAGCAGATATAGAAACAGACTAGTAACCTTATGTATAAATGAAACAAATTTTCAAAAGTTGACTCAACCTAAATTCAGTTTCCCCATAGGTAATAATTGATAAAACTCAGTTAAAGTATAAGTGTCAAATGTGCTAACAGTTTAATGTCCACTGATTTTCTACTACTTTTTAATTCACAATCAGATATCCAAACACTTACTATAACAGCATCATATCTATCAGTGCAAAAACACACAAGACAAAGATTAAATGCAAAAAATAAACTGCAGACAATCCAATATCATATATTTTATAGAGGTAGGGGGCGGAGCCTGACCGTCGAACGAGATGGCAGTTTGATCTGTAGCTCTGCCGCTTGAGTACCCACAGACACCCTTTTCAATAGCGAGAACAGCTCAAGAATGGTCAAAATAGGGAGAGATCGTACCGGCGAAGCTTCTGACACGCCAAGGTCCCAACAATCTCAGGCAGTCATGCAAAAATTCTTGAGAAAGAAAGTGGCCCGCTCGCCAGGCTCGGCGGTTAAGATGGCGCCTGAGGACAGTAGCGGCGCGGAAGAAGCGGGGGGGATTCAGACGCTGACGGCGCTCGGCTAGGACATAGCCATGATACCATCACAAAGGGATTCCTTCGCAGGGCTCTGGCTCAGGCCGTTGCCCCAGTCCTGGCGGAGCTAGGAGAACTACGAACCGACATGAAGTCTATGGGAAGAAGAGTGGAGCAGCTAGAGGGTGCTCAAAAAGAAGCGCAAAAATGCTCCACGGAAATGGCACTGCAGTTAGATACGCATACAGATCACCTAAACAAGACTCACCTGCTCCTGGAGGATCTGGAAAACCGAAGCCGACGACGTAACGTCCGGATTAGGGGACTCTCGGAGGCCTACGCTGCCGACAAGCTCTCCGAGGTGGCCGCCGCCATTTTTGCTCGACTCATGGGCGGGAGTGACGCAGGCCTCTTCAACATCGAGCGTATACATAGGGCGCTCAGGCCCAAACCAGGGGCCGCGGACCCTCCGAGGGATGTCATATGCGCTATGCTCTCCTCGGCCGACACTGCTGCAGTCCTTCGAGCTGCGAGAGACTGCCCGAAGCTAGTATTTGAAGAAGCGGAGATCCAGATTTTCCAGGACTTGGCACCCTCCACACTCCAGAAACGCCGAACCCTCAAACCGCTATTGGCGGCTCTCCAAGCTAAAAGGCTACCCTACGCGTGGCTGTTCCCCTTTGGATTATCCATTCTTAAAAATGGGAAAAGAATAAATATCCACACCCCGAGAGACCTGGAGGAGGCCTGGCAGATTCTAGATATTTCGCCGATAACGATACCCTCCTGGCTGCCACTCCAGGGAGAAGTGGCGACCCAACAAGCACTACCAGCACCTCGCTCACCCCGCACCCCTAGCAAGCTGGGGTCCCAGACGGGGGTGAAGAACACAACCGCAGCTAGACGGCGAGATCAGGTCCTGACCGTCAAGGAGAAATGAAACTTGCTCGGTTGGGCTGACGGGTGTCTCTAGACACGGCTCCAGATATGTATGACCCACCTGTTCACAGTGACTGTGATGTCAGTTATTTAATTAATCGGTTAGCTTTGCAAAGGTTTTGCAATTCACTAAACTAAGTAGTGGATAATTGTCTGGATGTGCGCCCTCTTGGGCGCTTATATATATATATAAGTATATAAGTATATGCGGAGAATGTACTATTGAAAATACCGGGAAGATATCCTATGGTTTATTATGTTATCATTGACCTTCAGTTATAGAAATCCTCGTACATTGACCCCCTGGTATTTACATTTAAATCTAGATCCCCACCTCCGCCCTCCCTTGCCCACCCTTCCCTGTCGGATCTACCCTTGCCCACGTCTCCCCCCCCCCCCCCTACCCGCCCGCCAGGTCTCTCCCCCCCCCCCCCCCAGTGGCACCTTGCAGACAACCCCTTTGGGCTCTCCCCCCCCCCCCCTTGCCTGCTGTTGGCCTTGCCGGGGTTGGATGGGTTGTGGGGGGGGTGCTGTGCGGGGTGGGGGCGGGGGCCCTTCTGAGGAAAAAAAAAAAAAAAAAAGCCGGTCATAACGGTTCACCGCTGGGGAACTCTCCCCCCCCCCTCCCTCCCTCGCTGCCCCCCCCCCCCACCTCCCTGTCCCCCCCCCCTTTCCCTGTCCCCCCCCCCTTTCCCTGTCCCCCCCCCACCTCACTGACTCCTAGTTCAGTTGCTGGGACATGGTGGGGTACCTATTGTTGGGTGAAGGGCGCCATCGCATACTGAGTATTTGTATACCTTTAGTCCCTTCCCTTATGGATTCAGTATGCCCACTCATGGTCTTCTGGCGGCGTCTACCTCCCTAAGTGACCACAGCACATGGGTGTGTGTCCGGGACTCTGTGCGATCAGGATTTACTCCCACCCCTGTCTATTGTACCCATATAGGCTATCTGAAGATTCCTGACTGGTACTTGGTGTCGGTGGATATACAGATCTACTCCACCGACCTCTTACATCATCAACCACTACGCTTGTTTTTTTTGTCCCCCCCCCCCACAAACACACCTCCCTCTCCTCCCCCCCCCCCCTCCCTCCCCCCCCCCCCCCCCCCCCCCCGCTCATCTTAAAAACCACCGTATTCCGCACCTACCAAAAACATATTTTTCTACGTGGTTTCATTCCTGTCATCCCACCTCGGCCTCAAAGGGGGTATCGATACTTATCCATAAGAATGTCCCTTTCGTCTGCCATCAACAGTACTCAGACTCTGAGGGCAGAATTCTGCTCCTAAAAGGCACCATCGCTTCAAGACCATTCACATTTGCAAACTTCTACGCACCAAACAAGGGTCAAATATCATGGCTTATAGCTGCTCTACAGACCCTAAAGCTGTTCGCAGAGGGCCCTATTATACTAGGGGGAGACCTTAATCTGGCTCTTAATCCGCCGCTGGACTCCACTTCTACCACGTCTCCCTTCTCCCAGAGGGCATTGAGTAGAATCAAGGCAACCTTGCACGACTTGCAGTTGAACGACTTATGGCGCTCCCAACACCCCTCAACTAGGGATTACACCTTCTACTCCATTACGGGGAAATCATATCACAGACTGGATTACCTGTTTGTCTCCAAGACTCTACTACAGCACTCCACTGCAGCCCGTATAGGCGCAATTACGGTCTCAGACCACGCCCCTGTCCTGGCGGTGGTGGAATTGAAACAGCTGCCGAGGGCCGCGACCACGTGGCGACTCAATGAGTCCCTCCTGGACTCAGACGTCGATGTGCAATTTCTATCCAAACACTTGGAAGAATTCTTTGAGCTGAATACCACCCCAGACATTGGTCCAGTTGTGCGTTGGGAATCCCACAAGGCGTACATTAGAGGGATTCTCATCTCCTTGGCGGCTAGAAACAAGAGGCATCGGCAAAGAGAACTTGACAAGCTACTAGAACACATAGCCGAAATTGAACGCACTCACAAACGCTCCTTGACTGAACAGACGCAGAGAGACCTGTTACAGCTTAGAGAGAGGTTGAGAGACCTGCTGAACTCCCGGGCAGCGAAGCTACATCTCCACTACAGAAAGCTACTCTACGCACATGGAGATAAAGGAGGTCGCCTCATGACCAACCTTATCCGTAAAGAGAGGAGCAAATCGTACATTGCCTCGATCAAAAAGGCCTCAGGAGGGAGCTGCTCTGCCACTGAAGGCATTGCCTCGGAGTTTGTGACTTTCTACTCTCAGCTGTATAACCTTAAAGATAGTCCGGGGGAGTTGTCTGACACAGAAAAGCTTGTGATGACTCGGGATTTCCTTAGTAGCCTGAACCTACCCTGCATCCCTGTGGAGTCTGCGGCTACTCTAATAGAACCGATCTCACTCAAGGAACTAATGGACACCCTCCATAGTTTTCCCACAGGGAAGAGTCCCGGTCCAGATGGGCTACCCCTACTATACTATAAGAAGTTCCAACAGATATTGGCGCCCCAGCTCTCCCTTGTTTGTAATGCGCTGCTGAATGGTAATGCCTTACCACGTCAAACGCAAGAAGCCCACATTACCCTGATCCCGAAAGAGGGGAAGGATCCTGCCGCATGTGGAAGCTATAGGCCGATATCCTTGTTAAATCTGGACCTCAAGATATGGGCGAAGATATTGGCACGCAGACTTCAACCTTTCATACCCAATTTAGTGCATGAGGAACAGTCTGGTTTTGTGCTGGGCAGGGAGGGCAGGAATAACACCGCTAAGCTGTTACCACTCATCCACCTTGCGACCAACTCTAAGCTACCCTTGGTGCTTCTGGGTGTAGATGCCGAAAAGGCCTTCGACAGGGTAGACTGGGACTTTATGAGAGCCGTCTTGGGGAAGTTTGGACTCCCTGCCCAGTTCATAACTGCTATCTTTTCCTTATACGCCCAGCCCTCGGCGAGGCTCCGGATCAATGGAACGCTATCAAGCAGTTTTAATATCTCTAATGGGACGAGACAAGGGTGCCCATTATCCCCTACCTTATTCATTTTGGTGCTGGAGACCCTACTACAGGCAGTGAGACAAGATACTAGGATACAGGGAGTGCAGGTTGGAGACACGGTCTTGCATGCTACAGCATTTGCAGACGATGTTCTGTTCATAGTCTCAAACCCAGAGACGGGACTGACGGCTTTGGTAGAGGTTCTCAAGGATTATGGAAGACTCTCGCACTACAAGGCCAATCTCACGAAATCTGAGGTTTTAAATATCACACTGCACAAGCAGTCAGTTCGTAGTCTGCAGACCAGTACTCCATTCTTGTGGGCACGATCCTCAATTAAATATTTAGGTGTCCACTTAACACCACGACTGGATCAGCTGTACCAACGAAATTTTCCGCCATTGCTTGACTCTGTTAAACGCAGCTTAGCTTCATATACCACGCTTCCACTCTCATGGTTCGGAAGGAAAAACCTCATACAGACATACCTGATGCCTAAACTCCTGTACCACCTGTCCATGCTTCCAATTGGCATACCTACCACGTTCTTTAAGTTGCTGCGCAGTGTCTTAACTAGATTCATATGGAGACAGAGGACTCCTAGACTGGCCTGGTCGCTTCTAACTAAAGCAAGACGAGAGGGGGGTATTGGTCTACCAGACCCCCAGAAATACTATAAAGCTGTGCAGCTGAGTTGGTGGGCCGAGCTAGCATCGCCCCTACAGACACCTATCGCAGCAGGTCTCATGAGGAAGATGCCCTCAATACCCTACGCTGCAGCACTTTGGACTCCGACACTCCCGCTGAGCAAAGAGGTGAAATCTTGCCCAGTTCTACAGGGCGCTTCGGCGGTATGGAGAGAGTTGTACTCCAACTTGGCCCCTCACCCCTCTCCACTCCTCCCGTTGGGGTTGATACCGCGTTTACTGGGAAGTAAGGTGGAAGCTTATCCATCCCTATGGGCAAAACTGAATGGTCTCACACTGAGGGAGGTCTCCTCTGAGAAAGGCCTACTACCACTAGACGATATCCTCTGCTTGTTGCCCGACCTCACACTGTCCTTCTTACACAGACAACATCTGCGTGGCTATTTTGATATGTTCCAGAAGAAATTTCAGATCCGCTGTGAACTGACTGCCTTTGAAAAACTTCTCATGTCAAAAACAAAAATATTGAGAAAGACTTCACGTCTACTCCACCAATTTGTGGACCCAACTTCTTACTATAAACCAGCATTCATCTCTTCTTGGGAAAAGGAATTAAGTCTCGAACTCACAAGGGAAGAAGTGGAATTTGCTCTACGCAACTCGCACGGTTTCTCACAGTGTATCCGTCTTCAAGAGAATCATTATAAGCTGCTCTCCCGTTGGTACAGAACGCCAGACTGGCTCTTCCACAAAAATTTGACGGCCAGCAGCAAATGTTGGAGGTGCTCGACACAGCCAGGAACCTACCTACATCTATGGTGGACCTGCCCGCTTATCCAGCCTTTTTGGTCGGAGATCCAGGATCGTATACGCTCCCTCGGGAATCCAGATTTCACGCTTGCCCCAGCCATGATATTCTTGTCCATTCCATCTGCCGATTATCGGCCATCTAGAAATTGCCTCATCTCACACTTCCTGGCTGCAGCGAAAACAATCATACCACAGTTTTGGCTAAGCACGGAGACCCCGCCTGTGGCCTTGTGGGTGGAAAAGATGCATCAACTAGCTCGATTCGAAGAACTCCTGAGCTGGTCTCACAGAACACACGAGCACTTCTTGAAGATATGGTCCCCATGGCTGGTCAGTACAGCTAAGAGTCCCCACCTAAGGGGGAGCACTACATAGAAGTGGAGCCTGCCCGCACGGAGGGGAGTCGATGAAGAGCTCTGGCTGCTCTCCTATCTTCTCGTTTCTCTCTTCTCTCGCTACCTTCTACGCTACATTTTTCTCCCATTAGCCTCACCTCTTTCTCCCATCGGGAGAGTATTCCCCTCCCCCCTCCCCCCCCCACCTCCTCTTTTATTTTTCCTTCTTAACCCCATTCTCACCTTACTAACCTCCCTCCCCCCCCCCCCCCACATTTCTCCTCCCTCGCCCCTCCCCCCCCCCCCCCCCCTATGCGGCACTGCACCACACTAGACCACGATAGGATATATAAGAGCTAATTGGGCTCGTGGCCGTTTAAGGGGCCCGTAGGAACGTAGTGGTGAATGTGAAGAATATTTGTCATATTTACTTTCGATGATATACTAGGATTGTACAAAATGTAAGAAATGTGTTACGTGCCCTGTTTGTACTTTATTTGAAAACTTTAATAAAAATCTTTAAATCAAAAAAAAAAAAAAAAAAAATATATATATTTTATAGAGGTAGCATACAAAATAATCACACCAAAATGAAATTGTTACAGAGAATCAAAAATAAGATACTCTAACAGGAAATGAGTCATATGAATAGTAAGCATTCTATGTCATGCCTTTCAGTCAGCAAAAATATATACTTTTAGATATAAATATCTAAAACATCACAAAATATATTGCACAAAATGGAATTATATATATGCTTTCTAAAAAGAAATAATGCTGCAGGTATAACATTATCAACAAAACACAAACTGTCCTTGACAAAATCAGTGAGCATTACTAATGTTTTACTATAAGGCTACGTTTACATCTGTTTCAGAGTCTCCGCTGGAGAATCTGTTGCAATGTCCACTGAAAATTGATGGAGGAAAAACTCCTGAATGGAGGACTTTTTCCTTCACCGGTTTCAGTCTAAAAATGACAGACACATGACGGACCCCATTATAATCAATGGGGTCCGGCAGACTCTGTGTGTTACCACTGTTTTAGCAGTCTGCCTCAATGGAGAGGTGACACTAGTGTGAACCTAGAGACATGTATCAATATAAAACAAGTGAGCCTAAAGATTTGTGCACATAACAGAGCCATATGTATAAAGCCAGTATTGATCAACACAAATACTTTAAGGCTGCGGCCCCACACATTGCAGAAAAATACACGCAGTGAAAGTGCTGCGATTTCCAAAACCATTTTTGGAAATCGCAGTATGTCCATTATACCTACAGAAATGCCAGTGGTTTACATATAGGTATAATTGAAGCAGAAAGTCCACAAAGGAAAACTCTGCAGACTTTCTGTGAAAAGCGCTGCAGGAAAAACCACAATATGTTTCCACTGCAGTTTTTCCTGCAGCACTTTTTTGCGGCCCGCTACGTGGAACATTAGCCAAAAACTTCAAGCTTTTTAATTTTATTGTTCTAATTTTTCATATTACAAAATATCATCATGCCACAATTTACCTGCAATATACTGGGCCACATTCACTAATACTGTCTAAGTGTAATTTATACTAAACAGTTTTAAAATGTGCCAGATATATCACAATGGAAGATGCTGAATGATAAGTTACAACTTAAGGCTAAGCCCCCACGTTGCGGAAACGCAGCATTTTTGTTGCAGATTTTGCTGCGGTCTTTTGAGCTAAAGTCAGGAGCGGCTTGAAAAGGAATGGAAAATATGAAGGAAGCTTTTAGAAGTTTTCCTTCTGCTAAATCCACTCCTGACTTTGGCTCAAAAAAACTCAACAAAATCTGCAACAAAAATATGCTGCGTTTTCGCAAAGTGGGGCCTTAGCCTTAGATTGTCTTGTCTAAGTGTGCACAACCTGTTACTTGGCTTAGATTCCAACAATGAATGAAAACAGTTGTTCAGGGCCCTTGCACACAACTGAGTCCCGTCCATGGAAAATGGTCTGTGTGTGGACTGTATTTCCTGGACTGAACTTGGCCGTGTGATAGGTGTTACTGCATCATAGTTAGCGCTATACCACTTCATTAATGTAGCAATCGGGCTGTGCGGGAGCGCTCTGCATCATAACCAACTATGATGCAGTAACGCCTATCACACAGCTGAGTTCAGTCCGGGTACTAAGGCCCACATGGACTGTTTTCCACAGACAGGATTCGTCGTGAGCAATGGTCCTAAATGTGGTGTAAGGCATGTGGTCCAGTTTTTTGGCACAAATTGCACAGGAATTCTGGCACATTTTCATTGGTAAATCATCCCAAATGTATGAGGATTTGCTTGGCTCATTGTAGTTGTGCTAACACATTGTATTGTATGGTGTTTTGCAAGTACTTTGCAAAAATCTTAGCTAAACAGATCAAACTGCAAACAGACTGCAATGTAAATACGTAGTAGTTCTGTGGGAATAATTAGTTAAAAATGTAATCTAGAAAAACTTCATGTTTATTTGTCTGAAAAGGCAACCATAAATGTATTCCCTGTGTGAGGAAAATGACCAAAAAAGTAAGTGTAACAGTTTATCAAAGAGTTAAAGATTACCTAAAATTTAAAAAATGTTTAGATTTTCTGACAGCATTTGTTTGTGACATTAATAAATGTTGAAATATACTTTATTAGCAAATGATATTCATTTGGTGTACTGGTAGGCAGGCACTTGTATAATGCAAGGAAACTGAGGCTGGAGGAGAGATCACTACAAGCATAAATACCTTGGGCATTTAAAAGGGGTTTTCCAGGCTAAAATATTGATGACATAGCCCAAGAATCGATCATCAATATTAGACTGGTGGGGGATCTGACACCAGGCATCCTCGCCAAACAGCTGCTCTCAGCAGTTGATAGACAAAGAAAGGAGCAGGAGCACATCTTGTCACCAGGCAGATGTCTGACTACTGTGCGGTGACTATAATGAACTGTGTTCCTCTAAGCAGATTGAATGACAGCAAACAGAGATCTAGAGAATTGGGAGGCAGAGGTAGAGAAAGTATCTGGGAAAATTGTATAACTTTTCTTTATACAAACAATAACATTTGCTTCTCTTTATTTGTCTGAAACTGGACAACCCCTTCAAGTAATACAGCTTTATTTAATGTGAAAGGGTATTCCATTCTAAAACATTTATCACCTATGTACTGGAATACACTATTGATTGAAAAAGTGATAAATGTTTTAGGCTTCCTGACCATCCAATACACCAGTTTTCTGGCATACAAGGCATAAAAAGTCACAATCTTTTTCCTCAAATTGCAACTTTTTCATTTTTTTCGCTACTTTTCCAAAAAGGGGGCATATTGAGGGTGTGCACGGCCAATTGTTTCACCAGATTTAATATTATTTATGCCAAAATTTTGGTGTAAATGATGCTGGAAATAGCAGCTCATAGCTGGCTTTGGTTTCCTTGTAGGCACTCAGCCGTGGCAGGCCAGCTCCCATATGGTGAGATTGCAGGAGCTAATCTGTTCCCATGGAGTCTAGAGCCTTATGAAAGCTTCCAGGCCTGTTTTAGGCATATTACTATTGAAGCTGGTCTATGATCAGCCTCAATAGTAATGCAGCAAATCTCCCATAGACTAGGCTATGGCTAATAAAATAATAATAATAAAAAAAAAGTTTAAAGAAATATAAAAAAAACTAAAGTTTTTTTGTTCAAATCAAATTTCAAATCACCCTCCTTTCCCTAGAACACTTATAAAACTAAAAAATTACTGTGAAACACATACACATTAGATATACCTGTGTCCAAAAATGCCTGGTCTAAAAGAAGATGAAGGTGGTGTTAAAAAGCAGCGTTGGAGGTGGGTTACGAGGATGATGATGGTGTGCTCAGAGCACAGGGGAATGCCCCCTTTGCACCCTGAACATCATTTACATATGAGAATAAAACGTTTCTTGGACAAACAGCCGCAAGGAGAAGAAAAGTAAAGGTAGGAGTAGAACAGCCTTTATAAAGGCTATTCCAACATGGCTTCAGTTAAAAACATGTTTCCCCAATGACAGAATCCCTTTAAGAGGTTAAAATGTAAATAAAACTATATTAATTTTGGCTGTAGAGTGAACGCCAAAAAAAAAAAAACATAAGAAAGTTGCACAAATGCAGTTTTTCCTCAATTCCACCCCATTCTGCATTTTTTTCAGCTTCCCAGTAAACTGAACAGAATAATAAATGGTACCATTATGAAGAACAATTTGTCCTGCAAACATTAAGCCCTCATATGGCTCTGTGAATAGAAAAATAAAAAAAGTTATGGGGTTTGGAAGGTGGAGAGACAAAAAGCAAAATCGAAAAATGCCACCAATGGAAAGGGGTTAATAAATAAGTTAAATAACAGTGGACCTAGTACTAAACCCTGGGGTACGTCACTTATAACAGTGGACTAGTCTGAGCTGCAATTATTGACCACAACTCTCTGAATACAATACTGTAACCAGTTCGCAATCCAATTATAAACTATATTTTCAAAGCCTAAGGACCTGATTTTACCCATTAAATGTCTATGAGAGACAGTGTCAAATGGCTTTTCAAAGTCCAGGAACACTATATCCATAACCTCCCCTTCAACACTTCATAAAAACAAATCAGAATATTCTGACATCTTCTGTCCTTAACAAAACCATGCTGTCTGTTATTTGTAATATTATGTACATCACATACTCCCGTATATAGTCCCTTAAAAGCCCCTCAAACAGTTTCACTGCAATGAATGCTAAGCTTGCTTGTCTGTAATTACCTGGGTAAGAGCCAGAGCTCTTATTTACTATAGGCACCACATTTACCTTGCGACAATCCCTTAGTAGTGTAGCAGTCACTAGAGAATCCCTAAAACTTAAAAATAGGGGTACAACAATGACTAGACCAAGTACTCATGGGTGCAATCCCTTTGAACCCCAAGCCTTGCTAACATTTAATTTCTTTTGCTTAGCTTGGACCATTTGTATTATGTATAATAACCCCCCCCCCCTTCCCCGCTATAATTCTCCCACAGAACAGCAGACTCCCTTCCATTTAGGTACAAGTTATCTACTAAAACAGCTTATACCTCAATGAAAATTCAGCCCAGTGCTCTAGGATCCCAAACCCTTCTTTCCTGCACCAAGACTTGAGCCATACATTTAACTCCCTAAACTCCTGCTGTCTTTCCTGTGTTATACATGGCATAGGCAGTATTCCAGAGAATACAACCTTGAAGGTCCTTACCTTCAGCTTGGAGCCTAGTTGTTTAAAATTATTCTTAAAAGGGTTGTCCAGGATAAAATTTTTAATTAGGCTGGGGGAGGTAAAAAAAAAAAAAAAAACATACATCACATGTCACTGGTGCTCCAGTGTCTCTCAACGCAGTCCGCTCCTGCAGCCCCATTGTTATCTTCCGTCAGAAGTCCTCGCCATACGTGACTGCTGAGGCCAATGAGCAGCCTCAGATGGTGGGTCACGGGACATCACAGCTAGCAAGGACTTCCGGCAAAAGAAGACAGCTGAGCAGCAGGACTGGACCGCCTGGGGAGGACCCCAGAGCACCGGAGATAGGAGAGTATTTTTTTTTTTTTCCCTTCCCCGGCCTAATTTTAAAAAAATTTAGTAGGCTGGACAACCTCTTTAAGGAGCCACAAGCTATCATGTATTCTATCATTGGTACCCACATGGACCTTTGTGATATCTTGTCACAAAACCATGATGTGTTCAAAAAAGCTGCTTAATCATCTAACACTTGTACCTGAGCAGGAGACGGGTTGTGACAACGGCTCAAACTTGCATATATACTCAAAGCTCTCATTTCTGCCAGTGTGCAGGAGAACATGTGCAGCTGACATTTTCGAAAGAAAGAGAAATGATTTCTTATTCTCATGCCCCTGTTACTTCAGAAGACCCTGAGAAGGGGGTACCATGAACTTTTGTTCATAACTGCAACCCCCTATCAATCAGATAGCATACTTGCAATTTAGATGCTACGGTCAATGCTAACGACCCATAGAACAATATTAGTACATTATTTGTTCTACATCATAGACACAATAAACCTTAAAATTCAGATGTCAGAATTGGTGTTTTCTGTTCATCTCAACTTTCAAAAAAAAAAAAAAAGTAATAAAAAGTAATCAAATAGTCAGATCTACCCATAAAATACAAGATCTTGTAAAACTACACTGAGATAAAATTTTAAAAGTGATGAAAGTTGGAATGAAGAGAGGGATAAAAATGTTACTGGTTTAAGGTTAAAGGGTTCAAATGCACATAAGGCATCCATGTTATGTGCCATATATATTTACCGTACTTGAGCCATAAATTCAAAATCGTCAATAAAAAAGTAACATTTCTGGGAGGGTTTTTACAATATTAATGTAACTGTTAACGGGTAAAAGGGATTGGGCCATTAAAGATAGTTATAACCTATCCCTTAAGAATGGGGCCCACAGGTCCCTCTGAAGCCTCCATATGAATGAAGCAATAGTGCACTTGTGTGGCTGGCATTCCAGTCACTTCTATGGGGCTACCAGGACTGCAGCACATATTCTGACACCTCATTCACATCGAGGCTCCAGGGTGACTTTCAGGACCCTGTTCTCCTGATCGCTGGGGGGCCCCTGTGGATAGGGGATAAATGTCTGCAATGGAACAACCTCTTTTGATATATGTATCTGAACATGTCCAATCTAGAGGACAGGTAAGGTAGGACACAACTTTAAGTTACAATCCCATATGACTTAATTTGATGCTTTTGCTGGTAAAAATGAGACTTTCCCACAATGAAAACTTCACCAGGTATGCATTTTATGTAACTGTCATGTCATAGCTGCATTACCTCAATGTAACCTCATTGACAAACTATACTTATATCACAATGCAACATTATAATCTTTAGGTTGAGCAACCAAAGTCGTTGCGGCCTAAGTGCTGATCATTTTCACAATACGCCTGCACAGGGCATGGGTGTGGAAGCTGTTTTATTACTTGAAAAAAATATAGAATTGTAGTATATGGATAATATAGAGCGCACTGGATTCAATGAATTGTATAAATCTGTATGAAGTGGTAGCAGTAGAGCAGAGGTAGCAACAGGGGATTTGTACCCTTCCCACAGGTGCCGCATAGCAAATAATATTTGGCTGTGTCTTTTGGTCCTTCACTCTGATCTTTACCTTATATTTCTTGCTTCTCAGCTATGAACATTTCTCAGTCTTAACAACTGACATTATCCTTTGTGTTTTTCTTAATGTAACCTTTCTGTTACTGTTTATACCTCAAAATTGTTGACCCTCAGGAAATGGTAGGTAGATACTAAACCAAAATTATCTTTGCTTATTGGCAACAAAGTAACCCCACATTTCCCACTCATGAACCTTTCTTTTACTGCCACCTCTATTGGTAACTAATAGATACTGTATAATGTAAAGTCCATTCCACAATGTAGGGTCCTAATAACTATTGACTATCTGTGAACCTGTTGCTTTTGTCTACCTTATTGTTCCCTTGGTTTTTCTCTCCTGGCATAGATCAATCAGCATCACCACAGTGGCAGGAACTACTGCAAAGAGAAACAAAGAAAAGTTTGCGTTTTGTTCATTTAAGTCATGTCTCATTCATACAATTTACTATTATTTCATTAATATTATGCTGATCTTTTTTTCTCACTTCATTGTTGTTTTTTTCATTGTTGTGTTTTTTTTTTTCTTATTTAGGTGAGATCTGTTATTTCTGCATGTTTTAGAGATGTAATATCCTTTTTCACTATTAAAGCTTTGCTGTAGATGAGCAGATTGTAAAGTCAATAAAGTGAACATTTACTAGGTTCTAACATGGCTTGTATGCAAATAAGTTGAGGATTATACATAAAATGGTAATAAATGCATATTATCCAAGCAATACATGATAACGGTCATGAGGTGTTATGATTATATTATACAGAGCTTGAGGATGGAAAAAAGTTCTTGGAGTTCAGAGTTTACAAAGAATTTCATATTCTTCCCTTGGAATATTTGTGTACCATTGGCATTCTTCTTAATTAACCCTTTCCCGACACAGGTATTTTTCAATTTTCATTTTTGACTATCCGCCAAACTCTATAACTTTGTTATTTTTCTATTTACAGAGCCATAAGAGGGCTTAATGTTTGCAGGACAAATTGTACTTTATAATAGCACCATTAATATTCTGTGCAATGTACTGGTAAGCTGGGAAAAATTCAGAATGGGGGAAATGGCGAAAACTGTGTTTATGCAACTTTCTTATGGGCTTTGTTCTTGCAGTGTTCACTGTGGAGCCAAAATGACATGTCACTTGTATTCTATTGGTCGGTACAATTTTCGGGATGCCAAATTTCTATAGTTTCTTTAACGTTTTAACCCATTAAAAAAATCCAAAAATTTCTTGGAGTCGCCATATTTGGACATCATTTTTTTATATTTCTATGGGGATGCATAATGAGTATTGTTTTGCAAGGCCAGATGTACTTTTTACTTATACCATTTTGGGGAATGTCTGATGTTTTGATCACTTTTATTAAAATTCTTATGGAAGCTGGGAAAAAAAATGGCTGTTTGGCTCATTTGATTTTTTTTCCCCGCTATGGCGTTGGCCATATGGAAAAAATATCTTTATATGTTTGTAGACTGGCCATTTTTGGACGTGGGGTATGAATAATTTGTTTGTTTATTTTTGTTTATTTACTTTTATTTTAAATCTAGGGAAAGGCAGGGAATTTGAATATTTAGTTTTTCATATGCAGTTATATATATATATATATATATATATATATATATATATATATAATTAGCCCTCCCTAGGGGGTATGAACCTGAAATCTTTTGATTACAAGTCCCATAGACTGCAATACAACTATATTGCAGTGTATGGGAGATTCGCTACATAACCAGTCTGAATAGTTATATTCCTATGACAGGCCTGGGAGATTTCAGAAGAGCCTTCTGAGCCTTCTGAGCCATCCTATACAGGATTTCTACCGCAACGCTAAAGGGGCTTTATTTATCTTCAGGGGGCCATCTTTAAGTGCAATGCCCACTATCAGAATTAATTCTGATCATGGGCATTAGTTCTGGGTCTCTGCTGTATATTACAGTGGAGGCCCAGTGGCTATGGTGGCTGCCATCTTTAAAGACCTGGCATCTGCCGTAATAGTATGGATGATGTCGGGAAAGGGTTAATACAGTGCCTTGCAGAAGTATTCATACCCCTTGAACTTTTTCACATTTTGTCACCTTACAACCACAAACTTAATGTATTTTATAGAGATTTTAAGTGATAGACCAACACAAAGTAGCAGATAATTGTGAAGTGGAATGAAAATTATACATGGTTTTCAAAATTTTAATCAAATAAAAATGTGAATAGTGTGACGTGGAAAAGTATTCAGCCCCTTTATATCATTATTTTGTAGAGCCACCTTACAACATTGGATCATTTAGAGATCCTCACAGAACTTCTGGAGTGAGTTTGCTGCACTGAAAGTAAAGGGGCCGCATAATATTGCACACCCCACTTTTCAGTTTTTTATTTTTTACAAAAGTTTAAAATATCCAATAAATTTTGTTCCACTTCACGATTGTGTCCCACTTGTTGTTGATTCTTCACCAAAAAATTAAAATTTTATATCCTTATGTTTGAAGCCTGAAATGTGGCAAAAGGTTGAAAAGTTCAAGGGGGCCGAATACTTTCGCAAGGCACTGTAGTTGTCCTGTGGACAGATTCTCCCACCTGAGCTGTGGATTTCTGCAGCTCCTACAGAGTGACCATGGGCCTCTTGGCTGCTTCTCTGGCCAGTGCTCTCCTTGCTCGATCTGTCAGTTTAGCTGGATGGCCATGTCTTAGTAGGTTTGCAATTGTAGAATACTTTTACCATTTTTGGATGATGGATTGAACAGTGCTCCTTGGGATTCTAAAAGCTTTGGATATGTTTTTATAACCTAACCCTGCTTTAAACTTCTCCACAACATTATATCTGACCTGTCTGGTGAGTTCCTTGGTCTTCATGATGCTGTTTGTTCACTAGTGTTTTCTAACAAACCACTAAGGCCTTCACAAAACAGGTGTATTTATACTGAGACTAAATTACGCACAGCTGGAATCTATTAACTAATTAAGTGACTTCTGAAGGCAATCGATTGCACTGGATTTTATTTAGGGGTATTAGAGTATAGGGGGCTGAATATTTTTGCACGTGACATTTTTCAGACTTTTATTTGATTAAAATTTTGAAAAACATGTATCATTTTCATTCCACTTCACAATTCTCTACTTTGTGTTGGACTATCACTTAAAATCTCAATAAAATACATTTAAGTTCGTTGTATGATGACAAAATGTGAAAAACTTCAATGGGTATGAATACTTTTGCAAGCCACTGTAGCTAAATTAAATGTTTTTCTTATTATTTATCATGGTTACTTATATATCGTCATCATATTCCGCAGCGCTTTACAGACATTGACAGTCACTGTCCAATATAGGGCTCACAATCTACATTCCCTATCAGTATGTCTTTGGCGTGTGGGAGGAAACCCACGCAAACACGGGGAGAACATACAAACTCCTTGCAGATGTTGTCCTTGGCAGGATTCGAACCCAGGACTCCTGCGCTGCAAGGCTACAGTGCTAACCACTGAGCCACTGTTTCTTACTTTGAGTGTCATTTTATCACTTACATACAGGACCAGTTGTCTTTATTTTAATTATAGAATTTTTATTTTGTTGATCCATGGCCAGGATTTGGTCAGTACATTGCATCAGTATTTTTAGCCAAAATTATGGTATGAGTGGATCACACTGTATATAGGAAACAGTATTAAAAAGCGGGGTCTGCCTGGTTTCCGCCTGCAAAATTCAAGCGGAATGGGGAACAGAAACCAGGCACAGGAGTGAACCTAGCTTTAGTAGTGTCAATATTGGTGCCACAATCATGACTCAATTTAAACCAGGATTCTAGTACATTTTAAGTTGTAAAGCTTTCTTGCATGTAATGCCTCTACCCAGGTCTAAATAAGAACCTTACAGGTATGTAGAAAATTGGCTGCTTTTACTAGGTTTTCACTCAGGAAATCACTTTCCCAGCTCAGCAGAAATGGGCTACAATGTAACATTTGTTTACAGGCATAATAAAAATTAATACAATTGCATTTATTTGGAATGGTTAAGAATGACAAAATATAAAGACTGGATCAGAATGCAATCTAAAAATTCTTTAAAAGAACACTTCATTTAAGAAAATTGAATTTTGTTTGCCGAGTCACCTACCAGATTCATTATCATACTTGACAATTACTAAGATATCCGGCATGGATGAGTGTGCCATACACATTACTGTCCTTTTCAAAGCGAATGTGATTGTTCTTCCTTGGCATCTGCTCCACAGAGAGATGTCAGAATAATTACACTGCAAACATCACAAATGATCAGCAATAAATATAGTGTTATAATGGGAAACAGGTGAAACTTATTAGACAAAATCATCTGATAAAAATAGAATTAGCTTGTTGCTTTGTTCAAATGAAAAGCTGTGTAATCTATGTGATGAAGAGCAAAGAATTTCAAACTCATAAAGCGTGAAACAACTTCTGATTAAAGTTGCTGTTTCTTTTTTTTTAACACCCTCAAAATTCCAAATACAATGAAACACTTAGAAGAAAGGTGTAAATTATTGTCAAACCTTTGCTATTTGGAAAAGAACATTTCACAATAACAATTGTTTTAAAATTCTTTGTAATAATTCCCATGGAAAACTTGCCTTGTGATATATCTTAATTGTTGTGTGCAATTTACACAACATTTTGCAATACAGGCTTCATGAGTCTTACCCCCTGAAAATAACATATATTATACAGTAGTATCCAATTCTATGACATGTTACCATTAAAATTCCTAAATATTTGTCAGTATTACACTTACATAAAATAAAGAAACAATGAATAAGAGAGCTTGAAATACATGGCAATATTTTTCAAGAATATTAAAACAATGAAGCCTCACTCTTCCCATTTTAACTACTGTACATCACAACTGGGGATTTTTACAAATTTATTGTCAATAAATAAATAAATAAATAAAAATAAAGTTAAAAATAGTGCAATAATCTTACAACAAATACATCCAAGTTATATGCTGTAGGCTGCAATTCTATGGAAGAGTACGGGCATCGAAATTGTGAACACCTAGAAGTACCTGGGTTTGCTCCTTAATAATAAGCTGGACTGGGCAGATCATATGGAGGCCCTGTACAGGAAGGGCCACAGCAGGCTCTACCTGCTTAGGAAGCTGAGAGCCTTTGGAATCCGGGGGGCACTTCTTAGAACTTTCTTCAACTCGGTAGTGGCATCAGCCATCTTCTTTGGATTGGCCTGCTGGGGGAGCAGTATATCAACCAGGGACAGAAATAAACTTGACAAGCTGATTAGAAGGGCCAGCTCTGTCCTGGGGAGCCCACTGGACCCAGTGCAGGTGGTGGGTGACAAAAGGATACTGTCCGTGGTGAGCTCCATGCAGAAGAAGAAGTCCCATCCCATGCATGAGACTGTGATCGCGCTGGGCAGTACTGTCAGTGACCGACTGCTCCACCCTAGGTGTGAGAAGGAGCGCTATCGGAAGTCTTTCCTCCCCACCGCGGTTAGGCTGTACAACCAACACCGACCTAAGCGGAGATCATTACACACAGAGAACTGAAATATCTCTCTGCCTGTTAAATCCCCCCCCCCTCCTCTGCTAATTCCTATCTGTCTGTCTACTATCAATGTAATGCCTCTTACCTTGGAACATTCCTGTACATGTTGTATTTGTATTTGTATCTGCTTATCTTTGCTGCTGTAACACACTGAATTTCCCCATTGTGGGACTATTAAAGGACTATTATTATTATTATTATTATTATTATAGAAACTTATAACCAAATATAGTACTAAATGGCAAAACACGAAAAAAAAAAAATGAAGCTGCAGGTAATGTCTCTTACAATCTCTTACAGGAAACCTCTATGGACTTTCTGTATAAAGCGCTGTGGGAAAAACTGCTATGCGTTGCTACTGCAGTTTTTCACGCAGTGCTTTTTTGCTGCGGGCCGCTAAGTGCGGACTTAGCCTAAACGGGCATTTTTGGAGTTTCAAAAATAGCCTAAGACTTAGAAATCAAAAATATATACTCTCATGTCAAATCCCTTGATTCTCCAGTGCTTACTTTTCTTCAGGGTAGGTGACATGCAGTACATCTATCTGACTGCTATAGCCAATCACTGACCTCAGTGGTGATGCACTGAGACTACTAAGGCCAGTAATTGGTTGCAGCAGCCATATAGACAAGCAGCATGTCATTGCTGTAGCAAAGTGAACAAGGACTGGCAAGGACCAACCACCAGAACATCAGCACTGGAGTGGCTGATATGGTACATATCAAAATGATTGTACAACCCATCCCACTTGGTACCCCAACTTTCTTCTCTTTGCCGTCCCCATTCTATACTGTTCACTAAAGATGGGGGAACCTTTGAAGATTCATTTTATTTTGGGTTCGGATGGATTGGCCCAAATATTCATGCAAATTTGAATTAGTTCATTACGAACCAGAAGTGCTATAAATCATAGCAGAAATAGTGCCAGTTCTGCTATGATTTTTTTTTTTAAACCACTGGCTGCCAATGCATTATCAGTATAATCTCTTTTCCGTGAAATCAGTATAGGAATAAATAATAGTAGGCCTGTCTCTACCACGAACGGCAGCAAGCCGCTGATGATTTGTCCATTTACATTTACAACCAAGGCTCATGCTGTGGCGTTAAATTCAAATGGCCCAGGACAGAATGGTATCAGGTTCTGCTATGATCACTATGTTTTTATTATCCCTGTTCTGTGACAACAATGTCACTGTACAGGAATAAATTATAGCAAGCCTGCCACCATTAATAACTAGAATAAATTAATTTGCTTATAAAATTATATTCACCACATAACTAGAAATCTAGTTTGAGCCAAAATAGGTGTTGTAAGGGCACCTGGAGTTCCTAAATGAGATATATTAGTCACAAGCTGACAAATATTGATTTCAGGTAATTGTACCATTACATTGCTGTTATTAGCTTTATTTCTACCCACAAAGCAGTTTAAATAAATGTCTTACTTTTAGAATTTTAAAAAAGTGAAAAAGATGGGTGAAAAAAACATTATATTAACAACTAACATTTAATTTTTATTGTACTTGTTTTGTGTCAGGTATAGCGTTCAAACTCTTCTTCATACAGTTTATAAATGGAATATACTGTACATAGTTGTATATAAATATATATATATATACCTTCCTGGCAAACCACATAAATATTCATACATATCATTAGTAAATACGTGTTCTCCTCATACAGCTCTGTACCCCTCTGAAACATATGACTAAATTGCTACCAGTTTGGGGTGTATACGTCTTTAAGTTGTCTAATCAGTTCTGAGGAACATCCCTTTGAAAAGGAGAATGGTAACATCCAGTTATCAATTATTCATATCGTTTTTTGGAGAAATAACACAGTGTTCTGCAATACAAAATTTAAAGAAAGCATAGCTCCCAAATTGTTATTTTGTGAGGAATACCAGTATTTACTAAAACAGGCATGTCAAAAGAGATGAAAGATCCTATTTCAAGTTTCATAGTCCTGGTTAATGGTTTCATTTGTATTGTCCCTGCAATTTCCCTCCTCCTTTGTTGAGATGTCCTCTTTAAGTAGGTGATGATGGTTCAACAAACTTTGTATAAATCAATAGAGCAAGTAAAGACAAGAAACTTTGGCATATATGTTATTGTAGAAAATGCCTCTTCCTCCACTTATCAGCCAATTTTGCTCCTGTCTCCTGCACTGATCATCCACTCTCAATTCACTGCACAAATCCATTTTGAGAAAGGATTTAGTATGGGATTAGTTTAGTATGGGATTAGTTTAGTATGGGATTAGGTTAGTATGGGATTGGGTTACAGTGGTTGTTTATAGAAATCTTTGTAGCAGATACAGGAAGGAGAGGCTGTTGGTGGGTGACAGACACAGACACACAGAGACATAGCTGTAGCTTTTAGTACTGCTGCTCAGTACTGTTGTGTAATGCCCATGTTCCTGCAGATTCTGGGGTGAGCTACAGAGACAGAGGAGCAGAATATCTTGTCTTTTTGTGCGGTGTATGAAAGACCTCATTGCAGCTAGTCTCTGCTTTTCCTCAGCCTCAACTCAGGGAAAATTAACAACTAAAGGTAGCATATTCCTCATGTACACATATGATGGCTTATACTGAAAAGTCATCTGATATGGTGGGTACTCTTTAGTTTGGGTAATTGTTTTCTTTCTAAAATATAGCACAAACAATTTGTGTTTTTGCAAGAAATGTTTGTAACCTCAGGTGAATACCCTAAAACTAACAGACCTTATCAATTACTTTTATCATATTGATCAAATCAACTGAGATACTATTTTTACAGGCTTTGGCTCCTGCTCTAAGAATCCTTTACAATTTACAGAGGAATGCCTATAGAGAAATAATCAAAGAACTGACTTCATAAAGCATTGAAAGTGTGGCTTTCCTCTAATATTTATTTTTTAATATTCTTTATCGCAAACAACAGTTGTGCTGTAGTTCAATCAGCCATAATCCCACCTCTTTAGATTTCAATCCAATTCTCTATCTCTAGTAAATAGAAACTTAGATTTAAACAAAGTATATGCCAGCTATAAAAGAAAAAAATTAAATATAAAAAAGTGCATACATTCACTTTTGTATACATTGCTCCCTAACTATATATATATATATATATATATATATATATATATATACAGTATATATATTGTTTTCTTGATTTTGTCTAAAAACACTACAACTAGGAGTGTAACTATACAGTAGGTGTTACAGTCACACTACCTGTAGAGCCATAGGGGTTAAATGGGTCCACTGTCATCTAGCAGTGTATTTTCTCTGTACTATTACATTACTGTTTACTATGCCTTTACTGTGACATAATTATGTAGATTATCTTTTAGCTTTATCACTTATCTATCTTGTTCTATAACATCATTGCATTAAATATCTATGTAATGGGAAATCATACATTATCCTAGTACTATATACTGTGACTTTACTGTGTGCATTATCCTTGTAATATGATGTTACTGTGAGTATTATCCTTTTATTATGATGATGTGTTTATTTTTCCTTTTCATATTGAGGCATCGGAAATTCAGGTTAACCCTATATCTACTGCTGTACTTAAAAAGACTATGACTAAACTGTTACTGGGAGGTATCTTCACCACCTGTTAGCAATGGCCATAATTTCATTTTGTTGATGTGAGCTTGTTCTCTAATAGAAACTCAATCTTTAGTTGGTTTACCTAATAGTAAAGTGATAGGTAAAAGAATAGGTAAGATAGTGTAATATAGCGGATGCAAATGTGTCCTTCCTTGCTTTCCCTCTTGACTGAACATGTACATAATCAGATATGTGTGTCACAATATTTTCAAAACAGCGCTTTTGTCATTCTCCTTCACAAGATGTCTGTACTATATGGGTCTGTATTTGGCTACCCAGGGGTTGTTTTGGGAATTGTAACTTGTCAAGGGTTGGCTAAAGTAAGAACGGACACATCAGTATGTAAAACTTAGAATAACACGTAATAAATTTTAAAGAAAGTTTATTTTAGTGACTATGCATTTTTAACCCCTTAAGGACACAGGGTAGTTTGTACGATAATGTTCGACTTCTTTCATATTTCATAATTCTTTGCATTTTGTTTTTACGGTGTTCACTCTGCATTAAAAATTACATGCCAACTTTGTGCGGTGGGTCATTACAATTATAGCGATAACATATTTATATTGGTTTTATTATGTTTTACAGCTTTTACAAATAAAACATCACTTTTTGAAAATGAACAATTACATTAGTACCAATATTTGATATGTACTGTATGACTTTTTGATCACTTTTTATTGCTATTTTTTGGGGACAGAGAAGTGACCAAAATACATTATTTTGCGCATTGTGATATATTTTTATTACGGCGTTCACCATACAGGATAAATAATGATATTTTTGGATAGTGGGGGCTTATACTCATATGGAGATACACATCATGTTTGTTTATTTTTTGTTTACATTTTGTTTTTTAAATGCAAAGGTTTTTTTTTTTTTTACGTTTTATTATTTGCTTATTTTTTATTCTTTATTTTTAATTTTTTAAACTTTTTTTTTTTTTTTAACTTTTTTCCTGTCCCACAAGAGGATTTAAACATGGGATCTCTTAAAGATAAAATTGCAGTACATCACACATAGGCTTCCTATTTGTGATGTGCAAAGGCAGTCAGGAGGCTGTTGCTCGGCCTCCTGGCTGCCATGGTAACCCTCAGATCCAAGAGGTGGTGGGGGGGTGATCTTACCCTCAGACCCCTTGGATGCCGTGATCGCTATTGTATCTTTTGGCTCAGATGGTTAGCTCCTGTGCCCTCGGGGCTGAGGTGAAGGAGTGAAACAATTCAACCAAATGAATCTAGATAAGAATTAGATATGTGCAGATGATAAGTTGTTTTGGATGGAAATCCCAGTTATTTCTGCAGTCATTCTCTATCCAAAAAATTTCCAAAACAATAGATGTTATCCAGTTTAACACAATTAATACAAATACCATAGACTTCTCTTTCAACCAAAAGATTGACTCAAATAAAACACGTTTACAAAAAAATCAGCTTAGAAAGGTTTAAATGAGTATTATTTTGGGCTCCAAATATTACAACAATTTCAGACTTGTGTTTGTATGAATATCAGCTTTTGCCAATATAGGTTCTGCAATATTTTCCTGTTGTTATTTGTAAAATGGGTTCAAGTTTGTCAAACAGATTAACCAAGTCCCAGACCATAGAAAGTCCCTGCATTCATTGTCGTATCCATTGTCGTTAGAGATGGGAAAAACTCACAAGATTTGTTTTGACGAATATTTGTGAGGTTCGGCCCTCTGGTTCTTTTGGCCAAACTTGTTCAGCACAAACAGGAAGTGCTATTATTATACTCTGGGGTCTTCTCAGAAACATACATTTTCCCATAATAAAGTATCTTACAAAGTTTCAAATATTTACATACGCTACTCATATATGCAAAAAGTGATTTAAAAACCTTACCAACACTGTAATATTGCAGTCTATGATATAGGCAGTTTGATGAATGCCTGTTCAATCTCACAAATTGAAATATATAGGCAGAAAAATAAACAAACATGTTAAGTATCCCTGTCAATTTTGGGGAGGAAGTGAAGTAGCAAAAAAATCTGTCAATAGAAAGTGATCAAAACATCATGCATAACCAATATGGTATCAATAAAAACTATAACTGCAAAAATATATCCCTTACAAAGCTCCATATAAGGAAATTGAATGATTCCCAGAAATTGTACTAACAGTGTACTGACCCACAGAATAAAGGTAGCATCATGGACATAAATACCAGGGTACCAGACATTACAGCTGCTATAGGGCCCAACAACTAAGGAGACCTATTTCCACTAAGTTCTAGGATGTAATTAGTATTAACAATGGATGATGGAAAGGGATGTGGAAAACTGAATGTCCCTCCATTGTTTTACTGGGACATCTTTATAACTATGTGACATTATTGTAATTACTTTCTTTATATGCTATGACCTTTTTGCTGCATTAATTAACCCTGTACTTTGACATCACTGTGTATTAGAAAGCGGGAAAAGAAACAAAAGCACTTTATGGTGCAAGCAAACTTTAGTAACACACGGGAGTGCAAGAGGGGTTGAGATATTATGCTGTAAATATACAGTCATATGAAAAAGTTTGGGCCACCCCTATTAATCTTAATCATTTTTAGTTCTAAATATTTGGGTGTTTGCAACAGCCATTTCAATTTGCTATATCTAATAACTGATGGACACAGTAATATTTCAGGATTGAAATGAGGTTTATTGTACTAACAGAAAATGTGCAATATGCATTAAACCAAAATTTGACCGGTGCAAAAATTTGGGTACCCTTATCATTTTATTGATTTGAAAACCCCTAACTTCTTTTTACTTTTTTTCTGAAACAAAAAATTTGTTTTTGTAACCCCCTTGGCTTTTTTATTTTCTCCCCTGTTTTTTCCATTTTAGAAAAGGTTTTTAAGTGGCCCATTTTCAATTTTTTCCCCTATTTTAATCTCCCCTCAGGGTGGCCTTCTGGGCCCCTCAAAAAAACTCTCAAATAATCTAAAAAAAAAAATTGTTCCTCAAATTTTTTTTTTAGGGAAAAAAAAAAAAATTTTTGTCTTAAATTTTCCCTTTTTTTTTTCCTTTAGGAAATAAATAAAAAAAAAAAAAAACCCCAGGGTCTTTTTTTTTTTAGCCCACAAGTGGCGGGCCAAAAAAAATATAAGAAGGGGAGAAAAAAAAAGAATGATAAAAATCAAGGGGGAAATCCACAGACCACCTCCAAAGAGCTGCAGCATCATCTTGCTGCAGATGGTGTCGCTGTGCATCGGTCAACAATACAGCACACTTTGCACAAGGAGAAGCTGTATGGGAGAGTGATGCGAAAGAAGCCGTTTCTGAAAGCATGCCACAAACAGAGTCGCCTGAGGTATGCAAAAGCACATTTGGACAAGCCAGCTTCATTTTGGAAGAAGGTCCTGTGGACTGATGAAACAAAGATTGAGTTGTTTGGTCATACAAAAAGGCGTTATGCATGGCGTCAAAAAAACACAGCATTCCAAGAAAAACACTTGCTACCCACTGTAAAATTTGGTGGAGGTTCCATCATGCTTTGGGGCTGTGTGGCCAATGCCGGCACCGGGAATCTTGTTAAAGTTGAGGGTCGCATGGATTCAACTCAGTATCAGCAGATTCTTGAGAATAATGTCCAAGAATCAGTGACGAATTTGAAGTTACGCCGGGGATGGATATTTCAGCAAGACAATGATCCAAAACACAGCTCCAAATCTACTCAGGCATTCATGTAGAGGAACAATTACAATGTTCTGGAATGGCCATCCCAGTCCCCAGACCTGAATATCATTGAACATCTGTGGGATAATTTGAAGCGGGCTGTCCATGCTCGGCGACCATCAAACTAAACTGAACTGGAATTGTTTTGTAAAGAGGAATGGTCAAAAATACCTTCATCCAGGATCCAGGAACTGATTAAAAGCTACAGGAAGCGACTAGAGGCTGTTATTTTTGCAACAGGAGGATCTACTAAATATTAGTGTCACTTTTCTGTTGAGGTGCCCATACTTTTGCACCGGTCAAATTTTGGTTTAATGCATATTGCACATTTTCTGTTAGTACAATAAACCTCATTTCAATCCTGAAATATTACTGTGTCCATCAGTTATTAGATATATCAAATTGAAATGGCTGTTGCAAACACCCAAATATTTAGAACTAAAAATGTTTAAGATTAATAGGGGTGCCCAAACTTTTTCATATGACTGTATATAATGTGTAAATTCCAGGCACAAATATGTAAATGTGTAGATCTGTGGTGAGACCACTGTATGGAACAGTAGAGAAAAAAAAATGTATATATATAGGCAATGCAGTACAGAAAAAAATTCAGTCCACTGACAATAGGTATTTTCATACTGTTTACACAGCAGATAATGTCCTTTGTAGCTATCCAGTGTGCCACCTTGTTTTCATTTTTAAATGGCCTGATGAAGATACCAATACGGTATTGAAAGGTGTTGCCTTTTATCTTCTGACTTTAATTTCATTTGTTCACCAGGTCCTAGGTTTCTAATTTTTTCTGCTCTCCTGATCGCTGTGTATATTATCTCCATACTGTGACATGACTGTGTGCTTTAGCCCTGTACTGTGACATGACTGTGTTTGTTATCCCTGTACTGTGACATCATTGTGTATTATCTTGAGTCTGTGATATCTTTGTGTGTACTATCCCATGATGGTGACATCACTGTGTGCATTATCTGTACTGTAAAATCAGTACACGTGTTATTGTTTTGTGTAACTTCATAAATTGTAAACTTGTTGCTAAAGGTGACCATACTGACATGGGACTCCATTACAAGTTTTGCTGTGGGGCCCCAATGGATAGCATATAATTTTTAATGCACAGTGATGTCACAACATCAGTATAATGCACACAGGGATGTCACAATCACAGGATAATGCACATAGTACAAGGATATTCAACACAGTCATGTCAAAGTACAGGGCTAATGCACACAGTCATGTCAAAATATGGAGTAATTTGATTTCTTTGATTGAAGAATTGATAAAAGGCAACACATTTCAATACCATATTGGTATCTTCATTGGCCCATTTAAAAATGAAAAAAAAAAACTTTAAGAAAATGGAGCAACTGCATTTTTTCACGTTACCAACCCATTCTGATTCTTTTTCTGGTTTCGCAGTACATTGTACAGAATATTAAATGGATTTTACTTGGTATGAAGTACAATTTGTTCTGCAAAAAAAAACAAGCCCTCATACGGCTGTTATAAAACGGGGAGTGAGAAACGGAAATTCAAAAATGAAAAGGCTAGCGGGGACATAATGCCCAACTGTGTACACAACACACACATATACAGTCATATGAAAAAATTTGGGCACCCCAATAAAAATTAAAAATTTTTATTTTAAAAATTTGTGGGTTTCCCCCAAAACCTATAAATTTATAAATTAATAAATATTGATACACAAAAAAATATTTCAGGATTGAAATGAGGTTTATTGTACTAACAGAAAATGTGCAATATGCATTAAACCAAAATTTGATCGGTGCAAAAGTATGGGCACCTCAACAGAAAAGTGACATTAATATTTAGTAGATCCTCCTTTTGCAAAAATAACAGCCTCTAGTCGCTTCCTGTAGCTTTTAATCAGTTCCTGGATCCTGGATGAAGGTATTTTTGACCATTCCTCTTTACAAAACAATTCCAGTTCTGTTAAGTTTGATGGTCACCGAGCATGGACAGCCCGCTTCAAATTATCCCACAGATGTTCAATGATATTCAGGTCTGGGGACTGGGATGGCCATTCCAGAACATTGTAATTGTTCCTCTGCATGAATGCCTGAGTAGATTTGGAGCTGTGTTTTGGATCATTGTCTTGCTGAAATATCCATCCCCGGCGTAACTTCAAATTCGTCACTGATTCTTGTACATTATTCTCAAGAATCTGCTGATACTGAGTTGAATCCATGCGACCCTCAACTTTAACAAGATTCCCGGTGCCGGCATTGGCCACACAGCCCCAAAGCATGATGGAACCTCCACCAAATTTTACAGTGGGTAGCAAGTGTTTTTCTTGGAATGCTGTGTTTTTTTGACGCCATGCATAACGCCTTTTTGTATGACCAAACAACTCAATCTTTGTTTCATCAGTCCACAGGACCTTCTTCCAAAATGAAGCTGGCTTGTCCAAATGTGCTTTTGCATACCTCAGGCGACTCTGTTTGTGGCGTGCTTTCAGAAACGGCTTCTTTCGCATCACTCTCCCATACAGCTTCTCCTTGTGCAAAGTGTGCTGTATTGTTGACCGATGCACAGTGACACCATCTGCAGCAAGATGATGCTGCAGCTCTTTGGAGGTGGTCTGTGGATTGTCCTTGACTGTTCTCACCATTCTTCTTCTCTGCCTTTCTGATATTTTTCTTGGCCTGCCACTTCTGGGCTTAACAAGAACTGTCCCTGTGGTCTTCCATTTCCTTACTATGTTCCTCACAGTGGAAACTGACAGGTTAAATCTCTGAGACAACTTTTTGTATCCTTCCCCTGAACAACTATGTTGAACAATCTTTGTTTTCAGATCATTTGAGAGTTGTTTTGAGGAGCCCATGATGCCACTCTTCAGAGGAGATTCAAATAGGAGAACAACTTGCAATTGGCCACCTTAAATACCTTTTCTCATGAGTGGATACACCTGGCTATGAAGTTCAAAGCTCAGTGAGGTTACAAAACCAATTTTGTGCTTCAGCAAGTCAGTAAAAAGTAGTTAGGAGTATTCAAATCAATAAAATGATAAGGGTACCCAAATTTTTGCACTGGTCAAATTTTGGTTTAATGCATATTGCACATTTTCTGTTAGTACAATAAACCTCATTTCAATCCTGAAATATTACTGTGTCCATCAGTTATTAGATATATCAAATTGAAATGGCTGTTGCAAACACCCAAATATTTAGAAATAAAAATGATTAAGATTAATAGGGGTGCCCAAACTTTTTCATATGACTTTAAAAAAAAAAAAAAAAATAAATTTAAAAATATATATATATATAAATAAATAAAAAAATAAAAAAATATATATATATATATATATATAAAAAAAAAAAAAAAAAAAAAAAAATATATATATATATATATATAAAAAAATAAAAATATATATATATATATATATATATATATATATATATATATATAAAAATAAAAAAAAAAAAAAAAAAAAAATATTGGTGGGGTTGTTGGTTGGGGTTGTTTTGTTTTTTTTTAAAAATAATTAAATTATTTTATATAAAATAAAAAATATTAGTTTGTTTGTTAATAATTTTTTTATTTTATTTTGCATGCAATGAAAAAACACAAAAGAGAATGAAAAAAAAAGTCAAATCATTGATCATTTTACACAAAACTCCAAAAATGGGCCGGACAAAAGTATTGGCACCCTCAGCCTAATATTTGGTAGCACAACCCACAACCTTTAGACAAAATAACTGCGAACAACTGCTTCCGGTAACCATCAATGAGTTTCTTACAATGCTCTGCTGGAATTTTAGACCATTCTTCTTTGGCAAATTTCTCCAGGTCCCTGAGATTTGAAGGGTGCCTTCTCCAAACTGCCATTTTGAGATCTCTCCACAGGTGTTCTATGGGATTCAGGTCTGGACTCATTGCTGGCCACTTTAGAAGTCTCCAGTGCTTTCTCTCAAACCATTTTCTAGTGCTTTTCGAAGTGTGTTTTGGGTCATTGTCCTACTGGAAGACCCATGACCTCTGAGGGAGACCCAGCTTTCTCACACTGGGCCCTACATTATGCTGCAAAATTTGTTGGTAGTCTTCAGACTTCATAATGCCATGCACACGGTCAAGCAGTCTAGTGCCAGAGGCAGCAAAGCAACCCCAAAACATCAGGGAACCTCCGCCATGTTTGACTGTAGGGACCGTGTTCTTTTCTTTGAAGGCCTCTTTTTTTTCCTGTAAACTCTATGTTGATGTCTTTTCCCAAAAAGCTCTACTTTTGTCTCATCTGAACAGAGAACATTCTTCCAAAAAAGTTTTTGGCTTTCTCAGGTAAGTTCTGGCAAACTCCAGCCTGGCTTTTTTATGTCTCTGGGTCAGAAGTGGGGTCTTCCTGGGTATCCTACCATAGAGTCCCTTTTCATTCAGACGCCGACGGATAGTACGGGTTGACACTGTTGTACCCTCGGACTGCAGGACAGCTAGAACATGTTTGGATGTTAGTCGAGGTTCTTTAGCCACCATCCGCACAATCTTTCGTTGAAATCTCTCGTCAATTTTTCTTTTCCGTCCACATCTAGGGAGGTTAGCCATGGGCTTTAAACTTCTTGATGACACTGCACACGGTAGACACAGGAACATTCAGGTCTTTGGAGATGGACTTGTAGCCTTGAGATTGCTCATGCTTCCTCACAATTTTGCTTCTCAAGTCCTCAGACAGTTCTTTGGTCTTCTTTCTTTTCTCCATGCTCAATGTGGTACACACAAGGACACAGGACAGAGGTTGAGTCAACTTTAATCCATTTCAACTGGCTGCAAGTGTGATTTAGTTATTGCCACCACCTGTTATGTGCCACAGGTAAATAACAGGTGCTGTTAATTACACAAATTAGAGAAGCAGCACATGATTTTTCAAAGGGTGCCAATACTTTTGTCCACCCCCTTTTTTATGTTTGGTGTGGAATTATATCCAATTTGGCTTTTTGACAGTTCTTTTTGTGGTTTTCCATTGAAGACAAATTAAATGAAGATATTATTACCAAAGCATTTGTGATTGCAATCATTTTCTGGAAGAAATTGAGTATTATCTGACAGAATTGCAGGGGTGCCAATACTTTTGGCCAGCACTGTATAGTTATTCTTATAACAGAAGTTATGTAAAACGACTATACTATACAGTAAGTGATCATGGTGGCATGGACCCCCTGTCAGTTATTTCAGTGAAACACATTACAGACATCCCCATCCAAGCCTGAAACGGCTGTTTACATACAATATAAAAACAGATTACATTTAACTGCATAACATTTATATTTACTGTATCTTTAATATCAGTGTATTTGGCAATGTCTTTAATAAGTCTTTAATAATGTGCAGGAATATGAACATTGTACTGGTGTTATTTTAGTTTTTACCTAGAAGTAAGTTTTAACTAAAACTGCCTTCTGTACAAAGCATAACTTCAAAAATCTATACAGAAGGTAATAAATACTGCTTGTGGGTTTATATGTTCTCATTCGACTCTATAAATGGATTATCGTACTATGGACTAGGCTATTCTCTATTAAATTGCATTGTTCTGTGGTGGCTTATTAAAAATGAAAACTTTTCTGCAATTATGTTGTGAAACCAGTTCAAAGGAAAATTGCAATAAACTCGTAAGTAATACTATTCAGAAAAGCCCAAAGTTCAGCTTGTTTGCTTCTCATCAATTTAGTAATTGTTCCCTTAGTGATAGTTCATAAGATTATTTATCTTCTTCTTCGTATTCAGACATGTATCATTGCTGCTTTTATGTAATTAACTTTAAAAAGGTAAAATAATTGCCTGTGACAAATGGTGTTACTAGGGCCACATTTATTGCAGGATTTTAGATTCTGATTCTTTATCAAAGTCATTCCCCTTTAAAGTACAATTTGCTTGTGATGTTCAGGTGTGCCTAACCTTTCTTTTCTGCAAACAGTCATCCTCATGCTACTTACAGTGGGGAAAAAAAGTATTTAGTCAGCCACCAATTGTGCAAGTTCTCCCACTTAAAAAGATGAGAGAGGCCTGTAATTGACATCATAGGTAGACCTCAACTATGAGAGACAAAATGAGAAAACATATCTAGAAAATCACAATTTATTTACAAATTATGGTGGAAAATAAGTATTTGGTCAGCTACAAACAAGCAAAATTTCTGGCTCTCACAGACCTGTAACTTCTTCTTTAAGAGGCTCCTCTGTCCTCCACTCATTACCTGTAGTAATGGCACCTGTTTGATATCGTTATTAGTATAAAAGACACCTGTCCACAACCTCAAACAGTCACACTCCAAACTCCACTATGGTGAAGACCAAAGAGCTGTGGAAGGACACCAGAAACAAAATTGTAGACCTGCACCAGGCTGGGAAGACTGAATCTGCAATAGACAAGAAGTTTGGTGTGAAGAAATCAACTGTGGGAGCAATAATTAGAAAATGGAAGACATACAAGACCACTGATAATCTCCCTCGATCAAGGGCTCCACGAAAGATCTCACCTTGTAGGGTCAAAAGGATTACAAGAACGGTGAGAAAAATCCCAGAACCACACGGGGGACCTAGTGAATGACCTGCAGAAAGCTGGGACTAACGTAACAAAGGCTACCATCAGTAACACACTACGCTACCAGGGACTCAGATCCTGCAGTGCCAGTGTGTCCTCCTGCCTAAGCCAGTAAATATTCGGGCCCGTCTGAAGTTTGCTAGAGAGCATTTGGATGTTCCAGAAGAGTAATGGGAGAATGTCATATGGTCAGATGAAACCAAAGTATAGTTTGGTAGAAACACAACTCGTCGTGTTTGGAGGAGAGTGAATGCTGAGTTGCATCTAAAGAACAACATACCTACTGTGAAGCATAGGGGTGGTGACATCATGCTTTGGGGCTGTTTCTCTGCAAAGGGACCAGGACGACTGATCCGTGTACATGAAAGAATGAATGGGGCCATGTATCGTGAGATTTTGAGTGCAAACCTCCTTCCATCAGTAAGGGAATTGAAGATGAAACATGGCTGGGTCTTTTAGCATGACAATGATCCCAAGTACACCCCGCACAGGATCCTCGTAAGAAGCATTTCAAGGTCCTGAAGTGGCCTAGCTAGTCTTCAGATCTCAACCCCATAGAAAACTTTTGGAGGGAGATGAAAGTCCATGTTGCCCAGTGACAACCCCAAAACATCACTGCTCTAGAGGAGATCTGCATGGAGGAATGTGCCAACATACCAGCAACAGTATGTGCCAACCTTGTGAAGACTTACAGAAAACATTTGACCTCTGTCATTGCCAACAAAGGATATATAACAAAGTATTGAGATGAACTTTTGTTATTGACCAAATACTTATTTTCCACCATAATTTGCAAATAAATTCTTTAAAAATCAGACAATGTGATTTTCTATATATGTTTTCTCATTTTGTCTCCCATAGTTGAGGTCTACCTATGATGTCAGTTACAGGCCTCTCTCATCTTTTTAAGTGGGAGAACTTGCACAATTGGTGGCTGACTAAATACTTTTTTTTTCCCACTGTATATTTGCATCACAGAACACAATGGCCGAAATCAAAAAAGGATAGCTAAAACTTAATTTTTAATCATAATTTCTAAATAAAATCACAATGAGTATAATATATATATAATATAACAATAGGTATAAATTGTATAATCTTAGTCAAACGGCAAATTATATAGTCTAGGGAATATCCCTTAGATAATAAGTCCAGAGGATAGAGAATAAGTTTGATATCCCTTATACATCATGAACTCGTGCCTTCTCCTCCCGACAGATATAGTTAGTAATCCCAGGGAACCCACGACTAATCATACGTGAGTGCCTAGGAGTAACAGAAAGGGGAAGAGAAGCAAATAGACTTTCTCGAGCTGCATCGGTGCTCTGGAATGCTTTACCCAAGACAATCCGATTAATCCGCAACTACAGCAGCTTCAAAACTGCCCTAAAATCTCATCTGTATGGTCAGGCTTATCTCGTGACCTGATCACAATGTAGTGTGCAGAGGTGTAGAACAATAACACCTTTTATCCTTCCTCCTCTGTTCCTCAGATCCTGTCCTCTCCATCTAGAAGTTACACTGTACTCCTTGCACTTAGTATCTGTTTATTCACAGATACTGGCTAGTGACAGGTTCATACAGATTCAATTACAAAACCTATATAAATAAAGTTATTATTATTATTATTATTATTATATTGATAAAAAGGTATGCAACTAAAGTATAAGACTGCATTCATAAAGTCCCATAAGATTAAGCCATATACCTATTACAACTAGTGGTGTATGACAGAACGCAGGTAGGGTCACTGATAACATAAATCCCCATGTAATCCAAGTATCCCCTATCTATAGCATACTAGCCTGAATAGGTAATTATAATTAGCTAAAAGAAGGCTAGGGAGATCATCTCAATGTGTTTATCCCCATAAATGTAAATGAGGTTCATCAGGAGATATACAGGTGCAATGTAAGGCCAGAAAAGATAAAGAGAATTTCAGTAAAAACTGCATTTCCTGGAGCCCTGATTGTGGGCTTCGGTACTCAATAGCCGACGCTGCAGACTGAATCATTGCGGCATTATACAGCCGAACTTGCTAACACATCCCCTCCCCTTGATGTGCAATGCTGCCATCCAATCAGCGGTAGGTAACCACTCCCATGTGGGTATGCACGTCATGGGAGGGACTGGTGTAACGATGGTAACCAGACACTAAGTCCAGATGACAGAGGAGGCACAAAAGAATTATCAGCGTTGAATCGTACCACTCACAATCCATTTCACCAATAAAATAAGTGTGTGAACCATTGTATTATAAAAAAGCCTGCATAATTAATCAGCATAAATGACTGACCCATTAATAATGGTTTGGATTGTAAAAGTCTCCTGACCTAATGGTTTGGACTCGTGATATACAAAAAGGTAGAGTGTAAAATTTAACCCTATATATTCAAGTATATCTTACATGTCGATATAGGTGGACAGAGCACAAAGAATGGGGGAAAAGTAATCACCTGGTCAAACCGATAGATTCAGCAATGCATAGTGGTGACCAGAAGGTGACCACACTATAGGTAAATTACTCTTTGTAGATGTAGTGTAATAAAGAGTGAACCTGCATCAATAGTTTCATATATACCAAGCTCATGCAAGAGCCTCAAAGCCGTGCTGCTTCACAATGGGAACAAGTATCTGTCTCTTCCTGTAGCTCACTCGGTGCACCTGAAAGAGGAATACACCAGTGTCAAGATGTTGCTAGGTGCCTTGAAGTATGATGAGTATGGCTGGGAAGTCATCGGAGATTTCAAAATGGTGTCATTCCTGATCGGCCTCCAAGGTGGTTTTACTAAGTATCCTTGCTTTATTTGCCTTTGGGACAGCCGGGATACTGAAGCGCACTACCACAGGCGGGACTGGCCTCAGCGGACAGAGTTCACTGTGGTGAAGAACAATGTAAAGTGGGAGCCACTGGTGGACCCACGCAAGGTGCTGATGCCACCACTACACATCAAGTTGGGGCTCATAAAACAATTTGTCAGGGCTCTAGATAAGGAGTCGAGAGCTTTCAATTACCTCCAAGATCTTTTACCTAAGCTGTCTGAAGCAAAGATCAAAGCTGGTGTCTTCGTCGGACCACAAATCAAGAAGATCATAGAGTGCAGTGAATTTCCCAAGAAGCTGAATAGGAAGGAGAGAGCAGCTTGGAACAGTTTTGTCGCAGTGGTTCGCGGCTTCCTAGGCAATCATAAAGATGAAAACTATGTACAACTGGTTCAGACTCTGATAAAGAACTATGCTGCAATGGGCTGCAGGATGTCACTCAAAATCCATATCCTTGATGCTCATCTTGATAAGTTCAAAGAGAACATGGGAGCTTATTCAGAGGAGCAAGGCGAGCGCTTTCACCAGGACATTATGAACTTTGAACGCCGTTACCAAGGACAATATAACGAAAACATGATGGGCGACTATATTTGGGGATTGATTCGTGAAACTGATTTGCAGTATAGTCGTAAATCTCGGAAAACCGCACACTTCTGAACAGTTTTTGGTAATCTGTGTAAATTTGCGATGCATATAGTGTTCTTAGTCTGACTGTATAAATAAGAAGATGCAAAATCGTCTGTTTTTTATAGTAAAAATGCATAATTTTCGTTGCCGTGGTCACAAAAGCGAAGTTTATGATGAATGTTAGCAATTTTTAATTTGTTTTAGACATAAGCAATTGGAATATAACATTTAAAAGCTGGGAACAAAATTTGTGTTACATAGTGTAATCAGCCCATTAGGTAATCAAAAAATGACAACATGGGAAAGGTGCACACTATATAGATACAATAAATATACAAGACCTACATAGCCCTCTTTACTAGAAAGTTACGGTGGGCCAAGTTTATAAAAAAACAGTTAAACAGAGACGGTGTAGAGAATTAGGCCTAGAAATTGATGATTTTGAAGGTCTTAATGTATTGCAGGACGAAGCTGGTGGCGAAACGCGCGTCGAGGTGGTTTGTGCCTTAGGTATGGTATCTCAGGACTTTTTTCTTTGTTACATATGATTTTTCTAGCACCTTTCTACATTAAGATCTGTGGTATGGCTTTTGATGAGCTTTGTATTCACCATGATTAATCATTCTCTGATGCCCTGAGTTTCCTGCCTTTGTGTACACAATTTTTGTTGGTCTTTTTTGTTTTCCCTCATGTGTTTATTTATTTATTTGTATTTTTTATTCTATTTGTTAATAAACTATGTTAATTATTTTTACTTTTGTGTGGGCATAATTTTGTTGTTTTTTGTATTGCAGGACTGCAACGTCTCTGCCTGTTCGGGTCTCTGTGCCACCCTCCGCTCGCACGCTGCGGTGCAGGAGCAGTGCTCAGTTTGATTTTTGCTTAAGGTTCTTGTTGCACAGTCTGAACACTGTCCTAGTACTACTCTGTAATTGAATTTCAGCCACACCCGTCTCCTGCACCTTTGTTTCTCCTCGCTCCTCTAACAGTTAATCATAGCCTTGTCTGTGTGATTGACAGCCTGTCTACCAATCAAGTCTGGGGCAGGTCCTGGACCTCCTTTATGCAGGTCCTCAGCCCACACTGTTCTGCTGGCTATTGCGACTCTGTCCTGTGACTTTGTTCCTTGCTTGCTTTGCTCTTCCTTTTGCATTGTATTCTGACTTCTGACCTTTGGTTTCCCTTGTTACTACTCTCTTGGGTTTTGATTTGGTACTGCTTAGTCCCTCTGGTTTTGACCCTTGGCTTGCTGACTCCTCTTCTCCGTTGTTTTATCTTGTCCTGTTGTGTGTGTCACTTATTCAGAGAAGGGATTGTCACCAAGTTGCCCTGCTACCACCTAGGGTAGCTGAGACAAGTAGGCAGGGACAGGGGCTGGATCAAGTTTAGGGCACACCATCTCTGTCATTCCCTTCCTCCCAGGTTTCTGCAGCAGCACTGGGGAATTGCTCAACTGGCAATTCCCTTACAAGGACCTTTGGAATGAAAGTCAAAGGGTGATGGGTCCAGGTCCTTTTTCTGGTCTACATCTGAAAAGTACATCTAATTCTCCCATATGTGAACATTGTGTATTGATATTTTTGATATAGATAAGTTATTGTCCTTAACAACTACACAATAAGGGAGTAAAAAGAATTTAAATTCTGATCAGATGAAGGCCCTGTTAAGTTCAATCAGAGAGGGTATGCAGCACAGCAGGTAGCATTTCCACACCAAAGCATGCAAAACTGTTTTCCATATGTGTGGAAAGCAATACATTTGTGACAATTAATCAGACATGGATCTGTTAGGATTTTCACACTTCCACCATTTTCACTTCCACCAAGGAATAGATCTGCCATTGCTGGCATTGAGGACTGGCTGTTTATCACTAGGCCAGTGATGCCACTGCTGCTGCCTACTATCCATCATGTTTAATATTGTGCTGCTGCCTCCATCTACTAATACTATGCCTAGATAACTGTACATCTCCTTCATTGTTCATCATGTTTCAAACTGTACTGCTGCAGCTGGGAACCCACCCTACTCTGCACAGGGTAAATGTAACTAACATGAAACTTTGGCCAAAAAGGGAAACATTTTGGACTGCATGTTAAAAAGCTATTGGTTCTTCTTAGGCTGAGTTCACACGGCGAAAAATGAAGATCATTTTCCGCCGCTGGAATTTTCGCTGCAGTCTGCTGCGACGGGATGCCGATGCAGTGCATCTGCATTCCGTCGCGGCATCCCGATCCTAATTAGGCCCGGATGAATGGGCCTAATCAGGAGGGAGTCTCAAGCCACGGACACCGTGGGCGGAATCCGTGGCAAGATCGAGCAGGACACTTCTTTTTTCCACATCCTGCTTCGATCTCTGCCTCCCATTGAATACAATAGGAGGCGGATTCGGGAGGAATCTGCTCCGGATTCGGGGGGCGGAATCCGCTCCCAGATCCGCGGCAAATTCCTCCGCGTGAACACACCCTTACACTATGTGTGTATGTATAAACACTAGCAAGCACCTGCCCCAAATAGGGATCATTTTTAAACCATTTTTTATTCTAAAAAGCTTACAAAATCTGGAAGTGTAGTGTGTTTTTATTCAGACTGTTTGTTAAACAAAAATAAGATAGTTAGCATTTCAGCATGTGAATACTTGTCATGAAACCATATTGTGTTAAGAAAAACAACTTGCAGGGAATGTGCAACCAAAAAAAACTGATTATTAATTTTAGGAGTTTTTATAATTTCCTACTGTTGTCCACTAGAAAGAACATCATCTGTCTACTGTTTCAATGCATTCAGCAGAGAGTAAGACATGTCTAGTTGCTAAGGACCTTTAATGATGTAACCACAGATCCTAAAAGGGGTATTCCCATCTCAAGGATCCTATCTATACTGCTAGTTTATGTAAAATGTAGACTTTTCCTAAATATATTGCTTTAGAAATGCTGCTTTGTTTTTCTGCTATGCAAAATTATATCCCCCATTCTTTACACAGCGTTTCCATAACCATGAACCTGTGTGATAGGACAAGTGAGGTCACTTACTGCTCTCACTGTTATCTAAAGCTCTGCCATTAAGCTAATTGCAGTTTGTTGATAAAGCTGTGTCTTTCTATGTCTTGTATGTTATCTCTCTATGCAAACACACAGATAACATGATAACCAGATAACTAGGAATGGCTGGGCCCCAAGGCGAACATTTGACAAGCACCCCCCCCCCGAACCGCTGCCCCCAATCGACCCCCCCCCGGACCGCCCCCTCCAACCCCCCCCCCCAAAAAAAAAACACATTCCTGCGCACACTATTATGTGCCATAATGGCTCCTGCACACAGTATTATGCCCCATAGTGGCCCCTGCACACAGTATCATGCCCCATAGTGTCCCCTACACAGAGTATTATGCCCCATAGTGGCCCCTGCACACACTATCATGTCCCATAGTGGCTCCTGCACACAGTATCATGTCCCATAGTGGCCCCTGCACGCAGTATCATGTCCCATAGTGGCCCCTGCACGCAGTATCATGTCCCATAGTGGCCCCTGCACACAGTATCATGTCCTATAGTGGCCCCTGCACACAGTATCATGTCCCATAGTGGCCCCTGCACACAGTATCATTCCCCATAGTGGCCCCTGCACACAGTATTATATCCCATAGTGGCCCCTGCACACACTCTATTATTCCCCATATTGGCCCCTGCACTATGTATTTTGCCCCATAGTGGCCCCTGCACTGAGTATTTTGCCCCATAGTGGCCCCTGCACACACTATTATATGTCCCATTGTGGACCACCCATGAACAATTATTATACTCCGGGGTGTTTTCAGACTCCAGAGTATAATGATCGGAGACCCAGGGGAGGATAGAAACATAAAAAAACAATGTTGCTTACCTGTTCCTCGCTCCACTCCCTGCTACTTCGGACTAGGCCGGCATCACGTGATGCGGGCCGGCGTCGTGACGCAAAATGACGTCCGCTGACGTCTGGGACGTCACCAAACAGGCCCGAAGCCTGGAGAAACGTAGGAGAGGTAAGTACATTGTTTTTTATGTTCCCTCACCAACTCTGAGCCTCCGATTATTATACTCCGGGGCCTTTTCGAAGACTCCGGAGTATAATGATAGCAGAGATTGTGGTGTTCAGCCCGTGGCCTCACATACCGATCCCCGCTCCTGCTCACAGCCGCCTCCACAGAATCGGAAACGCAGGCGGCCGTGAGCGGGACCCCGGAGATCGGTAAGTATATAGGGCCCGTTACCTGCTGGGGTTACTCCAGCAGGTAACGGCCTATTAAAGAAAAAAAAAAAATGTCCCGGGCCCTGTGGCAGCTGCTACCGCTGCTACCCCGGTAGTTACGCCCCTGACGATAACACCGAGTCCATTCTTTAGAAGCATGGGCATGTTCATAGTGTCCTGTTCAGCAAGCTTGGAGCGGGGGAAGGGGGCGGGTGGGGTGAGGAGGGTTTGGTGAGAGCCGGTTAAAAAAAAATTTTTTTAAAAAGGTTAGAAAAGGGGAAAAAAATTTTTTTTTTTTGGGAAAATATTTTTGGCTGTGGGGGGGTGGGGGGTGGGGGGGGGGGGGGGGGGGTTTTTTTTTGGGGGGGGGGGGGGTTTTTTTTCTTTTTGTTTGAGTGGGATACAGGAAGTGAGAAGAGACATCAGGCAAAGCTGCTGAAACAGGGAGCTGGGAAAACCCCTTTAAGCAGCAGCAGTAACACATATACAGCTCTTCATTGCTACAATGAGGCTGTGTTCACACAGCGGAAAATTAATTCATCTTCCGCTGCCGGAATTTTCGCGGTGGTGTAGCCGCAACGGGATGCCAATGCAGTGCATCAGCATTCCGTCATGGCATCCCGCTCCTGATTTGGCCCGGATGAATGGGCCTAATCAGGAGGGAGTCTCGAGCCACTGGCACTGCAGGTGGACTCTGCGGCAAGATCGAGCAGGATGCTTCTTTTTTCCACGTCCTGCTGAAATCTCTTCCTCCCATTGAAAACAATGGGAGGCAGATTCGGGAGGAATCTGCTCCAGATTAGGGGGCGGATTCCACCCCCAAATCCGCAGCAAATTCCTCTGTGTGAACACAGCTTAAAGCTCATATAAAACAGTCAATATGTACCAGATTGCTCATATTGCTCTAGCAACGCTCTTTTTTTGCAGGTGTAGCAGTGGAAAGCTGTATTATGCGTTACTTTCATTGTTGCTTTTTTGTCATCAAAAGTCTTTTAGCAGCTAGAAATCACCTTTGTACTGTGTATTATATTGACACAGTACATAGACGATCTTGCCCCTAGTGGTCAGCAATTGAAAATATTAAAAATTATTTTATAATGTTCCATATTTCTTAATTGTGGAAAAAGCAATAAAGATGCCAAAAATGTCCAAACAGTAATTTTCATTAATTAAAAAATGTGTTTTTGTGACATGTTCCTTTTAAATTCTTATAAACATATCTGAATATGTCCACCTAAAAGGACAATTAAGGGAGGACACTTATGCATATTGCTGTCACTTTGACATTACTAATGATATATTGGCATTAAAAAGCTTCATAGGAGTTGGATATAGTCCTAGAAGGCCTCAGAGTACCATACAAATATTCAGGGCAGTTGGAACACTTCAGATTCTGACTCAATGTATTCAGACCAAATCGAAATATAGAAAATTATGTAAGACACTCAAAGATTTAGCAAGTTATACAACCAATGAGACTTTTTTACACCATGGAAGAACTGTGATATCTTATGTGGGTAAAATATTTTGTCCCTGGAATGCTAGAATTTCTTAAAGACTTCATTTTTACGGTGTGCAGCCAAAATTAGATGTCAACTATATACTGTGGATCAGTATTATTAGGGCAATACTAAATTTATATAGTTTTTTTTAACCCCTTAAAAAATCCAAAACTTTCGCAAAAAAAATAATTTCTTAGGGTCTCCATATTCTGACACGTATATTTCCATGTACAGAGCTATGTAAGCAGTGGTGAACCTAGCCTCTTTGCTGCCTGAGGCCGACTATAGAAAGACGCCCCCCCCCCCAAAAAAAAAAAAAAAAAAACTGAGTTTCCATGCTACTAGTTTAACACACTGTTATCGTCGCACAATATACACAATACACAAAGTTATAAAACAGTTTTTAAGAATTCTTCTTCCTGTATTACTTCAGTATCAGATCAACAACACGGCATTAACAATGAAAGTAACGTCACACATCTTCTGCTTGGTGGATGGACGAACCCACGTGGCCCCCATTTTCTATAATAGGAGCGCCGCAGATAGCTGAGTACTGGACTTCGGCTATCTTTGGCACTCCCATTGAAGTGAATGAGAGCCACGCGGGTTCGTCCATCCACCAAGTGACACACCTATATATATGGCTGCGGTCAGGCTGAATTCCCACCTAGTGTGGGGAAAAACCCAATTCTCAGGCCCAGTGGGGGTCTCAGCAGACAGACCCCCATCACTCAGGTATTTATCCTCTATCATTTAGGTGAATACAGTGCAGTAACATTTTGTGACTTACCGGTGACGTCTCTGACTAATCGGTCACATTTCCCTTCTCTTCCCTTTGGACCGCCATGACCACTTCTTCCATCTGTGACTTGTCTCTGTAAAGGTTGCAACACAGACATCTTTGGCTCCTCACTTTTCCAGGCACCCGACCCACATTGTCCTCAACTACATAAAGCCCCCATCCTGCTGCTACCCCCAATTATAAAATATATGATATAACCCCCCATAATGAATAATACCCCCAAGTGCATCTTTATATTAATAATGTCCATGTGTACTGTGTATAAATAGTGCCCCTTATTAATAATGCCCCTTATTAATAATGCCCCTTATTAATATGCTCTATAGTGGCCCCTGCACTTGGTATTATGCTCCACAGTGGCCCCTGCACACGGTATTATGCCCCATAGTTGCCCACCCATCAACTATTATTATACTCTGGGGTCTTTTCAGACCCCAGAGTATAATGACCAGAGACCCAGGGGAGGTGACAAACATAAAAACCAGTGTTACTTACCTATCCTGGACACCGGTGCACTCCTGCAGCCTTCAGCCCTGTTTAATTGCGCATACACGTCACGTGATCAGGCTGGCGACGCGACCTGATGACGTCACCAAAAGCCTGCTCGGAGTAACATCGGATCGCCGGAGGTGAGTAACAATGGTTTTTATGTTCCCTCACCTCCCCTGGGTCTCCAATTATTATACTCTGGGGTCTTAAAAGACCCCAGAGTATAATAATAGTAGTATTTGCAGGGGAAGCAGGGGCGGCCACAAGCAGGAGCGGGGACCGGTAAATAAATAGGCCGTAACCTGCTGTGGATACTCCAGCAGGTTATGGCCTATTTATATATATATATATATATATATATATAAAAAAAAAAAGTTATCCGCACCTACCTGCGATGCCTTGATGCAGCCGTCACCTTCTCTTCTTGTCTGCGACGTCTGCGTCTCAGCATAGGCGGCGTGATGAAGTCATTGTATCACCGCCTGCGCTGTGACGCGGATGTCTTGTAAGCCAGCCCAGGACAGGCCCCGCTCAGCGTTGTTTTTTTTTTTTTTTTTTTTAAAGCGGCCTGTCCTGGGCTGGTTTACATTGAATAGTAAAAATGCTGCCCCCCAGACAGTGACGGACAGTGCCGCCTGAGGCGGCCGCCTCACTTCGCCTCATTAGCGGTGCGCCCCTGTGAACCCTTTCAGAATGGACTTGAACCCACTGAATCAAACCGTTTGATCCATAAGGTTTTGCATCTGTTCTATGTTGGAAAAGATTTTACTTTTTAGATATGAATGATTACTGATTATTTTATAGAATTGCTACTGCATATAAGAAATTCCCTAATAAACTGCAGGTAACTGATAGGAATGAAGAGACAGTAAGTAAATAAGTCACTAATCAAACACTGTTCTGGTTAGCAGAGTTTAAGTCTACCCTGAAGCATTCACCATAGGCCATCACAAGGCAGGTGGTCTTAGTGACTCAGGAAGCAGGTTGCAACCTCAGAACAAGGTACAAGAACAGGTCCACTTGCAGGCTAAGAACTAAACTAGAAACCCTATGTCAGGGTCAAAAACCAGAATAGTACAAGAATAGCTGAAACAAAAGCAAAAGAATATCAGAAGTCCAGACCATAGTTCAGGATGTTACAGATAACCTTCTCTTGCTGAATTGTCTTTAATCGTTAGAGAAATCCAAAATCAGTAAACCAAGAGATCAGGAGGGTGAGGCAAAGGGAGAGAGTTCTAAGATCACAGGAAGCCCAGATACATAAAACAATCTCAGGAAATAAATAAGTGCCACTTCTAGGTTAAAAACCATGTGTCAGTACTGGAGAGGATAATGAGGCAGCACTATAATTGGCTCTGGGCCTCAAATTTCTGACTGCCTGAGCAGACACTGCCAGAGTTTGACTGGTAGGCATGGCAAGCATAGCAAGACTGTGACAAGATTGTGTGGGTGATAATGATTATTGCTCCACAATGGTTACAAATTATTTGTGGACTATTATTCTGGTATTCTCCTATTCCAAAAACGCCAACTGGCCCATACAGGGGCCTGTTGTATTATTTGCTATAATCATAAAGGATTTCCAGTTTGTGTAAAGAGCCAAAAACATCAAAAGGGAGAGTCAGTGGGTCTCCATTGCAGCAATATACAGGCACTTCATTATTGTGACAAGTATATGTTGACCATCATGCACACAGATACCACTATGACAATTACAGAAAAGAGGTTGTCAACTAAAAGTCATATGTATTATTGAATACAGAAAAAACATGGTTATGGTTGACCTGATCAGATCTGGAAGCTATATGCCATTTGTATTTTACTGTTTTAAGTCTTGAAGAAAAATTTATACAAATTTAAAAGAAAGAAATATAGCCAAATTAAAAAAGTTTTCTCCACACTTTATTGATAATTTGCTTGTAAAACAAAATATTTCCTGCGTATGTCTTAAAAAGATATATTACTTGAAAGTTTGATTTGTCCTAAAAGCTAAAAACAGACTAAGATATGCAAAGCAGAACAAAAATTGAGACTGCGTAAAAGAATGTATACCAAAACTCGCTGACGCATCAATGACCCTTGGCCCTGAAAAGGTTATAAATAGGAAATTAATTTTCTTTTACAATCTCCTTTAGTTTTGTAAGCATGGGTATAACATGGATAATATTGGTTGACATTACTAGAATGTTGTGCGAAAACTAGGAATATTCAGTTGTAAGCCAGTTACTGTCTGTTGCAAGTTTCTAAAGTGTGATTTTCCTAATTTAAATGATTCTCTGCTGTATACTATAACCCTGGGGCCATGGCTAAAAATAATGAGCTGGCCACAGCAAAATGTAAAGCAAGTGGTGTTTTTATGACTTACCTAAGAGTAGTGTTGGATGAATCTAGTATAGTATACAATATATTCAGGTGCATCTCAATAAATTAGAATATTTTTGAAACGCTCATTCATTTCAGTAATTCAGTTCATAATCAGCAGTCTTCCATGATTGTGTGTCCTACTGATCCAGACTGAGGGACCATTTAAAGGCTTAGGAAACCTTGGCAGGTGACACACTGAATTTACAATACTGAACTTTTTTACAATATTCAAATTTTCTTAGATTTGGGTTTTCATTATCTGTAATCCATAATCAACATTTACAGAAATAAAACAGTTGAAATAGAACACTGTGTGTGTAAAGAATCTAGAAAATATAGGAAGTCACTTTTTTAATTTAATTACAGAAATAAATAAACGTTTCAAAGATATTCTAATTTATGGAGATGCACCTGTAGTATAATAGGTGTAGGCTGATATGATTGGGCCTTATTGGTGACATGGGCATGCCAAGCATCATGACATCATGACACTCGGCATACCTTAGTCAACTCTGCAGCCCAATCACAGGCTTCAGAGGAGACCCCAGATAAATGACGTCACCGATTAGCACCTGATGCCAGAGCAGGATAGCAGAAATTACCATACGCCGCAAGGAGGCCCAAAAGAGGTGAGGAAAGGTGAGTATGAATGTTTTTTATTTTTTACACATTCCATGGACCAGACCCCAGAGTATAATAATTTCACGTCTACTTCTATCCGAACAAGTTCAGACCGAAACAAAGGATCGCTTCTTCAGAACACCGGGCAAAAAGAATCTTCAGAGGTTCACCCATCCTTACCTAAGAGTTAAGATTGGAAATGCATGTGAGCTTCATATACTGCATATATGGACTATCAAGTAACTAATGACAGTAATGAAGACATGACAAATTTCCATCACCTCTCTCCTGGTCACCTAGTTAGTCAGGATGTTTGTGACTTCTGCACCCAGCCAAGATATCTCAGTACATACTTTCCTAGCTTAATTAAGAACCGAGCATAGTGCAGAGATCAAGACTGGGATCCTGGACTGGTGCCAGAGACAGCTCCAGGTTTGTGTTGGCCCTTGGGCAACTGAGCCTCAGTGGGCCCCTTTGTGGTGCAACTCACATCCTTGCAGTGTGTTCCTGTAAAAGCTGGTACAGCAAAAGCACCTGAGATTGGGTGTTTTTTTTTGCTGTGGAATACCTGCTGAAATCATTTTAGAAAACTGTGGATGTGACCTGCAGCAATAATTGATGTGTTGTGGGTTTAAAAGCACTTTGGTTTAGTTGTCACATGTAGATGAGATTTGTAGAACGTCTGTAGCATAGCAGTATAATGGCCCCCTTATGTCCCTTACACAGTATAATAGTACATAGTTAGTATGGTTGAACGAAGACGTATGTCAGGGGTTGATGGCTAAGACTAAGATATTGTAGCTGAATGAACCTGGTGCTCTGAAATGATATAGTGGTTCACCACAGCTCACAGCTGAAAACATGACCGGATGTTCAACACGACTATATCCACGAATAGAGGAACCCATCAGACACTTATTGAGCCGACTAGAGAAGCACTCTGGCCACCCGAACACCGGCAATATCTTCATCTTGGAGCGGTCTGAAGTAAGCTGGGGCCATTAATGTTTGCAGACTGCCACATTCGGACATTGTGCGACCTCCCCAGCCACTCACTATACTGTGGCTCTCTCACAGAAATGGATGTGTCTCCATTGTCTGTGCTAAATTAGTGGAATTTGGCAACCCTGTTCTCCACCGGCCTCCACCAGGTCACCAGTTTCTGTTGCCTATCCTTGTATGGCAGCTGTACACCAGCATCTAAAAATGGCACCAATCCCATAACGGCATACACCCCTCGAAATACTCCTCTGTCACATCTCTATAAAGTCCTCAAGGTGAGTCATTGCTATACAGAAAATGCTTTGTGTCGGAGGTGCCCTCTCCATCAATCGCTTTCCAAAAGCCTTAACTTCAACTTGGCTTGTCTTTGATACCCAGGGGCCTTCCTTTCTGCATTTTCTTTCCATTACATTGCATACAGAAAACTGGTAGCAGTTGGACTTTGGCCTCTCTAATTGTAATGGAGAGTGTAATCTTGACATTCATGATGACTAAACAGAAGCTATAATCAGCGGTCCCTAGAAGACTCACTGAATTTTTTGGCCCTCAGGAGACTTTGGTGGACTCTAATTCACAATGCTCTCTAACATCTTCCACACCTCAAGCCTATTCCTCTCCTCACAAAAATCTACAGAGTGACTTTGGGGCTGAACTCAACTCTACCCCACGATCTCCCAGCAAAGATGGAGAGAAAACTTAATGCTAAGCAAACACCTAACGCCTCTTCCACGAGCAAAGGCCCCGTGCACTGAAAGCCCTGTCTGAGGGGGAATCAATTTTTCTCTCAAACTCTGCCTAACCTACAATATGACCTCTCCTCCTTTCCATCTAACAGTGTTCCGATAACTATGGACACTCTCAAAGAAATGCTTATTGTGCTCCAGAATGGTATCAACCACAGTGTTGCTTCCTTAATTAAAAAGATACAATGTTCAGGATCTTGGCTCTATGGATCACATAGAGCACAAAGCAGAAGAGTTTTCAAAGGCACAGCTTTTTGAAGCTCACAATATATTGGAAGAAAATGTTAAATGGCTGAAAGAAAAGGCCACAGATACTGAGAACAGATCTAGGCACAGCAATATAAAATTCAGAGGATGTATCTCATGCAGACCTACCCATTTAGCTGCTCCAGAACACTATCCTAGAGATACTTTGGTCCGGGTTCACTTTTACCACGTTAATGAACTTATTATGCTTGCCTTCAGGAAATTGAAAGCACTCCCGGACACATATTTGGATACATCATTGTTCCCGGATCTCTCTGCAGCTACCCTACAAGCCAGGAGGGACTTTTCAGTCATAAATAAACCTCTGAGAGATCATAACATCAGGTATTGATGAAGCTTCTGATTTCTCGCAATGGATTCTCCACAGTTGTTACTATGGTCTCCGGTGGACTTCAACTGCTACAGAGCTGGAACCTTATTTCTCTGGACTCTTCAAGCAAACTCAAGGAACAACTTGCACTGGAGTGGCACACGGTGTGTTGATCCTCACTTGCTGTACATGCTGAGAGGACTCTGTTCATATGAGTTCTTTCTGAATATAATCTGTTTCATGTGGTTACTAGTACTGTTTTAGTACTGACCTGTTTTAGTACTTAACTTTGTTTTTTCTCCTCCCCCGGAGATGTTGGTGCTATGCACTATGACTATTTTGATTAACACTTTTAATTTGTTACTGATTATTGCTGAGTATTAATGTTGTTCAAAATATCTTCTATAAATGCTAAAGGGCTTAATAGTCCCTATACAGTAAACGTAGCTTATTGTGGGGAGATGCTGTATGGTTAAATTGTGATGTGCTGATGGTACAAGAGACTTATTACAATTAAAGATGCAGTGTCTATTCCCTTATTTCTAAGTTTCAAAACACACAAGGTAGATTTCTAGGGAAAATCTGTATACAATGTATATTTACCTAACAAACAACAATCTAGATTCCTCTTCTCCTTACTCCCTAAATTCAAATCTTCAGCTAAGGGTCTTCTTATGGGAGGTGACTTTAATTTTGTTATGGATCCTAAAGTTGACTCTACCACCTGTGATAGATGCACTACGTGTCTTCCTGATGGCATTTGCTCAGAAAGTCTTTACGACCATGGTGGTGCCAGTAGAGTATGGAGAGAGACTACACGTTCTTTTATGTGCCGCATCACTGGTATTCACGTTTAAATTTCTTTCTGGTTTCTGGCTCTAACCATATGCAAACACAATCCATGTGGATTGATAATATCATGTGGTCGGACCACGCTCTGATTTCGATTAAACTTAGAGAAATGTTCTCCTCCCTTCCACCATCATAGCAGAGACTCAATAATTCTATCCTGTCTCATAATGAATATCAGCCTATAATTCTTAAAGAATTAGATAACTTAATTTTATACAACGTTGGGTTTCAAACCCTCAGATGTTGTGGTACATACACAAAACATATATAAAAGGGGTACTGTTTTGCCAAGTTTTATCAACACAGGTTCTTGATATGACTTTAAAGAAGGCCAGTGAATTAGGATTATTATTATTATTGTTTATTTATATAGCATCATTAATTCCATGGTGCTTTACATTTGCGGATTTACATACAGTACACCAGATATACAAAACAGATAATACAAACAGTGACCAACTGGCACAGTGGGATAGAGGGTCCTGCCCGCAAGGGCTTACAATCTATGAGGGAAGAGGGATAGAGACAGAAGGTGAGGGGAGAGGCTGTACAGATGGTGGTGTGGTGACAGTAGTGTTATTGGAGGTTGTAGGCCTTCCTGAATAGGTGAGTCTTCAGGGCCTTCTTGAAGCTTTTGGGGGACAGTCTTATGTGTCTTGGTAGTGAGTTCCAGAGTATGGGGGATGCACGGGAGAAGTCTTGGAGACGATTGTGTGAGGAGCGGATGAGAGCAGAGCGGAGTAGGAGGTCTTTGGAGGATCGGAGGTTACGTGCAGGTAGGTAGCGGGAGATTAGGTCAGAGATATATGGAGGGGACAGATTGTGGATGGCTTTGTATGTCAGCGTTAGTAGTTTGAACTCTATTCGATGAGCAATGTGTAGCCAGTGGAGGGATTGGCAGAGGGGGATGGCCGAAGAATAACGGGGGGAGAGGTGTATTAAACGAGCAGCACAGTTTAAGGTGGACTGGAGGGGGGCCAGAGTGTTAGCTGGGAGGCCATGGAGAAGGGTGTTACAGTAATCTAAGCGGGAGATTATGAGGGCATGGACTAGCATCTTTGTAGTTTCAGGGGTGAGGAAGGAGCAGATTCGGTGGATGTTCTTGAGTTGAAGGCGGCAGGAGGTGTTGAGGGTTTGAATGTGAGGCTTGAAGGATAAGTCAGAGTCTAGGGTTATCCCAAGGCAGCGAGCCTGTTGGACTGGGGTGAGAGTGGTTCCATTAATTTTGATAGATGGGTCAGGTAAGGGGGTCATGCGTGGAGGGGTGAAGATTATGAACTCCGTTTTCTCCATGTTGAGTTTGAGAAAGCGGGAGGAGAGAAAGGAGGCTACTGCTGCTAGACTTTCTGGGACTCTGGACAACAGGGAGGTAATGTCTGGACCAGAGAGATATATTTGGGTGTTGTCAGCATAGCAGTGATAATGGAAACCATGGGATTCTATGAGTTGGCCAAGGCCTAGGGTGTAGATGGAGAACAAGAGGGGTCCTAGGACAGAGCCTTGGGGGACACCTACAGAAAGAGGGCGTAGCAGGGAGGTGGTGTGCGAGTGGGAGATGCTGAATGTACGGTTGGTGAGGTATGAGGAGATCCAGGAAAGGGCCAGGTCAGAGATGCCAAGGGATGAGAGAGTTTCAAGCAGGAGGGAATGGTCGACTGTGTCAAAGGCAGAGGAGAGGTCGAGGAGGAGGAGGAGGACAGAATAGTGACGTTTGGCTTTGGCAGTTAGAAGGTCATTAGTGACCTTGGTTAGGGCAGTTTCTGTGGAGTGATGGGGTCTGAAACCTGACTGTAGTCTGTTAAAGAGCACATTGGACGAGAGATAAGAGGACAGTTCAGAGTGGACGTGTTGCTCCAGCAATTTTGAGGCGTATGGGAGCAGTGAGATGGGGCGATAGTTGGCTGGAGAGGACGGGTCGAGGGAGGGTTTCTTAAGTATAGGTGTTACGGTAGCATGTTTGAAGGCGGAAGGGAAGGATCCATTGGTTAGGGATAGGTTGAAGAGATGGGTTAGGGCAGGAGTAATGACTTCAGAGAGTTTGGGGATGAGGTGTAACTGGATGGGGTCGAGCGCGCAGGAGGTGAGGTGGGATTTAGAGGTTAGGGTGGAGAGCTTTTCATCAGTGACGGTGGAGAAACAGGTTAAAGATGAAGAGCACAGGACAGTTGGGTAGAGTGGTTGTTGGGGGTGTAGGGTGAGACTGTCTGATGGTGTCGATTTTGCTTTTGAAATAAGAGGCAAAGTCGTCAGCTGTGATAAGTGATGTCGGAGGGGGCACAGGAGGACAGAGAAGGGAGTTGAAGGTAGTGAATAGCTGTTTGGGGTTGTGGGATAGGGCAGATATTAGTGCAGAGAAGTAGACCTGCTTTGAAAGAGGTGAGTGCATTCTTGAATGTGAGAACTGCCTCTTTGTACCTAAGGAAGTCCTCCTGGGAGTGACTTTTCTTCCAGAGGCGTTCAGCAACCTGTGTGTAACGTCTCTGCCTGTTCGGGTCTCTGCGCCACCCTCCACTCACAGGCTGTGGCGAAGGAGACGTGTTCAGTTTAATTCCTTGCGTAGGTTTCTTGCTGCTCAGTCTGAATATGGTCCTAGTCAGTGTAATGGATTTCCGGCCCCACCCGTGTTCTGAACATTTCTCTCTGGACGGTATAGAGTTCATCTCTTCCTGGCTTGTGTGATTGACAGCCTGTGTACCTATCAGGTCTGGGGGCTGGTCCCAGACTTTCTATAAACAGGTTGTCAGCCCTCACATAGTCGCCGGTTATTGCTCTGTCTTTGCCTGCTCTCCTTATTATATCCCTTGCTATTTTGTTACCTGTTTCTCTGACCCTTTGGCTTGCCTTTTTGACTATTCTCTTGGATTTCGATTTTGTACTGCATTGCTCGTTTGTTACTGACCCCTTGGCTTTCTCACTCTGCTTCTGTGTTGTTTTTGTCTTGTCCTGTTCTCTGTGTCACTTACCCAGTATAGGGCTTGTCTTCGAGTTGTCCTTTTACCGTTTAGGGTAACTGAGGCAATAGGAAGGGACAGTGGCTGGGGTGAGATTAGGGCTCACTTGTCTCTGTGCTTCCTCCCAGACCCTGCAGTAGTGTCAGGGTTGCTACGGTTGGCAAGACCCTTAAGAATAACCGGCCCATACATTCTGCCATTGCTTCCTATAGGGTCAGCATGGATCCTATTCAGGGCCTTGCAGCTAAGTTGGAAGGTTTGGTAGGTCTGGTAGCTGAGCTTGCTAAACAGGTGCAGACCCTTACTGATGCTGCTGCGGCATCCCCAGTTGATTCTGCCCCTTTTAGGGTTAAGATGCTACTTCCCAACCGTTTTTCAGGGGATCGTAAAAAATTTGAAACTTTCCGGGAGTCTTGTCGCTTGAATTTCTGGATTAATCCACATGCATCCCAGGCCCAAATGGTGGGAGTAGTTATATCCCTCCTACAGGGGGATCCACAAGCTCGGGCCCTTAAACTCCCTCCAGGGGCTGAGGAATGGATTAACTTTGAAAATTTTTTTTTGTCTTTGGGGTCTATATATGCTGAGCCAGACCACATTGGGCTTGCAGAATCGCAACTCCTCACCATGCGGCAGGGCAAACGCTCTGCTGAGCAATATTGCGCAGAATTCCGCAAGTGCAGCGTGACTGCAGGTTGGTGTGAGTCAGCTCTGAGGCCCACTTTAAACAAGGCCTGTGTGACCGTGTTAAGGAGCTCTGGGTTGGTCACCCAGATCCTCCCACTCTTGAGCAGGCCATGACTTTGGCTGTCCGTATTGACTGTAGGATCCGGGAAAATGTTAAAGAGAGAATAGGGTCTGCTTCCTTCAAGTTTTCTGTCTCTCCCTCACTCTCTCCTGAGAAACCTGTTATTTCTCCCATGACTCCTGGTGAGGAACCCATGCAACTAGGAGTTATGGACGCCAAGATGCGACGAGAGCATCGTCTCAGGAACAACCTCTGCCTGTACTGTGGTGCTTCCGGTCATATCATACGAGACTGCTCCATTAGACCCCGCACACCAGGGGAAAAGCTTCAGTGCCTGAGTGGTAGTCGGAAGAACCACTTAGGCAACCAGGTATTTGCCAGTAGTAACAATAAGATGTTGTTATCTGTGTCTCTGTCCTCTGGGGACAGATCTGTTTCTGTCCAGGCCTTAGTTGACTCTGGGTCTGCGGCAAACTTTGTCACATTCTCGTTTGTCTCAGCTTTAGGCATTGAGCTTTTGCCACTTGACACTCCTCTGGCGGTTACTGGAGCGGATTTTGCCCCACTGGCCAGGGTTAAGGTCCGATTCAAGACCCCCTTAATCACATTGCAAGTAGGTTCTGCTCATTCAGAGGTCATGAGCTTTTTTGTTATGGAGCATCTGTCTTCCGATATTATTTTGGGGCTCCCCTGGTTGAACCTCCATAACCCTATTTTTGATTGGGGTAAAAGGGAGTTGGTAAAATGGGGAGATCAGTGCTCATCCCACTGTATTGTCTTGCACACCTTAGATTGTGTCAGTGAGGAGACGGTCTCAGATATAAAGGTTGGAAACACCAGGCAAATAAAAAAACTTTGCCTGGTCCTCCAGCGCCTGTTGTTGTTGTTCAGGGAGATCTGGAATTAAAGGCAGAGAAAATACTGGGTCCTACTAAAACTGGTTTATCTGGTGAGGGTCCAGTGGCCCCTCATAAAGGGGGGGGGGGTACTGTAACGTCTCTGCCTGTTCAGGTCTCTGCGCCACCCTCCGCTCGCACGCTGTGGCGAAGGAGGCGTGTTCAGTTTAATTCCTTGCGTAGGTTTCTTGCTGCTCAGTCTGAATATGGTCCTAGTCAGTGTAATGGATTTCCGGCCCCACCCGTGTTCTGAACATTTCTCTCTGGACGGTATAGAGTTCATCTCTTCCTGGCTTGTGTGATTGACAGCCTGTGTACCTATCAGGTCTGGGGGCTGGTCCCAGACTTTCTATAAACAGGTTGTCAGCCCTCACATAGTCGCCAGTTATTGCTCTGTCTTTGCCTGCTCTCCTTATTATATCCCTTGCTATTTTGTTACCTGTTTCTCTGACCCTTTGGCTTGCCTTTTTGACTATTCTCTTGGATTTCGATTTTGTACTGCATTGCTCGTTTTTTACTGACCCCTTGGCTTGCTCACTCTGCTTCTGTGTTGTTTTTGTCTTGTCCTGTTCTCTGTGTCACTTACCCAGTATAGGGCTTGTCTTCGAGTTGTCCTTTTACCGTTTAGGGTAACTGAGGCAATAGGAAGGGACAGTGGTTGGGGTGAGATTAGGGCTCACTTGTCTCTGTGCTTCCTCCCATACCCTGCAGTAGTGTCAGGGTTGCTACGGTTGGCAAGACCCTTACACCATGAGGCACGTCTCAGTTTTTTAGTCAGGTGTGCCAGGGTTGCCTATTGATCATTCGGGCTCTGGTGTTAGTGAAGGGGGCCAAAAAGTCAAGGGCTGAGGTAATGGTGGTATTGTAGAAGTCAGTGGCAGTATCTACATCCTGGAGTGAGATTATGTCAGCGAGGGGTAGGAGAGAATCTGAGAGCGTGCGGATGTCAAGGTGATTAAGGTTTCTGCGGGGGCGTGTTGGTTTAAGGGTTGGAGGGTCTGTTACAGAGGAGAGGGCTGAGAATGTCAGCAGGTTGTGATCAGAGAGCGTGGACGGAGAGTTAGAGAGATTGACTAGAGAGCAGAGGCGGGTGAATATGAGGTCCAGCGTGTGCCCCTTTGTGTGGGTGGCAGAAGAGGACCATTGAGAGAGACCAAAGGAGGTAGTGAGTGATAGGAGACTGGAAACGGGGGGGGTGGTTTGTGTTAATGGGGATGTTGAAGTCACCCATGATGATGGTGGGGATGTCTGTGGATAGGAAGTGCATTAGCCAGGTGGTGAAGTGGTCGATAAAGGCAGCAGTAGGTCCTGGCGGTCGATATATGACAGCCAGTTGGAGGTTGGAGGGCGAGTAAATGCGAACAGAGTGCACTTCAAAGGAGGAGAGGGTGATAGCAGGTATCGGTTGGATTGTGGCAAAGGAGCAATTGTCAGACAGGAGTACGCCTACGCCTCCACCAGGTTTATTGTTGGGGCGGGGAGTGTGCGAGAATTGCAGACCTCCATAGGAGAGGGCAGCAGGGGAGGTGGTGTCTGAGGGTGTTAGCCACGTTTCTGTGATACCGAGAAATGATAATTTATGAGAAATGAAGAGGTCGTGGATGTAGTCAAGTTTGTTGCGTACAAAGCGAGCGTTCCATAGGGCGCCGGGGAGGGCATGGGGAGGGGCGGGAGTGGGTGAGATAGGGGTAAGATTTAGGGGGTTTCGTGCGCTGTTGCCGGCTGTGTGGAAAGATCCTACAGCAGGGGAGTGCTGGGGCGGTCCAGGATTGGGAGATATGTCGCCAGAAGTGAGGAGTAGCAGGGAGAGGGATAGCAGGTGTAAATAGGAGAGGGTGTGGGGAGGTTGTAGGTGTGTGAGTAGCTGTGCAGAGGTGGTCAGATGGTGGGGTAGGATGGAAGGAGAGATAAAGATAATCTTAGTGACATGGCTGGTTTGGGGGGTAGAGTGTTTTTTACAAGTATGGGAAGGACAACAGTGATTATAGTGAGAAGCATTATGTGGCTAATTGTTTGGTTTGCATTTAGTGGGTTGTGGTTACCTTCAATTCCCTTCTGGTCCAATTCTGGCCTAATTCTGGCCTACTTCTGGCCTAATTCTGGTCTATACGCTTAGAATCTGCACTTGGAAGCTGCAAAATGACCTCGGTCAAAATGACCAGTGCCCTTATATTTATACTAGCTAGCAGTACATTTGTTTCATTAAGATCAGTTGTGAAAAGGGGGAGTGGAAACATGCAGATCAAATCAGAGACATCAGAAAGGGACAGGTGAGAAACAGCAGGGGATGGAGACAGGGGTTTCAAAGTTAATACAATTACAAAGTGGAAAGTAGCATACCAGCAGATAGATATAATAACATCAGCAAGCAGAGGTATATTAAGAATGGAGCAGGAGATGTATTCAGTATATGGGTCCAGGTGGATTACACATACCAGCAGATAGATATAATAACATCAGCAAGCAGAGGATAAAACACAATTTTGTTTAAAATAGCATAATGACAAATCAATTATGGTAAAATGATAGTATATAAGTTATATAATACATTGATTACAAAGCTAGATACAAATATTAAAATACAGAGATTAAAATACAAAGATTAAGATACAGAGATTACTTACAACATTACCAAGAGCTTATTAACATCATCTGCCCACAAACATCAACCGTGGAAGCAACTGGCAAAGGCAGAAAACCCCTGGAAAACAACACCATGAAGAACGTCCTCTACACATGGGTACAGAGATTCTGTCTTCATCAGTGCCCTCTGAACTTCTTATACCCATTATACAAGGTAGCCAAAACAACCTCCAATTAAAATGATAATAGGCTCCAGCATAATAAACTGCTTGAGAAAGATATCAAACATTTGATCACATAGATCTGTGAAATAAACAAAATAACTAAGATATCAAAGGTATGCAAGTCTGTACAATTTTGTTGAATAACAGAGTTCATACAGCAACGATACATACATACAGCAAAATTCACTTTAAGGCACAAAATGGAGTCTATAATACCAATTGGAAACTATAATATACTTCAAATAGCCATCCAATCTTACTAGCACTACAGGTACTCATTAAACTCTGTTCTCAACTTTAACATAAAAGAGAAAAGGACTTCCACCTACAGGACTTCCATTCGTATCTGTTGAACTTAGGTTCCTTAGACTTCAATAGCAAACCCTCTTGGAGGTGAAATATGATAAGACTCTTAAGCGCATTCATTACAAACTAACAAATAATAGAGTGGGTTCATATTTTGCAAAGAATGTAAAACAAGCTTATGCTAAAGTCTGCATAGCATATTTGGTGGACCTGCAAGAAATAAAATAATTGACCCTGGACTAATAGCTCATCAATTTAGGTCATATTATAATATAATTATTAATAAGGATCCCTTGACCCCACAACCTCTCAAGTGCTGATATAGAAAGCTTTTTACACAGTATTTTTCTGCATAAAATATCCCTAACCTATTTACAGACTTTCTCAGCTCCCTTCACTGTACAGGAAATAATATCTGCCACCTCTTCCCTAAAGCCTCATAAAGCCACTGGACCTTTACGGCTTTACCAGTAATTATTACAAACAGTTCTCTGCAATTTTGGCTCCTCATCTCGCTGCGTCATTTAAAGCGTAACTAAACTTTCGGACAACTTTTGATTTTCTGGTAGTATTTGTGTCATTAACCCCTTCCCGACATCTGCCATAATAGTATGGCGGATGCCGGGTCTTTAAAGATGGTGGCTGCTCTGTTGCAGAGCAGCTGCCATAACTACACTCTGATCACAGGCATTGCAGACCAGGGTCCCCCCCAAAGAAAAAAAAATGGCCAGTTTCCACCAGCCCCGTACCTTTATCATTGCAGGCCAGCTCCATTGCAGCGAGATCGCAGGAGCCAACCTGTTCCTCTGACAGCCAGGAGGCTACTGAAGGCTCCCAGGCTTGTCATTGCATTATAACTATTGAGGCTGGTCTACGACCAGCCTCAATAGCTACGCTGCAAATCTCTCATAGACTGCAATATAGTTGTATTGCAGTCTATGGAACTTGCCATGAAATGATTGCAGGTTCAAGACCCCTAGGGGGGGCTAATAAAACAGAAAAAGTGCAATAAAGAAAAAAAAGGTTTCAAAAATATAAAGAAAAACAAATAAAAAGCTAAAAGTTCAAATCACCCCTTTCCCTAGAATATATATAAAAGTAAAAAATTACTGTGAAACACATACATATTTGGTATCTCTGTATCCAAAAATGCCTGGTCTACAAACTTCTAAAAATATTTTTTCCTTACAGTAAACACCGTAGCTGGAAAAAAAAAATTAAAAGTGCCGAACCGCCGTTTTTTTCTCTGTTTCACCTCTAATAAAAATTTGAATAAAAAGTGATGGAAGCAATAGACATTCCCCAAAATTGTATAACTAAACCTGACCCTGAAAAAAAGAAGCCCTATGGATTCCCATACACTGAAATTTGAAAAAGTTACTACTTTTTTTTTATAAAGTTTTAGATTTTTGTTAAGGGGTTAAAATGTAAATAAAACTATATAAATTTGGTATCTCTGGAATTGTACCGAAACATAAAATACAGGAGACATGTCATTTTGGCTGCAGAGTGAACATTGTAAAAAACAAAGCCTGTAAGAAAGTTGCACAAATGCACTTTTTCTCCAATTCCACCCCATTCTGAATTTTTTTCCAGCTTCCCAGTACATTGTACAGGACAATAAATGGTAGCATCATGAAGAAAAATTAAGCCCTCATATGGCTCTGTGAACGGAAAAAATAAAAAAGTTATGGGGTTTGAAAGGTGGGGAGTCAAAAACGAAAATTGAAAAATTCCTCCAGCGGGAAGGGGTTAATACATTTTGAAATATACTTTATCAACAAATTTTGCCTCCTTTCTGTGAAATCCTGCATTTTTCACTCTTTCCCTGAATTCTGTATTGAGAGCTGTCCCTGCCTCTCACTGAATGTTACTGTGTACAGGAGTACAGGCTGTAAAATGTAGAGAAATTGAGGGTAGGGGAGGATCACTTCAAACAATTATATTTTAGACATTATTTTTATTATTTTTGTCATATGAAAGAGGAGGCTGCAATGCTATCTAAATTTCCAGAGATATCACTGGTTGAAAACGCATTTGTAATTGGGATTCTATATTATACAGCTGCATATAAATATCCTAATCCCGACTGTGTGTTCAATCGGTGATATCTCTGGAAATAAATAAGATAGCACTGTAATCTCCTCTTTCATATGACACAAAAAGCAAGTTTGTATGTTTTATAATGTCCGAGATATAACTGTTTGAGGTGACCCTCCCCCCTCATTTCTTCTACAATATACACATCCCCCCGTCCTCCTGTACACAATAACATTCAGTGAGAGGCAGGGTAAATGTAAAAAACATGTCTGAAACATTCTTCCGTCATGTTTTTTACTTTTCTGATGTAAGAAAAAGTTATGCATGCAGAACTTTTTGTTCAGTTACAAAAGTAAACAAACATGATGGTAGACAGTGTCTATCATATTGCTTACATTAGAGTCAATGAGAATGGACGCAGGGTTTCATCTGTATACATTACTCTGCTATAGTTAATGTCCGTTGCTGTCATCCTATTATGGATGACAGCAATAAACATTAATAATGGTGGTGTGAACATATACTAACTCTGAAAAATGAATGGTAAGCCAGGTTCTAATACACACGTGGACAAAATTGTTGGTACCCCTTGTTTAATGAAAGAAAAACCCACAATGGTCACAGAAATAACTTGAATCTGACAAAAGTAATAATATATAAAAATTCTATGAAAATGAACAAATGAAAGTCAGACATTGCTTTTCAACCATGCTTCAACAGAATTTTTAAAAAAAGAAAACTCATGAAACAGGCCTGGACAGAAATGATGGTACCCTTAACTTAATATTTTCTTGCACAACCTTTTGAGGCAATCACTGCAATCAAACGATTCCTGTAACTGTCAATGAGACTTCTGCACCTCTCAGCAGGTATTTTGGCCCACTCCTCATGAGCAAACTGCTCGAGTTGTCTCGGGTTTGAAGGGTGCCTTTTTCCAGACGGCATGTTTCAGCTCCTTCCAAAGATGCTCAATAGGATTTAGGTCAGGGCTCATAGAAGGCCACTTCAGAATAGTCCAATGTTTTCCTCTTAGCCTTTCTTGGGTGTTTTTAGCTGTGTGTTTTGGGTCATTATGCTGTTGCAAGACCCATGACCTGCGACTGAGACCAAGCTTTCTGACACTAGGCAGCACATTTCTCTCTAGAATCCCTTGATAGTCTTGAGATTTCATTGTACCCTGCACAGATTCAAGACACCCTGTGCCAGATGCAGCAAAGCAGCCCCAGAACATAACAGAGCCTCCTCCATGTTTCACAATAGGGACAGTGTTCATTTCAAGAGATGCTTTATTTTTCCGTCTGTGAACATAGAGCTGATGTGCCTTGCCAAAAATTTAGATTTTTGTCTCATCTGTGCATAGGACGAAGTGAGGCGGCTGCCTCAGGCGGCACTGTCTGGGGTGTGGCATTTTTTACATTCTATTTACTGTAAACCAGCCCAGGACAGGCTGCTTAAAAAAAACAAAAAAACAAAGCTGAGCGGGACCTGTCCTGGGCTGGTTTATGAGATATCCACATCTCAGCGCAGGCGGCGATACAATGACATCATCGCTCCTCCTACACTGAGATGCGGACACGGGTGAAGAAGAGGAGGTGGCGTCTCCATCATGGGATCACAGGTAGGTTTGGATAACTTTTTTTATATATATATATATATATATATATATATATATATATATAAATAGACCGTTACCTACTGGAGTATCCCCAGCAGGTAACGGCCTATTTATTTACCTACCCCTGCTCCTGCTGTGGCCGCCTCCACTTTCCCTTCTGCTATCGGACGCAGAAGGGGGAAGTGGATGCCGCTGTGAGCAAGTGCGGGCATCGGTAAGTGAGGCCAAATACTACTATTATTATACTCTGGGGTATTTTCAGACCCCGGAGTATAATAATCGGAAACTCAGGGGAGGTGATAAACATAAAAACCAATGCTACACTTCTCCAGCAATCCGATGTTACTCCCAGCAGGCTTCGGCCTTCTTTGGTGACGTCCCAGGCGTCACGTGAGCCAGGCCGACGTCATTATGTTGCAACGCCGGTCTGTGCAACATTGAAGAGGGCCGAAAGCAGGGAGTGCACCGGAGCTCAGGTAAGTAACAATGGTTTTTATGTTTGTCACCACTTGGGTCTCAGATCATTATGCTCTGGGATCTTTTAGACCCCAGAGTATAATAATAGTTCATGGGTGGGTTACTATGTAGCAGAATAATGTGTGCAGGGGCCACTATGGAGCATAATTACGTGTGCAGGGGCCACTATGGAGCATAATACTGTGTGCAGGGGCTGCTGCGGGGCATAATACCCTGTGCAGGGGCCGCTGCGGGGCATAATACCGTGTAATACAGTATTAAAAAAAAAAAACACCTACTCACCTGTCGCTTGTGCTCTGATGTCTCCCACCGCAGTCTGATTCTGCTGCTCTGGTGTTTTCTTCTGGCGGAAGTCCCCACCGCACATGACCGCTGAGGTTGCTGACACGGAACATCACAGTGCTGTGGGGAAGAAAACACCGGAGCAGTAGTACTGAAACGCGCTGGTAGGTGAGGACAATGTGGGTCAGGTGCCTGGAAAAGTGAGGAGCCAAAGATGTCTGTGTTGCAAACTTTACAGAGACAAGTCACAGCTGGAAGAAGTGGTCATGGCGGTCCAAAGGGAAGAGAAGGGAAATGTGAAGGATTAGTCAGAGACGTCACCTGTAAGTCACAAAATGTTACTGCCCTGTATTCACCTAAATGATAGAGGATAAATACCTGATTGATGGGAGTCTGTCTGCTGAGTCCCCCACTGAGCCTGAGAATTGGGTTTTTTCCCTCACTGGGAGGGAATTCAGCCTGACCGCAGCCATATACAGGTGTGTCACTTGGTGGATGGATGACTCCGCGTGGCTCTCATTCACTTCAATGGGAGTGCCAAAGATACCTGAAGTCCAGTACTCAGCTATCTGTGGTGCTCCTGTTATAGAGAATGAGGGCCACGTGGGCTCATCCACCCACCAAGCAGAAGACGTGTGAAGTTACTTTCATTGTTAATACCATGTTGTTGATTTCTGATACTGAAGTAATACAGAAAGAAGAATTCTTAAAAACTGTTTCATAAGTTTGTGTTTGTTTATTGTACGACAATAACAATGTGTGACACTAACAGTATGTAAACGCAATTTTATATATTTTTTTGGGGGGGCGTCTTTCGATAGTCCGCCTCAGGCAACAAAGAGGCTAGGTTCACCACCGCATAGGACATTCTCCCAGAAGCTTTGTGGCTTGTTAACATGTAGTTTGGCAAATTACTTTTGCCAGATTCAAGTTATTTCTGTGACCATTGTGGGTTTTTCTTTCATTAAACAAGGGGTACCAACAATTTTGTCCACGTGTGTATATTGCTATATGTGGTTTTATAGCTTAACAACTTCAGAAGAGAGGCTGATATGTTATTTTTCTTTGTACCCTTAATAGTGTTCCATACACTATAGTTTACTATACAGACCAAACTTTATGACTTACATAAACAAAATAAGAAAGATTACTCCTTCTGGAGTTCACTAGAGCTTACTTCATCTAGAACGGCAGAGATTGCTAAGTTTCATATCTTACAAACTCCATGAGCTACAGATTTCTAAACTTGATATGGCGTAGATTTAAACTCTCTCATTACTTGTTCGAAAACAAACCTAGTGCCCTTTTGTCTAAACATCTTAAAACGCAGGCAGCCAAATCGAGAATTCCTTTTCTACATGATAAGAATAAGAATAAGATCATTGACCCTAAAAGTATGGCTAATGTTATGGCGGAATATTACTCTTCATTATGTAATTTATCTGTGAACTCTTCCACTGTACAGCCGCAATTGGACGACATTTGCTCCTTTTTAGATATATTAGATTTACCTTCCTATTCCCCTTACCAAACCCAGGATCTTTTACTCAAAAAGAAATACGTCACGCCATTTCTCTCTGAAAACATTAAGTCACCAGGCCCTGATGGGTTGACTAATACTTATTATAAAGCCTGTCAACATATTGTAGCTCCATTTTTACTTAGAATCTTTAACTGTGTTTTACAAACTGAAACTTTTTTCCCTGAGATCAGTGGTGAACCTAGCCTCTTTGCTGCCTGAGGTGGATTATAGAAAGGCACCCCCCCCCCAAAAAAAAAAAAAAAAAAAAAAAAAAAAAATATATATATATATATATATATATATATATATATATATATAAAATTGAGTTTACGTGCTGTTAGCTTCACACGCTGTTATCATCGCACAATAAACATACACAAACTTATGAAACAGTTTTTAAGACTTCTTCTTCCTGTATTACTTCAGTATCAGAAATCAATAACACGGCATTAACAATGACAATAACTTCACACATCTTCTGCTTGGTGGATGGACGAGCCCACGAGGCCCCCATTCTCTATAATAGGAGCTCCGCAGATAGCCGAGTACTGTACTTCAGGTATCTTCGGCACTCCCATCAAAGTGAATGAGAGCCACGTGGTTTCATCCATCCACCAAGCGACATGCCTATATTGAGCCTGGCTGCGGCCAGGCTGTATACCCACCCAGTGGGGGAAAAAAAACCAATTCTCAGGCTCAGTGGGGGTAACTCAGGTATTTATCCTCTATCATTTAGGTGAATACAGTGCAGTAACATTTTTTGACTTACAGGTGACATCTCTGACTTATCGGTCACATTTCCCTTCTCTTCCCTTTGGACCGCCATGACCACTTCTTCCAGCTGTGACTTGTCTCTGTAAAGTTTGCTACACAGACTTCTTTGGCTCCTCACTTTTCCAGGCATCCAACCCACATTGTCCTCACCTACACAAGGACCCCATCCTGCTCCTACCCCAATTATAAAATATATGATATAACCCCCCATAATGAATAATACCCCTAAGTGCATTTTTATATTAATAATGTCCATGTGTACTCTGTATAAATGCCCCATAGGTTTGCTAATTAAAAGGTTTTCCAGGTCATTAAAAAAATAAACCCCCACTGATCAGCGGTTTAAATGAACTGTGGTACCTGTGTAAGCACTGTGACCGCTTCTCTGTTTACATAGTGTCATTCATCTCATAGCGGCCATGTAATGTAACTATAGCCTCGTCCTATACACATCTATGTGACAAGGCTGGAATTACATCACACGGTCACTATAAATAGACAGCGTGTGATATAAACAGGCGCCATAGCCCCTTCATACAGCTGATCAGAGGAGGGGTCCACTGATCTCTTATTGATAATCTGTCCTAAGGATAGATCATCAATAAAAATGAGCTGGAAAGCCCCTTTAATAAAGCCCAAGTGCCACCTTAAAGGGGTTGTCCAGGATAACCACTTTTTTAATATGAGGCTGGGGAAGGTGCCCCCCAGTGTCTCCCAGCACGTTCCAGTCCTGCTGCTCCGGTGTCTTCTTCCCCACAGCACTATGACATCCCATGTCAGCGACCTCAGCAGTCATGTGCGGCGGGGGACTTCCGCCAGAAGAAAACACCAGACCGCGGTAGGAGACATCGGAGCACAAGGAACAGGTGAGTAGGTGTTTTTTTGTTTTGTTTTCAATACAGTATTATATGGTATTATGGCCCACAGCGACCCCTGCACACAGTATTACACGGTATTATGGTCCGCAGTGGCCCCTGCACACGGTATTATGCCCCACAGGCCCCTGCACATGGTATTATGCCCCACAGGCCCCTACAGACAGTATTATGCCCTGCAACAGCCCATGCACACGGTATTATGCCCTGCAGGCCCCTGCATACCGTATTATGCCCTGCAGCGGCCCCTGCATACCGTATTATGCCCCGTAGCGGCCCCTGCACACGGTATTATGCCCTGCAGCGGCCCCTGCGCACAGTATTATGCTCCATAGTGGCCCCTGCACACGGTATTATGCCCCATAGTGGTCCCTGCACATGGTATTATGCCTCATAGTGGCCCCTGCACACGGTGTTATGCTCCATAGTGGTCCCTGCACATGGTATTATGCCACATAGTGGTCACTGCACACGGTATTATGCCTCATAGTGGTCCCTGCACACGGAGACCCCAGAGTATAATGATCGGAAACCCAGGTGGTGACAAACATAAAAACCACTGTTACTTACCTGGGCTCCAGTGCACTCCCTGCTTTCGGCTCTCTTCAATGTCGTACACATGTCACGTGGGCCAAGACCGGCGTCGGGACATAATGATGTCGGCCTGGTTCACGTAACGCCTGGGACATCACCAAAAAAGGCCGTAGCCTGCTGGGAGTAACACCGAATCGCAGGAGAGGTGAGTAACATTGTTTTTTTATGCTTTACACCTCCCCTCCTCCGATTATTATACTTCGCCCTCCACCCCTCCAAACAGTGACGGACAGTCTGCCTATTTATATATATATATAAAAAAAAGTTATCCTCACCTACCTGCGATCCCTTGATGGAGCCCCCGCCTCCTCTTCTTGTTCGCACATAGCATGTCTGCGTCTCAGCGCAGGAGGCACGATGATGTCATTGTATCGCCGCCTGCCCTGAAATGCAGAGGTCTTGTAAGCCAGCCAAGGACAGGTCCCGCTCAGTTTTTTTTTTTTTTTTTTAAGCGGCCTGTCCTGGGCTGGTTTACGTTAAATAGACAGTAAACACCCTCCAAACAGTGATGGACAGTGCCGCCTTTGGTGGCCGCCTCACTTCGCCTCATTAGAGGTGCGCCCCTGCCTGAGATGCTCCAAGCCCTTATTTTAACACTGTTGAAACCGAAGGAGAATATGAATGATAACACAAAAACTTTTTCTCCACTCATGGTTAGTGGTTGATTGAAGCCATTTATTGTCAAACTTCTGTGTTTTTTTTTCTTTTTAAATCATAATAACAACCAAAAACATCAAAATGACCCTGTTCAAAAGTTCACATACCCTGGTGATTTTGGCCTGATAACATGCCCAGAAACCAAACCAACTATTCGTAAAGACTTTGAAAATCTAGGAAAGAAAGTGAAGGAACTGGATGCGCAGGTAGTATTTTCATCAATTCTCCCAGTTGATGGTTATGGTATCAGGAGATGGAATAAAATACTAGAGGTAAACAAGTGGCTTCGGCAGTGGTGTAGAGAGCAAGGTTTTGGATTTCTGGACCATGGAGTGAATTACCTCTATGATGGACTCCTTGCTAGAGATGGTATACATCTCACAAAGCCTGGGAAACACATATTTGCCAGAAGACTTGCCACACTTATCAGGAGGGCTTTAAACTAGAAGAGGAGGGGATGGGAAGTAAAAAGAAAGACAAGAACATGCAGCTAAAGGATATACTAAACAAGGTTACTAGATGTGGTAATGAGGACCTAAGACAGGATACTCAGAAGGAAATTAAGAAAAAGGAAGTATCAGAGCACAATCTGAAATGTTTTTACACAAATGCGCAAAGCTTGGGAAATAAACAGGGAGAATTAGAGCTGATAATACAGAAGGAAAAATATGATGTCATTGGTATTACAGAAACTTGGTGGAACGATAAGCATGATTGGAATATACAGATGGAAGGATACAACTTATTCAAAAAAAATAGAACTAATAAAAGAGGGGGAGGAGTTGCATTGTATGTTAAAAAAGATCACATTTCCACGGAAATCACAGTTTTACAAAATGATAACTTATTGGAAAATATTTGGGTAACAATTCAGGGGAAAAACAATGATAAGGACATCATAATAGGTGTTTATTATAGACCACTAGGACAGACAGAAGACAGGGATGAGATTTTTTCACAGCAAATGACCACGCTTTCGAAGAAATTTGAAATTGTTATCATGGGAGACTTTAATTACCCAGATATTCATTGGGAAACTCACACAGCTACGAGTAAAAGCTCTATCAAATTTTTATCCTCTCTAGCAGACAACTTCATTGCCCAGTTAGTAGAAAAAAACACGAGAGGAACATCCATTCTGGACCTAGTTTTAACTAATAAGGAGGACATGGTTAAGGAATTAAGGGTAGCAGGGACATTGGGATTCAGCGACCATGCTATACTCGAGTTTGGGGTTGTAAGAAGAAGAAGACCTGAGAAGACAAAGATTAGAAGGCTCAATTTTAGTAGGGCAGATTTTAGGGGCCTAAAGGTAAGGGTTAGTAGAATTCCATGGCGAAAATTACTTAAGCACAAAAATGCACATGAGGGGTGGGAAATTTTCCGTAGGGAAATCATTAATGCACAGGAACTAACAATACCTAGAAGCAAGAAAAATGGGAATCACCTAAAAACTCCAGGATGGATGACCAAAAAATTACATAACCTACTAAAAAAGAAAAAGGAAACTTACAACAAGTGGAAGATGGGAGCTATATCTAAGGGAGAGTATACAGCAGTTTGCAGACTCTGCAAGATAAGCATTAAAAAAGCCAAGGCTGAATACGAATTGAAGCTTGCAAAAGAAGTTAAGAGTAATGTAAAAGGTTTTTGGGGATATGTTAAGAGCAAAAGAAAAGTGAAGGAAACCATTGGAGTCCTGAAGAACGAAAAGGGTGAAAAAGTTAACATGGTGGATCAGCAGGTGGAGTTACTGAATTCATATTTTGTATCCGTCTTCTCCCAAGAAATGGATGGAAATATCAACATTAATGGTGATAGTGATGAGGGGAATGAGGACTCCAAGCTGATTATAAGCGAAGGTTTGGTAAGAGAACATTTAGCTAAGATTAAGGAAACCAAGTCCCCAGGACCGGATGATTTACACCCTAGAGTTTTAAAAGAACTAGCAGAGGAAATAACAGAACCCCTTGCAATAATCTTTAATAAGTCATGGGAAACAGGAGTGGTCCCTCTAGATTGGAAAAGGGCAAATGTGGTCCCCATCTACAAAAAGGGGAATAGGGACGACCCAGGAAATTATAGGCCGGTAAGTCTGACCTCGATAGTAGGAAAAATCTTTGAACAAATCGTTAAAGAACATTTAATTAGGTACCTGGATGGGAAGGCTTTAATTAATCAGAGCCAGCACGGCTTTATGCCTAATAAATCTTGTCAGACTAATCTTATTTCCTTCTATAATAAAGTCACTGAATGGTTGGACCAGGGAAATGCAGTGGACATAGTATATCTTGACTTTAGTAAGGCCTTTGATAAAGTATCACATAACATTCTTATTGAAAAAATGATCAAGTATGGCTTTGATAAAATATCAGTGAGGTGGGTTCACAATTGGCTAAATGATCGGGCACAACGAGTAATTCTAAATGGCTATACATCAAACTGGAAGAAAGTAAAAAGCGGGGTGCCGCAGGGCTCTGTCCTGGGCCCAGTACTTTTTAATATTTTTATTAATGATATGGATGATGGGGTTAATGGGGAACTAATAAAATTTGCAGATGATACAAAGCTAGGAGGAATGGCCAACACTAGAGAGGAGAGAGAATGCATCCAAAAGGACTTAGACACACTGGAACAATGGGCTGAGGTGAACAGAATGGTATTCAACAGGGGCAAATGCAAAGTTCTACATCTGGGTAACAGAAATGCAAGAAGCATATATAGTATGGGAGGAATAGTACTAAGTGAGAGTACAGGGGAAAAGGATCTGGGCATAATAATAGATCGCAAATTCAACATGAGTCAACAGTGCGGTGTGGTGGCTAAAAAGGCTAATAAAATTCTAGGATGTATCAAGACGAGCATTGAAACTAGATCAAGAGAGGTAATTATTCCGCTGTACTCTGCCCTGGTCAGACCCCACCTGGAATACTGTGTACAGTTCTGGGCTCCCCAGTTTAAGAAAGACAACGATTTATTGGAGCAGGTCCAGAGAAGAGCAACCAAAATGGTGGAAGGTCTACAAACCATGTCCTACGAGGAGAGGCTAAAAGAATTGGGACTGCTTAGTTTGCAGAAGAGAAGGCTAAGGGGAGACTTAATAGCGGTATTTAAATATCTGAAAGGTTGTCACAGTGCAGAGGGATCTACCCTTTTCTCATTAGCAGAAGGAAGCACGAGAAGTAATGGGATGAAACTAAGGGGAAGGAGATTCAGATTAGACATTAGGAAAAACTTTCTAACAGTAAGGGTAGTGAGAGAGTGGAATAGGCTGCCACGGGAGGTGGTGAGTTCTCCATCAATTGAAATCTTCAAGCGGAAACTGGATAGGTATATAGCTGGGATGTTTTAGGAATTCCTGCTTTGCAGGGGGTTGGACTCGATGGCCCTTGAAGTCCCTTCCAACTCAAACAAACAAACAAACAAACAAACAAACAAACTATTTCAAATTCACCATATATTGGATAGGCCATATTTCAGTGGTTAAGATGTTCATTCTTCATAAGATACTTTACTATTTTCGGAATATTCCAATTTACGTTTCCAAATCTTACTTGATATGAAGTCAAGGAATACTTAAGAAATGTATATGGGAACAACAGAAAGGTAGGGTCTCTAACAAAATCCTTGTCATAGTTGTTACCGTTAATGTGCGAAACCCGTTAATGTGCACATTACCTAGGTAATCTGCAGATTAACTGATTTGCTCAGTTAATGTGTGGAATCTGCACTTTACCTAGGTAATGTGCACATTCACGGCTTGCGTCCCGTTAAAGTTGAAAACTGTAGTAACTTACCGAAGTCCGTGTATCCCTGTTAGCGCGCGCCGTCCCGTTCAAGCTGAAAACTTTAGTATCTTGCCGAAGTTTGTGTCTGCTTGCTAGCGCGCCGTCCTGTTAAAGTTGCACACTTTTGTATCATGCAAAAATTCAGCCGGAATTTGTGTGGTGATTAGTGTTTTAAAGCAGAAAAATTTAACCCCTAGTATTATTTCATGTCCAAATTCGTGTGGTGATTTCTTTTGAAAGCAAATAAATTTAACTCCTAGTATGCAAAGAAGTGCTGACTTGGTCAGTAAAATGAAGAAAAGATTATTTGCAAACCTCTTTAGCGGAGATTCCAAATATAACAGTGTTTTAATGACGAAACTAAAATATAATACCATCATTGAAGATGTAAAGCGAATAAAAGTTTCCAAGAAGAAAGAATCATCTCGAGATTATCGAAAAACTCATTGTTCATTGTATGAACTTGATTATTTACACATTGAAGAATAAATAAATAACATTATGCCAGCAAAGATGTTCTTTTCACTTTAACTAGTGCCTAGTAGGTAATCTGCAGATTACCTAGGTAATGTGAGTAATGAAACCAGTTTTCTGCACTAACGGAACCGAATTACCTAGTTAATCTGCAGATTAACTGATTTCTGCACTTTAACTGTAACATAGTCATATCAATGTGGTGTCCTGGGCTGTCCATACATTATTATGCAGTTATATTGGATCAGTTAAGAAGTTGGTGGTTGAGAGATACTTCCATGTTATGGGTAAACATTGAATCTGTATTGTCTGGCTGTACACTCCTTAAAAAACTTCAAGTACAAATGCTCTAAATGGCACGATTTCTCAGATAATATGTAGAGATGAGCGAATGGAAGCTGACGAAGTGGAATTCGATCTGAATTTCAGGAAATCTTTGATTCGCATCGAATCTGGATTTCCTCACGCTTCGTGGTATCGAATGGCATTTTAAACCAAGGACACGTCGGAATAGCCTTTAGAAAGGCTATTCTACTCCTACCTTTGCCATTGTACCACGCCCCCTGTGATGTCCTGGTCCTCCTAGCTTGTGTAATCAAAATGGCTGTTGGGCATGCGCAGAGACGCTAGGAATAGAATCAAGATGGCCACCGGACATGCGCAGAGCCGCTCGGAATAGAATCAAGATGGCTCCCGGTATACCAAATGTGCATGTGTTTACTTTGTTTATTTATTTTTATATCTGATCTAGGGAAAGGGGGTCTAATGCATTGTAACTTATTATAAAATGTCTAGAGTTCTATTACAGGTTGTCTAGTGCAAACCCACTGTGATGACAAGCTTGGAAGCTTTCAACAGGGAAAATGGTGGCGCCCATGTGCAGCTTGTAAGATGGTGCCTTAGTTACCTTTGACCAAGTCACCAGTAGGGTTAATGCCTGCAATCAGTTTAATACAGTGGAGGCCCAGCAGCTATGTTTAAAGACCCAACATCCACTGTAATAATACGGTGGATGTTGGAAAGGGTTCAAACAGTACCCTAAGGTATTTACATGCAGTAGATTTGTTGGCCAAATTTATATGACTGCAAATTGGTTTCATTCATCTGAATGAAGTTCTTTTGAAACAAGCAAATAGATTTCTGAAGATAAATAGGACAGTTGTAAATTTATACAACAAAAAAAAATGAAAGAATTATGTCATCTATTAATTCCTATGAACTCTATCAAAAAGTAATACATAGTATACAGAACTGCACCATATGGTTAAAATGTAAATGTTAAAATAGCAGATTATACAATATACTGGTTTCTTTAAACATCAAAGTTAAACTTTTTCCATTCTTCCCACATCTAAAAATGACGCACACATCTTAAATATTTACTTATGAATTCATACTACTTTTTAATAAATCTAAATCTAGTTTTAGCCCTTTGGCATTTAGTTCCATTCTCGCATTTCTGTAAAGTCTAAGGAAAAACTCATTGCTTAAACAAACATCATGAATAACATTTGCACAGGGAAGACAATTATTTTGCTGACATATTTATGTCCACAAACTGTTTTCAACCCACTATGCTTAAGTTTTTATATTTGAAAATTTTGTTGTTAAATAAGTTTGCTAATAAAACTAAAAACATTTTATTATATACATTTTAATAAAATTACTACGATTGTAATATTTTATGATTATTTGGACCAATAGAACTCAAAATACCTCCTGCATACACACAAAGGCTAATATTTTAAAGGATGCCATTAAGCTTTTGATATGTTTTTGATGGGCAGGCAGAAATGATTACAGTCACAATACAGTTAGTTACCAAGCAAAAGTGAAGACATGTGGTTCCACTTTATCTGTTCTCTAGCCATGGATGCCACACTTTTAGCCATGGATGCCACAGAGTGCAACTTGCAAAGGTAGGTCCAATGCGGGCTTGGGTGCATGAACACTATTAAGTCAGTGGAGACAGTAATGTTCAGGAAGCCTACGTGACATATCTCCAACTCAACTGCTTTCCAGCAGAGAGTCAACACTGGGCAGGTCCACCACAGGTGAAGGAAAGTTCCAACTTATGATCATATAATCAGGACGGGAACCTGTATCATCTTGTGAAAAGTTTGAAGTGGCTTTCCAGAGACACACACAGGAGTAATGGACGCTCCTTATCACCAAGCGTTACACCTAAGTCTTTCTCCCAACTAGTGATGAAGAAAGCAATAGCGATGTTTTTTTTCAAAGTCTGTTTAAGGTCTATTGCCATCATAGGTAGAAGTGAACACCTTTTCTGCAGGTATTGTAATGTTTAAGTTGTAGAAAATTGGAGTTCTTAAATTTAGGCAAATCATGGAGAGATTGTGGCCAGCAAAGTTTTGTCAACACAGATATCCCCCAGAGGGATATTGATTAGTGAAGCCCAGAAGTCTCTTGGAACATAATGTATATCAGGTAAGAGATATGGGATCCAATAAGCACAAGGAAGGAGGAGGGGTCAATCTTTGATGGAGTTTGCACCAGACCTCAAAAACCCCACTGAGCACGACATCCCTGTGGCCATGTGGAGTTGAAGTTCTATTGGGTAACCCAAGTCCTCCATAAGGTTGAGACCATTTGTGGCCCTGACGGGGTATTGTAATAAAGTATTTGTTTGTGGAATGGCCAAATTGAATCATGTCTGGAGCTGAATGGCGTCATAGTATTGCCTCACATCGGGTAGGTTGATGCCTCCAGCTGATTTCGGTAGTGCCAAAGCGGAGGAAGCCATACGTGCCTTTTTCTGTTTCCTTAAGTACTTCGTAAATAGGGAGAAAATGTTCTTGAAGAAGGAGGGCAGGAGAGAAATTGAGAGCATGTGCAGTACATACAGTATCTTAGGCATTATATAAGTTTGCAGTAAATTACTTCTTCCGAACCAAGAGATAAAATATGTCATAACTTCATAGAAGTCTTTGAACGTCAGAGAGTAAAGAAGCATAATTGATGGAGTAGACATATTCTAAACAGCTTGGAAGTTTTATGCCAAGGTAGTTGATATTGGATGAGGACCATGGGATTGGCAAGGTATTTTGCAGTCTCTCAGCCCTCGAAGGAGGAAAGGACACTTTTACCTTCGAGTTACTAATGTTCACTTTGCAGTGTTAGAGGAAGCCAAATTCAGTGATGATATCCAGGATCTTTGGCATGCCTTTCTCAGGGTTGTTTATTAAAAAAAGAACATCATCAGCGAAGGCTGAAGAGCAGATGGAAGTAGACCCAAAGTTTAGGCTCTGGACGTCCAGGAATTCTCTGACAGCCTGCAAGAATGATTCCAAGGTTAGTATCAGGACAGAGGGGGATAGAGGACATCCCTGTGGGTTCCATTTGAGATGTTAAAGGGATTAGATAGCGTCCCATTGATTTTCAGGCAGGCGTGCGGCTGGGCATATAGGCTGAGGACAGCATCGATAAAGGGCTGAGAAACTCCAAATCTTTGTAGTGTAGCAGACATAAATGACTAATTAACTCTGTTGAAGGCCTTCTCGGCATCTAAGCTGAGAAGGACCAGAGGGATCTTAGTTGTTTTGGCATATTGGATGACATGTAGGAGATGGATGGAGTTGTGCATCTCTTCTCTGGACTTCACAAACCCAGCTTGCTCTTTACTTATTAGCTTGGGTAGGAGAGGCTGAAAACTGAGCGTTAGTAATTTGAGATCTAGTTTAAGAAGGGAGATGGGTTTGTAACTGCTACATAACAAGTGGTACTTCCCTATCAAGGTCACATAAACTTCCAGTGTTTGTTTTGGGAAACCATGGCCTGGAAAGGACTGCATTGAATGTTTGGACCAGCTTAAGGAGTAGAAGGGGGAGGAAAGTTTTATAGTATCCAATCGGAAAGCCATCTGGGCCCGGGCTCTTAATTCTTAATTTCATCCTCTGTGAGAGGGTTTAGTAAATGATCTGCTATGTCCAAGTCTAAACTAGGCAGTGTGAGATTAGCAATGAAGCAGTGAACATGATCTCTCTTAGCATCTTCTGACACAGCATCATCAGAGTTCCACAGTTACATAATGCAGAATAAAAAGATTGCAGGCATCCATCTGGAGTTTTGTTCGATGAGATGTATATCTTATCTTTTGCTTTTATAATCAGGGCAGTCATATGCTTTCCTCCTTTGTCTCCATGAGGATAGATACGCTGTTGGTAATGTAGGAAATGCTTCGCAGCTCTGATATGTAGGATGTTGTGCAGCCTTGTTCTTAGCTCACACAACTGGGTCTGGAGAGAATCTGAGAATCTTCCACAGAGTGTTTATTGGAATGCTCAATAAGAGCTATTTGGTCAAAGATGGAGTTGATTTTGGCCTATTTCTGTCTCTTCAGGCAAGCATCATGTGCAATCAGAATGCCCCGAATATGCTGCTTATGTGTCTCCCACATCACTGTTGGACTAACATCAGCAGTTAATATCAAAGAATTACTTTATGTGGTTTGAGATATTGCTTCGGATCTCGTCAGAGTCCAGGGCAGTTTTATTTATCCTCCACGACCATTCTGGATGAGGAAGACAGGTGAACAGTAAAACAACAGAGACTCGTGCATGGTCGGAGATGGAGATAGCACCTATGCTAGATTTTTTAAGGCATGGGAGTAACTTTGTAGAGGGGTGCAGGTAATGAAGTCATTTATACAATTTGCAGGGATTAGAGTAGAAGGAATAGCCCTTAGTAGTGGGATGTTGGGAGTACCAGGCGTCCAGGAGGGACAAGTCTTGGAGCAGAGAATGGATCTTCCGTATTGCTGCTTGCAAAATGTGCGATTTTCCAGAGGTAGAGTTCAGGGAAGGGGTTTAAGGTAAGATTAAGATCTCCTCCTAAGATCACAGCACTCTCTGCAAACAAACTGAGAGCTTCAAACATGTTCAAGAGCCGGCTCACTTGACCTGTGGTAGGAACATACAGGTTGACCAGGGTATATTTGTCATTAATAATCGTGCCTTTCAGGAATAGGGCCCTTCCATCTGTGTCACTGTATTGATGGGTGCACTTGAAAGGTATGAAATAGCAGATAGAGGTGGAAACTCCCCTGGTGGCCTAAGAAGAACCACTATTATGAAAGCACTGAGAGAAGTAATTATTTGACCATTAAGGTGTTGGAGCCGTAATCGACATAATACGGATCAGTCAGTCAGTCCAAATCAATAGGCATGTGTGCACTGCACTAAGAAATACACAGACACAGAGTTCTGTTTCTGGCTCAGCTCATGCTTCTCTTTCCAGCGTCAGCACTACACTGCCAGGTTTATTCACGTCGCACACAGTTGTACAGGAAAGGAAGAGGGCGGGTTAATGCATAGTGTAGTGTAGAGTTTCTCTGATACTCCTGAGCTGTCCATCCCCCATTGGCTCTTGTTCCTGAAGTTCAACCAGGTGCAGCCTCGATTCCAGCCTGAGACATCAGCCACTAAGCGCGGCATGAAGAATGTCAGTGCCATCTTTGATTCATTCTTTTGTTCTTTAGCTGTCAGCAATTAGTAGCAAGGAAAAATTAGTATTTGTAACATATAAGGTAGAAAAATACAAAAGTACCAAAATATTGTTTCATGACCTGAGACTTGACAAAGGAACTTTGCTATTTTTAAAATAAGTGTTTTGTACAAAGAGAATTTTTGTCTGGAGTTTTCTTAGCAATAGAAGACACTCTGCCTTTTTTTCAGGCGAATTCAAGCCATGTGCTTAAACGGTTGTAATAACAGTTAGAGCCATAATGTAGGGAGCGATGAAGCTTCCAAACCTAGACATTTAGGGAAGGAAAGGAAGTTACAGGTACAGTGGGGAAAAAAAGTATTAAGTCAGCCACCAATTGTGCAAGTTCTCCCACTTAAAAAGATGAGAGAGGCCTGCAATTGACATCATAGATAGACCTCAACTATGAGAGACAAAATGAGAAAACATATCTAGAAAATCACATTGTCTGATTTTTTAAGAATTTATTTGCAATTTATGGTGGAAAATAATTATTTGGTCACCTACAAACAAGCAAGATTTCTAGCTCTCACAGACCTGTAATGACTTCTTTAAGAGGTTCCTCTGTCCTCCACTCATTACCTGTAGTAATGGCACCTGTTTGAGGTTGTGGACAGGTGTCTTTTATACTGATAACAATGTCAAACAGTCACACTCCAAACTCCACTATGGTGAAGACCAAAGAGCTGTGGAAGGACACCAGAAACAAAATTGTAGACCTGCACCAGGCTGGGAAGACTGAATTTGCAATAGGCAAGCAGCTTGATGTGAAGAAATCAACTGTGGGCGCAATAACTAGAAAATGGAAGACATACAAGACCACTGATAATCTCCCTCGATCAGGGGCTCTACGCAAGATCTCACACCGTGGGGTCAAAATGATCACAAGAACGGTGACCAAAAATCCCAGAACCACACGGGGGACCTAGTTAATGACCTGCAGAAAGCTGGGACTAACGTAACAAAGGCTACAGTCAGTAACACACTATGCCGCCAGGGACTCAGATCCTGCAGTGCCAGACGTGTCCCCCTGCTTAAGCCAGTACATATCTGGGCCCGTCTAAAGTTTTCAAGAGAGCATTTGGATGTTCCAGAAGAGTATTGGGTGAATGTCATATGGTCAGATGAAACCAAAGTAGAATTGTTTGGTAGAAACACAACTCGTCGTGTTTAGAGGAGAGTGAATGCTGAGTTGCATCCAAAGAACACCATACCTACTGTGAAGCATGGGGGTGGCAACATCATGCTTTGGGGATGTTTCTCTGCAAAGGGACCAGGACGACTGATCCGTGTAAATGAAAGAATGAATGGGGCCATGTATCGTGAGATTTTGAGTACAAACCTCCTTCCATCAGCAAGGGCATTGAAGATGAAATGTGGCTGGGTCTTTCAGCATGACAATGATCCCAAGTACACCGCCAAGGCAACGAAGGAGTGGCTTCGTAAGAAGCATTTCAAGGTCCTGGAGTGGCCTAGCCAGTCTCCAGATCTCAACCCCATAGAAAACCTTTGGAGGGAGTTGAAAGTCTGTGTTGCCCAGGGACAGCCCCAAAACATCACTGCTCTAGAGGAGATCTGCATAGAGGAATGGGCCAACATACCAGCAACATATTTGCCAACCTTGTGAAGACTTACAGAAAACGTTTGACCTCTGTCATTGCCAACAAAGGATATATAACAAAGTATTGAGATGAACTTTTGTTATTGACCAAATACTTATTTTACACCCTAATTTGCAAATAAATTCTTTAAAAATCAGACAATGTGATTTTGTGGATTGGTTTTCTCATTTTGTCTCTCATAGTTGAGGTCTACCTATGATGTCAATTACAGGCCGGCCTCATCTTTTTAAGTGGGAGAACTTGTACAATTGGTGGCTGACTTAATACTTTTTTTTCCCCACTGTATGTTAGTAAGATGAAGGTGGGGAGGAAAAGGGTAAAGAAAAAAAAAATAGAGAAGGGTAGAAGGTCGAATAAAATAACAGTGTAAGAGACAGGAAAATTAAACAAGCAAGTAATAACTATAGAGGTGCTCTTGCCTGAAAGAGTACTACACTTAAAAAGGTATTCCCATGAACATAATCATATTTAAATTTGTAGATAAGTAAAAGTTAAGCATTTTTGCAAATATAAGTAGTTAAAAATTCTGCAGAGTTTTAAAGATTTTCTCTAACTTTCTTTGTGGTGAAAGTCTGTTGTCTTGATCGGTTGCCAATGGATACAACCACAAATGCAGAAACTTTCTGTGGTCTGGGACTGCTCAGGAACCCAGCCATGATTTTCTTATTGTAGCTGGGTTATCAGTCAGGGACACTACATGTGTGAGAAAATATCACTGTCACAATAAGGAAATCATGGCTGATTTTCTGACTTTAGAAAGGTCCTACATTCATGGTCGTATCCACTGGCAACTGATCAAGACAACAAATTGTGACCACAAGATATTTAGAGAAAATCTTTAAAACTCTGCAAAATGTTTAATTACTTATATATGCAAAAATGTTTAACTTTTAATTATCTACAAATTTAAAAATAGTTATGTTCATGGGAATACCCTTTTAATGGGGGTACCTAGGAAAAGGAGTGTAGCAATCATAAAACTGTACTAGAAATAGGTCTCTACATTAACCACATAGGGGGAAAGTAGTGGCCTGATCTACGAGGCAACTTAATGAGAACTCTACAGATACATTACAAAAAAGAAGTGCATGGGACTGTGGTAAAGAGCCAAAAGTGCCACTATATATTGTTAAGGAGGACAAAGAGGGGAGGAATGAAGTTGTGACTAGAGTTGCCTAGTGACTCCAGGGCCAGCACCTGGCTTACCCAGGAAGGTGGAGGGACCCCAAGCTCCTGAGGGGGCCCACTCCGCAGTGGTGTAATGGTACACGGTACGGGGCCTGCTGCCTGCGGCCAGCTGAAAATGGTCGGGGCCCCAGACCACCATGATAGCGGTCAGGGAAGCCTGGTTTCCCGACCACTATACATATTCCTAATGGAAAGGGGCCCGGCTATTGCCAGGCCCCTTTCCAATAGATGTCAGCCCAGGGGAGGTGACTAAAAATAAAAAAATACTCATACTCACCTCTCCTGGGCTCAGCATCTTCTCCGGGTCTCTTCCGGCCGGTGACTGAGGTCACACACTCCAGATGTCATTGCTGGGGGCCTGTGATTGGGCCCTAGCGGTCACATGGGGCACATCGGTGTAAAGACGTCATTGCGCCACACATGAAGGGGACTGAGGAAGATGTCAGAGACAGTGGGAAAGAGCAAGGTTGCTCAGAGAGGTAAGGCAAGCTGAGTAGTTTTTAATCACTTCCCCTGGGCCTCTGATTATTATACTTTGGGGTCTGAGGAGACTCCAGAGTATAATAATAACACAGGCTCTAGGAGGGGGGGCTCTTGGAAGCATATAATACTGTGTGGGGGCCATTGTGGAGTAAATAATACTGTGTGGGGGCCATTGTGGAGTAAATAATACTGTGTGGGGGCCACTGTGAATTATATAATACTGTGTAGGGGCCACTGTGGATATATAATACTGTGTGGTGGCCACTGTGGAGCATATAATACTGCGTGGTGGCCACTGTGGAGCATATAATACTGTATGGGGGACATTGTGGGCATATTATACTGCATAGGGGTCACTATGGAGCATATAATACTGTGTGGGGGCCACTGTGGAGCATATGATACTGTATAGGGGCCACTGTGGAGCATATAATACTGTGTGTGGGGGCCACTTCGGAGCATATAATACTGTGTGGGGACCACTGTGGAGCATATAATACTGTGTGGGCTCCACTGTGGAGCGTATAATACTGTGTGCGTGGGCCACTGTAGAACATATGATACTGTGTGGGGCCCACTGTGGAGTGGCACTATTAATAATATCAGGCCCTGTTCACACAGTGGAATCTGGCACTGATTTTGCAGCGGATTTCACCCCTAAATCAGCAGCAGATTTTTTCCTCATTCTGCCTCCTATGGATACTAATTGGAGCAGGAAGCTGGAAAAAAAGCTTGAGGCAGATCATGAGGCAAATTCTGAAGCTGATTCAGAGGCTGCGGCTTGAGACTCCCCACTGATTAGACTCATTCATTTGGGCCCAATCAACAGAATGGTGATGTTCTGCACCGTGAGCTGGGGGCAGAAAATAAAGAAGAATCCGAGGCAGATGGCCGTCTCAAATCCCTCTTTACTTTCCGATGTCTGAACAGGTTGTATCTACTTGTATGGAATGGACTGTATTACAGCCCACTCCAGTAGGTCCACCTCAGCAAAAAACACCCAATTTCAATTGTTTTTTTGCTGCAGTATGCATGAGTTACTTCAAAAGGGGCCCACTGAGGCTCTGTCACCCAAGTGCCCACACAAACCTGAAACCAGCCCTGGGTGACAATGCCAAAGCAGCGAAAGGAAGAAAATAAAGGAGGGAGGTGGAGGAGGGGTGATGAATGTGGGAGAGGGGTGAGGGGGAGGTGGGGTGATTGTAGGGAGTTTCGAGCTAAAAACAATATGTCATGGAAATAGGAGCATGGATACCAATCGTTTTTTGAAATTGCAGCATTTCCGCTGCAGATATTTTTCTGCAATGTGTGGATGGGATTTGCCAGAATACCATCCACTTTGCAGGTACTGTAAAATGCTGCCGGACAAAACGCTGAGTTTATGCTACGTGGGGCCCCAGCCTGAAGCGGAATACTGATGACAACTACTAAGGCTGTGCTAACATCATGCCATACCTAGCAAAGATAACAGTTGCATTGCGGAAAAAACAGATAGATCATCCAGCAAAACACCATTTCCTTGATAGCCTCACTAAAAATAGAGAGAGATTCGGGCTCTAAACCACATTCTACCAAACCAGTGACTGCGGTGTAGTCGGAATCCTCTGCAAGGAGCATCTGGACTTTGGGGACTTAAAGCAATGCGGCTGTCTCCAGGTGTCACTTCCAGGTATCGATGGCAACTGATCCAATTCAGGCGTGGACATCCAGGAAGGTATTCTACGGGAATGATGTTCAGATGTTCAGTTGTTCACATTTGTCAGATTGGACAGGTATGTACAGTAATGCGACAGCCCTTGTACTGGATCGAAAGGTTGATACACCCAGGCATATTGTGTTTACCTCTTTCTTAGTACCTCTAGAAGGGGTTTTAGGAGCCTCCTCTTGGCCAGGGTAGAAGGAGCTAAATCTTGATAGAAAGTCAGCTTATCTGCACCATGTTTAACCTCTTCGCTATCTCTGGCTGAAGTTAAGATGTCCAGGGTATCAACATACGAGAAGAGGACACAAATGATGTCAGGGTGGGGGGTTCCCCTGCCAAGGCTTGGGTTGAAGGGTCCTGTGGACCCATTCTATAACTACAGCGGTTGCTCTCTCCGGCCCCAACAAATTAGCAAAGATTTTACTGACTGTGTCTTTAAGCTCCCCTGTGGCACAGTTTTCAGAAAGGCCTTTGATTCTAACATTGCAGTGGCAGTTGTGGATCTCCTGGTCTTCTATCAGCATTAAGGCCCTATAAATGTGATCCTTTTGTTGGGCTACTTGCATAGCCAGTGCTGAGGAATGGCTGGAGATGTCCGCGTCAGCTCCTTCAACAACCTCCACTTTGTGATCAAGGTGAAAGAGTTAATTTTTTTATCTTAGCTAGGTACGAGAGGACCAACTGAATAGCTTGTGCTAGGGCTTTACAGAGGAAAGATTTAGAGATGCTGCTGTCAGGATCTGAGTTGGCCAGATCTTCTCTGCCTTAAGCACCAGCTGTCCAACGCCATCTTGGAAAAACTACCTCAGAAGAGTGAGCTTCCATTGTGTAGAAATTTCTGCAGATCTGTTTGCTGTCGCATTGTTCTGGGTGTACAGGTAGCACCCCCCCCCTCCCCCCTTATCCTTAACCATCTTTACCATTTTCTCTAACAGGGAGTAAGTTTGTAGGGTCTCTGCAGACTCAGACAACCATCACAGTCGGTGGTCAGGCTCATCCTCCCCAGTCTCTCAAGGTTTTTGTTAGCATGTTGCGTTATTTGTTGAACTGTTTTCAAGAAAAATTTTAATCTTTAAACAATTTTTAAATCAGTTGAGTGTGGACACAAGCTGAAATATCTCTATAACAGTAAGAGCTCTATTTACCTGATTTACAGCTCCAAATTCCCTGCATAAACATCTAATTAGGATTTTGATTGTCTGCAGCCATTTCTAGAAGTAAATTAGGTGTTTCCTGCAGACTGTTGATACATTGATCTCAATATTAAAACAGTGTGCAGTGAGGTCCCTTTAGCAGTATGTGCAGGAAAACACAATTGTATTATTTAACTCTATGATTATGCAAGAAATGTCTGTATCAGAAAAAAAAACATTTTACACACTTTTTGTAACCATCTTAGACAGTGTTTTGTCTTTATAGATTGCCAATGAATATGACCATGAATACAATAACTTTGTATGTTTGTATGGCATTGGTCTTCTTGTGAATGCACTTTTTGTGAATCACTGCCTGTTTGTGTTCCTTCACTATAAAACAAAAGGAAGACATGGCTGGGTTTCTGACAAAAAGTTCCTAGATGGTCATAATCTATCAAGACATAACACTGTCACCACTATGTTATTATTTTAGTTGGAAAACCCCTTTGGGAAAACAAAATGGTAGTCTTTCACTTTATTGATTTTGAGACCGCTTCTTTCTTTCCTTAATCTAGGATGTTACTTTAAAAAAAAAATATATATATATATTGATGAAATAAGAATAAGTATACCCATTTGGTTTTCCTATCAGGTCGCTTCCCAGAGGCCCTGCTGGAAATATTAATCAAGTATTGGAATCATAATCTAGATAAAGAGTAAATCAGGTATTGAATTTCAGTAATGCATATGCAGTCCGGTGTGCCATTCGTGTTAAATAGCTTAAAACCATCAATAAATTGACAAATTGAAGAGCGCACATGACAGATGACTGCTATTTATGGTGTCTAAAAACAATGCTCCAGCATTTCGTTATCTGTCAGTACTCCATTATATTGATCACAAGTTTCGCCGACCACTGTTTGAACAATTTAAACAGGCAGATTTCTTTATGCCTATTGAAATTAAATGACGTATATTCTTATAATAATGGGATATTAGGAAATTAACTGTAATGCAGTTCTTTAAAGTAACCTTTCAGTGGTTCCACACTGGAACTTCACTTTACAAACAATCATAGACCTGGAATGAGTTGACCTATGTTGTGAATCAAAAATGTAACATAATGGACTACTATACATGAAGTACTGTAAAAGTTAGTAGAGCATATGTAAAATAATAATGATTGTTTTGATGTTCATTTTGGTTCTGATTTATCAGTCAATTTTTTCTCTTCAAGAAATTATTCTGATTCTTTTTCAAGTTTTGGCCTATAATGTTTGAGAATAAGAGTATGTAAAAAGTTGTTTGGAAGGATTAAAGAGGACCTTTCACGTCCTCATGTATATGCGGTTTTACATACCGCTAGAAAGCCGACAGCACACTGAATTCAGCACACTGCCGGATTTCTCGGTATGTGCCCCAGGGCTGGAGATATCGGGGGTCTAAATTTCACCGTTCACTGTCAGAAGGGCGTTCCTGACAGTCTAGCTGCGCTGTGAGGAACGCCCTCCCTGACAGTATTCCTCCATAGCACTGTACTGGGGGGAATTCCTCACAGCTCAGCGTCATCGCTGGGCAGTAAGTAACGCCCCCTCTGACAGCAAACGGTTATGGGACGAGTACAGAGAGAAGGGGCGTTCCTTACCGCCCAGTACAGCGCTATGGACGAGCACAGTCAGGGAGGGCGTTCTTCACAGCACAGCTAGACTGTCAGGAATGCCCTTCTGACAGTGAATGGTGAAATTTAGACCCCCGATATCTCCAGCCCCGGGGCATATAACGCGAAAGCCGTCAGTGCGCTGAATTCAGCGCGCTGTCGGCTTTCTAGCGGTATATAAAACCACATATACATGAGGACGTGAAAGGTCCTCTTTAAGTGTTATATAGTACTTTTTTCTATTTTTCTAAGTACTGTCTAAAAGTAAGAGTATGCTAAAAGAAGTTTCACAGACTGAAATTCTATCACATATTATCATACTGAAAACTGTATCCATAAACTCAGTATTAGGTCAAAGTTAATAAAACAATTACATTAAGTGATTTACTGTATAAGTGACATCTTTTCTGATTATAGTTGTTCTCTTTCCCCTTTGATTTTTCATTTAACCCAGATAGTAGTGGAGACTTCTCTTGGAGTCTTCTCTGTACAGTTTATCTCCCAGACATCTTTGACTCCTCACTTTTATTACAGATCCTTATCTATTATAGCAACACAGAATCCTCATTCTAATACTATATATACTGCACCCAGGAAATTTATAGTGTTACCAATTTTGTAGGACAAAGATATGTACTGCAACTACACCCCCGGGTGTTATAGTGTCACTAGGGCTGGTGATATATAGGTAGATCTCACTATCAATAACGGCAGATTTATTTATTGGCATCAGTTGGAGGTGTCTGAAAATTCTCACAGATCTATAACTGATTGACTTTCACAAATGTAATGTTTTCCACACTTGTGTTAATCCTACCTGCATCTGCTGACACTACTGCTACAAGTAGCAAAAGCGGTACCCAATGCCGTTTTCTGAACAAGATGGATTAGTGTTTTAATCCACAGTGCCAAACTAACATACTTCAAAAAATGTATATGCACTTCCTGAACACTTACGCAGTTCAGTTGTACCTAAATGGTGCCCTTTCTCCTGCAGACACTTGAGACCTGACCCCATCAACTGGGTCAGCAGATTGGACCAGTGTCAGGAACTGTCCCATCAGTATACTATCTTATCCACCCTCCACTGAACTTTTAGAGAGGATAATGCAGCTGGTGGTATCTTCACACAGAACCAGTGGAGCAATGACTGAGCAGGTGGCAGGCGTTTATTCAGTAAAAGCTACTGCAAGGGTCTAAACACTTTACTATAAAACAGTCACCCCTTTGCTTGATGCTAACTATATGCTTGTTAGCATGCAGGCAACACAGACTGAGGCTTGCCATGTTTATCACTCCTGTGTCTGAGGACCCAGATGCTTTTCTCTCTGCCCTGCACTGTAATGGTTGGTCATGACCAATGTCATTGTCAGCATCATTTCTGTGACAAATAGTGTTAGTTTTGTCTCCAATTTTTGAAAAACCCTATATCCTCCTCCCCATCCAACTCCTTCTCATCTTCTGATTCTAGCTGCTCATCTGATTCAACTCTTCCTACATGCAATTTTGTCCACATGGGCCCCCAAAGCTCCAGAGCAGCAAACAAGATGTGTATACTGGTGTTCTTCCTCTATCTCCTGTTGCAGCAATTTGAGCATTAGCTCCATTATAAATATCAGAACATCATTGATGCTGCTATTGTCCCTACTCACAAATCTGATGGCTTCTTCAAAGGGCTTAAGTAATCAACACACATTCCTGATGAGCTTCTGTTCCTTGATCTCAAAATAACACATGTTCCCTGTGGTCTGGTGAATGATGTAATCGTTGATCACTTCTCTCTACTTGTACAGATGGTCCAGCATATGCAAGGTGGAATTCCAGAGTTATGGCTCAATTGGGACATAGAATTCTTTAGCAGAGAGGATGCAGCACACTCCTCAATGTAATCTTCTCTTTTTTAAAATTACAATACAGCCCCCATTTTATCTGCTGCTTTTATCATGATCTAGTTATTATATGCAACATTTTTCAGGGCTTTTTTTCTCATAAATAGTTAGATGATTTGACCTCGATCTGATGGTATCCAGGTTTTTATTAACATGTTTGAGATCTGTGGATTCCAAGGTGTAAAAAATGTCCAAAAAATGCTCTTTCATTTCCACTCATTATATTGGGATTGAGGTCAAACTATCTAAATATTTATGTGAAAAAAGCCCAGAAAAATCTTGCACATAATGATTGGATTGTGATAAAAAAAAATGGCAGATAAAAGGAGGCATTGTTCATCAAAATAGAGAGGATTACAATTAGGTGACGTGCCTCATCCTCTGGGGAAAAGAATTCTATTCCCGATTAAACCATAACCCTTCAAAATAATGTAGTTTGGAACCAAAGGCTCTGATGGAATTACGAATTGCTAAAGTTATTCTGACTAACAAAGAAGCCAGATATATTTGGGAAAAGGAACTAGCAAGCCTTTGTTCTACCATTTACCCAACATTCATAAGGATTTAACCAAACCACCTGAAGGACTGATTTTATTGGGAATAGATGCTCTAAGATCCATTTTTTCTCACTACATAGATCTCTTCCTTCAGAAATATGCTATTACCTTGAAATAGCATATTAAACATACACCAGATTTTATCCCTTACCATAGGTATCACCAGGGTTGGACTGGCCCACCAGGGAACCGGTGAATCCCCCGGTGGGCCCCGAGCCCCGACTATTAGTCCACATTTTACCAATGTAAATGCATTGGTCAGGGGCCCGATCTGGATGGTCAGGGGCCTGATCGGGCCCCTGACCATCCAGATCGGGCCCCTGACCAATGCATTTACATTGACAAAATGTGGATTAGTAATGGTCGGGGGGCCGGACTTTACTACCATAAAGATGGCCGCTGCCGGCGGGCGCAGCGGCGGAAGACTGTCCCTACCTTGTCATGAGCCCGCCTCCTGAAGCCTGCATCCTGATTGACAGCTGCTGGAGCCAATCAAATTGCAGCGCATTGCTGCACGCGTCAATGACGTCATGACGCTGTGCGCGGCGGCGGGATTCAGCAGAGGAGCCCAGAACAACAGTGTGAAGGTAAGTACTATTTACCCACACACAAAACAACTTTTCCCCTTATTTTGCCCCCAAATCTTTCAGCTTCACTGACCCCTCTGAGAACTACAACCCCCAGCAGCTCCAGATGCTCTGGATCTGTTGAGAGTTGTAGTCCCCCCCCCCCCCCCCCCCCCCAAAAAAAAAAAAAAAACGAATATCCCACTGTATTGTTATGCTGGTGCCTGCTCTAGGGCTCCAGCAGGACAATACCTAAGTTGCAGAAACCGCTGAGGACTTTTCTGTCCGTCACTTTCAGTTTGAATATGGCGGACACCGGCGGACCTCATTATAATGGGGTCTGCCGGTGTCTGTGTGTAACCGCCATGTTAACAGTCCGCCTCTCAGTCATTCGGGTCCCATGGCCGCAGTTGTGAACCTAGCATTAGGCTATGGCTACACTACAACTTCCGTCATGGAACCAAAGATCGCCGTGTAAACCTTGGGACTCTTTCACACGTTAGTGAATGGAGTCGCATTGGGACCCTCAGGTTGCAATGCGACTCCATTCACTAACATGAGTGAAGGGGTTACAAGGCGACACGGTGATCCACATGACAGGAGTCACGGCTTATTCATCAAAAACAATGTTTTCCACCTGCCGGAGTTTTGCGCCTAATTTATAATGAGGTGCGCACATAAATTAGTCGCGTCTTCTGGAGTCCGTGCACCTAAACAGAACTCCACACCAGCTCCTTGCTGATGTAGAGCTCTGGGATCATTAACACTAGAAAACTGAAGTAAATGATGATAAAAATGACAGGGCCAGAAAAGTGATGAAAAACTCAAAAAGTCTCTTTTTTTTGCAAAAATTTTCACTTGCGCAAAATAATTATTACTTTTTTAATGGCTTGTACATCACTTTTTTTAGCACACAAGCTGTGTTAAATCAGCTCCATTTATTTATTTATTTAATATGCTTACTTCTATAGCGCCATCATATTCCGCAGCGCTTTACAGACATTGACAGTCATATGTAGATTGTGAGCCCTATATGGGACAGTGACTGTCATTCTCTGTAAAGCACTGCGGAATATGATGGCGCTATATAAGTAAGAAAAATAAATAAATAAATAGTATTTACACATACAAATAGGATGCATGATGTTAAAAAAAAAAATGTCATGCATCCTATTCATACAGTGTATATACTATGAGGCTGATTTAACACGGCTTATTTATTTATATGGCAGATATAACCTTTTTAACCAACCCCCAATACAATATAATTTTGTCAATATGTTGTTAAAAAAAAAAAAAAAAATTATTTATGCCAGGGGAGGTGAAAAACAACAAAAAAAAATACCCTACTCACCTGTCTCCGATGCTGCAGTGTCCTCCCAGTGCAGTCCGATCCTGCTATTTGACTGTCTTCTGGCTGTGACGTCCCAGCTCCCTTCCGCTGAGGCCGTCACGTGACTACTTAGGTCAATCAGCAGCCTACAGAAGGGACCCAGGGATGTCACAGATAGTGACGTCCCTTCGCCGTGGCTGCAAATTGGCCTTAGCAGTCATGTGTGGTGGGGACATGCGCCAACAGAGCTGCAGGACTGGGGAACACACGAACATCGGGGACAGGTGAATGTGTTTTGTTTTTTTTTTTCTTTTTTTTTCACCTCTCCCACTCTAATTAAAAAATACATTTTTGCCTGGACAACCCCTTTAAAGGGATTATCCACATTCTAATATTGTTATACCACCTGCAGGGTTCCAACACGCAGGATCCCCTGAAGATCAGCTGCATTGGAATAGCATGACTCAGTAATGTTACCATAACAGGAGCCACGCTGCTCACTAGCCGTATAAAGTGTAGTGGTGGCTTTAGGTACTGCAGTGCTGTCCCATTGAAGTCTATGAGGCAGCACTACACTACCAAAAGCCACAGCTACACTTTATACAGTGAGTGAGCAGTGTGGCTCCTGGCATATAATCATTACTGGAAGTCACGCTGTCCTGGTGAAGCTAATCTGCAGGGATCCAGGTTGTCAGACTTCCACAGATCTAAGGGCTCATTCACACAACAGGATTCCAAGGCCGTGTGCTGGCTGTTGTATTAGCAGCACACGGTCCGATAGATTTTAGTGGATCTATACACACGACCATTGTTTCAACCGTCTGTGTGAATGATCCAAGAAAGAAATAGAACCGGCTATTTTTGGTGATTTTATGGATCTCTCAATAGACTCATGTCAATGAGGGATCCTTGAAAACAGATGTTCTTAGGGTGTACACTGTGCTGGGCACTGTCATGTGAGTGTAGCCTAGAATATTAGAAGGTGGATAACCTTTTTAAAGGGGTTATGCCATGAAGAATAGTTATCTGTTATCCATAGGATCGAGCCCTCAGAATCGGGGTGTTTTTCTTCTAACTGAATCCAGGCTGAATGTAGCCGTGCCCAGCTGGACGGGAAGCAACCGTGCACCCATTAACTTGAATGGAAGTGCCTGAGATAGTAAAGTACAGGACTTCGGCTATCTCAGTTACTCCCATTAAAGTAAAAGAGGGCATGGGTGCTTCCTATCCAGCAGGGCATGGCTACATTCAACCTGGATTCAGTCAGACTAAATTCACTGTGGTGAGAAAAACAACCCCATTCTCAGGACCGGGAACCGGGATTCATTATCGTCTCTCCTATGGATAAAGTAGTAGTAGTTAGGTGACTCTGGCCTCTTAATCCTGGAGCATGTAAGGGATTCAGGTGCAGGAAGTGTAGGTCAGTGGGGACTTGTGTCACCACATTTCAAGAGCCATAGTCGGGGCACTTCTCTGTCCTTAAGGCTGGGGCCCCATGTGGTGTAAACGCCGCGGTTCACCTGCGGCGTAAACGCCGTGGAAAAAAAAGTGGCGTTTTACAGTCACAGCAAAGTGGATGGGATTCTAGTAATTCCTATCCCCACTTTGCGTTAATATACGTGTTGCAGACATGCGGCGATTTTCAAAACCGTTGTGGTTTTGGAAATCGCTGCGTGTTAATTATACCTACGGAAATGCCGGCGGTTTCCCTATAGGTATAATGGAAGCAGAAATTTCACAGAGGAAGCCTCTGTGAACTTTCTATCAAAAGCGCTGCAGGAAGAACTGCAATGCGTTGCTGTCGTGGTTTTTCCAGCAGAGCTTTTTTGCTGCAGGACGCCATGTGGGGCTTAGCTTAAAGGGGTTTTCCAGGGCTTTCCTTTTTTTTTTTTTTAATTGCTGACCTATCCTTAGAAATGTCATCAATTGGAGATCTGTTGGGGGTCTGACACCTTATCCCCCTGTGGTTCAGCTGGTTAAAGAGGCAGTGGCCCTCTCTGAGTGCTGCTTCTACTTCACAGGACATGTGACATTATGTTCATTGATCACATGGCCTGATCACAGCTCAGTCCCATTCAAGTGAATGGGCTGGGCTGTGATACCAAGCACAGTCACTATGGAGCTGTGCTTGGTAAGTACTGAAGAGGCTGCAGCACACACATCATGTGAACAGGTGCTGATCCCTTTCCAATTTTTAATTGATGATTGCATAGGTCATCAATTACTCAGCCTTGGAAAACCCCTTTAAAGCCCCAATTAGACTGTCCTACTGATATAAAATAAGATAATATAGCACCCAAGTCTGTTTCCTCTCTGTAGTGAATGAAATGACAGCAATAAGCATTCTTCTATCTGCAGTAGCCTTAACGTGAAAACTGTGGAATCCACCAGAACATATGCCCTTGTGCAGATCTGAGACTACTGCACAGACGCTTGGTCTGGAAGCATAGACAGTGATTCAGGGTAGGTGCTTCTCAACATCTATTATTGACTGATAGTCATCTGTTTTTGTTTTTAAGGGATTGTCCAGGATGTTAATACAATAGATACTGATGATCTATCCACAGGAAAGGCCATCAGCATCTGATCGGTGTGGGGGCTGACTCCCAGATCCTGCACCAATCAGTTGATTCAGCTCCCGCCTCTCAACCCTACCACATTGAAGTGTTTAAAATATTGATCCAGTGTTGAGGTGTGTCAGTATCTTGGAAAGCTGGGTAGTACCCTTGTACTACCCTGATTTCCAAGGTACTAAGACAGCATTTAGCTTGTCAGCTGCCGCCACTCTGGATCAATATTATTACACTTCATTGTGATTGGTTTACTCCCAGTCACATTGACAGTATTTCACTTCAATAGCTTACTTTAAATGTGAGCAGGAGTAAATCAGGTCACATAGCTAGTGCAGGGACTCTTATGTACTAAGGAGTCCCTTCACTAGCTCATTCTGGCACACCTACCTTTAGGATGAGACAGAATTCTGTCTCACAGATGAGTCAAGATTCTGTCTCAACTACAGGTCCCCTCCACCAGAATAGAAGCCAGTGTTCATTAAATTTAACAAATAAGAAGGAAGACAGCTGAAGGTCACTATAGTTTTTTTAAAAATTTTCATACTGCTGGGATCTTTTGTGTTTTTTTTTATCTTTTAGGTTATGATGGATCACTTGGATTACGTCGGATTCATTGGACTCCATCGATGATCATCGTTTTTGTTTAATTTTTTAATAAAATGGTCAAAGAGGGTTGTCTGGGGGAGTTTTTATTTCAATAAAAATAATTTCTCTCATGTCTCTTGATTATTTTAACTACTTTCTTACCCCCTTAGTAATGGCGACTGTCTGTTAGACAGCATTCGTTACTAAGGTGTGGCTAAGTGTTAGATGGTGAATATTCTAGCACTAACCCTCCAATTATTACCCCGGTACCCAACACCATCAGTGGTGCCGGGAAGAGCTGGGTATCGTCCAATACCCAGCTGTCTAAAGAGACTGCTGGGGATTGGGGTGGTTGCAGTCTGGTATTATTAGGCTGGGAAGGCCCAAAAACAGTGGCCCTTCCCACCCTTGTAATGTCAGGCTGCTGCTGCTTGTTATATCCGGCTGGTTATGAGAAATTGGGGGGACCCTATGTTGTTTTTTTTCCAATTATAAAGCAGCATAGGGTCCCCCCAATATTTCTGAACCAGACAGATATAACAAGCAGTAGCCTGACATTACAAGGGTGGGAAGGGCCACAGTGTTTGCCCCTTCCCAGCCTAATAATACCAACCTGCGATGGCCCCAATCTCTGGCTGTCTCTTTAGACAGCTGGGTATTGGACAATACTCAACTCTTTTTGGTGTTAGGTACCGGGGTAATAATTGGAGGGTTAGTGCTAGCCTTCACCAGCTGACACAAAGCCACACCTTAGTAATGGATGCTGTCTATCAGACAGTTGCCATTACTAAGGGGGTAAGAAAGTATTTAAAAAAAACTCGGGACATGAGAGAAATTTTTTTTATTGAAATAAAAACTCCCCCAGACAACCCTCTTTGACAATTTTATTAAATAATTAAAAAAAAAACTGTAAAGCACTGCGGAATATGATGACACTATATAAGTAAGCATAATAAATAATAATAATAAATAAATAAAAACAAAAATGATGATCATCGATGGAGTCCAACGAATCCGACATAATCCAATGGATCATCGTAACCAGAAAGAGAAAAACACAGTGTAATAAAAAAAAATTATACTCACCTACAGCTGTCTTCTTTCATCTGTCTTCTGTGGTAAAATAGAAACTGGCTTCTATTCTGGTACGGGGATCTGGAGATGAGAAAGAATTCTGTCTCATCTCAAAGGTTTGTGCCCCAGAATGAGCTAATGAAGGGACTCCTAAGCTACAGAAGAGCCCCTGGCATGGCTGTGTGATTGTTGTTACTCCTATCAATGTGACCAGGAGTAACACAATCACATTGGGGGTCAGGAGAAGCAGGAGCTGACAAGCTATTCATATGAATTGACAGGCATCTCATGCATTCACAGCAGGCACTGCCCGGTAATTCATTTGCATTTACAAGCAGCTCCTGCAAGGGGGATGGGGCAATGCAGGCGCAAAATATCACTCCTGCATCGCTCCACATCTGTAGCAATATAAGTGTGAAAAATGGACAGCACAAGAATGATGTTTTTTTTTTACAGATAGTACATGGACAGAAAAATTGTTAGTGTTAAAGGGGTTGTCCAGAATAACCTGTTTTTGGCAAGGAGGCTGGGGAAGGTGAAAAAAAAAAAAAAAACAGACTCTCACCTGTCCCCGGTGCTCCGGTGTCTCCCACCACAGTCTGGTCCTGCTGCTCCCAGGTGACGTCCCAGTTACTTTACTTAGGCCTCTGATTGGCCTCAGGGGTCACATGAGGCGGGGACTTCCTCCTAAACAAGACCCGGGAGGAGCAGGACCAGGCTGTGGTGGGAGACACCGGAACATTGGGGACAGGTTAGTATGGGGTTTTTTTCTTCACCTTCCTGGCCTCCTTGCCAAAAATGGCTTCCAAGAGAACTACGCCACTTTGAAAAAACCATTCCCTTCTGCAATAGATATTATTGAAGCTGATGTTGATAGTGATGGTGAGGATGACATGAATGATGGAAAACATGTAGCTTGTGAAAACTGCCTGACTTGCTGCTATAGACTTTTATATGATCACAACTTGCATCCTGCTGCATATACAAATCTTATTGTGGCATATAAGGCGCTCCTTACTCTGGCCTGCACCTTTCCTGTGAAAGAATGTTTTAAAAAAAAAATTGTAAAAAATCGGTTGAGGTCATTGATTGGATAAGAACTTTTAGAATCTCTCATTTTAATGAACATTGAGAGGGAGATTTCCATGTCTTTAGATTATGATGACATTGTTGATCGATTTGCAAACTCATCTTCTGTTCTTCAGAAACTGCTGCTGTAACCTGGTTGTGTAAAATGGTTTTTTTTTTGTGTGTCTTACTATATTAATACTGCTCTATTTAAGGTTAGTTATTTATATCGTGTGTCTGATACATTAAAACTACGTTTATAGAAAAAGAAAATGGAAATCCTGACAGGGACAGGAACCTCTTTGACTGTAATGGGGTCCATCAGTTTTCTACTTTGATGTTTGTCACTTTGCCTGGCAAAACAGGCCGGCTATCTGCACTATTGTGTCTGTAATGTTGAACTCTATCTGTGATGGAGGATAACTTAATGTTATATTATTTATTTAAATATTATTTATTTGGTTGTGCAATAAAATAATTTTGGTTTGCTTTTCTGTGTATGTGTGTAGAACGTAATATAGTTTATGTGCTAGGGCTCATGCCTGAATGTATTTAAGATCTGCATCACACAGATCTCAGATATGCATACCCATATATAAAATAAAATACATTTTTCTATTCAAAGACAGTAAACTAAGTCTCAGCTAAAAGTGATATTTGCATTGATTAAGAGAACACTCACTTTGATGTAGTACAAAGGACAATACAGTTCTGTTTTGCACACTGTATTGTGCGCGAAAATGCACGTTAAATGTGCATGATGCCAAAAACTGGATGGGCGATATTTCATATGGCAGCAGGGTGGGCCCCTAGAATCAATCCCACTGGTGGGCCCTAGGCACCCCAGTCCGACCCTGGGTATCACATCTCTTCATACAAATATCACCAATTTGGAAATTATCTTGATAGGGATAAGAATATTCCCCAAGATCCTCAAGATCAAAGTTTTTAACTATTATCTAACTTCAAAAGAAATGGATGGTTTTATGTACAAAATTTGCACCTAGCTTTGCAAATCTTCCAACTAACCAACAAACCAGTCTTTCACACTGCCAATCAGAAAATCAATACCGAAAGATTTTTCAAGTCTGTTGATATTAATAGCTATCTAGTCTTTTCTAGAATACACTATAAGAAATGACTTGGCAAGGTTCTATAAGGTAAAATTGAATGGGTCAATATGCACTGTAGCCTTGATCATGGATTTTAGAGAACAGAGAGAGATTGTAACCACTCATTTTTAGACAAAATGCTATCCACCATCCCTGGTATGGTTCTCTAGAGAATGAGCAAGAAAATTGAAACAAAAGGATTTATTGGCCAAACAAATTGATATCAAGGTTTCCTATTGCTATGACAGATTGAAACAAAGTGACTAGATGAGGGCATCTTCTCTTCTTGTTATGACCGATAGATAGATAGATAGATAGATAGATAGATAGATAGATAGATAGATAGATAGGGTAGATAGATAGATAGATAGATAGATAGATAGATAGATAGATAGATAGATAGATAGATAGACACATTTATTTATTTTAATTATTTAAGTATTTAAATATTCGTTATAGTTGAGAAGGTTAGGTAAATGCGTACAAGCACACTGTTCATCTTTTAAGTATATACTATTTATTCTCTTTCCCACACTTACCTGTTTTTCAATTGGCAATACAGAGATAAACATTGTAATCTCAGTTGTGAAGAATGCTATAAATCCAATGGCTTATAGACACCATGTGACCATGCTGAGAGTTAAATGTCTCTCTAAATGTCAATTTGTAAGGATTGGGTCTTTCAATTAGTCTATACATAACTTATGACCAGGGTGGGTACTCCAATACATGCTTGAATTAGTGAGACCCCCCCCCCTCCAAAAATGAAGTATTAGATTAATGAATACAGGCCAGGTCCAATTTATTCAATATTGTTATCGAAACCCAAACTGGGTTCAATATTCTGATTCCCCTTACGTCCGACAGCAGCACAATATAGGGGTATCTCTGCCCCTGTGTGTTGTTTAGGACAGTGGAACCTTTAATTAGCACCAAATTTAAGGTGCCTCCTACTAGCCCTATAAGAGGGCACCTGAGACCTCCCTCCACTGTGTTTTTTTCTGTCCTGTGTGGGACAGGTGGACGGAGGTCTCTGGTGACCTCCCGTTGCTAGGGGTTTTTTTCCTAAAAAAGCTCCTGGCTTACCTTTTGGGGGTACCTCGGTCCTTTCCTACATTCCTAAGATCCTCCGGTCCTTCGGGCCTTTTTCCGCCCCGCAGCGCAGCGTTACCCGGCTCATCGCTCTGCAGGCAGCGCGATCCCGGAAGTAAGCGGGGAACCTCTTCGGCCGGAACCTTTTTTCGGTCCCGTGTTCCCCGGGGAAGGAAGCCTTTGCGCATCACCGCGGCCTAATTCCGGTTTTCTCGGAAAAGTGCGGTAAGTTTGAAAATTGGAATTTTAATGGTGGAGCCTCTGGCTTAGGCTTATGGTCCTCTATGTTCCATTATGGCATTTGACCTTGTTTGGCGCTGTATGAATATCTTCTTTGTTTGGCTCCTCCCCTCGCTGCTGTATTACATTTAAAAGGGCTTCAGTCCTTTACTGGGTGAGCTTGTGGTTACTAGCTCCTCTGCTGCGGTTTGCGGTGTCTGGGTTTTTCCTGACGGGATCTTTTTCTCAAGTGACCGATTTAAAAAAGTAAGGTACCCCTTGGTTTTTTTTCTTCTTGTAAGCGATGCTTGGCAATCTTCTATTCTACATTGTCATGTGGCTTTTGATGTTTCAGATGTCATCTTCTGCATCAGGTAATGGCGATGGGCTTAGGAGGAAAAAGTCCTCTAAACGTAAACACCTAATGTGTTTGGATTGCAATACTCCTTTACCTGACGGCTATGATTTTACCCGCTGTCGCCAATGCCGCGGACCTCCGTCAGAAGAACCTTCTATAAGAGAGGTTGTCACCTGGGTAAAGGACTATATGGAGGAGTCTCTTAAGGAGATCCGTTCTTCCATCGCCCAGATTGCCAAGAAACCGCGGGTTGAGACACAGTCCTCCCTACGCATCGCTGACGAAGATTATCAGATAGTGGATGAGACACTCTCATCTGACGATTCCACTGAAGATTCCAGCAGGCCGTGCTTCCCACTCGAAAAAGTAAGCCGGCTGCTGAAGTCCATCCAGTCTAAGGATCGTGATGTTGACGGGGGAAGCCTCCACGTCCACCTATAGAGGGCCAAGGGTCTTCCAAGTGGACGAGACATTACAAAGATTAATGTCTTCAGAGTGGAAATGTCCTGAAAAACCTCTTGTGGTTTCTAGGAGGTTCAAGGCTTTATTCCCAGTTGCTCAATGGGATCAATGGGGTCCTCCTCCCAAGGTGGATATGGCGGTGGCCAGACTGTCACGCCGCACTATGGTACCATCAGATGATGGATCAAATTTGCACGATGCCATGGACAGGCGCATCGACAATACCCTCAAGAAGGCGTATTCAGCTGCCTCGGCCCAGACCGCTGTGGCGGTTGCGTCTTGTGAAGTGTCAGCCAAATTACGCACTGACCTGGTTCATCTCGAGAGGGACATCGATTCTGGAGTCTCCAGAGATGAGCTGCTAGGGTTTCTAGGCTTGGTTTCCCTGGCAGCTGAATATTTAGCGGAGGCCTCCCACCATCAATTAAGGCTGGCGGCCAAATCTCTGGCACTTACCACTGCAGCAAGAAGACCTCTATGGTTAAAACCCTGGAGAGCTGATTTCCCCTCAAAATATAATTTGTGCGCATTACCCTTTGAGCCAGGTAGAGTCTTTGGCAGTGCCCTAGACGAGATCCTGGAGGGCTTGGCTGATAGGAAGGGTAAAACTTTACCCCAGGCCTTTAGAGGTAGATCTAATTCTGGCCGTGGTAGAGGCTATCCGCCTCGTCGTGGACGGCAGTCCCAAAGAGGCTCTAGATATTCCTCTAGAGGCGCCGTCCGGAGATTCCCGAAGTCTGATGATAAAAAGGAGAAGCCTAGCTTTTGACATCAGGAGCAGTCTTCCTGTGGCCGAGATTCCTGTCGGGGGTCGTCTCCCCCATTTTTTTCAACTGCTGGCAGGAAAAAATTCAAGACCCATGGGTCCTGCAGGTAATCCAAAAAGGATATACAATCGAGTTCCTCCATCCTCCTCAGGATCGGTTTGTGTTAACTCGCAGCCTGCCTATAATGCAGCAGACTACATTGGAATGCTCTATCCGAGAATACATTCACAAGGGAGCCCTGGAGGAAGTCCCTTCTCTAGAAGAAGGATCCAGTGTCTATTCTCCCGTCTTCCTGGTACCAAAACCGGCAGACAAATGGAGAATGGTCATAGACTTAAGGTACCTCAACCGCTTCATCAAAAAGAAGCACTTCCGTATGGAAACCATAAAGTCTGTCACCACTTTTCTCCTCCAAGGCGATGTTTTCGTGACTTTGGATCTAAAAGACGCCTATTTGCATATTCCTATTTATCCTCCACACAGAAGGTTTCTAAGGATTGCCGTAGTAGTTTCCGGCCACACGAAGCATTTTCAGTTCACAGCACTACCCTTCGGGATCTCCTCTGCTCCCCACACCTTTACAAAGGTAGTGGCTCCTATAGCGGCCGCCCTCAGACTTCAGAGGATATTCGTGGTGCCTTATCTAGATGACTGGTTGATAAAAGCCCAGTCAGAGTCTGTTTTGCTCCAGCATCTACAGACAGCCGTGTCCCTGTTTCAGAGTCTGGGATGGCTTATAAACTGGGAGAAGTCGGTAACGATCCCTTCAACCCGAAGGAAGTTCCTCGGCTACTTCCTGGATTCAGTCCGCCTGCAGGTCTCCTTGACACCAGCAAGGAAGGAGAAACTGGTCGGTGCAGTCTGGCACCTCTTCAAAAAGCCGATAGCCTCCATCAGAACATTGATGAAGATCCTGGGCTTGATGTCTTCCTCAGTGGAGGCAGTCCCATGGGCTTTGTGGCACTTACGTCACTTCCAGAAGGAGTTACTAGAGGCTTGGGATCGCTCCCTTCTTACACTCAGCAAGAAGATTCGACTCTCCCCCAGGACCCGTCTTTCCCTCAAGTGGTGGTTGCACCTGAAAGACGGAAGGTCCACGGTCCAACCTTCTTGGACCCTGTTGACTACAGATGCATCCCTCTTGGGATGGGGAGCCCATTTGGATGAAAACTCCATAAAGGGAGTCTGGAGCGCTCCAGAAAGAAGGACCTCGTCCAACTGGAAGGAGCTCAGAGCTGTATATCGTGCCTTATTCCATTTCTCGCCTCTTCTCAAGGGAAGAGCAGTCAAAATCCGGTCAGACAACATGACCACAGTGCTGTACGTGAACAGACAGGGAGGCACCAGATCACCAACCCTCCTCAGGGAGGCAGATCTGATATTTACATGGGCAGAGAAAAATCTAACCCATTTATCCGCAGTTCACATCAAGGGCTCCCTGAACATAGTAGCGGATCGGTTGAGTCGGGGTCATGCCGTATCAGGAGAATGGTCACTCAATCCAGAAGTCTTTCATCAGATTACCCTGAAGTGGGGTCTTCCAGAAATAGACCTCATGGCAACCCGACTCAACGCCAAGGTGGAGACGTTCTGTTCCCTTTACCAGGAGGACAATCCCTTGGCAGTGGATGCCCTGTCCATCCCTTGGAGGTCCAGGCTGGCATACATCTTCCCTCCAATTCCAATAATACCGAAGGTATTGATGAAAATCAGACAGGACCAAGTCTCTGTGATAGCCATCATTCCATTCTGGCCAAAAAGAGCTTGGTTTTCCCAACTCATGGAGATGAGTCAAGGGATATATTGGAGGCTTCCCCCCATCCAGAACCTGGTTTCCCAAGGATCTCTGAAGTGCCAGGATCTCTGGAGATTCAACCTGACAGCCTGGAAGCTGAGCAGTCCCTACAGCAGGATAGAGGACTGTCAGAGGCCGTCCTGAAGACCCTTTCTTCTGCAAGAGCAGACTCTACCAATAAGAACTACCAGAGGACAGCCAAGATTTTCATGGAGTGGTGCTCCAAGAAGGGTATTAATAATCTACAACCTTCAACGGCTGATATTTTAAATTTTCTTCAGGATGGTTTGGATAAGGGCCTTGCCCCTGCCACTTTGAAAGTACAGATTGCGGCCCTCTCCGCTCATTTGAACAGATGTCTGTCTCAGGATCCTCTGGTTGCAAGGTTCCTTAAAGGGGCAATGAGGCTAAAGCCCTCAGTATCATCTCCAGTTCCCCAGTGGGACCTTGCGGTAGTCCTTACAGGCCTGTGCGGTCCTCCATTTGAACCCTTGGAGACTACGGAGCTAAAATATTTGGCATACCAAACCGTTTTTTTGTTGGCTATTACATCTGCCAAAAGAGTAGGGGAACTCCAGGCTCTCTCTTCTAGAGAACCGTACATTGTGTTTTTTGCAGATAGGGTGCGCCTTAGATTTTTGCCTGGGTTTAACCCTAAGGTCCCCTCATGCTATAATAGCAATCAGCTAATTTCGCTACCAGTGTTTTTCCCCACTCCAACCTCTGAGGAGGAAGAAAAGCTCCACACCTTAGATGTGGTAAGGTGTCTGCGGATTTACCTATCCCGCACTCAACCGTTTAGGAAGGCCGAAAACCTACTAATTAATATGCAGGGTAAAAACAAAGGCCTCAAGGCTTCCAAGCCTACTCTATCCACATGGATCAAGGAGACAATTAGGTCTTCCTTCCTTATTCAGGAGTTACTCCCTCCAGTTTTTTCTACGGCCCACTCGACCAGGGCTGTGTCGACTTCTTGGGCTGAGTACCGGTCCTTACCTTTGGACCAGATTTGTGCGGCTGCATCATGGTCATCCCAGTTGACCTTTGTCAAACATTATCGTTTAGACGTCCGCAGTTCCCAGACAACTGCCTTTGGTCAGACAGTCCTTGACGTTGTAAGGCGAGGAAACCCTCCCTAGGGGAATTACTTGCTATCTCCCCATATTGTGCTGCTGTCGGACGTAAGGGGAATCGTTGATTGTAATGTCAATCTGTATTCCCTTAGTCCAGACAGCAGCACAAGGCTTCCCTCCCTAGAAGCTTGTTTCCTTTTACTTTATAATTTACACAGTGGAGGGAGGTCTCAGGTGCCCTCTTATAGGGCTAGTAGGAGGCACCTTAAATTTGGTGCTAATTAAAGGTTCCACTGTCCTAAACAACACACAGGGGCAGAGATACCCCTATATTGTGCTGCTGTCTGGACTAAGGGAATACAGATTGACATTACAATCAACGATTGTCTTGTCAAGTGGTGCCAAATTATTTGTAATCCATATATATATGTGGCATCCCAGAGCTGGCTATGGCTGGGCTGAGGGTGATCTCTGTGCATTGTATTATTTCCTGTTGCTTCATAGCCTGTGTGACATAGCAGGGGGTCCTGAGTCTCACACAACACAGCGCCACCTAGTGAGCCTCACACTTGCATTACACCTCCCATAGGATTGAATAGTAACCAAATGTCCAATGGGAGGACATCGCCTGGGAAAAGGGGAGGAGTCAGCTGATCACTGGGTCCCCATGGTAACACCCCTGCAGGAAGGTCCTGCGTGTGAGGAGTTAGAAGTGTGGAGTGTTAGGAGGAGGAGGTGAGGAGATAAGTGTGATGTCCTGTGAAGAAAGCAGTGAGTTTAGTGTAGGAATCTCAAGTCCTAGACAGGCCCAGGAAGGTTGGAGAGCTGACATACTCCAGCTATTCAGAAGATCCTGTCCCCTGTCTGCCTAGCCATCGCCCTGAAGGAAGTCAAGCATCATTATCTTGTCAGCATGAGACTGTGGAGAGAACATTCTGGAACACGTGCTCCATAGCCAGTATCACAGGATCCAGGGGCCAAGGCCAGACCTGTGGAATATCCCGCCACCCTGACTATTGCACCCCGAAACTCTGAGCTATCAGGACCACATAACGTGAGTGGGGAATATTATGTACTAGTATCATGGTGGGCATCCTCCTATGAGCCAAATAGGAGCCCAGACGCACCTTAGGGCTGTAACACTGAAGTATAAGGGGCTAGGAACACCTTTCATCAAGTCTACCCTGTACCTCAGGACTTTGCTGTGTCACCAGGCGTACCCCGTTGTTTTGTATTGAAGAAACTGTTTAAGCATTTGTGCCTCCACACCCATGGAAGTAAAAGTTCAACTTTACAACCGTTTCTGTGTCTGACTCTGCACCGACAACATCAGGGCGCCCCAAACACCACCAGTCGGAACAGTAGAGGGGAAGCGCCCCGGGGGAACAATCACCACCAACATTTGTGCAGCCCCCTCATCACCGGTACCAGTGGTGGTAACGTGGGACAGCACCAGCGCTGCGCCCTCGTGCCCAGAGACCGTGACAAGTCTGCGCTGTTTGCACCCCGCAATCCCAACTGCAGCGTTACCTTCCATCTGGTCACCGCAAGAAAAACTGGCGTCACGAACAGGATACGGGTGTGTGCCATTTTGAGAAAGTCGCCACGAAAAGTGCGCCAAATTGTCTCCAGAGCATCGGTCTTTATTGTGGACTTTGCTAAGATCAAGTTTATTCCCTGAGAGTGCTTGCCACAAAGAGGGGGAGCCCTAAACCCCTGAAGTAAGCCCTAAAGACTGTCCTCTCAGTGTGTTACAGCCCTGGAAGAGTTAAAACGCCCAGGACTTGTTTGCTGCGCCACATCGCTGTGTAAGAACGCCCACAAAGGGTTTACTGTACCTTGCAAAAGTGCGGGAGATTTTTAGCACTGCCCATGAGGCCAGGAGACCCATCTGCCACCATCTTAGGAGAGCCCAGAATGCTGAGCGCAATGCTCCAGCGCACCCATACAAGAAAGTGAAAGGCGAACGTGCCGGCGCCATTTCTGACTCTCCGGTGCCACATCACCGTCCCTGCTGTGCACCGCTGATCTCTGGTCCACGCTGCAGTTGCTGTCAGTGAGTACTGTGCCTCCCTGTCCTTGTCTTCAGTCCTCCCACGGCCCCAGCGAGTGTTTTCCGTGTACAGTGTCCGTGGGGAGTGCCACCATTAAAGAGGGGGAGCACACCGTCAGCCTGCATCACAGTGACTCTGTTAATAGCTACAGCATTCTTAAAGGGACAGCATTCCAAGTTGTAGTCTCCATTCCCTGCCAGCAAGCAGTTGAGTTTCTTAAAGAGACGGCGACCTAATTTCAGTCATACCTGCAAACAACATGACTGAGCAAAGTGACATTGTGCCATCTGTTTCTAGTGATCCAGCAGTGCCCATGGCGAGCAGCCTACCATTCTCCATGCCATTTTACCCTGGCGCACCATGGCTGCCGCGCTACAAAGGGGAGGCGCATACCCTCAGGGACTTTCGTGAGAAGATGCTGTCTCTCTTCCAGTTCTATCCTCTGAATACAGAACAGCAGATACAGATCCTGCTGGGCCAGCTTGAGGGTGCTGCAGCTAGGGAGGTCAAATCCTGGCCTGCCTCTGACAAAAGAACCCCTGGGCAAATTCTGGACAAACTCCAGGTGAACTTTGACGTGCGATCTGTCTCCGAGGTAAAGATGCGCTTCTTTTCCAGACGACAACTACCTGGTGAGACCCTGCGGGACTATGCTTTATCCCTCCAAGAGGCGTTCAGAGCTGTGGTGCAAGTGGATCCACGTGAAAATGTGGACTCTGATAAAATCTTGCTTGACCGCTGCATAGAAGGGGCGGGTACCACATTGCTCCAGAGTCAGTTGCGAATGCTTGCTGCACAACATCCCAGCATCACGTTTGCTGACTTCAAGGCCCTTGCCATCCAGGTCTTGGGACAGGAGCAGCCCCAGCCGAGCCCAGTCATCTGTGCTCCCTCACCTGGACCCTCAACAAGCATCGCTCCAGTTGTCCTGCCACTACCTCTGGGTACCTCACCTGCCGCCGAAACTGCGCAGACTACACCAGCAGACTCCAGAGATGACCTTCTGGCCCGAGTGGATCATCTGACCCGTGCCATGGAACAGATCACCGTCCGTCTAGATCGTCTGACCCAGCCGTCTTCATCTTCCAGTGATCCTTTGCGAAGTCTCAACATCTCACCTGAGTCGCCACCCAGACGTCCGTCTTCAGTGAAACCTCCGCAGAGTGAGAGGCCATACTGTACCTATTGCCATAGATATGGACACACCAGGCCTCAGTGTTTTCAGTTAAACGGGCCACCCCCGAGGCAGCGGGCCGCCCCTCGGGAGGAAAGAAGAAGGGCCCAGGTGAATCTTCAGTGCCATTGTCACGCTTCGTCTCAGCCTGCCCACACATCACAATCCGGGTGAACGGCGTCCCTCTGACAGCGTTGGTGGACACTGGATCTCAGGTAACAACCCTGCGCAAGCAGGTGTTCCTTGAACATTGGGACTTAGGTGTGTTGAATAGAACACCTGACACATGGATAAATCTGTGTGCCAGCAATGGACAGCCCATACCACAGCAGGGTTATTGGGAACCCACTATCCAGATTGGGGACTTGAAACTGCCTAGACAGGGTGTAATTGTCACTGATGTAGAGGATGATAGGTTTGCAGTTGTAATATTAGGCATGAATGTTTTACGCCATTGCTTTGCAGAAGTGTTGGATGCCTTGCATGCCTCTCTCCTTACAGCTTCTCCCAGTGACCAGCAGACCATTCAGCGGGCCATTCGTGTACTCAATGCCCAGCACAAGTTCGCCAACAAACAAGGTGAAATTGGTCGAGTCCGGATCCAAGATACCCGTCCAGTAACCCTACAGCCTGGAACAGAAACTATGGTGTGGTGCCGTGCCCGTCCGGGCATAGAAAATCAGGACTACGAGGCCTTGCTACAACCCATACAGATAGATGGCCAACCACTTGTCATGGCTGCCCGCAGCCTTGTCACAGTTTCCAATGGACGTGTTCCTGTCCGCTTAGTCAACTTGGGCGATGCTCCCGTGAACCTCCACAAGTTCCACTCTGTGGCCCTGCTACACCGGTTAGCACCAGAAGACATTCTCTCTGGTGATTCTACCGCCACACAGCGTTCCACCCAAGCTGCTGAGAACATTCAGAATGGAGCCACGAAGTCCTGGTGGGATGAATTGAACGTGGGAGACGCCAATACCCCTATAGAGCACATCAATGGGGTTCGCAATGTGGCCAAGCGTTACCAACAGGCATTCAGCAAACACCCATTGGACTTTGGTAAGACCACGACCATACAACATCGCATTCTGACTGGCGACCACCATCCAATCAAGGAGCGTCACCGTCCAATACCACCAGCGATGTACCAACCGGTGAAAAAGTTGATCCAAGAGATGCGAGATGCTGATGTCATCCGGGAGAGTAACAGCCCCTGGGCAGCCCCGCTAGTCCTTGTCAAGAAGAAAGACGGAACCCTACGATTTTGTGTGGACTATCGTAAACTCAAAAACGTCACGCACAAAGACGCATACCCATTGCCGCGGATTGAGGAATCTCTAACGGCTTTGGGATCAGCTACCTGTTTCTCGACCCTGGACTTAACCAGTGGATACTGGCAAGTCCCTATGGCGCCTGAAGATCGTGAAAAGACTGCGTTTACGACCCCGATGGGACTCTTTGAATTCAATAGTATGCCATTTGGGCTATGTAATGCCCCAGCCACATTCCAACGGCTTATGGAGAGGTGCCTCGGCCATGAGAATTTCCAGAGTGTGCTACTGTACCTGGACGATGTTATTGTATTCTCCCGGACATACCAAGAACACCTTCGTCACCTGTCCGAGGTATTCAAGGTACTTATACAGCACGGCCTAAAGTTGAAGCCCTCCAAGTGCTACCTGTTGAAACCCCAAGTTCACTACCTTGGGCATGTCGTGAGCGCACAAGGCGTCCAACCTGATCCTGAAAAGATCACTGCAGTCCAGAACTGGCGAAGACCAACTACCGTCAAAGAAGTCCGAAGCTTCCTTGGATTCGCAGGTTACTACCGGCGTTTCATACCACACTTCGCCCAAGTAGCCGAGCCTCTGAACGAGTTGTTGCGCGGTTGTCCCAGAGAAAACTACAACCGAAAGCTTCCGGTAGACTGGACAGCGCGTCAAGAGGAAGCCTTTCAAGCGCTTAAAGCACTTCTGACGCAACCACCAATTCTAGCCTATCCCGACTACAGTCAGCCATTCCGCTTGTACACAGATGCAAGTCACCAAGGTTTGGGTGCAGTGTTGTCCCAGGTTCAGGACAACAAAGAGCGAGTCATCGCCTACGCCAGCAGGAGTCTGAGAGGCGCGGAGAAGAACGACCAGAACTATAGTTCTTTCAAACTCGAACTTCTGGCGCTTGTCTGGGCCGTGACAGAGAAGTTTAAAGACTACCTGGCTGCCACACCCTTTACCGTGTACACAGATAACAATCCGTTGGCGCATCTGGACACTGCTCGACTGGGAGCCCTTGAACAACGGTGGGCCTCAAGACTCGCGAATTACAAGTTCTCTGTCAAGTATCGCAGTGGCAAGTCCAACGCTAACGCTGATGCACTCTTAAGGTTGCCTGTGGGAGAAGAACCACCCCGAGAAGACATCTGGGAAGAGGTGGAGATGCCACCATTCTACAACAAGTTTGCCCAACAGGTTGCTATTGGTGTCCCTGTAGAAGGAGAATCTCTGGCGAAAACAGCTGCCGAATCCCTCCAGGAGCCATCTCTGTGGAAAACGTTCCAAGAAGAGAGCAGAGTTTTAGGAGAATTGTCAGATTTCCTGCTTACAGGAAGAATACCAACCCGTGTAAAGAGAGGTCTTCATGACGTGGAATTAAAACGCCTTTGGCGACAGAGGAAGCGCCTGTTTGTCCAACGAGGCCTTCTACATAGAAACACTCTTGATCCTGTCACAGGTGAAAGGCTTCATCAGATCCTTGTACCAAGAAGAGACGCACAGATGATACTTGAGGCGTATCATGACAGATCTGGTCACTTCGGGGTACAAAAGACCGAAGTTACCATCCGTCGTCGCTTCTATTGGGTTGGGATGAGGAGTGACATTGAGAGTTGGTGCCGAGAGTGTCCCGCCTGTAGTATCACCAAGGAAGGTCGAAGAGATCGGAAGGCCCCTCTACATCCAATTAAGACTCAAAAGCCGTGTGAAATTGTTGCTCTGGACCATGTGAAGTTGGGTCCCACACGTTCCGGCTACAGCTACGCTCTGACAATGGTGGATCATTACTCCAAGTTCCTTGTCATCGTGCCTGTCAGAGATCTTACAGCAAGAACTACGGCTGAGACCTTCTACGCAGAGTTTGTCCGCCATTACGGTTGTCCTGAGCATATCCTCACCGACCGTGGATCGGCGTTTGAATCCCAATTGTTCCGTGAGCTGTGTCAGTTCCAAGACTGCAAGAAGTTGCGAACCACAGCGTATCACCCTCAAGGGAATGGTATGTGCGAGAAGGCAAATCAAGTGATCATCGGCATGCTAAGAACAGCCGCAGTTACACCTGGTGTTGAGTGGCCTGAGCGTATCAAGGACTTGGCCTATATTTACAACAACACACCCCAAACATCTACGGGATATGCACCATTTTATCTAATGTTTGGAAGACAAGGTCAACTTCCTTCAGACTTAACCCTTGGTGTGAAGGTCCCTGACACCATCAATCCACTACCCATAACAGACTGGGTTGTTGAACACCGCCGACGTATGGAGGAAGCTAAAGAGATAGTTGAAACGCGCATGGATGAGGTTCGTAGGAGACAACAGGAGGATTACAACCATCGCGCCCATGCAGCGCCCCTGAAAGTTGGCGACCATGTATGGTTAAGGAATAACCATCGGAATGGGAAATTGGATCCATTCTGGGAGAAAGAACCATACAGTGTCATCTCCATACCATATCCTGAATCCGACGTGTATGAGATCTCTAAACCTGGGAGACAGCCCCAAGTAGTACACCGAAACCGTCTGAAGCTGTGCCTTAAAGAAGGACTACCCACAGAGGTGACCCCAGCTGAGACAACGAGTACAGAGATCTTGTCACCTTCTGAAGCAAAAGAGAGACCCCCAACGTTAACTGAGCTTATGTGGGCGCCTAAACTACTACCATTTAGCTGTTATCCACCAATTGCTCTAGTGCAAGAGAACCCTTCGACAGATGATTTAATTGATTTCAGTGACTCTGTTCCTGATTCAAATCTCGTTCCACTTAGGCGTTCTGAGCGTACCACAAAAGGCATACCTCCAACACGCTATAGTGATGCCATGGTTGTCCTTGGGTAAAAGAGGTTAACTGTCTCTGCTTCTGTATATATGTTATTCCTGCTCTGATTACATTAATGTTTTTCCTGTGTGTATATACAGTATATATATAATATCTTGCCATGTAATATAGTATTTACATTTATATGCAACAATCCAAGCCATAGTGCCTGGCTCACCGAGCCAAGGAAATTCTGTTACCCCATTGCGGTATGGACATTCGTGCTAGAGTGCCTACTCTTCCTTACAGAAAGGACTGTTTATTATTTCTCAGAGAGACTCTCATGATAATGGACACTCACGAAATTTGTGCCAGAGAGCCTCTGGACCCATTTGCACTACTGTTGTTTCTATATGGACTGTCTGATGGTACCGCCAAAAGGTTCCATACGTCTGAGTTTAATTATCTTTCCGTTACCCTTCAGACTTCTCATGGACATTCCAGGACTATGCCGGGAGGTCTTACCTCAAGTTTCTAAGTATTATATTTTTCTAAACTGTTAGTGACATTTGCACTTTATTCGTATTTATTAATGTTATGTTACATTTCTCACCTTCACCCCAGCCCGTCGCCGAGGTCGGCTCAGTGAAAGAGGGGGAGTATGTGGCATCCCAGAGCTGGCTATGGCTGGGCTGAGGGTGATCTCTGTGCATTGTATTATTTCCTGTTGCTTCATAGCCTGTGTGACATAGCAGGGGGTCCTGAGTCTCACACAACACAGCGCCACCTAGTGAGCCTCACACTTGCATTACACCTCCCATAGGATTGAATAGTAACCAAATGTCCAATGGGAGGACATCGCCTGGGAAAAGGGGAGGAGTCAGCTGATCACTGGGTCCCCATGGTAACACCCCTGCAGGAAGGTCCTGCGTGTGAGGAGTTAGAAGTGTGGAGTGTTAGGAGGAGGAGGTGAGGAGATAAGTGTGATGTCCTGTGAAGAAAGCAGTGAGTTTAGTGTAGGAATCTCAAGTCCTAGACAGGCCCAGGAAGGTTGGAGAGCTGACATACTCCAGCTATTCAGAAGATCCTGTCCCCTGTCTGCCTAGCCATCGCCCTGAAGGAAGTCAAGCATCATTATCTTGTCAGCATGAGACTGTGGAGAGAACATTCTGGAACACGTGCTCCATAGCCAGTATCACAGGATCCAGGGGCCAAGGCCAGACCTGTGGAATATCCCGCCACCCTGACTATTGCACCCCGAAACTCTGAGCTATCAGGACCACATAACGTGAGTGGGGAATATTATGTACTAGTATCATGGTGGGCATCCTCCTATGAGCCAAATAGGAGCCCAGACGCACCTTAGGGCTGTAACACTGAAGTATAAGGGGCTAGGAACACCTTTCATCAAGTCTACCCTGTACCTCAGGACTTTGCTGTGTCACCAGGCGTACCCCGTTGTTTTGTATTGAAGAAACTGTTTAAGCATTTGTGCCTCCACACCCATGGAAGTAAAAGTTCAACTTTACAACCGTTTCTGTGTCTGACTCTGCACCGACAACATCAGGGCGCCCCAAACACCACCAGTCGGCACAGTATAGGGGAAGCGCCCCGGGGGAACAATCACCACCAACATTTGTGCAGCCCCCTCATCACCGGTACCAGTGGTGGTAACGTGGGACAGCACCAGCGCTGCGCCCTCGTGCCCAGAGACCGTGACAAGTCTGCGCTGTTTGCACCCCGCAATCCCAACTGCAGCGTTACCTTCCATCTGGTCACCGCATATACACATGTGGAAAAATTGTTGGTACCCCTCATTTAATGAAAGAAAAACCCACAATGGTCACAGAAATAACTAGAATCTGATAAAAGTAATAATATATAAAAATTCTATGAAAATGAACAAATGAAAGACAGACATTGATTTTCAACCATGTTTCAACAGAATTTAAAAAAAAAAGAAAACTCATGAAACAGGCCTGGACAGAAATGATGTTACCCTTAACTTAATATTTTGTTGCACAACCTTTTGAGGCATGTTTCAGCTTCTTCCAAAGATGCTCAATAGGATTTAGATCAGGACTCATAGAAGGCCACTTCAGAATAGTCCAATGTTTTCCTCTTAGCCATTCTTGGGTGTTTTTAGCTGTGTGTTTTGGGTCATTATCTTGTTGCAAGACCCATGACCTGCGACTCAGACCAAGCTTTCTGACACTGGGCAGCACATTTCTCTCTAGAAACTCTGGATAGTCTTGAGATTTCATTGTACCCTGCACAGATTCAAGACACCCTGTGCCAGATGCAGCAAAGCAGCCACAGAACATAACAGAGCCTCCTCCATGTTTCACAGTAGGGACATGGTTATTTTCAAGATATGCTTCATTTTTCCATCTGTGAACATAGAGCTGATGTGCCTTGCCAAAAATTTCTATTTTTGTCTCATCTGTCCATGGGACATTCTTCCAGAAGCTTTGTGGCTTATCAACATGTAGTTTGTGTAGTTTGGCAAATTCCAATCTGGCTTTTTTATGATTTGTTGTCAACAATGGTGTCCTCCTTCTTTCATTAAACGAGGGGTACCAACAATTTTGTCCATGTGTATATATATATATATATATATATATATATATATATATATATCATGAGCTCATAGAGAAAAACTGGCCTGACACACACAGCAGTTGGTGTAATCAAAAGCAAGTTGTGTTTATTAAAAACATAACATAAGATTTTATACAGGAAAGTAAATGGTCGTGTCAATTATAATAGACCACGTGCAGAAACCAGTACTTATGATTGATCATTGGCGGGAGGAGTATCTTGCCACTCCCCTCTTAGGTCTTTTCTCATAGGGACTTATACTTAACAAAGCATATTAGTCCTAAGAACCATGTATTGCAAGGTTTGCTGGGACACATAGTCCTACGCAGGGCCGGTTTTAGACAAAGTGGGGCCCTGGGCAAAATTAAAAGCGGGGCCCCAATTGCTGATATGCAAACAACACCATTGTCTTGCAGTGGCAACCCCTATAATAACGCCTCCTTTCTGCCAACAAAAAAGTAATAACAAGCCCCATTTTACCACACACACAATTCAAATGAGCATCTTTGTACCGCCTAATAGATTTTTTCACCCAGTTATCAGTTATTATAGCGCCTCCTTATAAATAATAGTTCCTGCTTATAAATAATATTACACCTTTATCAGTAATAGCACCCTTATAAATGATAAATAGTGCCCTGTATCAGTAATATTCCCCCTTATCAGTAACAGTCACCCCATAAAAATAATACTGCTCCCTTATTAATAATAGCCCTCTCATAAATAATAGTTACTCTTATAAATAATAGTCCCCATTATCACTAATAGCCCCCTTTATAAATAAGCCCACTTAACAATTATACCCCTCTTATAAATAGTTCCCCTCTCATAAATAATAGCTCCCCCTTATAATGGATGCCTTATATATAATAATTCCCCCCTTATAAATAATAGCCCGTCTTATAAATAATAGTTAACCCTTATAATAGCCCCCTCATATTTAAGTTTCCCAATTATATATAGTAACTCACCTTTATATATAATAGTTCCTTCCTTATAAATAAGAGCCCCCTTATATATAATAGTTCTACGTTATACATTCGGACTGAAGGGCCTTAGGCCCACCAGATGAACTTGTTCTGGGGTCACCCAACAGCTTCCTGCTAATAGCCTACACCACGGCTCCTTCACTGAAGTCTTACATATGTGCTGACTATCTGGTGTTACTCAGTATGTTCCCAGTATAGTCAGCCCCTATAGTACTGTGCAGGCTCCAATAACTCCATGGCCGGTTCATGCACAGTACTGTATGGGGAATGACATGGAGCACTACACGTATGTGCAAGATTATAGTGAGGGAGCTGTGATGCAGACATAGCACACAGGGCTGCCAGCAGGAATTTTGAGCACCCCCCCACAGTATAATGCTCCACATGGTATATAATGCTCCACAGTATAAAATGCTCCCCTGAGCACTCCACAGTTTCCCCACATGGTATATAATACTTCACTGTGGCCCCACACAGTATAAAATGCTCCCATGAGCCCCCCATACTGGCCCCACATGGTATATAAGGCTCCACACAGTATAATACTCCACAGTGGCCCACACAGTATACTACCTCTTATTGGCCCCAGATAGTACAATATGCTCCCCAGCAGCCCCACACAATATAATATGCTCCATACAGTATAATATGCACCCACCAGTGCCCCCCCAGTATAATGCTCCACAATGGCCTAACACAGTATAAAATGCTCCACAATGGCCTCGACACAGTATAATATACTCCCCAGAGGGGTTCCCCCAGTATAATGCTCCACAGTGGTCCCCCATAGTATAATATGATGCCCACAGTCCCCCCAGTATAATGCTCTACAATGGCCCCACAGAGTATACTATAATCCCGAAAAGCCCCACACAATATAATACACTCCACAGTGGCCCCACACAGTATAACAGGCTCCCCACACTGCCCCTTCCCCCCAGTTTAAAGCTCCAGAGTGGCCCATAGTATAATATGCTCCCCAGAGGGCCCCCACTAGTATTATGCTCCACAGTGCCTCCCCAGTATTTTGCTCCACAGTGGCCCCATGCAATATATTATGCTCCCCAGAGCGTCCCCCCAGTATAATGTTCCACAGTAGGCCCCACGCAGTATAATATGCTCCCCAGAGGGCCCCCTAGTATAATATTTCTTAGTTCCCCCCCCAAAAAAATGCCCCACAGTGGCGTCACACAATATAATATGCTCTGCTGATGGCCCCCCCAAAATTATGCTCCACAGTGACCCCACTCAGTATAACATACTCCAGAATGGCCTCCACAAAGTATAATATACTGCCCTAGAGAGGTTACCCCAGTATAATGCTCCACAGTGGCCCAAAACAGTATAATATGCTATCCAGAGGGCTCCCCCCAGTATAATAATGCTCCATAGTGGCCCAAAACAGTATAATATGCTATCCAGAGGGCTCCCCGCAGTATAATAATGCTCCACAGTGGCCCAAAACAGTATAATATACTGGAGAGCATATTATACTGTGTGGGGCCACCGTGGAGCATTATACTGGGGGGGCCTCTGGAGAGCATATTATACTGTTTTGGGCCACTCTGGAGCATTATACTGGGGGGCCCCTCTGGATAGCATATTATACTGTTTGGGGCCACTGTGGAGCATTATACTGGGGAGGAGTCCCTCTGGAGTGCATGTTATATTCTGTGGGGCCTCTATGGAGTATTATAAAGTGGAGGGGCTCTGGAGAGCATGTTATATTCTGTGGGGCCACTTTGGAGCATTATGCTGAGGGGGCCCCTCTGGAGAGCTAATGCTCAAAAGTAACCCCACAGAATATAACATGCTCTCCAGAGGCCCCCCCCCCACATTATAATGCTCCACAGAATATAACATGCTATCCAGAGGGTCCCCTCCCCAGTATAATGTTCTACAGGGACCCCTCACAGTATAACATGCTATCCAGAGAGGGCCCCCTCCCCAGTATAATGTTCCACAGTGGCCCTACAGACTCCGTCAGTGCTATTATTAAATTATACTCTGGGGTCTCTTCAGACATCAGAATATAATAAGCGAAGGCCCGGGGGGAGGTAAGGGAAAATAACAAACAGTTATACTTACCTTGCCTTGCCTTACCTCTCCTGGGCTTCCTCGCGCTGCTCCGCTATACCCAGCGGCGACTGCTTCCTCTTCTCTGCGGCTGACGTCACGCGTTGTGGATGTCACCGCTGAGCCCTGTGATTGGGCCTCAGCGATTACGTGAGGCAGGCTGTCAGGACACCCCACGTGACCGTTGTGGCCAGGCCTCAGCGGTGATGTCCGGAACGCCAGAAGATGACATCGGACGCATGGACAGGTGAGTAAAAATGTTTGTTATTTTTACTCACCTCGGAACGGGGCCCTGCGGCACATGAAGCTGGGTCCCTTTCTGTTATCTATATGGCCGGGCCTGACTCCGGGATCCGGAGTCATCAGGCTCCGGATCCCGGGGGCCCCTTTTGGGGCGGGGCCCTGGGCAATTGCCCAGTTTGCCCCCCCCCCCCCCTAACGCTGGCCCTGGTCCTACGGTGGGAGTAGCTGATTCTGAGCAAGCAGCCACGAGGGGCTGCTTGCGTAAGCCGAGTTAATTTCATCTCAGCTGAAAACTGAAGGACAAGCTATAGACACACAATTCTCGGTCAGACATGTTAACCCAGGTTGTTTGACATTGTTTTAGTACATCCTTATCAAGGAATTCAAGGGATGTAAGCTTCTTCTGCTAAATGCATCTTTATGATTTTGAGAAAAGCAAGCTAAAATTTAAAGAGACATCACATTTTCATAACACTATGTAATTAGAACATCGCTCATCATGACTGGTCTCCAGGAGAACAAAAAGTGCCAGAGCTTAACAGGGATATGCCAGCCTCTCCTGAACCTATGTGATTAAGAAGTTGGTTCTAGTCTCCATGGAAACTGAATGTGTCATGATCGCACGGTTGGTTTACATGTTTATCTTATAAGATACATTCATGTTACTTTACTGAAATGGATATGTTTGTTTTTTTTCAAGTTGGATATTGTGTAATGTTTATAACATTGGGATCTTATCTTATTCATCCATGCCATAAAGTATTACAACAGGCAGTGGTGATTCCCAGCCATTTATAAAAGTACTAAAGTGGTGGGTTGAGCTCACTGTGCAAATGTACTGAACAGGACACTGTCTACCTTTAATTCTGTCTTTCAATCCAAAATGAAGAGTATATGCAAAGAAGAAAGTAATTTTCATGTTTCTATTACGTTTTCCCTACATTTTTAGACTCCAGTCCTGGTTTTGGCTTCAAAATACAGTAGAATAGATGGTGATACATCTGGTATACATCATTCATTACCACAAGTGCTCTACAGTGCTTCTACAATAAGTGTATACGCATGGTATACATCATCTGTTACCACGAGTGTGCTGCAGCTCTTTCACAATAAGTGTATTTATATACTGGCCTCTATTCTAGCCATACAAGATGCAAAAGTGTCTTGTAACCTAGACAACCGACCTTGTTCCTGTCTATCAATTGGTTTCACTCAATCAGCGCATTAGCACATGGCGACCAGTGCAGGTAAGGTATAATAAGCTCTCTATATCCAAGAGCTGGTGGCTTAATATTTCAGTACCAGTGCCCACCATTAGGGCACCGGGAATTGCAGTTTTCACTGCATATCTGCTTAGGGGTTTATCTATTGTATGATCTCTCCTGAGGAACCCCTGTTATAATTACATGGGAGAAACATGTAGAAAGTAACACCACTATATGCATATGCTGGATGATGGGCTTAGCACCGACTGTCTATTCACACTAACTGCATGGACAGTGGTACATGTATTCAAAGAATAGAGGCACTATTGCAGCATTCCAGAGTGCTCCTGATTATAATGTGTTTGTTTTTGTGCCTCTGGATTATGTTTGTATGTCCTGTCTATATGTTATGTGTTATATGTGTTATATAATTTGTTATGCAGGTCTCCCTTGTATATTTTCCCTGTGGTTCCCCCCTTGTTCAAACCCCTGTAGTTGGACAGCCCTGGCCTATCACAGGCCATTGAGCAGGGTCTGGGAGACTTAGGTCTCCTGGGAAACCGTTACAAACTCATTGTAGAGTGTGTTAGCAGAGTGTGTAGTTGGAGTCGAAGTATGCCAACACTGTGCACTGAGGCCTCGCGGTTCCTGTTCACCCCCTGAGGAGAAAGATTCAAGCCCAAGATTCTATTTGAAACAGCCCTGAGACAGGGAATTCCAACTGTCTACACTTTGGGCATTGTGCCAGAAGGAGTAGTGGAGTCCATTGACAGGAGGTGTTATCCCAGCACCTTCTACAAAGTAACCAGACCCCTGTCAGGACTATCCTGGAGTACAGCCCCCAGTATCTGCTTGCTGGAGGAGGCTGAGGAGTGGAGTTAGTTTTGGAGTGGAGTACAGCACTAGAGCCTTAACATCACTGGGCATCCTCCCAAGACAAAGGCTAGGGGATTTGAATACTGGGAAACTACAGCCTCCATTTGGAAGCTGCTGGTTTTATTGTTCAGTTGCTGAATAAAAATAATAATAATAATGCATTTTATTTATATAGCGTTTATACATTATTGTGATAGCGGTTACTTTCCTTACACATAAATAAAGCTCTATGAGCCATCACCAGCTGTGTCCTTTAACATGCAGATGGTGCCTGGACATATAAAGTGACAATCTGATATGGAATCATATCCTGTGGGGTAACGCGGGTGTGTGAACAGAGGAGTGTTCGTTTTAGGGAAAACTAACTGCAGAAGGGTTTAAATTAGGAATTGTGATAGGCCTGTATGAAAAGATGTGTCTTTAGTTTGCACTTGAAGCTGTAGAATTTGAGTGTTAAGCTGATTGTGCAGGGTAGAGCATTCCAGAGAAGTGGTGCAACTCGGGAGAAGTCTTGGATACGGGAGTGGGAGGTTCTGACAATAGAGGATGTTAGTCTTAGGTCATTGAGTTAATGGAGAACACGGGTTGGGCGATAGACAGAGATGAGGGAGGAAATGTAGGGAGGTGCAACATTATGGAGAGCCTTGTGAATGAGGGTGATAAGTTTATATTGCATTCTGTATTGAATAGGCAGCCAATGTAGTGACTGACACAGATCGGAGTCATCGCTGATGCGTCTAGACTGATAGATGAGCCTGGCCGCCACATTCAGAATAGATTGTAGAAGGGAGAGTTTAGTAAGGGGAAGACCGATTAGTAAGGAGTTACAGAAGTCAAGGCGAGAGTGAATCAGGGTGACAATAAGTGTTTTTACTGTATCTGTGGTAAGGAAAGGGTGGATTCTGGAGATTTTTTTTGAGGTGGAGATGACATGAGCATGCGAGTGACTGGATATGGGGGTGAAGGAAAGGTCTGAGTCAAACATAACCCCGAGGCAGCGGGCATGCTGCCTAGGAGTTATAGTAAGGCTGGAGACTGCAATGGAGATATCAGGGACAGATCCATTAGATGGTGGAAACAGCAGTAGTTCAGTCTTTGAGAGATTCAGTTTCAGATAAAATGATGACATGATATTTGAGACAGCAGAGAGACAGTCACTGGTGTTCTGTATTAGTGCAGGGGTGATGTCACAGGATGACGTATTTAATTGGGTGTCATCAGCATAAAGATGGTACCGGAAGCCAAATCTGGTGATGGTTTGTCCAATGGGGGCTGTGTAGAAAGAGAACAGCAGGGGGCCCAGGACCAATCCCTGAGGAACCCCAACTGAGAGGGGAAGAGACAGAGCCTGCAAATGATACACTGAAAGTGTGGTCTGAGAGATAAGAGGAAAACTAGGAGAGCACGATGTCCATGAGGCTGACGGAACGGAGCATAGTGAGGAGGAGTTGATGGTCAACAGTGTCAAATGCTGAACAGTGCTGAAGTAAAGTTCAACCTGTTTCAACTGCACAACTGCCTTCCTGAGTCGTTCCTACATCACCATCATGGCCCTTCCAAACACCATCACACTGGCTCAGAGTAGAGAGGTCCCCTCTCCAACTGGAAGTTCCCCAGGGGAAACTACTACTACCTCCATCATGTAGTATAGCAGGCCCCCTCATCGGTGTCTGGCCTAGGAACAGAGCTGGGGAGTGTGATTGAGAGTGCTCGGCCTAACCGGTGGCACAGCATCTGCCACTACTACTCCCATCCTTTGGTTCCCTCCATCAGGGCTGCGGCACTACCAGCAGCTATTTGTATCGGCTACTGATGGGTAGCATGCCCTTGTTAAAAACTCGGTATGAACTCTGTTTTTCCACTGGCTATATGAAGCAACAGGCATGAAGAGCTTGTTTGTCCGTTGAAGTGGAAAGCATGATATCAGCCACACAGGTACTCTGGGGGAGTCTCGTTTAGGACATTAGTATACCCACGGCTTGACGAAGTGTTCATACACATGCTGTAGCTATATTGGAGAGAATCCCTGATATATTGGGGAATTAAATATCTACGTTGTTACATGCGCCCTAGAGATATATTTGCCCTATAGCTACATTATTTTGACACCTAAGAAGGCGGATGGACTAATATAGATTCCATTATTTTATATACCGTTTGGGGGTATTATTTCACTGCTATATAGCAGAAAGTACTTTTTTGGTGTTATTTTAATTATAATAATAAAAGTTATATTTTATTGGGCCATCATTTTCAGACACTTGTTTCTATATAAAAGTAAAATGAATTCTTTGAAAAAAAGAAGGGATATAAAATAAGCTAGTGATGGATCTCCTTCATTTTTAGGATCTGTGTGCAACTCCCATTCTTTTAAATTGACTGTATTAATGTTATTTTATGAACTGTGCAGACATTCACAGTATTATATGTTTTTTTCTAAATACTATAAATATAGCTATGTCCACATTCAACTGTTCTCCAATTTGAAAAGCTTTAATTCACCCTTCTCCACTGGGTGGTCGCACATAGACACTAATAGAATAAGTAACATATCACTTTGTGATAACTTGTCACTAAACTATGTTGTGGAGAAAAGCAGCTTAACTTGTGTGGTACACGTATCTGAAGTGCCCATACATGAGGACAGACAATGGAGGAAGCATCTGTATATTGGGCACAATTGTTTATACTGCAGCAAATTAAACAGTATCAGAGTGTAGAGTATAAAATTAAAGCTAGATAATAGAAAAACATTATAAACTAAATAAGAGATTAAAGAATGTAAGGGATATGTTTACACTTTTTTTTTATCTTAAAACATTTTGGACTTAAAAGTCAAAAGTATGATTTAGGTCAGTTGTACCAACACAGGTTTTAAATAAGAATCCTTTTAACACCTCAGGCATTATACTGTAAATTCTGCTCCATTTTAAGGTCTATTGAGTAGTTAATAATGGATTGTATTAAATCAGAATTACACACAAGCCTGGCAGCTAACGTTTTCTTTTTTTCCTTTCAACTGAAGCAATGCACAAATAATTTTTTATTATTAGCACCGGAATAAAGGAATTTAGTTTAAAGGATTGAGCATCATTAGGAGAAGGATGCATACAAACACTTTACTCAGGAGAGTTAAAAATAAAGTCATGCTGTAGGGTTTTTAGATGAGTGGATTTGTGAAAAAAGTAGAATATAAAAAGTATCCTCCAGCTGTTTATTGTATCAAATACAAATATCCTTCCTATGTATAAATAGCCTTGTTTGTGATTCTGTTTGGTGCATCAGTGTTTCTTTCAGAAGTGTTATACCAAAAAATATATATTGCATTTATCATATATATGGATATATAACTTGTTTTGGGCTTTCTTTATCAAAAGTGTCAGAAACAAATAAACTGACATTCTTGATTACCAACTAGTCATTGTACAGCTTTCTTTTTTTTCTAACAGTGTACAAAATAAAACCAGGGTTCATATAATTGATTAATTAGATTTTAGTAACTTTTCAACTTATTTGTGGAGGAATTCAAAAACCTTACAATTTTGCCACTGTATACACATTTTTACCAATATTTATTGTGCTAAAAAAGTAACAAGTTAACTCTACTTTTACAGGCCCATACAACTTGATCATTACCAAATGTGTTTTTGTACTTTTGCACAATAATTAGTGTTGGCATATCAGTTTACAACAAACCAGATTCGACTCGAATATTCCAGTTTGAAATTCATCTCAGACAAACTAAAGTGGCCATCGCGGCATGATTTGTAGAAAATTACTATACTTTGGGGTCTCTTCAGACCCCTGAGTATGATTGGTGTATGCCCAAGGGAGGTGTAAAAAATAAAAGTTATACAGTTATACTCTACTCACTTTTTGTTACCTCTCTCGGGCCTCCTCGTGGCATCTGGTGATCTGTGTCTTCCTTCCCCGGGGGCCCCGGCCCTTTTTGTTGTGGTGTGGCCCGGTTCCCCACTAAGGGGGGGGGGGGGGGGGGGGGGGGGGGGGGGGCGGGGGGGGGGGGGGGCGGGGGGGGGCGGGGGTCGAGGAGGGGGGGCGGGGGGGTTTGTTGGGGTTTTTGGGGGTGGGGGGGGGGGGGGGGGGGGGGGGGGGTGGTTTGGTCTCCGCAACCAGAAATGAACGCACACGCGGTAGTTCAAGAAAAGAATATATATTTACTATAAGTTAATAAAGGCTATTTGAAGGTAAAATGACAGGGATAAAGACAAGCAAAATATACAATATAGCATGAACAATTTCAAGGCAAATTCTGCAATGGTTTCTACTTTTACTCTGTCCAATTCTGCAGTATGGACACTGAATGAACAATATACTCAAAACTATCCCTAACTGACCCTGACATCACATTTGGGTGCACCCCCTTTTCCCCAGTGGTCCAGGTGGACCGCTTACAGTCTGTAGAAGCGCGCGGTGGGGCCCAAAGTCGTTCCTTTCTTTTATAGCGAAACGTCCTCTCCTCACGGTTATCAGGATCTTGGGAGAAATGAAGTCCTCTTTAACAGGGAAACCCAATGAATGCAATGTAATCCAACAGCAGATTCCACTCAGCACACTGACAGTCCTGCCGAATCCATACACTGAGCTGGGATGTAAGCCGGGGTTTAGCAGGTGCTGTCCAGTACATCAACAGCACTGCGAGTCTCTATCTGTGGTATCCATATACACAGTCACAATGTCAGTCTCACTGATCAGCCACTGAGCACAGTTCCTTTCACGTGGACTCACTAGTCCTGTTGTCTCTTTACACTCTGTTTGTCTCTGGACCAAGATACAGCTTAGCTGTACAGAAAAATCTCCACACCAGTTCAATACAACACTTCCTAAGATGGCTGCTGCTCTCTGTCTCGTCACTTCCTGCTTCTCTGCTCACATTCTGTCTGCAGAACAGGCAAGCTGACATAAAAGGGGGGGGGAAGTCACTCCAGCATCATGTCACAATTACAATGGCTGCTGTCTTAAAGGAACAGAATCACAGAAATACATTCAACATTAACAGTTTATACAGACAAATAAAGCTTAGGACAACATTGGCTGTCTCTTACATATTCCCCCCCACTTTAAGATTGGCAGTCCCTGCCTATGACTGTATATCCAGAGGGTTGTACTTTTATGCACAGGGTGGTAGTATACCGATGTATGGCAGGCCAAACAAACTCATCCTGCGCATACCGAACAGGGGGAATACCAGCATTTGGCCTAGTGGTCCGTCTGAGGACCGGTGGTATATTATGGGGTGCTGCAGCTATGGGCTGAGAAGGACCAGCGGATTCCGCACCAGAGGGGGCACAGGCCGGAGATACAGTAGTCACAGGTGGAACATCCCCAGGAGCAGGGATCGGCCAACAATCATCCTCCTCGTCTGAGGCCCATTCCGCACCTCCATTCTCTGACTGTGGGAGCTCATTCACATTGGCAAGCCCATCATGATTTGTCCCTTCAGAATGACACAGGCGCAACATATTTCGGTGAAGTACTCGAACACAATCGGTTCCTTCTTTCTGGACCTGGTACACTGGCCCATTCGCATACTTGCGGCCAACAACACGATACGGCAAAGCCTCCCATCGGCTTTCCAATTTCCCTTGGGGTTTCTTGACACGAACTAGCACCAGGTCGCCTGGTTGCAATGGTGCTTCTTGCACTGGGGTCTTATCAGGATGGGGATGTTCTTGCAGGCGCTGCCGCACCAATCGATGGATCGTCTCAAGTCTCTGCCGGTGCGCCCGCACCCAAGAGGTTGGATCCCTCGGAGGGAACCCATCCACATCATCCAACTGTAATTCTCCTACACTTCGCCCAGACCGCCCAAAGAGAAGTGTATAAGGAGAGTACCCCGTTGTAGAATGGACCTGATTGTTATAGGCCCACACCATTTCAGACAAGAACTGAGGCCACTGTAACTTCTTGTCTTCCTCCAGAGTCCGCAGCATCTGTAGCAGAGTTCTGTTGAATCTTTCACAGGCCCCATTTCCCTGAGGGTGGTATGGAGTCGTGTGCGACTTCTTTATCCCGTAGATACGTTGAACTTCTTTCATTACGTGTCCCTCAAAGCAGGCACCCTGGTCGGAGTGGATGCGTTTAGGGCACCCATATACTCGAATGAAATCTTGGCACAGAGCACGAGCTGCTGACTCAGCTGTCTGGTCCTTGGTGGCGGTTACCACCGCAAATTTGGTGAAGTGATCCACCATTACGAGGCAATACTGGTGTCCGCTATTGGATGGGCCCACCATTAGATAGTCTATCATGACGATTTCTAAAGGTTCCTGGGTCACGATGGTTTGCAGGGGAGCTCTCTGTTCTATTGCCTTATGGATCTCACAAGTTCGACAGCTGCGGCATACTTCTTCGACCATTTGACGAAGACCAGGGCAGTAAATCAGTCGCTGTAACCAACGAAAGGTCTTCTCATGACCAAAATGTCCATTCTTATTATGAGCCTCAACTGTCAACGAGCGAGCCAGTTCACTAGGCACCACAATTTGGTATCGAATGTCGATCTCAGAAGGTAAATAGACCTTTCGGCATAGCACTCCATTTTTCATCTCCAACTTTTCCCACTGACTCAGAACAGATAATATCTCACGTGTCAGTCGTTCTCTTTCCTCTCTACAGGGCTTCTGGCCTTTCTCAACACACTTGATCATCTGTGCCAGCCCCTCATGGGTCTGTTGTATCTGTGCCCATTCCTGTCGTGAGGGACCAAAGAAAGGAGCCATTTCAGTCCCCTCCATCTCAAACTGATTAGTGGCGGTCAAGGCCTGTGAAAATCTGCTGAAGTCGGGCACCTCCACATGCTCCAACTCATGATCCACGTCTACTGTGGGGGTCTGGGCGGTTACCCTAGAAAGCCCGTCAGCATTCTGGTTCTCTGTCTTGGACCGATACTTAATGCGGTAATTGAACTTAGTCATTCGGGCTATCCACCTCTGCTCTAACGCCCCGAGCTTGGCATTTTCCAGGTGAGCTAGTGGGTTGTTGTCAGTCAGTACTAAAACTTCAGCACCGGTCAAATATTCAGAGAATTTCTCGGTCATGGCCCATACCAGTGCCAACAGCTCCAACTTAAATGAACTATAATTCTCGGGGTTTCTTTCAGAATCTCTCAAAGACCGGCTGCCGTACGCTATGACCCTCTCCTGGCCATCCTGAAGCTGGGAAAGCACTGCTCCAAGACCATACAGGCTTGCATCCGTATACAGCTGGAACGGCAAGTGGTAATCAGCATATGCCAAGATTGGGGCTGTTGTCAGTGCATCCTTTAATGCCTGGAAGGCTTGTTCCTGTTCAGGTCCCCACTTCACGGACCGGTTCTTTGGACCACCGGATGTGCCTCGTAGGAGAGCATTAAGTGGTGCTGCTACCTTGGCGAAATCCTTAATAAACCGTCGATAGTAACCGGCTACTCCAAGGAACGCCCTCACTTCTCGCAGGGTAGTCGGTATTGGCCAATCTTGAACAGCCGCTATCTTGTCTCTTGATGGTCTCACCCCTTCTCCTGATACGCGGTGACCCAAGTAATCAATTTCAGATTGGAACAACCGACATTTACTGGGTTTCAATTTGAGCCCATGTTCCCGCAATCTTCGAAATACTTGCCCCAACTGGTGGAGATGGTCTTCAAAGGTCGCAGAATACACTATAATGTCATCCAAGTAGATGAGAGTGAACTCAAAGTTGAAGTCACCGAGACATTTCTCCATCAACCGCTGAAACGTTCCGGGTGCATTTGTCAACCCGAAGGGCATCCGGTTAAATTCGTATAGTCCCATGGGCAAGATGAATGCCGTCTTCTCCTTGTCTTTTGTGGCCATCGGCACCTGCCAATACCCACTAGCCAGATCTAGTGAGGAGAAGTACCGGGCTCTCCCCAGCGCTGAGAGGGACTCCTCAATCCGTGGCAAGGGGTAGGAATCTCGTACGGTGCAAGCGTTTAACTTCCGATAGTCTACGCAAAATCGGATGGACCCATCTTTTTTTCTTACTAACACCACAGGAGCTGCCCAGGGACTCTGGCTTTCTTGGATGATCCCACCCTGTAGCATCTTAGCTAACAGTTCTTTTACTTCCTGATACAACTGTGGAGGAATTTGTCGGTAGCGCTCTCTAATTGGAGGGGTGTCTCCTGTGGGAATCTCATGGTAGATCCCTGTGGTACATCCAAAATCTTCAGCATACCGTGAAAAGGCGGCTCGGTTCTCCCACAACAGTTCATCTACCTTCTGCACACATTCCAGAGAACATGAACTTGCATCCATCTTCATCTGTTCTCGAATTGCACGGCCATTCCATTCAGAGGTGGGTTCCTCATCTTCTCCCATGGACACAGTTACGGTCCACTCATCCCTTTCAGTCGGCTTCAGCTGCATTGGAGTTACTTTCCTTACTTCCTCCGGAGTCACATAGATGTTAGCCAGCTGCCTCCCTGGGGTCAGGTCCACACTCTGGTCCTGAGTGTTTACACATCGAAGTGGTACTCTTCCATTGCGAACTATTGCCAAGGAACGGGCCACTAGCGGATCAACACCTCCTTCGGCTGCCTGCAGTGGTTCTACCAACACAGCTATGCCCTCTAGTTTCCGACAGGTGCCTACGGGCATAGACACTATTGTCTCCCGACTGGGTGGCAGTGTAACTTTTGTATGCAAAGGAACTGAAATTCGAGCCAGAGGACGCTGCGCATCCGAACTTTTCTGTAAGCCACATGTCCGGATCAGCCGCTGGAAAGCTGTTTGAGTAGGCCGATGGGTGGTGGTTTCTTTCCAATAACCGTGACCTTTCTTTTCAAAGAGGATCTGATCTAATTCTTTTAACACATTCATCCCCAAAATGACAGGGACCTTTACTTCATGTGACTCCTGTACCACCACAATGCCTTTCCTACCCAGATCTTGGCCACATACCCGGACATTCATCCAGGCCACTCCCACGACTGGAACTGGTAACTGGTTAGCTGCGACCACTCGTACGAATGTATGGGGATCATATTTCACATGTTGCTGGAAGTACCGTTCATAACAGTCTCTACTCAAGGTCGTTACTTGGGAACCCGTGTCAATCATCCCGGTAACCGGAATACCCTCCATTTCCACCTGTATAACAGGACTTGCAGCGATCAGGTCATCATTAGGGCATTCTCCCCACATAGTCTCCTTGTCAGTCTCCCCTACTACACGCCCTACAGCAGCAGGGGACTTCAGTTTAACGGCGGTCTCTCATAAGTTTGTCGCTGCTCTGGACATCTAGCAGCAACGTGGCCCATCCGTCCACACTCCCAGCAGCGTATCTCCCGTCGTTCTGGCCATCTGTTTGGGCCCCTTCGGTAAGCCCCTTCGATTTCTCCTGAGCACTGCATTAACTGATTTGGACCCCTTCGGTAGGTCCTATCCTCATCCCTCCAGCGGGGTGGTGGGTGATTCTGATTTTCTGGGTATGGACGGCTCACCCTTTCACCTCCAGTTTTCTGGAAGTCTGCAATTTTCATAGAATGTTCATCACAACGGGTGTGCAAGTGTTCCATTTGCTCTTGCAGTTTCTGCATTACTGTGAGAATTTCTTTAACCGTCCCCTTTTCTACTGTCTCTGAGCCAGAACTAGCCCCCTGTGACAAAGTAACTCCAACTGCGGTCTGGGGCTTCGGGAACATACTATTGGCACGGGAGATGGCCTCTACCTGTACATCATGGAATCTAGCATCAGTCTCTCGTCGTATAAAATCCTGCATAGTCACAGTTAAACTGCCGTCACGTATCCCCAGGACAAACTGGTCACGGAGAGTCCGATCAGGGTTACAGAAGGCTGGCGAGCCCCCTCTTTCCTTCACTTGAATATCTCGGAGCAGTTCTTGTAGGGCATTTGCATATTGGGGAAGGCTTTCATTCTCCTGTTGTACCCTCTGGAAGAACCGAGCCTGCAGAGACCCCAGCAATGCAGTTTCTCCATAAATGGTTTCTAGAATCTGGACTACTTGCTCAAATGTCTGCCTTTGTTCAAATGGCCTCAATATCACCGTGGTCTTAGCATCCCCTTGTAATGTCAATATTGCTAGCTCTACTAGTACTTCTGGTGCGGTCTGGTACATTCGCTGTATCATTCGTATCTGTTCCACCCACATACTCACTGACATATTATTGCCATCAAATTTAGCTAACTGACTCATTATAGCCCCTGCTGGCATTCTTCCTCCAGCACCATTCTCCCGAACGGGTGCGTCACCGTCCATTCTGGTAAGCGGATCCTGCCGACTACGCCAATTTGTGAACCGAGAGCAAGGCAGGTGGTTTGGTCTCCGCAACCAGAAATGAACGCACACGCGGTAGTTCAAGAAAAGAATATATATTTACTATAAGTTAATAAAGGCTATTTGAAGGTAAAATGACAGGGATAAAGACAAGCAAAATATACAATATAGCATGAACAATTTCAAGGCAAATTCTGCAATGGTTTCTACTTTTACTCTGTCCAATTCTGCAGTATGGACACTGAATGAACAATATACTCAAAACTATCCCTAACTGACCCTGACATCACATTTGGGTGCACCCCCTTTTCCCCAGTGGTCCAGGTGGACCGCTTACAGTCTGTAGAAGCGCGCGGTGGGGCCCAAAGTCGTTCCTTTCTTTTATAGCGAAACGTCCTCTCCTCACGGTTATCAGGATCTTGGGAGAAATGAAGTCCTCTTTAACAGGGAAACCCAATGAATGCAATGTAATCCAACAGCAGATTCCACTCAGCACACTGACAGTCCTGCCGAATCCATACACTGAGCTGGGATGTAAGCCGGGGTTTAGCAGGTGCTGTCCAGTACATCAACAGCACTGCGAGTCTCTATCTGTGGTATCCATATACACAGTCACAATGTCAGTCTCACTGATCAGCCACTGAGCACAGTTCCTTTCACGTGGACTCACTAGTCCTGTTGTCTCTTTACACTCTGTTTGTCTCTGGACCAAGATACAGCTTAGCTGTACAGAAAAATCTCCACACCAGTTCAATACAACACTTCCTAAGATGGCTGCTGCTCTCTGTCTCGTCACTTCCTGCTTCTCTGCTCACATTCTGTCTGCAGAACAGGCAAGCTGACATAAAAGGGGGGAAGTCACCTCCAGCATCATGTCACAATTACAATGGCTGCTGTCTTAAAGGAACAGAATCACAGAAATACATTCAACATTAACAGTTTAAAAAAAAAAATAAAGCTTAGGGCAACATTGGCTGTCTCTTACAATTTTTTCCCCCCAAAAAAAAAAGACCCCGCCCCCCGGGCCCCCCAAGGGGCCCCCAAAAAAAAGAAGAAGAAGATTATTTTTTTTTTTTTTTTTTTCCTCCTCTTTTCTCCTTTTTTTTTTTTTTTTTTTTTTTATGTGGCGCGGGGGCAGTATAATAATTTCATATCCAGTTCTATCTGAACAAATTCGGACCAAACCAAACCAGAGGATCGCTTCGTCCAAACACCAAACAAAACGAATCTTCAGATGTTTACCCATCCTTAAAGATGTTGTCCAGCCTAATTTATTTTTTTAATTAGGCTGGGGGAGGTGAAAAGAATAAAGAAAAAGCATACTCACCTGTCCCCTGTGCTCTGGTGTCCTTCCAGCACGGTTTGGTCCTGCAGCTCGGCTGTCTTCTTTTGCCATAAGTTCTCACCAGCTATGATGTCCCGTGTCTCTTCCACTGAGGCAATGATTGGCCTCAGTGGTCACGTGACCACTGAGGTTGATCAGCGGCCTCAACAGCCTAAGGAAAGGACCCGGAGATGTCACAGGTAGTGATGTCCCATATCCTTCGCTGAGGCTACTGATTGGCCTCAGTGGTCAAGTGCAGCTGGGATTTCCACCAGAAGAAAACAACAGAGCTGCAGGACTGGACCGTGCTGGGAGACACAATATATATATAGATATATATATATATATATATCTATATATATATATATATATTCTGGACAATCCCTTTAACAATAACAATAATAATAATAAGTTTTATTTTTTGTTGCTGTATTATGAGGTCCATAACTTTCTTAAGTCTCCCTTCAACATATTTATATAAGGATCTGTTTTTTAGTAGCAGTATCTTTTGTTACCATTCTACAATTTTGGGGTGCATTTAGAAGTACTGGATTTTTATACAACACCAATTCCAAAAAAATGAAAAAGAAAATGATGGCAGCAACACATGTACAAAAAGTTGGGACAGGGTTAACAGCCTGTGATAGAAAGTGGTGCTAACAAAAAAACAGCTGGAGGATTAACTTTTAACACATGACTTTGTATAAAAAGAGTGGCAGATTCACTCAGAAAAAAGAAAAAAAAGTGAAAAAAAAATTAACAATTTCAGAAAATTGTAAAATTGCAAATTAGTAAAGTTTTATTTATTTCAGAATGGTGCTATTCAAAAATACAAATTGCCATGCCAAAACAACCCTTCATACATGTATTCTAACAGAAAAATAAGAAAATACCCCAAGTACATTAAGGCTGAGTCCCCACTCTGCGGAAATGCAGCTTTTTTTTTTATTGCAGATTCTGCTGCAGTTTTAAGGCCAAAGCTAGGAGTGGATTGAGCAGAATAAAGAAGTATAAGTGCTTACTATATATTTCTCATTCCTTTTGTAGCCATTCTTGGCTTTGGCTCAAAAAATGCATCAAAATCTGCAACAATAAAAGCTGCGTTTCCGCAAAGTGGGGCTTCAGCTTTATTTCACCAATGGTAGATACAGAAACTGTGGAGACCCTGATGGCATTCCCTCCAGGCATTCTTACACATCCTGAAGGTCAAAGAAGCCACCAATCAACCACTGCCTGAAGCCACTGGACTGTTGCTTTTGCCACAAAACACTGCAAGAACATATCAGAGATTAATAATTAAAATACACAATGTAAATTTTGTTTAGTTTTGAACATACATGTGAAAATATTGAATGCATGATAATCAAGATATCTGCAATTTTTTTTAAATCCCTTTATTGAGAACTTAAGACAAACCATTAAAACCAAACAAAGGCAAAAAAGCTATATATATATATATATGCAAAAAGATAAACAAAGGCAAGAGAAAGCATACTGTGTGCCAGTATACATAATGAAATTCACAGGCAAAATTGCAAATTACACTCCTCCATACCCTGAGGCCAGAGAAGTCACTGAACATTACCAGGCAGGACCAATCACATCCCGACATTACTGGACTGCTACTTCTGTCACAGAACACTGCAAAAATATATCATTGTTTAATAATCAAAAAACACATTGTAAATGTTTAGTTTTATACACAAGTGTGGAAAAAACGAATGCATAAGAAACAAGGTATCTGAAAATTTCTATTATTATATGGCAAGTTGAAATCTGGAACATTAGGAAGCAAAGGTTTGTTTTCATTTAAATAAATGAAAAACAAGGACTCACAAGCAATTACTTAGATTTGTTTTATTTTTTTTAAGTGAACTTAATAACACTAAATGCTAATAGTTGTACTTTCTTCAGAAATAAGGAATTACACAGTAGACTACAAAGCAGAGAATATAGCTACAAACTTTAAAAAAATATAGCATATAATTACAGAAAATTCTGTACAATTTTCATAAGCAGTAGTGCAGGATTGTGTGGGGGATGTTAGTCTTTTATAAGAGAATTTAATATAATCATGGAGCACACATAGACTTTAATGTTACTTGTATTTCTATGATCTCTGTTTGAGCCTATTTGCAGAATAACAAAGCCTAACAATCTCTTGCCCTGGAGCTCTTTTTCATAATATCTTTTCCTGCTCTTTGACCTAATAATCATTAAAGTTCCATCTAAAATGAATTTAAAACTACTGTAATTTTATGTGATTATATTGATCACATTATGAGTAGAATTCACAAGTGTAATATTTCCTTTAAGTGCTTTACAAAAATCAATATCTTGAGTTCATGCATTATTTATGACTACAAGGTGGCCATTTTTATTGTAACAGCAGGACATTTTTGTACTAAAACCTCAATTCAATTGACAAAATAGCATAAAGTAAATTATGAACAAGTAGTTTCTTCATTATTTGGTTTAGAGCCCAAAATCATACTAATCAAAAGAGAGAAGGTGATTCATTACTGAGAATCAGTTCATAGAATGGAGTGTTTTTGTTCATATTTTAGCTTCTTTACAACTAGATTAGTTTAATTTACTGAAGTATAGTGCAATCTCATGACTTTCATATCCAAACAAAGTAAATGTTTGTTTGGATACATCTTTGTTCTCCAAATGAAACCGTTTTATTTGCTCTGCAAAATAAAAAGCTAAAGAGTAAAGTATGTATAAAATAAATAATCGTTGATTGTAATGTCAATCTGTATTCCCTTAGTCCAGACAGCAGCACAATATGGGGTATCTCTGCCCCTGTGTGTTGTTTAGGACAGGTGGAACCTTTAATTAGCACCAAAAAGGTGCCTCCTACTGGCCCTATAAGAGGGCACCAGAGACCTCCCTCCACTGTGTAAATTATAAAGTAACAGGAAACAAGCTTCTAGGGAGGGAAGCCTTGTGCTGCTGTCTGGACTAAGGGAATACAGATTGACATTACAATCAACGATTCCCCTTACGTCCGACAGCAGCACAATATGGGGAGATAGCAAGTAATTCCCCTAGGGAGGGTTTCCTCGCTTTACAATGTCAAGGACTGACTGACCAAAGGCAGTTGTCTGGAAACTGCGGATGTCCAATGATAATGTTTAACAAAAGGTCAACTGAGATGACTATTGTTGCATAGTTGTGTCACAGAAGAAGCTTGAGAGTAGATTATATGGGATAATCAGCATTTACTTCTTAGAACATGAGGTAAACAGCATCAAAACCTTAACACAGCAAAACTTGAAAGTAAAAAGGACCTTTTACAATAGAGAGATAAAAAGCAAGGTACAGCAAGTCTCACATAGCATACCATTACACTCTATTCAGCATATAACACTAATAACATCGCCATCTACTGTCAGATAGATGTAAACTTCTCCTGCAAACAAATAAGTCTATCTGTTGCATATATATGTATATAGTATATACCAACACCCTTTCTCAACAGTAAGAACTTATTCAGTTAAATATAATCTCTTCATCAGTCTCTGGTGTCTTTCAGCACTCAACGCCTTTGTGAAAATATCTGCTGTCATATCTTCAGTTGGGCAGTATTCTAAATTCAGAATTCCTTGTTCCTGATGATCCCGTAAGAAATGAAACTTCACATCAATGTGTTTAGTTCTGGGATTAACTCTTTCCATCTGAGCAAGAACAAGACATCCTTGATTGTCTTCATGTAACGTTGTTGGTCCTAACTGTTGTTGTCCTAAGTCTGTTAGTAGTTGTCTTAACCAAAGAACTTCTTGACTCGCATGAGCGGCGGCTACATATTCTGCTTCTGTAGACGATAGTGTTACTATAGATTGTTTTTTACTAGTCCAACTAATTGGTCCACCCGAGAGTAAGAAAAGATAGCCACTGGTAGATTTTCTATCAATTGGATCTCTAGACCAGTCTGCATCAACATATCCAGTTAAAACGCATTCATCACTTGCAGGTAGTTTCAGTTTAACGTTGCTAGTTCCTTTCAGATAACGTATTACTCTCTTTACAGCTTTCCAATCCATTTCATTGGGGTTTGACACTTTTCTGCTCAAAATTCCTACTGCTGCTGCAATGTCTGGCCTTGTAACAGTTGCTAAATATAGTAATTTTCCCATTGCTTTTCTGTATAGCTCATTATCTGGTAACATATTTTGTTCACTTTTAATTTCCTTCAGATAATTAGTTTCCATTGGAGACTTTACTGGTTTCGCATCTTTCAGTCCAAATGTTTCTATTATATCTTTGATCATGTGATTTTGGTTAAGTTGGAAACTCCCATCTTCTTCTCTTTCTCTCTGTATCCCTAGGTAATGCTTCACATTTCCCAGATCTTTGATCTCAAAGTGTTGATCCAAAATTTTCCGTATTTCGGCTTCATCCCTTTCTCTTTCAAAACAAACTAAAATATCATCAACATATATCAGTACATAGATCCATCTGTCATCTAGTTTCTTTGTGTATAGACAGGGATCCGCTTTGCTTCTTAGAAAATGTTCATTTATGAGCACTTCAGTGATTTTATCATTCCACGCTTTAGCGTATATACTTTTCTGTAGCTTACAAACCATGTTTGGTTTCTCTTTATCTTTGAATCCTGGAGGTTGTTCCATGTAAATTTCTTCTGTTAAATCTCCATTCAGAAATGCTGTCTTTACATCCAGATGTTTCAATTCCATTCCTTTAGTAGCTGCAACCGCAAGCAAAGTTCTGATTGTAGTATGCTTGACAACCGGAGCAAATGTTTCATCATAGTCTTCTCCGTATTTTTGAGAATAACCTTTAGCTACGAGTCTTGCTCGGTATTGTTCAGCGGTGCCATCTGTTTGGTATTTAACTTTAAAAACCCATTTACATCCTATAGCTTTTCTCCCTTTTGGTAATTCTGTCAGTGTCCATGTCTTTGAATCATGCATGGATTTCATTTCTGTTTCTGTAGCCTTTATCCACTTATTGGCCTCTTCTTCTGAAAGTTGAGATATATCCTCCCAAGATTTAGGTTCATATACTTTATTTGTACTTGCCTTGTATGAAAGACGTACAGGTGGTTTTCCTTTGTTTTCTCTCATTGAACGTCTTGGTTCTGTGTCTGTCTGTAGTTCTATCTCTTCACTTTCAGTATTTTGAACTTTATCAATTTCAACTTCTTTTTCATCAGATGTTCCTGCACTTATATCACTGTTGTCTCTCTCATTTCTCATTTCCAGTGATGTCATAATGTTATCATTTAGATCTTCAATGAATGTTACACTGTTACTCACCGTAACTCTGTCTTTTTTAGGATCTAGGATTCTGTATCCTTTGCAGTTGTCACTATATCCAACAAATATTCCTTCTATGGCTCTGTTTTGAAGTTTGGAGCGTTTCTCTTCTGGAACAAAAACAAAAGCTTTGCAACCAAAAACTCTTAAATGATTCACACTTGGTTTCTTACCATGCCACAGTTCATATGGGGTTTTTTCCAGTTTTCTTGAAAAAAGTCTATTTTGCAGATAAGTAGCTGTCATTGCTGCTTCACCCCAGTATTTCTCTGGTAGTTTGGAATCTGTTAGCATGCATCTTATCATTTCAGTCAGAGTTCTGTTTTTCCTTTCTGCTACGCCATTTTGTTCAGGGGTGTATGGAACAGTTTTGTGATACTCTATTCCATTCTGTCTTAAATAGTTCTCTATTTGGTGTCCTGTGAATTCACCTCCATTATCACTTCTAATGATGATTGGCTTCCTCTGAAACTTATTATACGACTTTGACACGTATTCTTCTAATTTACTGAAAACTTCACTTTTGTTCTTTATTAAGTACGTGACTGTGTATCTTGAGTAGTCATCTATAAAAGTCACCATATATCTATTACCTCCTGATGTGGTTACTTTCATGGGTCCACATACATCAGTATGCACCAAGTCAAGTGGTTTTGTGCCTTTTGTTTCACTCTCTTTAGGTATACACACTCTTGTAGCTTTAGATTTTATACAACATTCACATCTTACAATAATTGAGCAATCAGATATCAACAGATCTTTTGTCAAATTTTTGTTCTGTAATGCCATGATACTCTCAGGATGTCTGTGTCCTAAGCGTCTATGCCACATGTGAATACAATTCTTGTGATCATGTGTACATAACTTCATCTGTTCCTTTAATGTGTCTAGATGATATAATTGTTCACCTGCTTTTACATTTATTATTATCTTGTCTCCTGCTAGGATTGTACATTCATCATCTTTGAATTTTACAGTAAGTCCTTTAGCTGTTAGACGTTTTACAGATAATAGTCCTCCATCTAGTCCTGGAACATATAACACATCCTTTACTAGTATCTTTGAATTATGCCCAAATTTATCAGAATAGATTAGCATTCCTTGTCCAGTACCTTCCGCGGTTATTTTGCTCCCATCTGCAAGGTAAATAGCTTCCTTCTTATTTAGATCAAGTTCAGTAAAGAAGCTCTTATTACTTGTCATGTGACTTGTTGCTCCTGAGTCAATATACCAACTCATTGCTAACCTTTTATCGGTTACTTTAAATGTACCATTCCAGTGATCTGCATGTGGGTTAGATATTGTGCTTTTCACCTTCTGTTTACTTTCTTTATGGTATAACTTCTGTTCTGCTTTCCATATAGTACAGTCTTTCTTTAAATGTCCCTTTTTCTTCCATCTGAAACATTCTCTTGTTTCTGTTTTATAGGTCCTCTTATCTGTAATTTTAAGAGCATTTACACTGTCCTTTTCTGTGGAATCATTTGTTTGTTCTTTCCTTCTCTGGTATTCATCTATGAGTCGTATTTTTACAAACTCTAGTGTAATGTCTGCTTCAGGTCTTGTTTCTAGTGCATTTATCAAAGCAGTGTATGAATCCGGCAAGCTACACAATAATATTGCTGCTACATGACTTTCTTTAATATCTTCACCAACTGATCTCAGCTGTGTTATCACTTCCATCATGGAGTTTATGTGCTCCTGCATGTCTTCCTGTGCACTTAATCTCATCTTGTAAAGTTTCCTTAGCAGAAACAATTTGTGATTTAAGCTGGATCTTTCATGTAACTTTCTCAATGCTTCCCACATTCCCTTTGCTGTATTCTCATTCCTTATGTGGATTAACTGATCATCTTCCACTAATAAGCTGATAGTAGCTCTTGCTTGTCTGTTTTTCTTATCCCATGTCTCATTATTATCATTGGGTCTATCTGTAGTGATTACATCCCATAAATCATCTTTAGACAATAACATCTCCACTTTGAACTTCCATAACTGATAGTTCTCATTGTTCAGCTTAGCTACTGTAAGTCTGAGTTCTGAATTGCTGGTCATTTTAACTTGTCTTACTTGTTTGGAGAGAATTGTTCTGAAGAATCCTTTTGCATTCACTGGGTCTTTTTGTCTTCTATGCCTGGGCCCATAACCTGTTGCATAGTTGTGTCACAGAAGAAGCTTGAGAGTAGATTATATGGGATAATCAGCATTTACTTCTTAGAACATGAGGTAAACAGCATCAAAACCTTAACACAGCAAAACTTGAAAGTAAAAAGGACCTTTTACAATAGAGAGATAAAAAGCAAGGTACAGCAAGTCTCACATAGCATACCATTACACTCTATTCAGCATATAACACTAATAACATCGCCATCTACTGTCAGATAGATGTAAACTTCTCCTGCAAACAAATAAGTCTATCTGTTGCATATATATGTATATAGTATATACCAACAACTATGAGGCAGCCGCACAAATCTGGTCCAATGGTAAGGACCGATACTCAGCCAAAGAAGTCGACAACCCAGGTCGAGTGGCCGTAGAAAAACTGGAGGGAAAAACCCCCAAAAAAAAAAAAAAAATTAAATTCCCCCCCTTTCCCTTGTGAATAAGGAGGCGTGGAAGCCCCCCCCCCCCCTTTTTTCCCCCCCAAAAAAATTTTTTTGCCTTCCCCTCTTTTTTGGGTTTGTGTTAAAAAAAAAAAAAAACAAACAACCCTTCCCCCCCATCCAAACACATTAGGTGTTTCAAGTTTAGAGGAATTTTTCCTCCTAAGCGCATCGCCATTACGTGATGCAGAAGATGACATCTGAAACATCAAACAGCCACGTGACACTGAAACAGGGAAGACGCCAAGCATTGCAAAAAAACCCAAGGGAAGATCGCCAACCATTGCCAACCACCGAGGGCTTTTTTTTTTTTTTTTTTGAATCGGTCACTTGAAGAGAGAAAAAAACCGTCAGAAAAAAAAAACAGCCACCGCAACCCGCAGCAGAGGAGCTAGAAGCCACTAACTCAACAAATAAAGGACTGCATTCAGACCTTTTAAATGTAATCCAGCAGCGAGGGGAGGAAGCCAGCAAAGAAACATTTATACAGCACCAAAACAAGTCAAACGCCATAATGGAACATAGAGGAGCATAAGCCTAAGCCAGAGGCTCAAAATACAAGCAGCAAAAATCAATTCTATATTTTGCCTTTAAATTTAAAATTTCCAAACTTACCACACTTTTTCCGAGAAAACCGGAAGTAGGGCACGGTGGTGCGCAAAGGCTTCCTTCCCCTGGGAACACGGGAATGGAGAAAAGTTCCGGCCGAGGAGGTTCCCCGCTTACTTCCGGGATCGCGCTGCCTGCAGATGGATGCCGGATAACGCTGCGCTGCGGTGCGAAGGCCCGAAGGACCGGAGGTTTTCTCTTTGGGACCGAGGTACCCCAAAAAGGTAAGCCAGGAGTAAATAAAACCCCTAGCAACGGGAGGTCACAAGAGACCTCCGTCCACCTGTTCCACACAGGACAGAAAAAAACACAGTGGAGGGAGGTCTCTTGTGCCCTCTTATAGGGCTAGTAGGAGGCACCTTTTTGGTGCTAATTAAAGGTTCCACCTGTCCTAAACAACACACAGGGGCAGAGATACCCCATATTGTGCTGCTGTTGGACGTAAGGGGAATATTAATAATGATAATAAGTGCTATAGCTAATAGTTATGCTATAATAACTATAGCCATAATAATGGGTAGTAGTATTTCATTAATACTTTCATAATATCATGGGTACAATAATTTACTTAAAAAATTATCAGAACAAATATTGTTTTACAAAGTTTATAAACTTAAGGTCCTTAAATGCTTTCTATTTATTTACTTGATCTTTAACAAATTAACATCTTTGATTATAAGCCCACACAATATGTTCAGCTTTTTTAAGCTCCAACTCACTCTCTAATAAAAATAGAACAGTAATTTTTTTTGGGTGAAACGTGCTTGAAACTAAAATGTGTTTCATAAATTTGGATTTCTTGAATATCCAAAACATTTTTCAACCTTTGGACACACACCATATTAACAATCTGTTGTTTTAGTTGGCTCAAAAGTGAACATTCTATTTTTTCTCAATTCCATATGCTTATATTCTCTACATGGGAGTTAACTTTTCTACAGCATATTGAATATCAAATATTTTCATTTTTAACTCCTTAACAACACAGCCTAAAAAGTACCTTAACCCCCCCTCCCCGCTGGAAGAATTTTTTCGATTTTCGTTTTTTGTTTTTGACGCCTCCCCTTCCAAACCCAATAACTATTTTATTTTTCCGTTTTCAGAGCCATATGAGGTCTTAATGTTTGTCGGACACATTTTTCTTCATAATGCTACCATTTATTATTCTGTACAATGTACTGAGCAGCTGGAAAAAAATTCAGAATGGGGTGGATTTGAAGAAAAAGTGCATTTGTGCAACTTTCTTACGGGCTTCATTTTTACGGCATTCAGTCATCTGTTTTCTATGTTTCGGTACCATTCCAGGGATACCAAATTTATATGGTTTTATTTACATTTTAACCCCTTAACAAAAATCTAAAATTGTGGCAAAAAGTTTTTTTCTAAAAGTCGCCATATTCTGACACCCGTAACGCATCTTTTTTTGTGGGGCCAAGTGTACTTTTTAGTTATACCATTTTGGGGAATTGCTATTGCTTTGATCACTTTTTATTCAAATTTTTATCAGAGGCGAAACAGTGAAAAAACGGCGGTTTGGCACTTTTGATTTTTTTTCCCCGCTACGTCGTTTACTGTACAGAAAAAATATTTTGATACATTTGTAGACTGGGCATTTTCAAACACAGGGATACCAAATGTGTATGTGTTTCACAGTATTTAAGTACTTTTATATGTGTTCTAGGGAAGGGGGGGGGGTGATATATTTTTAATTTTATCTTTTTTTTTTTTTTTTACATTTATTAGACCCCTAGGTCTTGAATCCCCAGGGGGTCTGATCACTAATGCAATGCATTACAATGCTAATGCATTGCAATGCATTGCAAAATAATGACACTTCTATTGCAGGCTGCATAGAGCCAGAGGGGTTAATGCACTAATGCGGGCATTAGCACCGGGTGTCTGCTATATAATAGAGCAGAAAACCTGGCGGCTATGGCGGCCCCTCAGCTCCCAAGCGGCTGCCATATTTAAATACCCGACATCCGCTGTACTATTACTATTACTATGACCAGGCCTCAGTTTTCAAATCTGACATTTGTCACTATGTTAACTTTAAGTTATCAAAGTGATTCTGAGAATGTCTTTTCATGACATATTGTACTTCGTGTCAGAAGTAAATTTTGGTCGATATAATTTATCTTTGATTGTGAAAAAATAGGAAATTTGGTGAACCGTTTCAGAATTTCACAGCAATTAATACAAAATGGAGGTCAAAATTACACTTTTCAATTTCTGTTACTAATAAATTCATCTAACCCTAGAATTTACACATTGTTGGGGATTACAAGGGACCTTGAGATATGTTGTTTAGTTTCTAATCAGGTAATCAATACGAGCTCGGAGAAAATCATAACACACAGACAGGTAGCGTGTAAAATGAGTTCTGTTTATTGAGAAGTCCCCTATCAGTTTATAAAGGAATCTTTTAGCTCTCCACCCAGAGCCAGTCATGCCATCTACAAGAATTGAAACTTAACCAGAGGACGTCATTTTCAGAGAAGTTTCTTGCATAGGAGAACAGGAGAATCTGACTGGTTTTATCAGATATCGGACAGTGCGGACATGATGCGTAGACCTTCGGCCACTCTTGAGGCCATCTTACTGAAGCAATAAATTACACAACAGAAGACAAAATGGATACCTAATTAGAAACAATACTGAGTTCCTAACAATTCCCCCATTTTTAGATATTGTCAATGTGAAATGACCAGCTGAAGTACTTCAGGGGTCTAATAGCTTCTGCTGGACTTATTCACCAGATTCCTTAAACCCGGGTTTCAAACAAGGCCAATTTATCTAAAGATCTGAGTCAGTAGGGGTCAGGTCGTCTTCTCCTGGAAGCTTGCTAAGTTTTTTACATATGCATTGTAAGAATCTAAATAAGCAATAGAAGCATATCAAATCAGGGTTATAGGTGCAGATCCAACAGTCCAACAGTCTTTAGGTTTTTTCTCAGGATCCATATCCTTATCCAGGACCTGGTGATGTTTAATCAGTTTATTGTCCCATTTGTCCTTAAGAACATCATTCAGTGGAGACACCACCATGACAACAAGGCTTACCTTGTAGTTTCACAGCTGTACTGGTTGTCAGCAGGACCTGGAAGGGACCGTCGGAATCGAGTCCCTTCTCACGTGTCTCTTTATCACCAACAATCTCTGGGTTGCAGCTTATGGGGTTACTCTGGGGACGATATGGGGTATGGAACACTTGCTGTATCCCCACAGCCTCCATTATTTCTCTCATTACCTGTCCTGTATAGTGAGTTCCATTATCACTTTGATGGTCTCAGGGATCCCATACCTGCACACTACGTCTCTGAATAGTCTATCTGCAGTTCCTTTTGCGGTGGCTTTCCACACCAGAAATGCCTCAGGCCATCCTGAAAAAAGATCAGTACACACAAGCACGTATTCATACCTTCACACCTTTGGTAACTGTATATAGTTAACCCGCAATCTCTGGAACAGGTACAAGGGCTTCGAGGTGTGTTTCAGAGAAACATTTTATTTTTTGGCCTATATTGTATTTGACACATGTTATGCAGGCTTACACGTATCTGACTGCAGTGATGCTAAAACCTGCAGCTACCCATCATCTGTTCACCAGGTCACACATGGCTATTTTTGAGTGGTGCACTTGAACTGCTTGAGGCATCATTGGGAACAATGCTCTTGGTAAACATACTCTCTTACCACTGGCCATCAGGACTTGTTCATACTTTTTTTCCCTTTTCTTGCTGCTCCCAAATCTTCTTTTCTCCTGGGCCGTTTTGGTCCTGCAGTGTTTTTAGAACCTGAAAAGAGAGCTGAGAGTTTTGGTCCAGTATAGTGACCACCTGTACTGAGGCATGTTCCCTAGGCTTGTTTGGTGGCAGCATCTGCCTACACGTTACCTCTACTTTCTTTTGTATCAGCCTTGGTGTGTTCCTTGACTTTGACTATACCCGCCTGTTCGGGTAGCAGCAGGGTCTCCATCAGTTTCTGAATAGCCTGGAAATCCTTTTAGGCTTAGCATTAACCACATAGATCGGACGATAGTCCTGCTATACCAAAAGCTGACCCTCAGCCATTTTACACTGTTTCAGTGACTGCTTTTAGTTCAGCTTTGTGAGCTGAAACCTGTGGGGTTCTGTAATGGTTCTGCTTGGTTTACCCTTGTTTTACCTCATGTTCAGTGACCATGGCATATCTGGTGTAGAATTTGCCATCCTTCCCAAATCAAGAACCATCTACAAAAGAACTCAAAATCAGGGTTAGCAATAGCAATGACCAAACCCAATAGTTTCTTGTTATACAATCATGTTGCTCTATATTGTCAGCAGAGCAACAGAAGCCTTAAATAAGGGATCAAGTCGATCCCCTGATCAACATAACAAAAATTATAAACAAAATACTTTACAGAATAGCAGATATGTGAGTGACTTCTAACTCACTAAGTCAGCACTGAAACAAAAGAATGTCTCTTTTTTTTTCTTTCCTCAAAAACATTGTTACATGACAGTCTGTGCTACATCTACTTTTTTGATTAAACAACATACACATACTTGATCACAAATTTGCTAATTTGGGACACCTTGTTCATTTTCTAAGTCTCCATGACAGTCTTTCTACAATGAGGGGCAGTCCTGATTCATTGGGTCATGGTTCATAACAAAATAACACAAAATGCAACAGATTTTACTGTCTACATCTAAGGCAGGTCCAACCTGCTGCAATCCTCTTTGCGTTCTCAATTGACTTAAATCAACCCTTATTCACTTGGGACCATGGTGGGGTCATCCATGTTACCACAGGATAAAGACCAGCTCTTGGAGGATGCAGGAGTGGTTGGGGAGCTCCACATGCTGCACAAATTTCTCTCCAATTAGGGTTTTGTTGACCGCAATTTTTGCAGGTCCAACCTTCTAGACTGTTTGCTGGTGTTTTCTCTGGGTACTTAGGAAATTTCACTACGTTCGATTGCTCTTTCTGAATCACTTTCTTCGACTCCTTCTGACTAGAGTCACTTTTCTCTTTTTTTCCCCTACTATTCTCATCATCAAAGCACTCATAATAGTATTTATTACCTACTTCTGTCTCTCTACACCCCACCCTCCTTTCTGCACTTCTTCTGACACCTTCTGCCACATATGTGCATCCATCTGTTTTCCCGTGGTCTCTTAACCTCTGTGTTGTCTCACTATCTTATCTCACTTTCCTGTCACCTCTTCATTGCATCAGAATCCTCCTTCTAATAAATTTCCTTGCAAACCAGATTATAAATTTTATAATCAGCTAGATAATACATAAACACATAGATACAGTTGTGCTAAAAAGTGTGCATATCCCAGCAGATTTTTTGTTTTTTTGGTCTTTTTTCAGAGAATATGAATGATAACACAAAAACTTTTTCTCCGCTCATAGTTAGTGGTTGGTTGAAGCCATTTATTGTCAAACTTCCGTGTTTTCTCTTTTTAAATCATAATGACAACCAAAAACATCAAAATGACCTTGTTCAAAAGTTCACATACCCCAGTTCTTAATACCGTGTATTGCACCTTCTAACATCAATGACAGCTTGAAGTATTTTGTGGTAGTTGTGGATGAGGCTCTTTATTTTTTCAGATGGCCATTCTTCTTGGCAAAAAGTCTCCAGTTCCTGTAAATTCCTGGGCTGTCTTGCATGTACTGCGCGCTTGAGATCTCCCCATCTTTCTTCAACTTTGACCAAGTTTCCTGTGCCTTTGAAGCTCACACATTCCCACATCATCAGTGATCCACCTCTGTGCTTTACAGTAGGAATGGTGTTCCTTTCATCATAGGCCTTGTTGACACCTCTCCAAATGTAATGTTTATGGTTGTGGCCAAAAAGTTCTATTTTTGTCTCATCACTCCAAATTACCTAGTTCCAGAAGTTTTGAGGCTTGACTCTGTGCTGTTTGGCGTATTGAAGGCGAGATTCTTTGTGGCTTTCTTTTGGCAACTCGACCATGCAGCCCATTTTTCTTCAAGTGCCTCCTTATTGTGCATCTTGAAACAGCCACATCGATAGTTTTCAGAGAGCCCTGTATTTCAGCTGATGTTATGTGTGGGTTTTTCTTTGCATCCCGAACAATTTTCCAGGCAGTTGTGGCTAAAATTTTGGTGGTTTGGTTTCTGGGCATGTTATCAGGCCAAAATCACCAGTGTATGTGAACTTTTGAACAGGGTCATTTTGATGTTTTTGGTTGCCATTATGATTTAAAAAGAGAAAACACAGACGTTTGAAAATAAATGTCTTCAACCAACCACTAACCATGAGCGGAGAAAAAGTTTTTGTGTTATCATTCATATTCTCTGAAAAAAAGGCCAAAAAAACAAAAAATCTGCTGGGGTATGTAAAATTTTTAGCACAACTGTACATAAACACAACAATAATATTCAGAATATTCCCATAAAACATCTATCTAATCCCTTTGTGCCTTGAATTCTTGCACTAGGGACTAGCTACTAGACTAAAGATCCTCAAACCCCGGTGCGGGTTGCTCTGGTGATGGAGAGTGAATGTGCCCTCTCTCTCTCCGTGTCTGGGTATATCCACGCTGTGGAGATCCAGAATCTTTCACTGTCACCTTTTTGTTCTTATAGTGGTTATGTTATTCACATAATATAGTACAAGATATTACAAGATATTACAAGACATAACTTCATATGTTTGAATATTTTCCTAAACACATTGTCATTATACCTTACTTTTCACTTTCTTTTCCATTTATGTTGGCTGTGATTATTTCCCATTTTGTCTTTCCTCTTGTGTGTTTCTGCTCCTTTACCTCTAAGACTTCCTCAGTGCAATATAAACTGTATCTTAGAAGCAAAACAAATAGCACTAAAAAAAAAAAAGATTTTTTTTTGTTTTAAATTTAACTTTTAATAATGATAAAAAATATTAGAGATTTTTTTTTTTTCTCTCTGTATTAATGGATTAGTTTCCAATATACAAAACCAGGGGGTCTGAATGACTCTATTTCATTTACATCATTTAGATGTTGAATATATTGTTCAATTATTAGAGAGAATTTTTTATTTTTTTTTCTCTGTATCAATGGATTTTGGACCTTTTTGAAAGCCGATTGTGCCTTTCTGTAAATAGATATTGTGGTTCATATGAATAAATGAATAAATATTATGTCTGGCTTCTCTTCCCGTCTTCTATGTAATACATCGTTCCACTATACCTTGTTGACTCTACGATGTCTGTCCTTACATATATTGGTGGGATTTGTTTACATCATATAGGTTGTTTAACTATATCTTTTTTATGCGCGACATATTCCTTGCTATCCCGCTTATAATTTAACAGCGGTTCATGTCATTACACTCTCGGCGAACGAGCCCTCCCCTTGGACGAGCCTCCAAAGGGGTGAGACCAGCTTAACACTGTGATTGGTTGGTGGTATGATGTCAGAGTCGGGGGGCGTTACCGAGGGCTGTGGCATTTGGTATATTAGACCCGCTGCTCTCAGTGAACAGCGTCGGCTTCATACTAATACCGGTGTCCACCTTCAGGACATCGGGAACTGCAGTTTTAACTGCATTATTCAAATCTATCAGCTTAGTATTTGAATTATTCTCCTGATGAACCCATAAAACTCTGGGGGAAACACGTAGAGATTGAATTCCTAATATTGATGGCGTCGATATGTCTATATTATATATAGACGCTACCGGTGAGTGCATTCTGCCCTAAGTGATCAGCATATATCAGATAGTGACCCTAGGAAAGATCTACCGTGGGTTATATAGCGATTAGCTAATGTTTGGGCATAAAACTAGCCTCACATAGCTATACAGGACATTGCACTCTATATTACCATGGTGAACATTTTGCTTGAGGTTGTGATCTTTTATTTTCCTTAGATCACATTGTTATTTGCGCCCATGGTGTGCAGACTTCATATAACTATTACTGACACATTAATAGAAGTCTGCGTTACTAACACTGCGTGACATTTTGCTCACTTATTGGCATTAGGTTCAGTTATATCATTATCTTTCATCTTTGCCACCAATTACAGGAATTGCTAAGCTTTATTTATCCATTATGGTTTTTATACAGTCATATGAAAAAGTTTGGGCACCCCTATTAATCTTAATCATTTTTAGTTCTAAATATTTGGGTGTTTGCAACAGCCATTTCAATTTGATATATATAATAACTGATGGACAGTAATATTTCAGGATTGAAATGAGGTTTATTATACTAACAGAAAATGTGCAATATGCATTAAACCAAAATTTGACCGGTGCAAAAGTATGGGCACCTCAACAGAAAAGTGACATTAATATTTAGTAGATCCTCCTTTTGCAAAAATAACAGCCTCTAGTTGCTTCCTGTAGCTTTTAATCAGTTCCTGGATCCTGGATGAAGGTATTTTTGACCATTCCTCTTTGCAAAACAATTCCAGTTCATTTAAGTTTGATGGTCGCCGAGCATGGACAGCCCGCTTCAAATTATCCCACAGATGTTCAATGATATTCAGGTCTGGGGACTGGGATGGCCATTCCAGAACATTGTAATTGTTCCTCTGCATGAATGCCTGAGTAGATTTGGAGCTGTGTTTTGGATCATTGTCTTGCTGAATATCCATCCCCGGCGTAACTTCAAATTCGTCACTGATTCTTGTACATTATTCTCAAGAATCTGCTGATACTGAGTTGAATCCATGCGAGCCTCAACTTTAACAAGATTCCCGGTGCCGGCATTGGCCACACAGCCCCCAAAGCATGATGGAACCTCCACCAGATTTTACAGTGGGTAGCAAGTGTTTTTCTTGGAATGCTGTGTTTTTTTGATGCCATGCATAACGCCTTTTTGTATGACCAAACAACTCAATCTTTGTTTCATCAGTCCACAGGACCTTCTTCCAAAATGAAGCTGGCTTGTCCAAATGTGCTTTTGCATACCTCAGGCGACTCTGTTTGTGGCGTGCTTTCAGAAACGGCTTCTTTCGCATCCCTCTCCCATACAGCTTCTCCTTGTGCAAAGTGTGCTGTATTGTTGACCAATGCACAGTGACACCATCTGCAGCAAGATGATGCTGCAGCTCTTTGGAGGTGGTCTGTGGATTGTCCTTGACTGTTCTCACCATTCTTCTTCTCTGCCTTTCTGATATTTTTCTTGGCCTTCCACTTCTGGGCTTAACAAGAACTGTCCCTGTGGTCTTCCATTTCCTTACTATGTTCCTCACAGTGGAAACTGACAGGTTAAATCTCTGAGACAACTTTTTGTATCCTTCCCCTGAACAACTATATTGAACAATCTTTGTTTTCAGATCATTTGAGAGTTGTTTTGAGGAGCCCATGATGCCACTCTTCAGAGGAGATTCAAATAGGAGAACAACTTGCAATTGGCCACCTTAAATACCTTTTCTCATGATTGGATACACCTGGCTATGAAGTTCAAAGCTCAGTGAAGTTACAAAACCAATTTTGTGCTTCAGTAAGTCAGTAAAAAGTAGTTAGGAGTATTCAAATCAATACAATGATAAGGGTACCCAAATTTTTGCACCGGTCAAATTTTAGTTTAATGCATATTGCACATTTTCTGTTAGTACAATAAACCTCATTTCAATCCTGAAATATTACTGTGTCCATCAGTTATTAGATATATCAAATTGAAATGGCTGTTGCAAACACCCAAATATTTAGAACTAAAAATGATTAAGATTAATAGGGGTGCCCAAAATTTTTCATATGACTGTATATATTGAGCCGATACTCTTTCATACAAAAAGTGAATTATAAAAGGGTTCAGAGGCTGGGCATTTTCGTCTATTTATCCCTAAGAGGAATCACACTCCTTCCAATCATTGAATTGGGGTGGGACCATAAACACTGATATGCATGGACTTAGGTCCCATTAACCCTATATTTAATGGACACATTTACTCTTATAAATCTTGGGGACACAGTACGCTAGCCCTATACTATCCTTTTGATTGGATACATTATCTAGATGAACCTATAGATTGGGTTCAATTTGGATTTGAATTTTTTTTTTGTGTCTTATTCCGTTTTAAATATCATTATTAAAAGTTAAATTTTAAACAAAAAAATGTTTTTTTTTGGTGCTATTTGTTTTGCTTCTATTTTGTAGTTTGAGCACTATTGTACACGTGTTTTGTTTTGGTATAAACTGTATCTTATTCAAAAGAAACTATTTACCTATATACAGTGTATCCTCCTTCCCTCTGTCTTTGTCTTGCTCATTTTTCCTGTAAGACTTCCTCAATGCCTTTGGCACTGTATCTTACTCAAAGGAGACTTAAAAGATCAGTTAGAGAATTCCAGGGATCACTATTTCCCTTTGTCACGTGACTAATTATTTTCCACAAGATTCAAACGACAAATATGGTCAATACAATCAAACAACTCACCAGACCGACTTCAGCCCAATATCCATCTAATACTCAGACAACATATCGACCCTTATGGATTCTTTATGGACTCGAGGTAAATATAAGACAAGATTATATACCTACTTTAGTCTCGGACAGGACAACAGAGACTTCTCTAAAAAACACAGATCTCTTAGAATGGCAAGACAAAAGTTCTTAACGCACAGCACTGTGGATCTGTGGTTCCAAGAGCCTCCACCTTCCTCGCTAGGTCTGGGACTTCAGCAGGGTATCTTATCAAACCTCGAGCCCCACGTGCAGGGCGCCAGTTTTTTTGGGGATTACAAGGGACCCCGAGATATGTTGTTGAGTTTCTAATCAGGTAATCAATACGAGCTCGGAGAAAATCATAACACACAGTAATGTGTAAAATGAGTTCTGTTTCTTGAGAAGTCCCCTATCAGTTTATAAAGGAATCTTTTAGCTCTCCGCCCAGAGTCGGTCATGCAATCTACAAGAATTGAAACTTAACCAGAGGACGTCATTTTCAGAGAAAAAGTTTCTTGCATAGGAGAACAGGAGAATCTGACCGGTTTTATCTGATATCAGACAATGTGGACAGGATGCGTAGACCTTCGGCCACACAACAGAAGACAAAATGGATACCTAGTTAGAAACAATATTTAGTCCCTAACACGCATTGACAAGGGGTTAAAGGAGAAAATGCATTCCACAATCTGTTATTCAATTTCTCCCAAGCATGAACTCATCCCACATGAGAATGTAAACAGATGTATGAACACACAGTAGGGTAAAGAACGGAAAGAGTGATATTTTGCTGGAATCTATTTCAGGCACCATGTTGCTTTTGCAGAACCTCTGAAGTGTCAGAACAGTGGACCCCGCCAAAATGACCCCATTTTGTAAACTAGACCCTTCAAGGAATTTATCAAGGGGTATGGTGAGCACTTTGATCCTACAGGTGTTTCAAAGAATTTTTTTACCATTGAGACGTGAAAATGAATTTTGTTTTTTTTTAACAATAAAATGTCACTTTAGCCCAAAGTTTTTCATTTTCACAAGTGGTTAAATGATAACTTGCACCCCACATTTTGTTACACAATTTCTCCTTAACAAGAGGATACCCCATATGCGTTGGTACACTGATGTACGGACACATGGCAGCGCTCGGAACAAAAAGAGTGATAATTGGCTTTTGGAGGACAGATTTTGCTGGAATTTTCAAACACCATGTCCCATTTGCAGAGCCCCCAAGGTGCCCAATACGTTGTACTCACTTTGTGTCATCAGAGACATGCACTCCTAAAACTATTAAGTGGGCTATCCCGAGTACAAAAAAGTTGTGTGTGTGGGCGTAAATTTATTTTTGGGCACACAGCAGGGCTCAGAAGGAAAGGAGAACTGTGCTTTTTAGTTTTGTGGTATAGATTTAGAGAGACTTTCTGGACGCTATGTTATTTTTGCAGAGGTACCAGTAAACTGGAAACATAAGAAGTGACCCCATTTTGTAGTGGCAATTTTAGGGTCTTTGCAAATATGACATGGCATCCAAAAGCCAACAATGTAAATTTGCACTCCAAAAGCACATAGCCCTCCTTCACATCTGCGCCCTGCTGTGTGACCAAATAGCAGTTTATGCACACATGTATGACACTGTTGTATCCAGGGTAAGGTACTTAACAATGCCATATGTTGGTATAAACTGCTGTTTTTGCACAGCCGGGCACTGAAGAGAAGGAACGCTACTTGGTTTTGGGTGCACAGTTTGGTTTTGGGACGTCATGCTACTTTTGCAGACCTCCTGAATTGCCAGTCAAGTGGAATCCACAGACATGTGACCCCATTTTGGAAACTACTCCACTGAAGGGATTTATCAAGTGGTGTATTGAGCGTTTTTAACCCTTAAGTGTTGCATTAGTTTAATTTACAGAAATCAATGCACAGCTGATAATGACAAGTGAAAATTGCTATTTTTCCAGAGATACCTCATTTGAGTGCCCGATATGTTGTTCCAAGCTTGTGTCAGCAAAGACACACACTTCAAAAACTCCACACAAAAAATTATAAAAATATACAATTTATTAAATACAAAAATTCATAATACAATTACATAATAACAGGGGAGACAGAAAAATACACACGTGAACAAAATTGTTGGTACCCCTCGTTTAATGAAAGAAAAACTCACAATGGTCACAGAAATAACTTGAATCTGACAAAAGTAATAATATATAAAAGTTCTATGAAAATGAACAAATGAAAGTCAGACATTGCTTTTCAACCATGCTTCAACAGAATTTTTAAAAAAAGAAAACTCATGAAACAGGCCTGGACAGAAATGATGGTACCCTTAACATAAAATTTTGTTGCACAACCTTTTGAGGCAATCACTGCAATCAAACGATTCCTGTAACTGTCAATGAGACTTCTGCACCTCTCAACAGGTATTTTGGCCCACTCATCATGAGCAAACTGCTCCAGTTGTCTCGGGTTTGAAGGGTGCCTTTTCCAGATGGCATGTTTCAGCTCCTTCCAAAGATGCTCAATAGGATTTAGGTCAGGGCTCATAAAACGCCACTTCAGAATAGTCCAATGTTTTCCTCTTAGCCATTCTTGGGTGTTTTTAGCTGTGTGTATTGGGTCATTATCCTGTTGCAAGACCCATGACCTGCGACTGAGACCAACCTTTCTGACACTGGGCAGCACATTTCTCTCTAGAATCCCTTGATAGTCTTGAGATTTCATTGTACCCTGCACAGATTCAAGACACCCTGTGCCAGATGCAACAAAGCTGCCTCAGAACATAACAGAGCCTCCTCCATGTTTCACAGTAGGGACAGTGTTCTTTTCAAGATATGCTTCATTTTTCCGTCTGTGAACATAGAGCTGAGGTGCCTTGTCAAAAATTTCAATTTTTGTCTCATCTGTCCATAGGACATTCTCCCAGAAGCTTTGTGGCTTGTCAACATTTAGTTTGGGAAATTGCAGTCTGTCGAATTCAAGTTATTTCTGTAACCATTGCGGATTTTTCTTTCATTAAAGGAGGGGTATTAACAATTTTGTCCACGTGTTTTATATCCACATTAACTAATATCGTGGTGATGGAGGTACATATCATGCATTACATAGAAATTGGGGTGTAACCAATATCGATTGGCTCAGATGATATAGACCAAAGTAGGGACTAAAAAATACTGTATAAACACTGTTGTAATCAAATAAGCTTCTCAATAAGAAGGAAAGTAAATAAATAGTTAAGAAGTGTTCCCAAAAAGGTAGATATAACTAACCACAATGATACAATAAACATACAGAAAATAAGCAATCAGTCACTACATGTTTCAACAAGTAATAGGGCCCAGGTAACATCCGAAAAAGTGAAAATGGAGGAGACCTCACCACATACCAGGTTTAGAACTCGCCCCGATGCTCGTTTCGCCAAAAATGGCTTCATCAGGGGGTAGGGCAAAGATGGAATACCATCTTTTTTATAGGGGAATATCGCCCAGCTGCATACAATCATTGTAAAAGATAAAAAATTACCTGCTATTTATAAGCAAACACCGATGGCGTCTCATCATAGAAGGGAAATCTACTGCACATGTGCGAGAGCGGGGAAAGCAATGCAAGAGTAGATGTAAGCTAAACGATATAGTGTGACATTTCTCAAAGCTCACGCATGCGTAGAAGAGTGAAATAAACTAGGATGACAAGATGTGAATACTGCACATGCATACAGGAGAGAAAAGCACGCAAATATGGATAATGAGGTAAAATATAGCGTAACCTGTCCCCGCAGTCACACATGGGTAAATATACACAACCACTGAGGATCAAAAATGAGAGGCCATGCATACAACACTTAGATCAAATGGAAACTAGAATATTATAACAAATCCTGCTACATATATTGAAAAAGGAACAATTATATATATATATATATATATATATATATATAATTAATATGTATGGAATAGGAGGAAATAATCCATTAAAAGACTAATATGTGAATATAATATATAATTATAGAAATACTTGTTAAAATAGTGACATCATGTATCAGAAAAGGCATACAATATTTGAAAACACAAATGAGTGAAAGAAACAATCCAAAAAGTGAAAAAATAAAAGTGATGAGTGTGCAGTGCGATAAAAGTGCAAAAAAGTTATGATGTATATATTAATAAAACAGTAGCAGCTTTAACAAATATAAGGATTCAAGGAAAAATTTACATTTTCTACGGGTAGAAGATGGAAATGTTGAGTTTTTCACTTGGTAAGCATGTATCAGAAGATTAGAAGTGGACGAAATTCTCGAAAGGATGCCAATAAAATGTAAAAAAATATAAATATGGATAAGAAAAAAGACAAAGACAACAAATATTACTAAGACAATAAAAATATGTTAAAAAACAATCTTAGCCAAAAAAAATAAAATCATACGAGAAACCGCAGTGATCAATATAGAAGTAATGAAGAGAAAAAAAAACTGAAAAAATATATTAAAAAAATTTGATTAACCACTTCCATACCAGGCACATTTTCAAGTTTTTTGTATGTGTAGTTTTGGAGGGCTATAACATTTTTATCATTTGCGTTATTCAACTAATTTCTGTGTCTTTTTTCGGTGACACATAGGGCTTTATTTTTATGTTGGTTTTATTTTTGCATGTGTTTTAATTTTTTTTATATCTGGGAAAATATAAACAAAAGAGGAGGGAAAACGTGTCAGTTTTTCACTTTTCATTTTTTTTATTTAATAACACAAAGTGCTACTAAAAAAAACTTTATAAAATAGTTTTTCCTCTCTGTTACGGTAATTTTTATTTTTTATGGTGTAGTCGGGGGTGGGGATATAACCTGTAATAAGGGTGTTTTATTGGCGTATTATTTTATTTATTTATTTTTTTAATTATTTAATTTACATTTTTTTTACTTTTCTATACTTTTTTTTTAATTTTTTTTTTTTTTTACATTGTGTCCCCATAAGGTCATAATAGACCTTTGGGGACATCTGATTACTTTTTTTTTTTTCTGGAGGCTGATTTCCCCTGTAAATGGGGCTGGTACATTTAGCCCCAGTTGCAGGAGGAATACAGCCTCCTGCACGTTACTTTCACATAACTATAGAGCTGATCTGGGTCCTGTAGGTCCCAGCAGCCCTAACAAACGCTGATCCCAGTGGATCACATGACCGCCGGGTCGGAGGGGAGCTGCAAGATGGCGGTGCCCATAACGCTGTATACAGTGCTCATTGAGCGTTGTATACACAGCAATCGGGAAGGCAGGGACGGTAATAAACCTTCCTTGCCTTCACTCTGGGAGCTCTGGCTGAAGTTACAGCCGGCTCCCCGTTTCAGCAGCTGCACAATTTTGTGCAGTTGCTGAATTCCTTCTGGACGTATATAGTATATGGGCGGTACGGAAGTGGTTAAAAAATAAAATATTGTGGCTGTGAAATAATATCAAAAACAAAAACAATGAACTATGGAACCAATACTAATATGATTGGTAAAGAAAAACTATGCATACGGGGAACTGTGGACTACAAAAAAGGTACAAAGCTTATGTTTTCGACGTATTCTTAAAAAAAAATTGGAGGATCCTTACAAATGATTCGACATTATGCAAAATTGTTGGAAGACAGCCTATGTTAACTTACAGGAGGTCAGAAAACCTGAAAGACACATTGGTGCATAGTCACTATGTGCCAGGTCCGACTGCATTTATCTTTGGTGGACAGGGACCAAGTTTGGGTTGTTGTCCCTGTGGAAAGTGTGTGGTGTGTTGTAATATTGAATCCTCAACCCAATTCTGGAATTCGGATCGATCTTTAATTTATGAAATTCGCCACAGCCTCAACTGCCAATCTAATGGGATCATTTATTTTTCCTTGTGTCCTTGCGATCTTATATACGTAGGCTTGACCACACGTGAATTCAAGAGACTTGTTGGGAACACATCCTTGGAATTACAAGTGCAGTCAATATTGATGATATTACTACTCTAAAAACCATACCCAAACATTTCAAAATTCACCATAATTCAGATCCAACAGGTTTCAGAGTACAGGCCATTGGCCAGGTATTGGCTGGATCCAGAGCAGGCAAGTGGAAACAGCACCTAGCCCAGAAAGAAAGCAGATGGATATTCACTTTGGATACTGTTTCTCCTAAAGGTTTCAATGAAAATGTAAGCTTTGCCCCTTTTTTGTAGTCCACAGTTCCCCGAATTCATAGTAGTTCATTACCCATCATATTAGAATTGGTTCCAAAGTTCATTGTTTTTGTTTTTGATATTATTCCACAGCCACAATATTTTATTTTTTGATCAAATTTTTTTAATATTTTTTCATTTTTTTTTCTCTTCATTACTTCCATATTGATTGCTGCGGTTTCTTGTATAATTTTTCTCCTATAATTTTATTTTTTGTCTAAGATTTTTTTTAACATATTTTTATTATTGTCTGATTAATATTTGTTGTCTTTGTCTTTTTTCTTATCCATATTTAGTTTTTTTGACATTTTTTGGCATCCATTTGAGAATTTTGTCCACTTCTAATCTTCTGCTACATGTTTACCAGCTGAAAAACTCAACATTTCCATCTTCTACCCGTGGAAAATGTTAATTTTTTTCTTGAACCCTTTTATTTATTAAAGCTGCTACTGTTTTAATGGATTATTTCCTCCTATTCCATACATATTATTTATATATACTTATTATATATATACTTATTATTTATTTATATATACTTGTTCCTTTTTCAATATATGTAGCAGGATTTGTTATAATATTCTAGTTTCCATTTGATCTAAGTGTTGTATGTATGGCCTCTCATTTTTGATCTTCAGTGGTTGTGTATATTTATTTACCCATGTGTGACTGCGGGGACAGGTTACGCTATATTTCACCTCATTATCCATATTTGCGTGCTTCTCTCTCCTGCGTGCATGCTCAGTATTCACATCTTGTCATCCTAGTTATTTCACTCTTCTACTTTGATCTATAACATCTGAGCCAATTGATATTGGTTTCACCCCAATTTCTATGTAATGCATGATATGTACCTCAATCACCACGATATTAGTTAATATGGATATATTTTTCTGTCTCCCCTGTTATTATGCAATTGTAGTATGAATTTTTGTATTTTTTAAACTGTAAATTTCTATAACTTTTTGTGTGGAATTTTTCTTGCTATTTATCGTTATTTGATTGTACACTTTTTTCATTATATTTTGTTATTAGCCCTTTTTTGTGTTTTTACACTTCAAAAACTGCAAACGAGTATCCTGGGCAAAACAGCTTTTGGAGCGTTCATCTCTGGGCACAACATATTGTGCACTGAAATGAAGTATTCCTGGAAAAATTGCCATTCTACATCTTTCACCATCAGCTGCATATTCATTTCTGGAAAATAAATGAATGTAACACTTGGGGTTAAAAATGCCCACTCTACCCCTGGATAAATTCCTTCAGGGGTGTAGTTTTCAAAATGGGGTCACATGTCAGGGGATTCCAGTTAACTGGCATTTTAGGGCTCTGCTAAAGTGTCATTTCATCCAAAAACCAAATCTTCTAAATTTGTGCTCCAAAAACCAAAAAGCGCTCCTTCCCTTCTGTACCTGGCTGTGCCCAAACAGCAGTTTATACTCACATATGACATTAAGTACATTATCCTGGGTACAAAAGTGTCATACATGTGGGCATAAACTGCAGTTTGAGCACACAGCAGGGCACAGATGTGAAGTAGAGAAATGTGGATATTGGAATGCAAATTTCAATGTTTGGTATCTGGATGCCATGTCCTGTTTGCAGAGCCCCTGAGGTGCCAATAAAGTGGAATTTGAAAACTGCACCCCTCAAAGAATTTATCAGGGGGGTGTAGTGAGCATTAGTATCACAGACTAGAATGCACAGCGGATAGTGGAAAGTGAATATGTAAGCTGTGCAGAGTACATTGGAAACACCTGATTGCCTACTTTTTCCCCTGTAGCTCCTATGATTGGGGTGGGGAGGCTCACTCACTTCTAGTTTCTTTTCCCTCGCAAACTCTAAATTTGGAGTGTACCCTGATATATGCTCCCACAAATTATATATTACCATCCTGCCGCAGTTGTTTTACTGATTTGCAGATTTTGTCTTCACATTTTGCAAGCTGTATTTTTTTTATTTTTCTGGTGATGTAGCCTGTGAGAGTGTGAACCTAGAGGGCGCTGGAGAGCGACCCAAAAAAAGGTTTGAAAAGGTCCTCGACCGCACCCATACCTGGGGCTTCACTCCAGAGGGAGTACACACAGCAGGAGAGTGCTACTGGTGACCTGCGGGGAGCAGGTAGATGGTGGACCAGTTAGAGACAGATAGGTGGTCTGTCCCAAGATGACTAGATTCCACAACGGACTTGGTTAAGCTCAGTGTGAGCCAGACTGTTGAGGAGAAACCTCAGCAAAGCTTCTTGCCCCCAGAAGTTAGTCAGGGCTCAAGAAGTGAGGTATTGACCTGTATGCGGGCTAGGCTGTTTTGATATTTTTGTTCCAGTTTACTTTTACAAGCTGAATAAAGCCATTTCTTTTGGATTGCCATTACCAGCTCTGTGGTTTATTTGGCACCCAGCGCCACAAACACCTCTGTAAAGTCCAGGAAGCTGCTACCTTTGAAGCTAAACTACCCCCAATTGTCACAAGCCATATGAGGACTGTTTTTTTGCGGCATGAGATTCATTCTTTAATGACACCATTTTGGGGTGCCTAAAACTTATAATATAATACATTTTATTAACTCTTTTTTTAGTGAATTAACCACTTCAATACCAGATGCTTTACTCCCCTTCCAGACCAGACACATTTTCAGGTTTTTTGTATGTGCGGTTTTGAGGGCTGTAACATTTTTATCATATGCGTTATTCAACTAATTTCTGCATCTTTTTTCGGTGACACATAAGGCTTTATTTTTATGTTGTTTTTATTTTTGCATGATTTCTCCTGTAACTGGGGCTGGTACATTTAGCCCCAGTTGCAGGAGGAATACAGCCTCCTGCCCATTACTATATAGCTGAACTGGGTCCTGTAGGACCCAGCAGCTTTAACACATGCTGATCCCGGTGGATCACATGACTGCCAGGTCAGAGGGCAGTCGCTCTGCCTTCCCTGCCTTCTCTCTGGGAGCTCCAGCTGAAGTTACAGCCGGCACCTTGTTTCAGCAGCTGCACGATTTCTCTTATGCTATCTCTCTCTATCAATTACTTAATTAAATCAAAGTCTTTGTTTCCAGTCCTAAGTGCACTACACTTCCCCAGAATCCTCATACTGTATTATCTGTGTATTATTTCCTATCTATCTGACTGAGATACTCCTATTTCTCTAATCGATACCCACAAAATTTGGGGAACGATCCAAGGACATTTTGTACTGCCTATGAGTCATCAATGACCTCTGGCTTATAGTCTTTATGATTGACTGTCCCCTATTATACGAGCTGCTTGTAAACTTAAATCTGCCTGATCTCCATGATTTTGTTATCATTCTTTACTGATTTCTCCAACCTTTTGCCATTTTAGCCAGTTTGTTTGAATTGAACCACACAAAGTTGGGTTTCTTTTGAATACAAAGTTTTTGCAAAGTTCAGGTTGTATCTGGTTTGTTTAAAACCAGTTTACTCATCTCTAGTCCAAATTTTTGTATCACAATTTAAGGTTTTTTTTTATAAACACAGCAAGGTTTCATAACAAGTTATCACAATCACTTCCATCACTATCATTCCCTCACATAGGAGCTCCTATGCTCATGAGTGAACATTGCGCTTTTTACTTTCATTTTCCCCCAACCACTCTCCCCGACCCCTGATGTTCAGCTGTGGCTGCGCTAACCACTAGCGCTGGCTCAGCTGCTTATCTCCTCCATGTTTATTTGTTTTTCCCGCTCTCATCCCCCTTCCCACCTGACCTCCCTCTCTATCACGCAGGTGGCAGCGTTCCAAGCTACCCTGCACAGCACTGTATTTAACCCCTGCTTGAACAGACATGCAGCTGTTTTCTGCTTTCTTCCTCATTTATTCTAGTAAGCTAGTTTTTACATCCACACTATGTCCATCCTGGTTCTATGTATGCTTACACTTACTACTTCACCCAATATTTTATCAATTATGGTATCCTTATGCCCCTAGCCTTACAACATTAATGACTATAACTCCCCATAACTGTTATGTAGTCCTATTATACTGATATTTATCTATACCATCAAATATACCAATCTTGACCACAATTTACCATACTTCTTCTATTTGTTCACCATATTATTCCATTGATTTTGCATAAAATCCCTATATACTCACTTTTGATGCATATTCCTGTATATGTGCACGTGCCTGCATTTGCTTGTATATGTATACATGTGTACACATTTTTATTGGTTCATTTATTTACCCATATTTCCTGTATACCCTTATAGTGTCTTTGACTTATTGTACATACCGGTAAACATGTTGACGAGTAACCTTTTAATACTATTATTATTGTTATTACTATTATTATTACTACCATTATTACTAATTATATGTGATAATCATTATTACTTTTATCCTAATGTGTTTATACATATATTATATATATTATTTGTTTGTTATTATCATTGTTATGTAGTTGGCCTGACGAAGACGTTTGCCCAACGTCAAAACGCATTGCCTTGTAACATTTCTGAGTGGAATAAAAGCAACTGGATTTTACTCTCTCTGCCTCCACAAGTATGGCTTATTAAGCAGCGCTCAATCATACCCCGTTTTTTCCTCCTTTCTTTCCCTATTTCTGTTTACCATTGTCCTCAGAGACAAGTTGTCCCGGGATGAGTAGCAGCTTACACAACCAGGCAACTCCTGCTGCGATCTATCTGACCAGATGTACCAATTGACAAACTGACGGTTTGAAGGTGCCTTTTGTGGGTAACACATATATTTTTTTGAATTGTTTTCCCTACGTGTTTCAAAGTGGGGACGGTGTGTTCAGGGTGATTAGCAGTGTTACTTTTCCACCACACATAGCGCTTTGCATTTAGGCCAAAAAGTTCAACTTCGGTCTCATCTGACCAGAGCACCTTCTTCCACATGTTTGCTGTGTCCCCTATATGGCTTGTGGCAAACTGCAAACAACACTTCTTATGTCTTTCTTTCAACAATGGTTTTCTTCTGGCCACTCTTCCAAAAATGCCAGATTTGAGGAGTGCGTGACTTATAGTTGTTCTGTGGACAGATTCTCCCACCTGAACTGTGGATTTCTGCAGCTCCTCCAGACTGACCATAGGCCTTTTGGCTGCTTCTCTGACCAGTGCTCTCCTTGCTCGATCTGTCAGTTTAGGTGGACGGCCATGTCTTGGTGGGTTTGCAGTTGTAGAATACTGTTTCCATTTTTGGATGATGGATTGAACAGTGCTCCTTGCAATGCTCAAAGCTTGGGATATGTTTTTATAACCTAACCCTGCTTTAAATTTCTCCACAACTTTATCTCTGACCTGTCTGGTGAGTTCCTTGTTCTTCCTGATGCTGTTTGTTCACTAGTGTTCTCTAACAAATCACTTAAGCATTTACAGAACAGGTGCATTTATACTGAGACTAAATTACACACAGCTGGACTCTATTAACTAATTAAGTGACTTCTGAAGGCAATTTGTTGCACTGGGTTTTATTTAGGGGTATAAGAGTACATGGGGCTGAATAATTTTGCATGTCACACTTTTCAGATTTTTATTTTATTAAAATTTTGAAAACCATGTATCATTTTCATTCCACTTCACAATTATGTGCTACTTTGTGTTGGTCTATCACTTAAAATCTCAATAAAATACATTTAAGTTTGTGGTTGTAAGGTGACAAAATATGAAAAAGTTCAAGGGGTATGAATACTTTTGCAATTTTCCAATAGAAAGATTTTCCAGAATTATTCCAAAACTTTTTTTTATCTTAATATGTTTCTCATCAAATGTACCAATCAGATGTACAATGTTATCATTTTTGATGATGATGTGCCTACTTTATTATATTCGATGGGAATCCCATTTGTTCAAACCTAAGCTCAAGATCCTTGGCCTTGAGTTTTAATTTTCAGAGTCCGGAGCAGTTCCTCCACATCCACAGAAACTGCCTTTTAGGTATTCCTTGCTTTAGTGATTCTGGATGGAAACTGTCCCATTTTTCTTTAGTTGATCTCCACTGTGAACTTGAGGTTCACATCATTACATTTAAGAATCTTCACAAAAGGCCAAAAGGATGCCTCAGTGTCACTCAAGAAAATGAGGACATCGATATCTCTCAACCAAATGAGTGCCAACAACATTGACATCTCCATCTCCTCAGAAAAGACCAAGCACTCCTCCCACCAGACCAGGAACAAATTTGTATAAGTTGATATTTTTCGCTCTACTCCATTAGCCCTGCTCTCAAGTAATGCTCAAATCTATTGCATCAGCGTTCCTGATCATGCCCTGGTCTCCAGGGTCTTGCAGATTTCAGAAGTCGCTCCTGGACAATGGACCTGGCAGCTAAATAAACTACTACTAGATGACAGCACAACCATACAAGGCATAACTGAGAAACTCCAGGATTTTTTTTCGCTTAACTACTTAAGGACCAACAATACATAAATATATACACTGTGCAAGCGATCATATTGAAATGGAAGGAGTATCAGACCACTGCAAATCTACCAAGACCCGGCCATCCCTCTAAACTTTCATCTCAAACAAGGAGAAGACTGATCAGAGATGCAGCCAAGAGGCCCATGATCACTCTGGATGAACTGCAGAGATCTACAGTTGAGGTGGGAGAGTCTGTCCATAGGACAACAATCAGTCGTACACTGCACAAATCTGGCCTTTATGGAAGAGTGGCAAGAAGAAAGCCATTTCTCAAAGATATCCACAAAAAGTCTTGTTTAAAGTTTGCCACAAGCCACCTGGGAGACACACCAAACATGTGGAAGAAGGTGCTCTGGTCAGATGAAAACAAAATCAAACTTTTTGGCCACAATGCAAAATGATATGTTTGGCGTAAAAGCAACACAGCTCATCACCCTGAACACACCATCCCCACTGTCAAACATGGTGGTGGCAGCATCATGGTTTGGGCCTGCTTTTCTTCAGCAGGGACAGGGAAGATGGTTAAAATTGATGGGAAGATGGATGGAGCCAAATACAGGACCATTCTGGAAGAAAACCTGTTGGAGTCTGCAAAAGACCTGAGATTGGGACGGAGATTTATCTTCCAACAAGACAATGATCCCAAACATAAAGCAAAATCTACAATGGAATGGTTCACAAATAAACGTATCCAGGTGTTAGAATGGCCAAGTCAAAGTCCAGACCTGAATCCAATCGAGAATCTGTGGAAAGAGCTGAAAACTGCTGTTCACAAACTCTCTCCATCCAACCTCACTGAGCTCGAGCTGTTTTCCAAGGAAGAATGGGCAAGAATTTCAGTCTCTCAATGTGCAAAACTGATAAAGACATATCCCAAGCGACTTGCAGCTGTAATCGCAGCAAAAGGTGGCGCTACAAAGTATTAACTTAAGGGGGCCGAATAATTTGGCACGCCCCACTTTTCAGTTTTTTATTTTTTACAAAAGTTTAAAATATCCAATAAATTTCGTTCAACTTGAAGATTGTGTCCCACTTGTTGTTGATTCTTCACCAAAAAATTTTAATTTTATATCCTTATGTTTGAAGCCTGAAATGTGGCAAAAGGTTGAAAAGTTCAAGGGGGCCGAATACTTTCGTAAGGCACTGTAGTTTCCTAGGAGCCCAAGAAGGAGTCTACACTATGTCTTAAGCCAATTTAAACTGTCCTTCATACCAAATTTGTTCGTCCTGAAACAAACCTGGGACCCGAGTCACCAAACCCAAACGTATCCTTTCCAGGATTTGGGGTCCTTAAGAAAATTGGACATCATTTGAGCATATTCTATCATACAAACAACCAACTCAAACAATCTTTCTTAACCCCTTCTGGACCTGGGCAACTTTTGTCTTCAAGACAGGAACATTGTGCTTCCTGAAAGTCAAGACTTTTTTGGTTTATGACATTATTTATTTTTTATTATTTATTTTGCTTATTTGCATAGCGCCATTATGTTTACAGATATTGTCACTACTGTCCCAAGTATTGCTCACAATCAAATTCCCTACCAGTATGTCTTTTGAGTGAGGGAGGAAACAAGAGTACCCAGAAGAAACCCACACAAACATAGGGAGAACATACAAACTCCATGCAGTTATTGCTTTTGGCTAGATTTGAACCTTGGACTCCAGCAATGCAAGGCAACAGTCATTCACTGATCATCTTATTTCATTCATTCATATCAGAGTCCATTTTGTCTTGCAACCAATTTAACACAATATAATGACATGCTAACTAAAACCTCAAAAAGCTGCAATTCACACAGCGCCAATAGGTGCTTGCACATACAGTAGACTGATATAAGATAGCTGGCATATCACTTTGGGAAAACTTTTCACAAAACCATGTTTTGTTTAGAAGGGTTGCTTATCTTGTGATACCCATATCTAAGCAAATTTGTCCAAGATGACATGTAATGAATAAAAATGAGCAAACCCCTCAGGATTCGTTTAATTTAGGGTTTGCCGATTTTGGTCCCTAATTAGTTTCCAAACAAGTTTAGTACGAAACAACCCTTAAATTGGCTTAAAACATAGTGAAAAACACTCTCAGGGCTATTGAATTCAATAGTGGCAGCAACTCGTCTGTGATAGCAGGACCACCACTAAGAATAGCAGCAGTGGTCCTGCTGTCATCTATTCCTGTGCTGTGAGACTATGACGTCACAGTAAAGGATAGTAAAAAAAAAATTGCCAGCTGTGGCCCCACTAGGTATAGACACTTTGGCCATTTAAATGCAGCGCCAAAGCACCTGCCTATACTAAGCACAGTATGAACCCTAATTGCATTATACCCCACTGCTTTTCACACAGACACATGATCAGCATGATCAGTAAGAAGCCAAAACTGTTTAGCCCAGAGAACATTGCATGGATTTTTAGCAAGAATGTTTTTACTAACAAAATCATTTGTATTTATAAATCATTTAACTTAATTTAAACCCTCTTTCATATTTATTAGCATAAAGGTAAAATAAAAACTTTGATTTTTAATTGCTGCTAACTCTCTAACTTCTAACGCTACCAAACTCAAGTAGAGCAATATTAAATTCATGGTCATAATACATTTCTTGCATATGCTACTAATGGTTAACTGCAGTCATTCCTGAAGTGAGTCTCAACTTCTGGAGGCTTGTTTAAATAATTGGGGGGGGGGGCATGAGAGAATCTAGATGGCTTGTTTTCATCAATATTTTGGCTGTGCTTAGGGGGTCTTGGGGTTTCACTATGCGCAGGGTTGGAGAGTCATGTGCATGTTACCACACAAGTATTATTCAAAGAAGGCCACTGATGAATGTGTTGAGTCACAAGGCCAAATCGGCAGCCAAATTGGAACTGTAGTGCCTCACACTCTGGCAAAAACTAGCTTGCATATGAGTAATGAATGCAAGCTATCAGCCCTGATTATGACAGGAAGTCCCTTTATGTGCTGATTCCAGAAAAAGACTTACTTTCCAGAAAGGGACTTGCAGGCGGTTACTGAAGAGCAGCCAACCCCTTAGTGACTGATATGAGCTTCAGATGTACTCTCACTTAGCTTTCCTATTGGCTAGAAATGTCTGGATCTGTGCATCACAAGTTAACCAACTTTTCTCAACACAACATTGTTTTGTGACAAGTTATCACAAAGTGATATGCTAATTATCCTATTTGTGTCTATGTGTCAGTAGCCAGTAGGGGAGGGGGAATTGCAACCTTTCAAGACTTTTGTTACCATGATGTGATTATGTATTTAATTGTTTTCAAGACAAATTGGAATAATTTACCAAATTTCAGATCACTTGAGTATCGATACATCTGTTAAAGACAACACTATAGAGGGAATAAACAGTATATGACCCTGGTTCAACAGGGAGTTATGTATACTGTGACCTTAGTGTCACAGCTACATGTTACCTGCTCTATAAAATCAGTAGCAGAAAAAAAACATGTACCCCACTCCTTAATATCAGATTAAATCTGTGTCAATTACATGTCTCAGTGTTGGACTGTGGTGCCTAGGGCCCACCAGTAAAATTCGTTCTGGGGACCCACTAAAAAGCTATATGCAACATATTACCTGACATTCATTCACAAGTTCTAAAACGTCACTAACATTCAGTAGTAGCTTGATGCCCAATCTTGGACTGTTTCTGTCCTATGGCACTAATCACTGGCCTGCTGCCTGGCTTCTGCCTTGAACTAGGGCCCTCTTAACTTTGTGATTTGGGAAAACAGGCCTCAAAGTGAAATTCAGAAAGCATGGTCCATGAGGAAGGATACTGGATAACTTTCAGCATAGATATCTCAGCCATCTAGTGCATATACAGTAATAATTTAGTGCATCTATAGTATTAATACACTAGGGACAGATGTAGCAAAGTTTAATAAAACTTTGAACATTTTAAGTAAACAGTTGCTAATCACTTTAGCTCAACTTTTTTCCCATTGTTTCAGTGGCTTTCATTGTGAGTTATCTTGGTGCAGCCAGTTATCAGCTTTAAGTTGAAGACGGCTACATCTGCAGTTTGTTGAGTAATCTACTTGGTTCATTATAAGTGCACATATGTTGGTTGCGTTGCTGCTCACTATATATCAATATGTAATACAGCAAGTGTACTGTGCCTTACACTACTCATACAGGGGGTGGGGGGCCCACCTTGGCTTAGGGGTCGACTGGATAATTCACCCGTTCACTGGGGAATTCACTAGTCCAAGCCTGTATCCAAACCATTTTATGTTGAGTCCAAAGTTAGCATATACAGTTGAAACCAGAAGTTTACATACACTTTATAAAAAGACACATATGCATGTTTTTCTCACTATGTGACATGAAATCAGAAGAAACCTTTCCCGTTTTAGGTCAGTTAGGATTACCAAAATTATTTATATTTGCCAAATGCCAGAATAATGAGAGAGAGAGAGAGAGAGAGAGAGAGAGAGAATTCTTTAAGGCATTTAGGTGAATAGTGCCATTGAAACCTAATCAGTATTAAGGGATGAAAAATTATATTAATATCTCCCTACTCAATGTACATAATGAATATTTCACGTCACATAAGCACATGATGTTTACAGTACAGGTTAAAATAATCAGGCAGGTTTATTTATAATTATGCTTAATTCTTGTTAAAAGTGACATGTGGATGAAAACATAATCTTATATAACATTTAATGATTAGTTTGCATTCAGTTTAATTAATTTTTCTTTTTCGTTGATCTTATTTTTAGACAATCCATTTCTAAAATCACGTAGCCTTCGAAAATTAACCGACTGTGTTTACACAGTTTTAGCTTTCCTAAACAATATGTCAAAATTGACCTTTACAAGATAGAATTTTAGCTACTTAGATGTTTAGCTGTTTAGCTGTATAATGAATGAATAGGAAATATTTTCAAATAAATAATATATACTTATCTTGCTGAGCTAAATATTTTAAAGGGGTTGTCTGGTTTTAGCTGTTTGGAAATTAGACATACATTTACAGTAGCAGTTCAATATATACAGGACTCTATTATGGTCATCTGTATGCATTGTTCTTAGGTGGGTCCTTTGCCTCTGTGATGCTTTGTCCATCTGTATTTATTAAGTGGTCACCTTCTCCAATAGCTCACTTTTACTGAAAGATAAAACTATGTACCACAGATGCAAATGGAGTGTTTTAGAGCAGCCAACTTCTAAATAACCATACAGCCCCTTTGTTTAGTTTAGTATTTTGTCTGGTATACTATATCACACAATATAAAATTTAGCATTGAATCTTAGATCTAAAAATGGAGAATCTGTATCCACAATGATTCATTTACAATGTAATAACTGTTAACTAGTGTTGCTGTAGTTAAAGTTGTTTTAATGACCTGATCTTGGGGGTCTGTCCTTCAAGTACCCTGTTTGTCCCATGTGAATAGGGTAGTGGATCATTCAGGTAGTACCATAGAAGTGAGAGGAATGGTGACTGAGTATGTGTACCACCGCACATTTCACATTGGACACTTAAAGGCATTTGTGGACCCCCATTTTCCTGACCCCTGAGGATTGCAGTCAGGCATCCTTTAACACAAATATGAAGGTAGTTGTTTCTTGAAGTCCCACTTGAGACCCCTTTCTATGATTCTTAACAGAGAGTTACTGTTTTGACGAAATGTATTATATGGACAGCTATTCATCTGTAAATCTGCTATGTATTTCTATATTTCACTTGCATTAGTCACTGCAGATAAATTATCTGGAGGACCATGACTTCCCACAGAAAAATTAGCTTGAGTCAAATCTACAAATAGGGTTCGTATGTTTCGTGCAGAAACATGCTGATAGGAAAGTGCTGCTTGCAGCACTTTTCTCTCCACATGTTTCGTGCGGAGACCGAGCGGAAAACACACGGACCCCATTATAGTCCATGGGGTCCGCAGGTTTCCTTATGTAAACCGCTTCTCTCTGCGTATAGGTTTCCATTCGGGGGACTCCAAGCGGACTTCCCTGTACGGAAACCGAACGAAGATGTGAATTGGCCCTTAGCCGAGCATTGGGTGAACATATTCTATACTATCTCTCTTCTGCATATATATTAAGGTAAAAACTCAAAGGGTCATTTCCTTGGTAAAAGAAATACTGATATATTTTTCAAAATAAAGCTTACATTTAATCCTGTAACATGAAGAATTGCCAATTAACTTTGTGTTAATGCATACCTCTTATCTGACTTTTTCAGTTCTATTAATTGCAAAGATATAAATAGAGCTGATGCAAGCTTTTACATTTCCTGGTGTTTTGTAGAGCTCTTAAATTAAGTGGGGATCTTGCATATTGTGATGATCTTACTATATATTGAGAGATAATTTAACTTGGAGTACTGGAAGATTACACAACAATTTGAATAGCAGGAGATTGTCAATTTGCAGTTCATTTTCAACATTTTCAAGATGATTTTTAAGCACACTTCAATTTAAAAAACCCACAATTTTTAAACTACTTTGGAAAAATGTATTTGTATGATCGTACTCAGGAAAGGTGGAGCAACTACTGATGACTAAAATGTTATATACATAAAGACACATAGATATAGTTGTAGATTATTGCTGATGTATAGCCACAAAACGAACATGAAAAACAAAATAATAAAAAAAATAAGAATATGTGAATATATTGAAAATCCACATTAGCATGTTAAAGTTGATATCGGAAAAATTATGTAATACTTATTTCTATCTACACATCATTTATCTACAGCGTTTCAGAAACATTTACTTTACAAAATGGAAATTGCAATCATTTCAAATTATGTTACACCATTTTATGGATCACCTAAAATTTGCATGTATTTGTCACATTTCACTGTGCAACTTTGTCAATGCTGAAGACAAAAGACAAATAAATTAGAGTAATGTTAAAAATAATCACAGATAGATTTTTTTTTTTTATTGTATCAGAATTCAAAAGTTTCCTACACTTTTGTACGTTTTTGGTGGCTTTGACTCTTAATTGCTTAACCACTTCAGTACCGGGCCAATTTCTGGTTCAGGACCAGACACATTTTCAGGTTTTATGTATGTGCGGTTTTGAGGGATATAACCTTTAACAAGGGCATATTATTGACATATTATTTTATTTATTTTTTAATAATTTTATTTACATTTTTTTACTTTTCTATTAATTTTTTTTTTTTTTTTTAATTGTGTTCCCATAAGATCATAATAGACCTTTGGGGACATCTGATCACTTTTTTTCTGTGGGGGGAGGCTGATTTCCCCTGTAACTGGGCCTGGTACATTTAGCCCCAGTTGCAGGAGGTATACAGCCTCCTGCCCGTTATTTTAGAGCTGATCTAGGTCCTGTAGGACCCAGCACCTCTAACAGACTCTGATCCTGGTGGTCAGAGGGCAGCTGCAACATGGCGGCCCCATAGCTCTGTATACAGCGCTTATTGTGTACACAGCGATCGGGAAGGCAGAAACGGTAATAAACCATCCCTGCCTTCTCTAGGGGAGCTCCGGCTGTAGTTACAGCCAACTTCCCATTTCAGCAGCTGCACTATTTTGTGCAGCTGCTGAAAACTGCTTGGACATACCGGTACGTCCTTGCAGAACAAGGCAATCCCCTTCCGGACGTATAAACCCAATGTGCAGTCCGGAAGTGGTTAAAAGAGTTGTCCAAGACTTCATATTGATGGCCTATCCTTAGCTGAGATATTATAGCTCAGTTCCCATTCACTCCAATGGGAAATGTCCTATAATAGCACAGCATGGCCACTGCACAATGTGCAAAGTCATCTGCTTCCGACTCTGTACACTGTGCAGAAGTCAGCTGTAGCGAACTACCGCAATCTCATGTTTATAACCTATCCTAAGGATAGGTAATTACATGAAGTCTTGGTTAACCCTTTTTACTTTATGAACACCATATAATTTTTTTGCCTATTCCTCCTGAGAGACTGATACGCACGTGGACAAAATTGTTGGCACTCCTCGTTTAATGAAAGAAAAACCCACAATGGTCACAGAAATAACTTGAATCTGACAAAAGTAATAAGATATAAAAATTCTATGAAAATGAACAAATGAAAGTCAGACATTGGTTTTCAACCATACTTCAACAGAATTTTAAAAAAAAGAAAACTCATGAAACAGGCCTGGACAGAAATGATGGTACCCTTAACTTAATATTTTGTTGCACAACCTTTTGAGGCAATCACTGCAATCAAACAATTCCTGTAACTGTCAATGAGACTTCCGCACCTCTCAACAGGTATTTTGGCCCACTTCTCATGAGCAAACTGCTCCAGTTGTCTCGGGTTTGAAGGGTGCCTTTTCCAGACGGCATGTTTCAGCTCCTTCCAAAGATGCTCAATAGGATTTAGGTCAGGGCTCATAGAAGGCCACTTCAGAATAGTCCAATGTTTTCCTCTTAGCCATTCTTAGGTGTTTTTAGCTGTGTGTTTTGGGTCATTATTCTTTTGCAAGAACCATGACCTGCGGCTGAGACCAAGCTTTCTGACACTGGGCAGCACATTTCTCTCTATCTCTTGATAGTCTTGAGATTTCATTGTACCCTGCACAGATTCAAGACACCCTGTGCCAGATGCAGCAAAGAAGTCCCGGAACATAACAGAACCTCCTCCACGTTTTACAAGTACGGACAGTGTTCTTTTCAAGATATGCTTCATTTTTCCATCTGTGAACATAGAGCTGTTGTGCCTTGCCAAAAATTTTGATTTTTGTCTCATCTGTCCATAGGACATTCTCCCAGAAGCTTTGTGGCTTGTCAACATGTAGTGTGGCAAATTACCTTTGTCAGATTCAAGTTATTTCTGTGACCATTGTGGGTTTTTCTTTCATTAAATGAGGGGTACCAACAATTTTGTCCACGTGTGTATATGGTAAATCAGTCAGACTTTTGGGCACCCTATGGACTTTTAGTCCATACATGCTTTATAAATGCCAGGGTTCTGTGATAGAGATTGTTTGGAGGTGTTGATAAAGTATTTTTAGAAAATCCTATGTCATCATGATGTCATCTGTTTTAGGGGATGCACAGATTGCTATTCCAACAAAACACCCCAACACAATACAATCACTCATACAGTGTTTAATTGAATTATTTTGATGTTATTGCTGCTGTATACAAGGTACAGTAGATGCTTCTAAATGACTTGAATATCTTCAGACTAGATGTATGTAAATCAGTGGAATCTGCCATGATTTGTTGTGATCTGATTACAATACAGGTCTGTCATGAGTTAGAATGAAAGGCATGAGGGTAGTGTGAACAAAGAATTTCTTTTTTCACAGCATCAGCATATTCAGATTCACAGACATGCAGTCATAAATAACTGTGCTAAACATAAAAGGACAAAGAGCTGATTTAGTAAAGAAGAACTTGAGCAAAAACTTTTCTCTATTCCTGTGCCCATTACCTGGTTGTCTGTCACTCTGCAGGATTTTTTTCATGTATATTCCACTCATATCTGTACAATCCAGCTTCTCCCCAACTCCTGATCAGACACTAGCTTGGCTTTTATATTTCTCTTTGCTCTGTTATCAGTTCTATGATGCATCAGTACAGCATCACATGGGCCGATAAAGACTGTATTATATATACCTGCTGTAGGGCATTGCAATTATACTTCTCTCTATAATTGTCTAAATAATCTAAAAGACTGTAAGTGTAAAGTTAGGGATGTTGAACTGTGAGCTCCTTCATTATAGCTGTGTGACAGGAACTGTCTGCTGAATCAGTAGTTAGTTTCTGTTTCCCCCTGGAGAATTTATGTGGTGCAGTCCATCATACAGGAAGTCAGGGACCTATATATTAACTCCTATACATTTTATCAGGACAGAGTCAGAGTCTCATGACCTTACAAAAGAGAAGGATTCAGATAGAAAGGATTAACTAAATAAGTAATACTCTAATTACATACACAGAGGGAAAAGGTAGATAATGATAGAAAAAAAAATTGTCACAGAACTAATGTAAGACTAGCATGGAGTACTCGAGTACTGCAAGAATCTTAATGGAACCTATCAGATGTTTTTCTCGACCCTAAACTGACCTCAGCATGTGTAAGAAATTACCTTTCCTATGGTGCGTCACTAAGATTTCTGTTGCTATAAAGTCACATTATAAGCTTTAAAATCTTAAAGGGTACTAACCAAGTTATTCCCTATCCATTGGCAATTAGACCCCCACTGATCAGAAGAATGAGGAACTTTCATCCCCTCTTCTGAATGGAATAGTTATCGCGCAGCAATATTATTGAAATTAATGGAGTGGTAATGTAAATTTACATACAAGTTTAAGTAGGTTGTCCACTTTCAGACCAATATAGAGAGACAAATGTTATTGTTTGTATAATAAAAAGTTGTACAATTTTCCAATTACATTCCGTATCAATTCCTCACAGTTTTCTAGATCTCTGTTTGCTGTCATTCATTCTGCTCACTCCCAGTGGATAAAACTCTGACCCTGATCATGTGATATAAAGTCCATGGTCATGTGATGAGCACACAGGTGCACAGCTCGTTACAGTCACAGAACAGTAATCTGACATCTGTCTGGTAATGAGCTGTGCACCTGTGTGTTCATCACATGGCCATGACCTGAAATCTTAGTGAGTGGCACCAAAGGAAAAGTTATTGTTTGACGCTGCACATGTTAGGGCTTACTTTTTTCACACTCAGACCTCGCCGACTTTAGCAAGTGTCAAGTGCAGAGTAAAAGGGTAAAAGGTCAGAAATGTTTGGACAAAAAAGACACAAGATCTGTGTTCTTAGTATATGATCTAGTTCTTGATCAAACTTCATAATTGTAAGTCCACTTGCTTTTCATGGTGAACTCCTTAAAGTTGTTTCATATTGCACAGCAACCAAAAATGCAGTAGAACAATAACTGCACAAGACCCACAGACATACAGGAAATAAAAGGAGATGTATACAAAAATAAGAATATAATACAATTTTGGACTATAAGATGTGTCTGACTATAAGGCTCACCCTAGATCAGAATAATAAAACGTAACTTTTACTTCAATCAACTATAAAGGTCCTCAGACCATGTAACCATGAAAGTATCTATAAAAACATTGTTCTCAATAGGATAACCAATTAACTGGCAAATAAATATAATACACGAGTCATAAGTAGAAATGGGCAAATTGGTTCATAATACATTTCCCCCCCTCCTATTAAGTACCCGTCCCCCTGTATTAAACCCCCCTTAATTGATGGCAGGGAGAAAAAAAAAAAAAATATATATATATATATATACTATAGCGGAGCTGCTGACCCTGCTATGTATAAACAATTTGGCCCATTTGAATTTAACGACAAAGCATCTGCTCTGGTGCTAAATTCAAATGGGCCATTCACAGGCGAGGTGCTGCTGCTATTGAATTCAATAGTGGCAGTGGCTCTTCTGTCATAATGGAAAAAAAAAAAGGTAGAGAAAGCATACCCTGAGCGGAACCTATTAAGTCTCAAAGTATGGCCCAAATATCCTTATTCCCTTCAAGTTTGGGGCTCACTTTGTAGGGTTGTGAAGAGTCATGTAAGAGACAGCCCAATGATGTCCCAAGCTTCATTTGTCTGTTTAAACTGTTAAAGTTGAATGTGTGATTCTGGTCCGTTAAGGCAGCAGCCATTGTAATTGTGACATGATGCTGGAGTGACACGCCCCTATGATGTCAGCCTGCCTGTTTTGCAATGGAAGAGTGAAGAAATCAGGAGATGCCTGTTTTGCAGACAGAGTGTGAGAAGAGAAGCAGGAAACGACGAGACAGGAAACAGCAGCCATCTTGGTAAGAGAAAAGACAGTTGTCTGTGCTGTATTGAGAGTGTGTGGAGATCTCAGAGGATTTTCCTGTGCAGCTAAGCTGTACTGTACAGTGGGACCGGAAAGTATTCAGACCCCTTTAAATTTTTCACTCTTTGTTTCATTGCAGCCATTTGCTAAAAGCAAAAAAAATCATTTTATTTCTCATTAATGTACATTCAGCACCCCATCTTGAAAAAAAAAAAACAGAAATGTAGATATTTTTGTAAATTTTTAAAAAAAGAAAAACTGATAAGTATTCAGACCCTTTGCTCAGTATTGAATAGAAGCACCCTTTTGAGCTAGTACAGCCATGAGACTTCTTGGGAATGATGCAACAAGTTTTTCACATCTGGATTTGGGGATCCTCTGCCATTCTTCCTTGCAGATCCTCTCCAGTTCCGTCAGGTTGGATGGTGAACGTTGGTGGACAGCCATTTTCAGGTCTCTCCAGAGATGCTCAATTGGGTTGAGGTCAGGGCTCTGGCTGGGCCAGTCAAGAATGGTCACAGAGTTGTTCCGAAGACACACCTTTGTTATTTTAGCTGTGTGCTTAGGGTCATTGTCTTGTTGGAAGGTGAACCTTCGGCCCAGTCTGTGGTCCAGAGCACTCTGGAAGAGGTTTTCTTCCAGGATATCTCTGTACTTAGTCGCATTCATCTTTCCTTCAATTGCAACCAATCGTCCTGTCCCTGCAGCTGAAAAACGCCCCCATAGCATGATGCTGCTACCACCATGTTTCACTGTTGGGATTGTATTGGGCAGGTGATGAGCAGTGTCTGGTTTTCTCCATACATACCGATTAGAATTAATGCCAAAAAGTTCAATCATCTCATCAGACCAGAGAATCTTATTTCTCATAGTCTGAGAGTCCTTCATGTGTTTTTTGGCAAACTCTATGCGGGCTTTCATATGTCTTGCACTGAGGAGAGGCTTCCTTCGGGCCACTCTGCCATAAAGCCCCGACTGGTGGAGGGCTGCAATGATAGTTGACTTTGTGTAACTTTCTCCCATCTCCCTATGGCATCTCTGGAGCTCAGCCACAGTGATCTCTGGGTTCTTCTTTACCTCTCTCACCAAGGCTCTTATCCCTTGATTGCTCAGTTTGGCTGGACGGCCAGGTCTAGGAAGAGTTCTGGTCGTCCCAAACTTCTTCCATTTAAGGATTAAGGAGGCCACTGTGTTCTTAGGAACCTTGAGTGCTGCAGAAATTCTTTTGTAACCTTGGACAGATCTGTGCCTTGCCACAATTCTGTCTCTGAGCTCCTTGGGCAGTTCCTTTGACCTCATGATTCTCATTTTCTCTGACATGCACTGTGAGCTGTGAGGTCTTATATAGACAGGTGTGTGCCTTTCCTAATCAAGTCCAATCAGTTTAATTAAACACAGCTGGACTCCAAGGAAGGAGTAGAACCATCAGTAGGAAATGGACAGCATGTGAGTTAAATATGAGTGTCACAGCAAAGGGTCTGAATACTTATGACCATGACCATCAGATATCGCCACTTCAATCCCCCCTTCCCATTGAAGCAGCGATCAGATATCGCTGCTTCAATCCCCCCCCCCTAAAGCTGGTGCTATTATTTTACTCTGAGGTCTCCTCAGACCCCAGAATATAATAATCAGAGGCCCAGGGGAAGTGATTAAAAATAACAAACACTTATACTCACCATAACCTCACCTCTCCTGGGAATCCGGCTGTCTGAACGTCCTCCTCGCTCCTTATCTTCCTTCTGAATGAAGTCCTGCTCCCCGGACATCACTGCTGGGGCCTGTGACTGGGCTTCAGCGGTCACATGGGGGCGTGATGACGTCTTTACGCCAGTGCATTACGCCGGTGCCAATGTCATTACGCCCAATCACAGGCCCCCGCAATAAGGCCTGGGGAGGAAGAGCTCCGGAGTTACTGCGGAGCCCATGACAGGTGAGTATCAGCATTTGTTTATTTTTAATAACCACGGGGGGTGCCAAGAGGGACAGGTAGCATGGTGGAGCCCCTTGGATGCCATGGTCATGTTTGACTGCAGTATCCAAGGGGTTAAAACCCCCAATCGGAAATGTGCGATTCGATACATCGAAGCATGAGGAAATCCGGAATCAATGCGAATCGAAGATTTTCTGAAATTCGGATCGAATTCCACTTTGTCAGCTTCAATTTGCTCATCTTTAATGATTACCTTCCATTCTTTGGCTTCCCTAACCATGATGACATATATAATATCTCTACATTCTAAATACTGTTGGCTTCTCAAGAAGCATTTCCTCAGTCTAGGGTCTCCTATCAACTTCTTACCATATTTTTACCTTAAAGATGTCTCTTAAAATTACATCCCTAAACACCAAGGGGATTAATTCACCTTATAAGAGATCCTCAGTGTGGCGCAGTGCCATATCCACCCACATAGACATGCTGTGTCTACCGTAGACTCATTTCTCAAAAGACAACTTTCCAATATTCTCACATAAAAGGTTTGCTAATATTATTATGTCTAATTCAGAAACAAAGAAAGTGGGTGTGTTAAACACAGTCAAGTAGACAGGTTACACTTCACTCTTTTGAAATCTGTTGTCGATGAGGCAGGCCTTTACATAATCCTAGTCTGTAAAATTAGCTCCACTACTATGACATTCGCAAATATTTACACACCAAACTCTTCCCGAATTAGATTTCTGAACAAAATATTGAGATGTATTCGCAAAATCCAGCAGGGCAGCTGTTGGTTCTCCATCTCAGATGGACGTCTAGAGGTGCAGGAGGAAGGACCAGGAGAGTCAGGAATCATACAGTGTGAACCACAGTCATCTCCTGTGTGTCAAGAGGGACCAGGAAATAGAGACTGGTGGAGAATTTGGGAAGCATTGGAATAGGTGTGTCCTACTGACTATTTAGTTCTGCTTATCATACCACCTCAACATACAGCCATCCTGTACACTTGAAAAAGGAGCATAGACCTCCAAAACACGTTGTGTGTGTTGGTTCTTTTAAACAATAAAAAGGAAATTCTTCATCCAACGGTTGGGTAAGCCTCCTAAACAACACCTTTAGATGTTTGAATGCAACGTCTTGAGAATGTGTGTTCTATTCACCCAGGCATAGATCGTTCTCATGTAGTGGACCAGTCATAGATCATTTTGTAGTGGACCATTGGACTCTCTCAGCAGTCAGATCTTCTACAATTGGGACAACAACGGTGTCAGATTATTCCTCAATATGTTTAGTTCTTTCTCTAGGTCCTAACTCAGGACATCCACCACACGAACCTGGTGCAACAACACCTTTCTCCTATTTTATCAAGCAAAACTGAAGGAATCCCTTATTGAATACTTTCAGTTCAACTCTAGTAAAAACACAAGACCCTATTAACCTATAGAATGCCCATAAGGCAGTATTAAGTGGGATAATGATACAACAACATGCCCAGTTCAAAAAACAATAAAAGCTAGATGACATTTTCTTGCTATAACAGTTATTGAAATGGACCTCCAACACACACCAGCACCGAACAAGCACAGGCAGCTGATGTCCTTACGCCATAAAGTGTGATCAATTCTACTAGAGGAATATAACAAACAAATCACCTCTCTGCGTATGACCTAATATTCAACGAATAACAAAGCTAGCAGGTTAAAGGCCAATAGCAGCATAATTCCCATATCACTTATTTGCTAGATCCTACTGGCAATAAGATCAGCCACCCTCATGCTATAGCTAATGCATTTAGCAACTTCTCAACCTTCTTTGTCCTCCATCCATGAGTTGTAAAATAATCAAAATCTTGGAAAATTCAGGCTACCATAGTTACCAAGAATCCTGGAATATCCCCTACCTCTCCTGCAAATTTCCACTATATTTGTTTTGGTGATGGAGCCCAGACCAGATAAATGCAACCGAAGTTTACACCTTACATGCAAAAGTATTTGAAATATATTGGCTGTATCCTTAGGCTAAGGCCACATATTGAGGAAAAGCAACGTGGAGCCTTAGCCTTAATTTGATTTTAGGCTGTCTTTTTGGTATCTGGTACTGATGGAACCTCCTAACTGCAGATTTAGGCTGAAGCCCCACATTGCAAAAATGCATCATAATGGCTGCTGCAAAAAAACACTGTGTTTTACAGTACCTGAAAAGTGAATGGGATTCTGGCTAACGTTGCAGAAAAAAATCGCAGTATGTCAATTATACCTGTGGAAACGCTGGCATTTTCCATTTAGGTATAATAGGGGCAGAAAGTATGCAGAGGAAAACTCATTGCAAAAATGCAATGAAAAACGTTGTGGAAAAAAAAGTTATGTTTTTTTTTTTTTTTTTTTTTTTGCTGTGTTTCGGTACATAGGGCCTTAGCCTAAAAGATGCAGTCACTTTTTCCTTGCTAAAGGGTATGTTTATACTTAGAAAAATAGAATAGATTCAGACATTATTTCATAAGTAGTGAAATAAAAGGAGAATAGATAACATCTATAGAGAAGGAGCAGATCTTTAAAAAGCATGAAAACATTTGTCAAGACTCACAAACTGTTGAAATAGTCTCTTGAGCACTGGAAAGTTTATACTGCTAGAAATAAAATAGCTGTTAAGAAATCTCACGACTGCATATTTTTTTTTCTTTCGGTTTTGGTTATGACTACTAAACTATTGAATAAGATTGATGTGTTGTGTCAGTCATAACTGTTCTTTGTGCCATATTAACATTGGCTGTTGCTGATTTGTTAGCATAGCTGAATCACTTTATTAGTGGTCATCTATTAATTACTGCAAAATTGCTAACTAACTAATTTTAAAGGGAGTCTATGGCCAGTACCCTGCATGTCAACCGAGCCCTGCAGATAGATAGGTTAGGGTCACCTTATCTATCAAACAGCGTTTTCCACTTGTGCTTTTGCCAATATGCCAACGAGCTCTTGGGTGAGTGTTGCCACTTACCTCTTTGGATCAATGATCGATGCCCTTGTTGCTCCAAACAGCTTATTTTTATACTAACAAAAACAGCAATATCTCGACAACAGAGCCACGCATTCACAAGGGAAAAACAGTTATTCGGGAGACCCTTACTATCTGAGAAGCTGAGTTGGTATGCTGGGTTCTGGTGACAGTCTCCCTTTAAAAAGGCAAAACGTTGCATAACGTGTAATTAAAGCCTTAACCCAAACTACACAAACTGTGGAAAGTGTAAGTAACATAATAGAAAATGATTTGATTGCTTAATACAGGGCGCAAAACACAATAAAATGATAAAAATAAAAGGCTCAAAACACACTAAAATGTTAAAAATAAAATGGTAATTAACATATATATACACAGCAAACAAAACAACCCTAAATATTCTCCATAATTTACCATTAAAAAGGTTATAATGACTTCATGCTTAATGCTGTAATTGTTTTATATACTTTAAGATTATGTAGCCATGCTTGTTCACATTTTAGTTACAATAGCTATGGATATACACTATTAGTCCTTTCAATTGGTAGAATATTATAAATTTACTTAAGGAAGAGCAATGAGGATATAGTAAAGCTTTAAAGCCTATGGGACATCACAGTTTTTTCTTACTTATTAAATTGACTGCCACTAATGAGCTGGGACATTCTATGTACAATTATAAATGTGGGTAATTGGTCACACAGCATCGTACTTGTAATAACCTTTTCATACTGAAAAAAGTTCCAGAGCCTTAGACATAAAGTCACTTCATAGATTCAGTAAATTTTTACTGTGTTAGTAACTGGATTATTAGTATTGGATCGGGATGCCATTGACCAGCTGGAGAAAATTATTTTTAGATTTCACTTACTAGAACAAATTTAAGGACCCTTTGTTTTTTGTATGATGGATGTTCACTCCATAGATAGCTTGTAATTTTTATTCTCATAGACATTTTTATTATCTGATGTATGTTGTTATATAGATTGAAGTTCATTTAGTGCTCCACCATAAGCAAGGGCGACTTGAAGGTTTCAAGCTCACAGGACTGTACAACTTTTGAATTTTATTAGAATGAAATAAAGGAATTTAGATTTTATATATACCATGTAATGATGGACCAAGTTTTTCTTTTGCACTGTGCTGCAACTATAAGCCACTTACAGTATGTAGCCTGTTTGAAACTGCTGGAATTTTACACTTAGAAGTAAATGCTAATGGTAGAAGTGAATTTGGAAGAAACTTTGTAATATACTGTTATTACAGAAATATGTTTCCTTCTCCACTTATCAGACTGAGGTACTTTTAACATAAAAGTCTATGGAGAGTGTAGGGTGGCGAAAGAAGTTGGTGGAAAAGGCATATTGTACAAATAATTGCAACTGCTACACTATGCTACTCTGTGAGGGAACTCTACTGACACTGTTGACTTTCAAGATACCATTACACAGAATGAGACAATAAATCTGTTGGCAACAGCCACCATAGATTTCTTTGTGTGAGACTAAAGACAGGTACTTGTATGCTTGCTACAGTAATACACAATCTGAGATAAGAAGGACAGCAGCCTAATAAGTATATTTCTTGAACAAAATAAATTACAAAGTTTTTTATATTTACCTGTAGTGCTCATGAAAAGTTGTTTTGTAATTGGAGGTATGGTTTAAGGCTAAGGCCCCACATAGCAGGCCGCAGCGAAAAAGTCCTGCGGGAAAAACCATGGCAGAAACTCATAACAGTTTTTCCCGCAGCGCTTTTCACAGAAATTCCTCAGAGTTTTCCTCTGCAGACTTTCTGCTTCAATTATACCTATTGGGAAACCACTGGCATTATACTGGTAGGTATAATTTTTGGAAATTGCAGCATTTCCGCTTTTTGTTAGGGTCGTGACCGACCCGTTTTAGGTTTTAAATGCATACAAATTCTACATACATTTGTTTATTGCATCAAGACTTTTTTACTTTTTCAGGAACTTATTTTTAAACAAAATACAATAAAATTAAACTATTTTACTAAATTGTAAAATGCTCTTATTAAAATTATAACATTTGTGTTGTTGGGATCAATTTCGACCCAGGTCTAATATAAGAGTAAAAAAACAATAATAAGTCCCAAAACTGAACTCATAAACACAATATAAACCAACAGCCCACAGCCAGCTCTACCTCCAACAACTTGAGTTAGGGACATGTCCAGGCATGTATGGCCAAATCAGCTTACAGTTGGTACTTTGCAGAGTATACATCTTCAGTTTACACCATGCAACAATGAGGAGAAGATTAGATGCAAGCCAAATTCTGGATTATATCTTGGACGATAATGAATCAGAGGACACACAGCAGCAAACTGATACAGATGAACAGGTTTCTGAGGAGGAAGATGATGTGGAGTATCTGATCAGTCTGATGAGGAGGTCACCGGTGCTGAAGCTGCTCCCGCTGAAAGATTCAAATCCAAAAGTGGCAAGATCATTTGGAGCTCAGTACCTCCAGATGTACATGGCAGGGCAGATGCTGCAAATGTCATAAAAATGACCCCTGGGATCACAAGGTTTGCTGTGACAAGAGTAAGTGACATCAAGACATGTTTTGATCTGTTTATGCCATTGTCAATAAAAAAAGTCATTATTGCTATGACAAACCTTGAAGGAAAAAAAGTCCACGGCAACATGTGGAATGACCTTCATGATGATGACCTGGATGCCTACATTGGTGTTCTTCTCCTTGCTGGAGTGTACAAATCCTGCAATGAGGCCACTGATAGTCTCTGGGATGCATCAACAGGCAGGAATATTTTCCCGGCAACAATGTCACTTCAAAAGTTTCAAATGATATCAAGAGTCCTCAGATTTGACAACAGAGACACCAGAACAAAATCTGACAAACTTGCTCCCATCAGGGATGTTTGGGAGAAATGGGTGCAGCTCCTTCCACTGATGTTCAACCCAGGGCCAGAGGTGACAGTAGACGAATGTTTTCTCCCTTTCCGCGGAAAATGCCCCTTCCGGAAATACATGCCAAGTAAGCCAGGCAAATACTGCATAAAAATCTGGCCAGCCTGTGATGCAAAAACTAGCTATGCATGGAATCTACAGATTTACACAGGCAAGTCTGCAAGCGGCATCCCTGAAAAAAAACAAGGAAAACGTGTAGTCCTCGATATGACTACTGGACTGCAGGGTCACAACATTACTTGTGATAATTTTTTTACCAGCTATGACCTTGGACAAGAACTTCTTAGGAGGAAAATCACCATGGTGGGCACAGTGAAAAAAAACAAACCTGAGCTGCCCACTGAATTGTTGCAGATGAAGGACAGGGCTCCACTTTCCTCAAAGTTTGTTTTTACAGACACCACCACTGCTGTTTCATACTGCCCCAAAAAACGACGGAATGTGGTACTGATGTCCACACTTCACAAAGATGCAGCTGTGTCATCAGGAAGTGACAAAAAGCCCAGAATCATCCTGGACTATAACAAAAACAAAGGAGGAGTGGACAACCTGGACAAGCTGACTGCCACCTACACTTGCCAGCGAATGACTAGGAGATGGCCAATGGTTGTATTTTCCAACATGCTTGATGTGTCAGCATACAATGCATTTGTGTTGTGGACCCACATTCACCAAGGATGGAATTCAAAGAAAAAAAACAAGCGGAGGATGTTTTTTGAGGAACTAGGAAGATCCCTTGTCAAGGCACACATTGACCAGAGGGAACGGGTGCCACGAGACCCAGCCGCTGCAGCCTTGGTCCGACAACTCCAGAGCTCAACAAGTGCTTCGCCCACACCCACAGCAACACAAAGAGCATCATCACCAGCATCCTCCTCAACCAGCCCTGCCTCAACATCAACCACAACAGCCACAACCCCAGTGAGACCACCTGATTCTAAAAGAAAGAGGTGTCAGGTCTGCCCTATCAATAAGGACAGAAAGACAAACACATTTGCTTGATTTGCTTGATTGATTGTTGTTTGTTTGTTTGACCTAGAAAAGCTACTTTTTATTATTATTGCTATTAATGTTAATATAATTTTCATCTTTTATTTGTATTAAAGTTCTGTAAAAAAAAAAAATCTGTTTTTTGCCTTTTTCATAAAGTAGTTAGATATGGGTCAAAATTATTGACCCATAACACCATAGATGTTACTAGAGTTAATAATATAAAATATATATATGTATATTTTTTTTTTACATTTAAGAAATGTGTTCTAAAACCCTTCAGTAATAGTCAGGTAATATAACAAACTTTTTTAAGTTTATATTATTCTCTTGAGGTTCATTTGACAATATTTTTATATTGAAAATGAAGGGTACGCTCTCAAATGAAAGGCCCAGGGGGCCACAACAAAAATATTAAAATCAATCCTTCCATGGATGAGAAACCCTAACAAGGTAACTAAGAGGTAAGAAACAAATTGGATCATAAATAACTGTTTTTAGGGTATCCTAGGGGTGATTTAAGACACGGGTCAAAACCGACCCGTTAACATAAGAAAGAGTAACAGAAAGCTAACACTAGAGGAAGGTTAATATTTTTCTGCAATGTGTGAATGGGATTCACTAGAATCCCATTCACTTTGCAGGGACTGTAAAACGCAGCGTTTGCGCCACGTGGGGCTCTGACCTCAGGACCTGAACATTTTGGCTATTTCCTCTCTTTGCATCCTAGCAGTAATACCTTTTTTATTTTATATTCAGCATGCTTTAGCTATATGAAGCTTTTGCCATTGTACTTTGTGTAGGTGTAATTTTTTGGAACAGATATATTGGTATTTAATTTATATTACTATTTATCTTAGCAAAAATTCAGAAAATCTATACCACTGCAGTTATTTTATGAAATACAGCAATCATATCATAAATGTTTTTTATGGGTTGTTACACTTATGACATTACCAAATACAGTTTAAACAACAATAATGACCACAGTGCAATATTTATTTACTATAAGAAGAACAATGAGTCTTGGAGGTAATGATAAGGCCCCCACAAAGCCCTAATCTCAACATCATTCAGTCTGTCTGGAATTTCTTGAAACAGACAGAAATATTTGAGCAAGCATATATTCACAGAGCTATTGTTAGTTCTCCAAGATGTTTCGAACAACCTCTCTACCAAGTTTCTTAACCACTTCAGTACTGGTCCTATTTCTGGTCCAGGACCAGACACATTTTTTGGGTATTTTGCATGTGTGGTTTTGAGGGCTGTAACATTTTTATTATTTGGGTTATTCAACTAATTTCTGCGTCTTTTTTCGGTGACACATAGGGCTTTATTTTTATGTTGTTTTATTTTTGCATGTTTTTAATTTTTTTTTTTATATCTGGGAAAATATAAACAAAAGAGGAAGGAAAACGTGTCTGTTTTTCACTTTTCATTTTTTTTTTTAAATTTAATAGCACAAAATGCGTCTAAAAAACTTTTTAATTTTTATTTTGTATGGTGTCATCGGGGGTGGGGCTAAGAACCTGTAATAAGGGGGTGTTCGCTCATCTCTATATATAATCTATTGGCGTTCCAGAAGTGGTTAAAAAAACTGTGCAAGTTTTAAATAATTAATGTTGTTTTAAAAGAAAAGAATGGTCACACCAAATATTGATTTGTTTTGGATTTCTCAGCTGTTCATTCACTTTTTCACTTGCATTCTTAGTTTGTAGCATTTTACCACACCCGGTTGAAGGTTTTATAAAGAATTTTTATCTATTCACTAAGAATTATATTGATATTTCTTCCAAACATAATTAATTCTCAAGGCTTAGCACTTCTTGGATTTGTCCACATTTCCCTTTTGTTGAATTGTGAACACAAATGTACCCATTCAGTTTCTGAAAGAAAATCTTAACATTAAATTGAATGCACACTTTATTGATTGCCATATCAGCTTGTTAATATGAACATTCTCAAGACTATTTCTTTTCCCATTTCCAAAGTTTCCTCCTTGACTTTTCCATTGGTTTTCACTTTTCATTTGTTCTTTAGCTCTCATTTATGTTTTGTTGTATGTTGAAAAGCTTGTAGTGAATAAAAATGTATAGCCATTCAACAGACAAACTCTTTTTTAACAGACTCAAACAGAAGCCTTGAATCTACAAGTAAATATGGAATAAGGGACGCCTAGAAAGGAATATAGGGTACTGCACACATTACTATCAATCTACTTACCACATGTCAAAGTCATTTTCAAATTTCCAATACTTTATTCATTTAGTTCCATAGACACACTACAAAACTGTATTTAGTTTTTTTCACTTTAGAGTTTTTGTCAAACAGTGAAACAAATTATTAGGCTGTAGAAAATAAATGAAACACTACGTTAACATTCTGTAATTCACTCTCTATGATTGAAATGACTCATTATGCACATTGGGAGACAGGATCTTTCTTACTGGCTTACAATCTAGCAAAGAAAATTTGCAGTTGGTGTTCAAGCTGTGATTTTTTCTTTACCAAAAATAGTATAAAGAAAATACAGCAGAACTTTTAGAGAGTCTTATCTGCTTATTTGCACAATCAGCTCCAACTCTAAACTAATTTCCAACTGAAAACAGTCTGTACAACACTTGTCTTCGATGAAGGTAATTGACTGCATTTTTTATTATGAGAAAGTTTATGTTTGGGATTTTATTTTGACATGTATACTTCATACTTTATGAGTTTCTCATTCAGGATCACATGTCTGGTAAATGACACACGGAAAACAATTTTAATTATTATATGTACATATAATTATTCATGCAAATATAATATACATGTAATGTCTCTACCTCTTCGGGTCTCTGCGCCACCCTCCGCTCTCCTCTTGCTTTTAGCTGGTACTAAAAAGTTTTTAGTTCACAAAATGTATTTTTTTATTATTTGACTTAATTTTTTTTAGAAATCATTAATTTTGTGTTTTTTACTTTTACTATTTTACTACTTCTGGCCATAAAATCACTATCATGTATACAAAAAACCTCAAGTTTGTATGTATAGATAATAACTAATAGTAGTAATGTAACGTCTCTGCCTGTTCGGATCTCTGCGCCAACCTCCTCTTGCATGCTGCGGTGAAGGAGGTATGTTCAGTTTGATTCCTTGTGTAGGTTTCTTGTTGCTCAGTCTGAACACTGTCCTAATACCTCCTGTCTGTAATTGAATTTCTGCCACTCCCGTCTCCTGCATCTTTGTTTCTCTCTGCTCCTCTAATAGTTCATCTCAGCCTTGCCTGTGTGATTGACAGCCTGTCTACCAATCCAGTCTGGGGCAGGTCCTGACTTTCTATAAACAGGTTGTCAGCCCTCACATGGGCGCTGGCTATTGATTCTGTCTTGTGACTTGTCCCTGCTCGCTCCTATTCTGCTATTTCCTGTATTCCTATTCCTGACCTCTGGTTTTGTTTCTGACTATTCTCTTTGATTGTGATTTAGTATTGCATTGCTCGACTGTTACCGACCCCTTGGCTAGCTGACCTCCCTTTGTTTGTTGTTTGTCCTGTCTGCATTCTGTGTTGTCACCTATATTAGGTAGGGCCTGTCGACCAGTTGCTGCTGTCACCTAGGACAGATAGGCAAGTTAGCCAGGGACAGTGCGGGGATTCAGCTTAGGGCTAACTGTCTTGTAGTGCCCCTCCCCCCAGGGTTCTGCAGTAGCAGTGGGGAATTGCTCAATTGGCAATTCCCTTACAATACACAATACATGTAGTTTGTTATATTACTCCCTCATATACAGTGGGTACGGAAAGTATTCAGACTCCTTTAAATTTTTCACTCTTTGTTTCATTGCAGCCATTTGCTAAAAGCAAAAAAGTTCATTTTATTTCTCATTAATGTACACTCAGCACCTCATCTTGACAGAAAAAAAACAGAAATGTAGATATTTTTGCAAATTTATTAAAAAAGAAAAACTGAAATATCACATGGTCATAAGTATTCAGACCCTTTGCTTTGACACTCATATTTAACTCACATGCTGTCCATTTCCTACTGATCCTCCTTGAGATGGTTCTACTCCTTCATTGGAGTCCAGCTGTGTTTAAGTAAACTGATTGGACTTTATTAGGAAAGGCACACACCTGTCTATATAAGACCTCACATCTCACAGTGCTTGTCAGAGCAAATGAGAATCATGAGGTCAAAGGAACTGCCCAAGGAGCTCAGAGACAGGATTGTGGCAAGGCACAGATCTGTCCAAGGTTACAAAAGAATTTCTGCAGCACTCAAGGTTCCTAAGAGCACAGTGGCCTCCATAATCCTTAAATGGAAATAGTTTGGGATGACCAGAACTCTTTCTAGACCTGGCTGTCCAGCCAAACTGAGCAATCGTGGGAGAAGAACCTTGGTGAGCAAGGTAAAGAAGAACCCAGAGATCACTGTGGTTGAGCTCCAGAGAAAGTTACACAAAGTCAACTATCATTGCAGCCCTCCACCAGTCGGGGCTTTATGGCAGAGTGGCCTGAAGGAAGCCTCTCCTCAGTGCAAGACATATGAAAGTCCGCATAGAGTTTGCCAAAAAACACATGAAGGACTCCCAGACTATGAGAAATAAGATTCTCTGGTCTGATGAGACGATGATTGAACTTTTTGGTGTTAATTCTAAGTGGTATGTATGGAGAAAACCAGGCACTATTCATCACTTGCCCAATACAATCCCAACAGTTAAACATGGTGGTGGCAGCATCATGCTATAGGGGTGTTTTTCAGCTGCAGGGACAGGACGACTGGTTGCAATTGAAGGAAAGATGAATGCGGCCAAGTACAGAGATATCCTGGAAGAAAACCTCTTCCAGAATGCTCTGGACCTCAAACTGGGCCGAAGGTTCACCTTCCAACAAGACAATGACCCTAAGCACACAGCTAAAATAACAAAGGAGTGGCTTCGGAACAACTCTGTGACCATTCTTGACTGGTCCAGCCAGAGCCCTGACCTCAACCCAATTGAGCATCTCTGGAGAGACCTGAAAATGGCTGTCCACCAACGTTCACCATCCAACCTGACGGAACTGGAGAGGATCTGCAAAGAAGAATGGCAGAGGATCCCCAAATCCAGATGTGAAAAAGTTGTTGCATCATTCCCAAGAAGACTCATGGCTTTACTAGCTCAAAAGGGTGCTTCTACTCAATACTGAGCAAAGGGTCTGAATACTTATGACCATGTGATATTTTAGTTTTTCTTTTTTAATAAATTTGCAAAAATATCTACATTTCTGTTTTTTTTCTGTCAAGATGGGGTGACGAGTATATATTAATGAGAAATAAAATGAACTTTTTTGCTTTTAGCAAATGGCTGCAATGAAACAAACAGTGAAAAATTTAAATGGGTCTGAATACTTTCCATACCCACTGTATGTGTGATATGCATATTTTGGTTTAATGCATATTGCACATTTTCTGTTAGTACAATAAACCTCATTTCAATCCTGAAATATTACTGTGTCCATCAGTTATTAGATATATCAAATTGAAATGGCTGTTGCAAACACCCAAATATTTAGAACTAAAAATGATTAAGATTAATAGTGGTTCCCAAACTTTTTCATATGACTGTATGTGATAAGGCTGTGTTTTTCATGATAGACATTCAGACACAACCTGTTGTTTTAAATGGGATCTTTGTAATGCTCTCCTTTGGTGTTACTGCAAGGCAAATGACCACTTGCTGCCAGACTATGCCAAAAATTAATTAATCTCAGTGGATTCTTCTAACAAAGGATATTGTCCTTATTTAAATCAGCAAGTTTTTACAGTATCCAAAAGAAACACTGAATTAAAGAGCGCTCCAATTTTTTTAAATTATTGGAATGGTACAGAGACTTTAGTAATTTTTGACAAATAGTTGGATTAACATGTTTATTTAATGATCCCATAATTACTTACAGCATTTGTTCTGAAATTATAACAAATATAAGCCCATTAAACCACTTTTGGTTCAAAATGACACAAATAGAAATATATTCTTTTTCTACGCTTTAGTTCACGTGAAATGTCTCAATTGGTTCATCTCCTTTAGGCTAAAGCCTAACAGAGCGGGCCACAGCAAAAAAGCGCTGCGGGAAAAACCACGTTGTCAACCCATTGCGGTTTTTCCTGATGCACTTTTCACAGAAAGCCCACAGAGGTTTCCTCTGATGACTTTCTGCTTCAGTTATAACTATAGAGAAACTGCCTGTGTTTCCGTAGGTATAATTGACATGCTGCAATATCCAAAACGTGTCAAAGGCGCATATTTTCCTGCAATGCATGGATGGGATTCGCTATCCAATTTGCAGGGATTGTAAAATGCAGCGTTTTCCTCCCCGGCGTTTCTGCCGCAGCCAAACCGCGGCTTTTATGTCACGTGGGGCCCCGGCCTTATTGTGATAACTCAAATGGCACTTTCTGGTGTTTTCAGTTATTTCTTCTTAACGCTTATAGTATTGGTTCTTCTGGATATCCCCTAAGATTTATTATTTGTTTGTATATAGAGAAATATTGTATATTTGCATTGCCCAAATATATTTTTTCAGATGACAGAAAAGTAAATGCAAAAATTGTAGCATTTCTCACTAAAAATCAATCACAAATTTTAAAACAAACATTCCATTAGTCAGAATCAACCATTTTTTCATATGTACAGAGTGCATGTTAATGGGCCACATTTACTAATAGTCATTGTAAACTTCAGGTGTCTTTTCTAAAAGTTTAAACTGTCCATTGATTGGACTAGTTTTCAATAAAATGATTTTTTATTTTGGTGCAAAATGTCACATCTCAGCTCAGGCCCAATTTCCACTAAACCATAATCCCTTTTTCTAAGCCACACCCTTGTTGATTTAGTAAAAAATGCGAAATGAGGAAATGCAGTAGATAAAAATACAGTTAAAGCTAGGCCAGGGCCACACATGGTGTAGACGCGGCGGTTTGCCCGTGGCATAAACGGTGCGGAAAAAAATGCCGCAGTTTACAATCACTGTGTAGTGGATGGGATACTAGCGAATCCCATCCCCACGCTATGGTAAAATACGCACAGAGGACATGCTGCGATTTCCAAAACCGTTGTGTTTTTGGAAATCGCAGCATGTCAATTATATGAAAGGGTACTATATTATTATACCTGTAGGTGAAAAGCACTGTGGTAAAAACCGCGAAGCATTGCAGCCACAATTTTTCATGCAGCACTTTTTTGACAACCTATATATTCTGAATGAGTACCCTGAAGTTTGTGATGAGCTGTACAGTCGTATATAGTTGTACATTGTATGCTGATTACATTATATTGTATGGACTAATGCCCACAGTATTGCCCGTTGGCCACAAGATGCCACTGTTCCCCTCCCTGCTGCTCCTCCTCAGACTTTGTTACAGACCTGTTGGTAGGAGGAAGCGATACACAGGAAGCTCTGATGTGGATATTTTAGTTGGTCTCCTAGCATATGTGAAAGGCAGGGATGCTAGGATAGGATCGGTCGCCATCCGCGCTGGAGAACTTTCTGCCGGAATCAAGAGCAGTGCTTGGTTAACAGAGACGAAATCCACTACACTCCCCACCTTAGATGGGAGAAGATCACGCAGGAGAGTACTGCTGGGGAGCGACGAAAGCCAAGCCTCGTGAGGAGCCACATTGGGAACTGCGACTGAATGTATGACAGTCCAGAGGCAGTGCCGCTTGCAGTGGAGGAGACCCCGCATCATCAGCAGCTATTTCAACCGGAAAGGTCCACGACCCGGGTCAGTAAGCCTGAGCTCAGGTCCGCCACACAGTGGTGGCCTGCAACGTTCACGCAATAACAGTTAGCTTTGGTGCCAAAGTATAGGATTAGGGTGTTAGCACTTTCTATAAACACTCAGTTCAGCCTGTTGCTATTAGTTAAAGACATCTTCAGTTAATCATTATTTGCATTATTGAGGACTCTGGATTCTTCACCGTTTCCTGTTGCAACCTAACCTCAGAGGATCCTGTGCATTTCTGAAATATTACCAAGTCCATCAAATTGCCTGTTTCCACTTGCTCAGGACTGGATTCTGATATTCACTAGGGGGAACAGGGAGGTCTGGGTTTAGAGTTTCCTATTAGTTTGTTAGCCCCCGTGCTGCATCACCGGTAAGCCAGTATTACACACAAAAGTCTTCCTTCTTTATCAGAGTTATTAATAGGTAATTTGGGCAGCCGTCCTAGACAGGCCCTTCGGTAGGCAAACTATAGTGAGGTAGTTTGGACATATAGAGCCTACCAGGTTATGCAGCACAGGGGTCTCGGCTATCCAGTCGAGTATGTGTGTGTGTGAAGTTTTAAGAACACGTGAGCACATGTGCATGCCAGGAGTTATAGTTGGAGTGCTTAACCCTGCATTAAGTGGAGGCAATGAAATGAACACTTTAGGAAACCATGGCAAGTTTGGAAGAACAATGTCTAAACACAGAAACTTTGTTAGAGTATTAGAATATGTAACACAATAATGTCAGTTTTGAATCAGTATAATGTGTGTATAATATGAATGTATCTTCAAAACTGCTTATGTTTAGGTCTAGGCTATTATGCTTTTTTTGGTTAAATGTTAAGCTTTACAGTATTTATGCACAATTGAAAGGCAGAACATAGAAATAACACAGGAATGGTAAAAAATAACATGCAGCAATACTTCTGTGTCATGGGAAATTATCTAAAATTGATTTTTCTGTAATATGACATATATTATAGTCTGTTTGCCTTGGACTTCTTACTCTCATGTAGCAAAATCAAGTCTCTTTCCAATATAAGTAGAAATCCAGACACATACCATAACGTTACATGCCTGTTACATAGATATGGGCAAACCACTTCGGCACAAGCAGGGGTTCAACCTGAATGATCCAAATTGTTCGGTTTTTAACAAAACAATTGGACTTTCGTCCTACATAAAATGGCTGCTGCGACATGCATTTCGGTAAATTATTATACTCTGGGGTCTCTGCAGACCTCAGAGTATAAGTGGAGGCCCAGAGGCATTAAAAAAAAAAAAAACACATTTATACTCACCTTCCCTCACCTCTACTGGGCACATTCTCGACACCCAATGCTTTCCTGCTGACTTTAGTGCTCGAGTTACAGGTCTCAGCAGTCATATGTGCACGCTGAGCATCAAGACGTCAGGACGTTCTGCGTGCCCGTGTCCCTGCTGAGGCCCAATCACAGGCTTCAGCAGTGACCCCATGCACATGACATCACCAGGAGAATGCCAGATACTGCATTTCTATCCAACTTTTTTCAACCCGTAAGGAATCACGTATCTGAGCCACCCAAACCCGAAACAAAACGCATATTGGGAGTTTCGCCTATTTCAAACACGGATTACACCAATCATATACAATAATGTATACAGATGAACGCTGAAGGTGAGTGAGAGGCCTCACATGATGAGTGGAAATGTAGATCAGCTTAGTTATTTCTAGATCTTTGTGGTTATATCAACCACAAGCAATTATTATTAAAATACTGATAAATAAAATTGGGTTAGTTTTGTTTTTTCTATGCTATGCATGAACAATTACTAGTTTGGATTTGGCAAAGTACCTGTGGTAGATAATAATACATAATACAGTGACAACAAATACATCTCTCAGAGATCAGAATAATGAAATATAGTCATCTGGCATTCCAGAATGATGCCCATTTTCACCTGAGATAACAACTGAGGCGTATTCCATACTACTGTAGAAGTATGATGGTATTGTCTGCTACATGTAGATTATCTGGAAACAATGTAGTTAACACAGTTCACAGCACATTTCTTCAATCCTTTATACACTTGTACAGACTGCCACTTTGGGACTGCATTATTTTTCTTAAAGGGAACCTGTCACTTTGTACATGCAATTCTATATGTTCACAATAGGTTATAGAGCAAGGTTATGAGAAGATAGATACATAGTTTTGTAAGACAAGATTGAGCTTAATTTGTCATTTGTTCATTTGAATCCTTACTCTTTCTATGCTCAGGAATCCAGTAGGCAGTCCTACTGAATGACTGATATCCTTCCTTGTATATAGAGATAGCTGTCAGTCACTAAATAAAGCTACCTACTTGACTCCTGAGCACAGAAAGAGTAGGTATTCAAATGAATATTATACAAGTTATATTGAATATTTACCCACATAAATACTGTCTACGGTATATCAATGAGATTTGCTTTTCTGCTCTATGCCATGCTCCTCCAGGTTAGACACTATGTTCAACGTTACACGTTTCCTATAGAGAGGCTAACTCAACATTTCTCTAATGAAATGCTAATGAAATTACAATTCTAGAACATCTGTTCTTAGAACTCTTTCGTGTGCCTTTCCTCAGTTATTCCCCCCTTGAATTGACCACTGGGCATAAGCATTTTTTATGTTAATAGTTGGTATCCATAGAAAGTCTGATACTGTCAGCACTGATTGGACAGCGTATGGAAGGAAACATATCACTGACAAGAGGCATTGAAAACATCCAACTGTCAGTTAAAGAGGAACTTTTACCACCTTTACCAACTTTAGTTCTTTGCTTTGAGAGGTGTCCGTCAACTGATTTCAGAAAAGTTAAAGTTTTCTCTCTAGCCCCCCACCATTCCCGAGCAATCAGGGCAGTTAGTTTTGGTGCTTGATATGATAATTAGACTCTTTACTGTCAAGTTGGTGGCAGAAGGAGGCAAGGGGGTGTGATTCTGAGCTTTAACACTGTTCAACTAGAAGCTTGCAGTGTTACTTCATTGTCAACATATTGTCCATATGACTGTATACTCTACCTTGTGCCATTTAATGGCAAATTGTACTGCACAGCTCTTTTCAATTAAAGAATATCAGATTTACTGAAATGACAGGAAGCTGAAATTTTTATTTCCTGTCATAAAATAGGCTGAAAGTGACAGTGTTCAAAGTGAGCACTGTGTTCAGCAATGTGACCTAAATGCATGAATGCTACTTCCTGCAATCCAGCTCCAAAGTCAGACTGATTTGTGCTGAATTTGGGGCCCAACTTATCACTACAGAAACTGGTACAAGAAATAAACACTCCACAAACTGAAGCCAAACCAGAACCCATGATATCTTATAAGGCAGATCAAAACCAGGAGGATAAATTAGGAGAATGAACATCCAAGCCAAAAGTCAGTCCCAGAGATAATGTCAGAGCCACAATCTGGAGACAAGTGGATTTTCAGTAACAAGCCAAAGCTCAGTTCTGAGAGGTAACATCAGAGACAAAATAAAAAAGAAGCAAATTTCCAGTAACAAGTCAAAGATCAATACACAACTGTCCAGTACAAATGATCAGAATAGGTACATCAAAATTACAGGCACCTAGCTGAGGAGGAAGAGAGGTTAAAATGCCTCCTTAGATGCTAATTGGATAAGCTAAGGAGAGGCCTGAAAACTGCAGAGGCTTCACAGGTTGGCACGGTAACCTTAAAGCAACAGTAGCTAAACTGAGATTCCTGGCAAGTAGGATCCAGAGTCATGCTCTATTTTAATTAAAGCAGTCTTGGACAGATGGGGGTCTGAAAAAGAATATAAGAGTGTGCTCTTTTCCAATTAAATACTGTAGTCCTGTGCAAATGGAAGGAGACCAATATAGAGAGAGTCACAACCTCATATGCTATACTAAACACAAAATGTAGACAGCAAATCCCAATGTGAACAGGTGTATGATGCTATGACAGTAATACAAATACAAAAATTATAGCAGCATTCTAAATAGCATCAAAACCTATATAAATAGAGCTGAAAATGCATTGATGCTATTTGTTATATACACATATAAATTTACTTTTAAGGGAATTGCCAGTTGAACAATTCCCAAGTGCTGCTGCAGAACCCTGGGGGAGGGGCACAACAAGACAGTGAGCCCTAAGCTGAACCCCCCCACTGTCCCTGGCTAACTTGCCTATCTGTCCTAGGTGACAGCAGCAACTGGTCGACAGGCCCTATCTAATATAGGTGACAACACAGAACGCAGACAGGACAAACAACAAACAAAGGGAGGTCGGCTAGCCAAGGGGTCGGTAACAGTCGAGCAATGCAATACAAAATCACAATCCAAGAGAATAGCCAGAGTCAAAGCCAGAGGTCAGGAATAGGAATACAGGAAATAGCAGAATAGGAGCTAGCAGGGACAAGTCACAAGGCAGAATCAATAGCCAGCATGCAAGTGAGGGCTGACAACCTGTTTATAGAAAGTCAGGACCTGCCCCAGATTGGATTGGTAGACAGACTGTCAATCACACAGGCAAGGATGAGATTAACTATTACAGGAGCGGAGAGAAACAAATATGCAGGAGACGGGTGTGGCAGAAATTCAATTACAGACAGGAGGTATTAGGACAGTGTTCAGACTGAGCAACAAGAAACCGACGCAAGGAATCAAACTGAACACGCCTTTTCGCCGCAGCGTGCAAGCGGAGGTTGGCGCAGAGACCCGAACAAGCAGAGACGTTACATTACTACTATTAGTTATTATCTATATATACAAACTTGAGGTTCTTTGTATACATGATAGTGATCCTATGGCCAGCAGTAGTAAAATAGTAAAAGTAAAAAACACTAAATTAATGACTTATAAAAAAAAATTAAGTCAAATAATAAAAAAATACATTTTGTGAACTAAAAACTTTTTAGTACCAGCTAAAAGCAAGAGGAATCCTAGAAAGAATGCTACCTTTTCTCCTTCGATGGTATGGCGATGATGTACAATAATGTGCAAAAGTCTTAAGCAGGTATGGAAAATACAAAGTAAGAAAATAGAAGTGTTAATAGTTTGCATTTTGTTAATTCACAAAAATAAAGTGAATGAACAGATAAGAAATCTAAATCAAATCAATATTTGATTTACCACCCTTTCCCTTCAAAACAGCATTAATTCTTCTAGGTACACTTGCACACAGTTTTTGAAGGAACTTGGCAGGGAGGTTGTTCCTAACATCTTGGGGAACTAAGTACAGAGTTTCTGTCTATTTATGTCACCCCAGACAGATTTCATGATGTTGAGATCAAGAGTCTTTGGGGGGCCATATCATCACCTCAAGGGTGATAGTCACACCAAATATTGGGGGTCACACCAATTAATGATTTGATTTAGATTTCTCTTTTGTTCATTCACTTAATTTTGTTAATTGAAAAAAATAAACTATTAACACTTCTATTTTTGATAGCGTTCTTACTTTGCAACATTTGTTCCATACCTGCTCTAAACATTTGCACAGTACTGTAAGTGGGGCAAAGTGCACATTTTTGTTACCGCTATACAGAAGAGAATGCAGGGAGTATTTTGTGACATAAATCAGGTTTAAATAATTATGCTAATTTACAAAGGGGGAAAAAGAAGCAATTTCTGCTGTATAAAAGCAAAAAAAATTAAAAGGTTTTGTTACCACATTAAAGCCCCATCTGTTCCGCATGAACGAAAACCAATCACTGTATTTGCCCAAAGTATGACATTTTTTAAAAAAAATATCACCCTTGAAATGTGAAATTTTGCTCTGGACATTTGACCATCAGAAGTCTTGGTCTTAAAAGGGTTAATGCACCATAGTAACATAGTAGCAATAGTGCATGGGCTACTCTAACCACATATATGAAGTAGCACTACTGTTCCACCATTATATATAGTATACTTAAAAGAATACATGGGGGAATTTGTCAATGCATCTACACCAGTTTTCCCATGGCAGCAAAGGCCTTTTAACATTGACTACAGTAAGTGTTTTTACTAAAGTACTGTGTATTAATCAGAACACAATTTTCAGCAATAAAGGAAACCGATGCATAGTTATACTTTCTTTTTCTTATAATTAAATAATTGAATAGTAGTATGATTTTCTTTTGATATAACTTACAATATATGAATACTGAAAGAATAATTCATCCAATTTACCCAGTCTGCAAGGTCCCTTGACATAGGATCCATCAGATATGACTTTAATAGACAAAGTATGTGTTGTTTGCATATCCATTTCATACAAGCAATTATCCTTGAAATTCCATAATGTCTATTGCCCTGAAATATTTTTGGTGGTGATTTTTTTCTTACAAGTGCATCAATTTTTAGAATGTTTCTCAAGTTTTTTTTCTTGTGCATTTTACTTGCCAGATCCTAGGAATTTGCTACCACTTCTTTGCACATTAATTTTGCTTCTCTGGAGAGATTACAAAACTTCCGAGATCGATTTTGAATCTGTTTACAGTTAACAACAGACTTCAAAGACATTTCTAATGATCTTTTTACTCTTAGCCTGGTGACAGTGACAAGGGAACATCCTCTATGCCTAGAGGAGAGAACATTTCACCAGTATCATAGCTGGGATTCTTTACTGTAACAGCATTGAAGTAATGGAACTCATTGCCACACAATGTTGTGGTTGTAGATTCATTGGTGAAGTTCAAAAAGGACCTGGATGCCATTATTGAAAGGAAAAATACAGCAGGTTATGGGTTTTAGATTTTTAGTAATGACAGGTTGATCCAGGGTTTTATACTGATTGCCAGATTTGGAGTCAGGAAGGATTTTTTTTTCCTCTGATGTGGGGCACTTGGCATCAGCCTCAGATTTTATGCCTTTCTCTGGATCAGCACTGCAGGGTGTAACAGGATTAGCTCAGGGATCGTCGTCTCTTCAGATAGACGAGCACTTTTTGGCACAGCAATTAGAGTCCAGTACAGTCAAGTATGGTGCAACTGGCCGCAACCAGTTTTATTAGTGTTTTAAGGAAAACAAAACAATAACAATACAAAATAAATCCTAGCCGTCCGGCCACTACCTACAACACAGGTATCTAACTAGAGAGAGCTGGGCCTACTGCACAGCTCCCTAAACACAATAAACAGCAATTTTCACTCACAATGGTTTCCCAGGAGCAGAGAGAGCCAAATACCTGTGTGCTCTCTGCCCTTATATACAGGAAATAAAAAATTAACCCCATTGTAACATCTCTGCCGTTTCGGGTCTCGGCGCCGCCCTCCGCTCGCACGCTGTGGCGAAGGAGGCGTCTTCAATTTTGTTCTTTGTGTAAGCTTCTTGATGCTCAGTCTGAACATGGTCCTAGTTCTCTTGCTGTGTAAAGCCACACCCTTGTAATTAGGAACATTTCTCTCTGGACTGCATAGAGTTAATCTCTTCCTGGGCTGAGTGATTGACAGCCTGTGTACCTATCAGCTCTGGGGCTGGTCCCAGACTTTCTATAAACAGGTTGTCAGCCCTCACATGGCTGCCGGTTATTGCTCTGTCTTTGCCTGCTCTCCTTGTGATATACCTTACTACTTTGTTACCTGATTTTCTGACCACTGGCTTTGACTTTGACTATTCTCTTGGATTTTGACTTTGTACTGCTTTGCTAGTTTGTTACTGACCCCTTGGCTAGCTGACCTCCCTTTGTTGTTGTGCGTCTTGTCTGCGTTCTATGTGATCACTTATTATAAGGAGGGACTGTCGACGTGGTTGCTGGATGTCACCTAGGACAGATCGGGCAAGTTAGCCAGGGACAGTGGGGGGGATTCAGCTTAGGGTCCACTGTCTCATTGTACCCCTCCAACCTAGTTCTCCAGCAGCTTCTGGGGAATCGCTCCTCTAGTGATTCCCTTACACCCATTCATCCCAAAACCTGAAGTGGCTGAATGGAGTGGAGATACACCCATTACTCCCTACTCCAGCAGCCAGACCTTTTACCAGGGTTTTGGTAAAACCCTCCAGCAAAGAATACATCTTTCCTGCTATAAGCTTTCCCAGGTGCTTTTAGAAGGTATATGACAGGAACCTGGGAGAAATGTATACTCCTTCTACCACTTTCCCCCTGATCCTGTCACAAGGGGTATAGGTTGGACCTGATGGACCTGTATTGTCATACAGCCTCATCTACTGTGTTACAATTTGTTTTGGTCCAAGTAATTGTGTTGCAAATAAATAGGGCTCTAATTGCCCTGAAAAGTTGTGTATGACATTCAGATATTGTCCTTTCAAGCTCTTAACGGTTAGGAATGTCAAAGTGACAGCAACATATATGGCTATAGGTAATCAGATGGTAACTGCTGTAAAAAAAAAAAAAAGCATAATGTTTAAAAACATTCCTGCATTCATGGTCGTATCCTCTGGCCACCGATCAAGACAACAACTTGTGACCACAAGATATTTAGAGAAAATCTTTAAAACTCTGCAAAATGTTTACTTGTATTTGCAAAAATGTTTAAGTTTTTATTATCTACGAATTTAAAAATGGTTATGTTCGTGGGAATGCCCCTTTAACATCGCTTCCCTTCAATCCAGAGTTCAGGATGAAGATTGTTGACTATATGCTTTTGGAAACAAGACTTGGTAAAATGTCTGAAAAATGCAGACAGAGGGGTTATCCTTAGAAACTTATGATAATTTATTGGTTAAAAAGCAGAAAGAGGGTACATGTAGAATTGTTTTTTGTCTACATATTCAAAACACAGTAACAAAATAGCAAAAATTTTGCACATCAATGAATGGCACATTTTAAAGGGGTTGTGCCCATTCATTTTAATGGAATGGAGATGTGGTGGACGTGAGGTTACTTTCTGAGAAGGAGAAGAAAGCAGAAAGGCTTTTGAATCCTGCACAACCCCTTTACCCCTTCCTGCTCTGCGACGTACTATTATGTCGCACTGAGCGTATAGTTGACTGAGGCATTACTTCCGGCACGAGGGTCGAGACCAACTGGCCGGAGTCGTAAGATACTACAACTCAGGTGGATTAACCCCCTGGATGCTGTGATCAATAGCAATCCAGAGGGTCCTGGGAGGTCTCTGTCACACCTCGGACCGCCTTACGATAAGGTCACGGATTCCGATGGGTTGCCATGGTAGCCAGGAGGCTGGGCAATGGCCTCCTGACTGCCTATTCACAGTTCCCATAGGAACTAATGTATGATGTTCTGTAATACTATGTATTGCAGGATATTGCACTGGGGATCTGACATGCTAGCTTCAAGTTCCCTTGAGGAACATGTAAATATTGAAAAAAAAAAGTTTAAAATACACAATAATAAATAAACAATAAAAAGATTAAAAAACACCTTTATATTAAAAAATACATATTTAAACAAATAAATAAACAAACATGTTAAGTATTCGCAAGTGCGTATAAGTCCCCACTATCCAAAAATAGTATTATTTATCCAGTATGTGGAACGCTATAACAAAAAAAAAAAAAATATATATATATATATATATATTATATATGTATATATATATATATATATATATATACCGCAATGTGCAAATTACGTATTTAGGTCACTTTGCTTTCCCCAAAACATAACAATAAAAAAAGTGATCAAAAAGTTATACATACCAAACATGGTACCAATAAAAAGTACAACTTGCCTCACAAATAAAGAGCTCTGACATATCTCCGTTAACAATACAGTAAAAAAGATATATAGGCATCAGAATACAGTGACCCCAGGAAAATTGCTCATTTTCAAAAATTTTATTTGTATAAGTGGTAAAACATAATAAAACCAACATAAATATGGTATCAACGATATATATATATATATATATATATATATATATATATATATATACAGTGGGTACGGAAAGTATTCAGACCCCTTTAAATTTTTCACTCTATGTTTCATTGCAGCCATTTGCTAAAAGCAAAAAAGTTCATTTAATGTACATTAATGTATCTCATATGTATATTAATGTAATCTCATTAATGTACACTCAGCACCCCATCTTGACAGAAAAAAACAGAAATGTAGATATTTTTGCAAATTTAATGAAAAAGAAAAACTGAAATATCACATGGTCATAAGTATTCACACCCTTTGCTGTGACACTCATATTTAACTCACATGCTGTCCATTTCTGTAAGGGAATTGCCAGTTGAGCAATTCTCCAGTGCTGCTGCAAAAACCTGAGAGGAAGGGAATACAGAGACAGTGAGCCCTAAAGTTGACCCAGACCCTGTCCCTACCTACTTGTCTCACTGTCCTAATGACAGGAACAACTTGGAGCCGGTCCCTACTCTGAATAAGTGACAACACAGAACGCAGACAGGACGCACAAACAACAAAGGGAGGTCAGCTAGCCAAGGGGTCGGCAACAATCGAGCAATGCAGTACAGAATCAAAATCCAAGAGAATAGTCAAAGGAAAGCCAGTGGTCAGAAAAATCAGAAGAGCAGGTAACAAGGAACAAGGAGTATAGCCAGTAAGCAAAATGCAATAGCAGGCGCCAATGGGAAAGTGAGCAAACAATAAATAGGGAGAAAGAACCCGCCCCTGACTTGATAGGAGGACAGGGTGTCAATCAGAAAGGCAGAACTAAAGTTAACTCTTAGTGGAGCAGGGGGAGAGCAGGGTGAAGGAGAAGGGCGTGGTGGAAAATCAGTTAAGGAGGTGAGGGAATAGGACAGTGTTCAGACAATACAAGAAAAACCCAAGGAAAGGATTACAACCGGGCACGCCTCCTGCGCCGCAGCGTGCGCCCGGAGGATGGCGCCAAAGCCCGGACAGGCAAGGACGTTACAATTTCCTTCTGATCCTACTTGAGATGATTCTACTCCTTCATTGGAGTCCAGCTGTGTTTAATTAAACTGATTGGACTTGATTAGGAAAGGCACACACCTGTCTATATAAGACCTCACAGCTCACAGTGCATGTCAAAGCAAATGAGAATCATGAGGTCAAAGGAACTGCCCAAGGAGCTCAGAGACAGAATTGTGGCAAGGCACAGATCTGTCCAAGGTTACAAAAGAATTTCTGCAGCACTCAAGGTTCCTAAGAGCACAGTGGCCTCCATAATCCTTAAATGGAAGAAGTTTGGGACAACCAGAACTCTTCCTAGACCTGGCCGTCCAGCTGAACTGAGCAATCGTGGGAGAAGAACCTTGGTGAGCGAGGTAAAGAAGAACTCAAAGATCACTGTGGCTGAGCTCCAGTGATGCAGTAGGGAGATGGGAAAAAGTTCCACAAAATCAACTATCACTGCAGCCCTCCACCTGTCAGTGCTTTATGGCAGAGTGGCCTGAAGGCAGCTTCTCCTCTGTGCAAGACATATGAAAGCCCACATAGAGTTTGCCAAAAAACACATGAAGGACTCCCAGACTATGAGAAATAGGATTCTCTGGTCTGATGAGTTGAAGATTGAACTTTTTGGCATTAATTCTAAGTGTCATGTATGGAGAAAACCAGGCACTGCTCATCACTTGCCCAATACAATCCCAACAGTGAAACATTGTGGTGGCAGCATCATGCTATGGGGGTGTTTTTCACCTGCAGGGACAGGATGACTGGTTGCAATTGAAGGAAAGATGAATGTGGCCAAGTACAAAGATATCCTGGAAGAAAACCTCTTCCAGAGTTCTCTGGACCTCGGACTGGGCCGAAGGTTCACCTTCCAACAAAACAATGACCCTAAGCACACAGCTAAAATAACAAAGGAGTGGCTTCGGAACAAGTCTGAGACCATTCTTGACTGGCACAGCCAGAGCCCTGACCTCAACCCAATTGAGCATTTCTGGAGAGATCGGAAATTGGCTGTCCACCAACATTCACCATCCAACCTGACGGAACTGGAGAGGATCTGCAAGGAAGAATGCCAGAGGATCCCCAAATACAGATGTGAAAAACTTGTTGCATCATTCCGAAGAAGACTCATGGCTGTACTAGCTCAAAAGGGTGTCTCTACTCAATACTGAGCAAAGGGTCTGAATACTTATGACCATGTGATATTTCAGTTTTTCTTTTTTAATAAATTTGCAAAAATATTTACATTTCTGTTTTTTTTTTTTTGTTTTTGGCAAATGGCTGCAATGAAACAAAGAGTGAAAAATTTAAAGGGGTCTGAATACTTTCCATACCCACTGTATAAGATAATAAGAATGACAGATAATAAAAGGTATATATGCCTAAAAAGAGTCACATTGTATGCAACCAGTGGAAAACATCTACAGTGCCTTGCAAAAGTATTCGGCCCCCTTGAACTTTTCAACCTTTTGCCACATTTCAGGCTTCAAACATAAGGATATAAAATTTTAATTTTTTGGTGAAGAATCAACAACAAGTGGGACACAAATGTGAAGTGGAACGAAATTTATTGGTTATTTTAAACTTTTGTAAAAAATAAAAAACTGAAAAGTGGGGCGTGCAATATTATTCGGACCCTTACTTTCAGTGCAGCAAACCCACCCAGAAGTTCAGTGAGGACCTCTGAATGATTCAACGTGCCCTAAATCACTGATGATGATAAATATAATCCACCTGTGTGTAATCAAGTCTCCGTATAAATGCACATGCTCTGTGATAGTCTCAGGGTTCTGTTTAAAGTGCAGAGAGCATCATGAAGACCAAGGAAAACACCAGGCAGGTCCGTGATACTGTTGTGGAGAAGTCGAAGCCGGATCTGGAACCAAGACCCAAACACGACCCAACCTAGGAAGATCCAAAAAGCCAACGCCGGACACAGACCACGCAAATGTACCCCCCCCAACAATCAACAGAGATGCAGCCAAGAGGCCCATGACACCTGGATGAACGCAGAGATCTACAGCTAGGTGGGAGAGTCTGTACATAGGACAACAATCAGTGTACACTGCACAAATCTGGCCTTTATGGAAGAGGGGCAAGAGAAAGCCATTTCTCAAAGATATCCATAAAAAGCCCCGTTAAAGTTTGCCACAAGCCACCTGGGAGACACACCAAACAATGGAAGAAGGTACCTGGTCAGATGAAACCAAAATCGAACTTTTGGCCACAATGCAAAACGATATGTTGGCGTAAAAGCAACACAGCCCAACACCCCGAAAAACCCAACCCCACAAACAAAAAAGGGGGGGGCGCATCATGGTTTGGGCCCGCTTCCAGCAGGGACAGGGAAGATGGTTAAAATTGATGGGAAGATGGATGGAACCAAAACAGGACCATCTGGAAGACTACCTGTTGGAGTCTGCAAAAGACCTGAGACTGGGACAGAGTTATCTCCAACAAGACAATGATCCCAAGCAAAAGCAAAACTAGAATGGAATGGTTCATAAATAAACGATTCAGGTGTTAGAATGGCCAAGTCAAAGTCCAGACCGAATCCAATTGAGAATCTGTGGAAAGAGCTGAAAACTGCTGTTCACAAATGCCTCCACCAACCTCACTGAGCCGAGCTGTTCCCAGGAAGAAGGGGAAGAAATCAGGCCAACGATGTTTAAAAACGAAAGAGAAAAAACCCCAACCACCCGGCGCCGGAAACGCAGCAAAAGGGGGGGGGAAAAAAAAAAAAAAAAAGGGGGGGAAAAAAAAGGCACGGCACACCCCTCAGTTTTTTTTTTTTTCAAAAAAAAACAAAAAAAAAAAAAAAAAATCCCACCCCACGCCCGTGCGCCCCACTTGTTCTGATTCTTCACCAAAAATTAAAATTTTATATCCTTATGTTTGAAGCCTGAAATGTGGCAAAGGTTGAAAAGTTCAAGGGGGCCGAATACTTTTGCAAGGCACTGTTTACAACCAGATACACAGGTGAACATAGATTAAATATCAGAATAGTGTGATGACAAAACTATATGTAATACAAAAAGACCAGATGGAGGACCATGTACAACAATCCAACCATAGGTATAGAGGTCATGTGGAACTGGTAGCTAACAATACATAGCAATACATAAGCTATGCAATCATATAGAGAAAACAGGCAACAAAAGATATATAGGCTTACCTATAACTGTAAAGGGACTGATGTGTGCTGCCCAGATGGAAGAACCAAGCAAGTGTTAGCATGTGTGCCATGGCCCCTTCAAACATCAGTGGTGGTCCCAAGTGTCATAACCCTGCTGATCTCTTATTGATGACCTATCCTGAGGACTGATCATCAGTAAAAATGAGCTGGAAAACCCCTGTAATAAAGTCCAAGTGCTCCTTAATGTAATACTGCCCGATTGTATTATATTATACCCCAGAGATAAATACTGAAATCATTTTCAAATGCCATGATGCATTTGCAGAGACACCACAGCAATGGTAACCCACATGAAATTACCCAGTAAAGAAAATACACTTCTAGAGTAATTTATAAATGGGGCACAGCAAGCATTTTGACCATACAGCTGTTTAGCAGAATTTATTACAAAGGGTTAAAGGAGAAAAAGGACTCCACAGTGCTTCTTCTGGGCACAGCAATACCCAATATATGTTGTATAGGTACATGGCTTGAAATGGAAAGAGCACTATTTGACTTTTGGAGGGCAGATTTGGCTGGAATAGTTTTTGGTGACATGTCTCATTGTCAGATGCCTTAAATACCAGTACAATATAGTATTAGTATTTTATGGCATTCTCTTGGGGGAGCCCACCCCAGGGGCTCCCCGTACAGCACGACTTTGGAGCATGACCTACAAATATCGATTTCTCCTGCTGACTGGTCCAGATCTTTCTTGTTTACTCATAAACTACCTTTGCCGTGGGGTGGGGGGGAGAAGAAATTCTAAATTGTAACCCAGTGGTATCTCTGTATTGCACTCTGGTGTGTTCAATCGATGTTGGTGCTGTGGCACGGAGAGGGTCTCCCTCCTTCACATCTGGTGCGACTTTACAGGGATAGGACCATTTTGGAAGTCTATATTTGACCTGTACCTCAAGGTCTGTGGTCGTGCCCTTGTGCCTTCCCCTCAGCTGGCTCTCCTCTTCTTCATCCTTGGTAAATTCTCTAAGCTGAAAGGCGACCTCCTGCGGCACTTCCTCGCAGTGGCCACAGCAGTCATCCCTAGACACTGGCACAGCCATGCCTCTCACTCTCTGCAGGAATGGCTCCAGGAATTCCTCCACATATGGCGGATGGAGACTTTGGCAGTGGCAGAGTCTTCCAACACCTCTAAGTTCAATCTCTCTGGTGGCCAACTTTATCAATACTTTCTCCTGAATTCTCACTTCCTGCTCCAGGTGTAATCCTACACCCACACCTTCTGTTCCGTGTCTTCCCCAACATTCCCCTTGTTTCCTCCCTCTGTTGGCCCCCCCTCCATACTTGTGTCCCCCTGTTCTGGTATTGCTTGTAGTTCCCCTCTTGGAGATAAGCTCCTAGCCTCATCTTATTGTTTTTGGGCCTCTGCCTACTGCTTTCTCTCTTGTGTGGTTACATTACATGCTACCCAGACCCTCGTCCTGACCTTGTTGGCGGCCATCTCTGTTTGGACTTTTACTTTCCCTGGGCCCTGTGGCCCAGCCTGCAGTTCTATTAAGTGTCATGTTATGATGTTTCCTATTGTTATACTTTTGAAAAAAAAAAATAATGCTTGATTAACCATAAATACCAGTACAATAAAATCTCTGAAAAATGACTCCTCTTTGAAAATTGCACCAAGGAATTAATCAATAGGTATAGTGATCACTTTTAGCCTGCAGGTATTTCATAGATTTTATTAACAATTGGCTCTGAAAATTAAAAATCACATTATTTGCAACAAAATAAAAATTATATTGCATTTTGTAATTTTCACTATACACGCTACAACTTGTTATGCAATTTCTGCCAAGTAAGAAAATACCCCACATGTGGATGAAAACTGCTGTTTGGGCACATGGCAGGGCACCAATGACAAAAATCAGCATTATTCTTTTGGAGGTCAAAATCATTTTCAGATTCCCTAAAAGGCAGAAAGCATTTCTAGGACCCCTAAAATGCAAGTGCAGTCAAGAGTACCAAGAAGTGACCTAATTTTGGAAACTGCACCCCCAGACATACCAACTCACCCAGGTTTCCTTGTTCCCTGTCACCCAGTGAATAATCACTTTCACTATTAATATCTGAGATTATGTGTAGAGATGAGTGAATCGAAGCTGACAAAGTGGAATTCGATCTGAATTTCAGGAAATCTTCGATTCACACCGAATCCGGATGTCCTCACGCTAGGTGGCATCGAATCGCATTTTTTCCTAAAATGGCTGCTGTACATGTTAGGACATGGGGCAAGGAACTCTGGGAGCGCACGATAAACCACAATGCAATGCGTGCAGCCAATCAGCAGCCAGCCCTTTGATGTCACAGCCCTATAAATACCCTCCGCCATTTTAGATTCAGTCATTTTACAGTGTACTTAGTGCAGGGAAAGATGTCAGCAGGCGCTAAGGAGAGTGGTAGAAAACACATGAAAACTCAATCGAAGTTCAGGGAAAGAGCTTAAGAAGTGTAGGGAAATGATAGGGAGGAATTTATACAAAAATATTGAAGCAGAACAGGGTTCATTTGGGGTGTTTGCAGCCTGGGTAATAGGAACAATCCTACTACACCTTGCTGCACTGACTCTGCAGTTATCTGTTATAAATCTCCGCAGTTATCTCTTATAACGCCTTTTCTGGGCGTTTATGAGTGGGGAAAAAATAAGGGGCTTATTCGCCGTTGTGTCTTGAAGGTAGAACATTATAGGCCTCTTTGCTGTGCATTAGTGGCAAAAAAAAAGGTTTGTTATCCATTAATCTCCACAGTTATCTGTTATAAAGCCTTTTCTTGGCGTTTATTAGTGGGTAAAAAATAAGGGTCTTATTAGCCATTGTGTGTTGAAGGGAGAAAATTACAGACCTTTTAGCCCTGTATTATTTTCACACGTTGCAGCAGAGTAAGGGGGCATGGCAGCACTTCCTGAGGCCTGAGCTCCCAGTGTCAGCTAGCAGTCGTGTCTTGACCAGCAACCCATCGGTTCTAGAATGGTTGACTCAGTCATCCACTTCATCTCAAGTCACATCAGACACCCACAGCCAAGTGTCTTTGGGTTCGTCAGACACAACCCTTAGTTGGCATGACCCGGGAGCAGGCCATGTGCCCTCACCTGTCCTCAACCTTCCTCTGTCCTTTTCTGTTCCCTCAGCCAGAGAAGTACTCTATGCTGTGGGCTCAGTTCCACTATACAGCAAGGACAGTCAGCAGCTACTGCCCAGCCAAGTTCTGGAGGAGACATCCGCTGCTTTCTCCGGTAGGGGGGCAAGTAGTGATGAGGAGAGTGGTGTGGGAGCTGATGTTGCAAGCAGTCATGCCCCTGGCTCAGAGACTGTTGAGGAGGACATCAGTGACATGCAGACAGTACTCGATAATGATGTAGCCGATCGCGATTGGGAGCCGGGAGACGAAGGGGCTTCATCATCATCGGGAGAAGAGGGTGGCAGCTTGCACATGAGGCAGCGGCGGAGCCATCAAGTCGGTAGCGTGGCCCGGAGTCAGCAGGGTGGCAGCAGTGGGAGGTCGGGAGCCAAACGTGCCCGGGGTAGACCACCCACTTTGCAGGAGCCTACCTGCCCGGAAAGCAGTGGTGCAGGGGTTCACAGAGTCAGCGGTGGTAGCAGTCAGTCAGTGCGGGGTAAAATCACCTACTAGCAGTGGCAGTTTTTTTTTTCAAGCTGCCGAGGGAGTTGAACATGGCCATATGTCGAATCTGTGGGCAGAAGTTGAAGCATGGCCAGGGGGGCAATGTTGGCACCACAGCCCTGTGTCAACATATGTAGCATCACCATAAAGTGGCCTGGGAGAATCATGGCTCCAATGTGGTGGTGCAGCCTGTTGCAGCAACTGCTACAGCACCCAGTTACATGCCATTTCAGGCAGTCAAGGCTCCACCACCTCAGCCAAAGGAAGCTGTGTGTCCTTCCCATCATCTGCTGGTCCTGATGCTCCTGCTCCTCCTCCTAGACAGTCATTGCGTCAGCAATCGATCACAGAAGCAATTTCGAAGACAAAACAGTATACGAGCACTCATCCAACAGTGCAGAAGCTGAACGTGCTCCTGTAACAAGTTGCTGGTGCTGCAGTCCTTCCCTTTCCAAGTGGTGGACTCTGCACCTTTCAGAGAACTGATGGCTTGTGCCAAGCCGAGGTGGATAGTCCAAAGCTGAAATTTCTTTGCCAAAAAGGCAGTACCAGCCCTGCACAAATATGTAGAACAGAAGTTGGGTGTAAGGAGCCGGACCGGAGCCTCCGCGGCGGCTCACGGAGGTTGCTGGTCCTCTCCTTTAGATGCTCCTCCGCGATGGTATGCGGGGGTTGCCGGTCCTTTCCCGCTCGGGCCACGGGATTCCCTTCTGCAGCAGGGGCTCGGTTGGAACTTTCTTATTCGGGACTTTCGCTCCAGGTAATTGCTGGCTATTCAGTTTTCCCTGATAGTAAGCGTTACATATTTCCTGCTTGTTCTCCTCTCCTCCTAAAGGAACCTGGCTTGCCTTTAGACTACATCCTCCTGAACTGCTCTCCTGCTACCGACCCGGCTTGTTTGACACATCTATTTGGATTTCCCTTTTGTACTTCGCTAACCTCATGCTGACAACTCGGACTGTACGACAACTCTTTGGAACTCTGCTGCATTCTACTGCCTGCCATCATCCGCTGCTTTCTACTCTGCAGACTGACATCCCTATTCCTGCTATTACTGGTAAGTGATTCCGGTTTCTATTCTGCTGTGTCTGGTGGTGTGCTGTGCGTCCGGCGCTCTCTGACCCGTGCCGCTCTGCCCGTCAGTAGCTTCCAAATCCATTCCCACCATCAGGGGCCCTGGTGAACATCTCTGGGGGGTGGAGTTCGGAGCGGTTGGGAGAGCACTGGACGTTCAGCACGGTTTTTACCATTTTGATCCGGTTTGACTGGTGCTGGGACTCACTGCTTAGCTCAACACTGCATCTGTTTCCTAACAGTGGGCCAGTCCTTGAGCCTGTCGGTGTCTGCCAAAGTGCACGGCAGCGCCGACGTGTGGAGCTGTAACTATGGTCAAGGACAATATATGTCCTTTACGGCCCTTGGGTGAATGTGGTTCCTGCCCAGACACACCAGCAACTTGGCCAGGTGACGTCGCTTCTGTCTCCACGTTCTCACGCCGTTGGTCCTGCAACAATGTCCGCCTCATCCTCCACTGTGTCCTCAGCCTCCATTGCAGGGACATTTCACAGTGCTCCTCAAGCATATCACGTGTGCAGTGTATGGCGGTGTCATGCTATTCTACACCTTGTTTGCCTGGGAGAACGGAGTCACACAGGGGAGGAACTGCTCTGTGTCCTTCACCAAGAAATCGAATCCTGGCTTTCTCCAAGACAACTTAAAATTAGAACTATGGTGACCAACAACAGAAAGAACATGGTGTCAGCACTGCGTCAATGAGGGCTGAGCCATGCACCCTGCATGGTGCATGTGTTCAATCTGGTTGTCAGGTGTTTCTTTAAGTCTTCCACCCATCTGCAAGACTTCCTAAAAATGGCCAGGAAACTTTTCATGCAGTTCAACCACTCGTACACCACCAAGTGCACCGTCCTTGAGCAGCAGCAGAACGGCGTCCCCCCACATAGGCTGATATGCGACGTTTCCACCTTTTGGAATTCCACCCTCCATATGTTGGATCAACTATACGAACAGACAAAGGCCATAAACAATTTCTTGATGATCCAAGCAGACACAGGTACTCCCCTGTGTAACTTTGATGCTAGTCAGTGGCAGCTCATGCGTGACACCTGCCGTTTGCTCGTGCCCTTTGAGGAGGCCACTTTATTTGTCAGTCACCAGGACTACGGGATGAACACCGTCATTCCACTGATACATATCCTGGCAAAGATGCTGGTAAATCTGGCTGGTCAGGGGACTGGAGACGTAGCGCCTACATCTCACGGTCACATGAGTCCTGTGAGGGCTGAACTGGAGGAGGAGGACATTGGAGCACAAGCAAGGTGTAGTGAAATGGGTGGTTTTTCTACACAGGTGACAGGAGAGGAGGATCAGGAACAGCTGGAAGAGCATGAGGGAGATGAGGAAGACGAGGCAGATGACCCAGACACACCGTGGCAGTATGCAGTGGAAATGGATGCAGGGAGTCCCTCTGAGTCACTTGCACAAATGGACCGATGCATGCTCACTTGCTTGCGTAGTGACAGCTGAATTGTCACCATTGGGCAGAAGGATGACTACTAGCTCTCCACCATGTTAGACCCTCACTACAGGTCAAAAATGGGGGCCTTTTTTACACCTGCTGAGAGTGAGGACAAACTGAACTACTGCTATAGAGACATCCTATGTGGTCAGTTGGCCAGTGCCTATCTGCGCCATCAACCATCCTCTCGCAGGTCTGATGGGGTGGGCCCTGGGCGCTCACCTTGCACTGCCATGGCAGCTGTGGGTGGGGGGGAACCAGCAGGAACAGTATCAGCTCCATCAGCAGCAGCCTGAGCCTAGAATTGCTAAAATGTGGAAAGACTGACCTTTGTGAAGATGAATCAGGCGTGGATCAGCCAAGATTTCCACCCACCAATGCCTGATGCTTCAGACTAAATCATCCATTCTGCCTCACCCAAACCTTTAAAAAAGAGACCGGTTTCTTCTGGCTACCTGCCTCAGCTACTATTCTGATGCTGCCACCTGCCTGATGCCATACATCTGATACCAAGTGCTTCTTCTTACAGCCACCATTGTCAGCGGGTACTGTTTGTGCCACCCACCTCCCCACTCTGCCACTGGGTCACTCTATTACCTCCTCATGCTGCTGCCACCGGGTCACTCTATGGCCTCCACATGCTGCTGCCACCTGCACAGTATGTCATTTTGCCACTCTGTGGCCTCCTCTTGCTGCCGCCACCAGGTCACTCTATGGCCTCCTCATGCTGCTGTCACTGGGTCGCTCTATGGCCTTCTCATGCTTCTGCCAACTCCACATTATGTTGCCTTGCCACTCTGTGGCCTACTTATGCTGATTCCACCGGGTCACTCTATGGCCTCCTCATGCCAACTGCACATTATTTCGCCTTGCCATTCTGTGGCCCCCAGGCGCCAACCCACATTATGTGCTTTGCCCTCTGTGGTCTCCTCATGCTGCTGCCAACTCCACATTATGTTGCTTTGCCACTCTGTGGCCTACCAGCGGCTAAAAACACAAAAAAAAACCACCCCCCCACTGTGTGTCCTCCTCATGCTGCTGCTACCTCCACATTATGTCACCTTGCCACTCTGTGGACATCTCTGTGTAATCAGCAGACGACGGTGTAAAAGGAGTGCGCTTTTTCATGCTACAGTAGGATCTTGAGCCTCTGCATGGTTCTTTATATCTGCCACTAACATCGACCTGTAAGGCTGAATTCACACTTGAGTTAGTTGGTCAGTTTTGGCCCGTAACTGGCCAAATAAGTGAAGTGTGCAGTGGTTCTAAGAGCGACGCCTTTCATGTGCGTGTCATACTGACAGTATTGTTTCACTACCACAGCAGACTCCCTATGCATGTTACTGCAAGACACAGTGTTCTACACCACTATATAGGCTTTCTGCAGCCAGGAAATAGCTGTTTTTTAATGCTATTCGCCATGAATTAATTCGGATCGGATCGAATCATTTTGGAAACTTCGGAGAATCGGTGGAATCAAATTTTTGAAAAATTCGCTCATCTCTAATTATGTCATTGTGTAGTGAATACTAATGAAGAGGTTGCCTGGAGATACCACTTCCCCATCAACTGAAAGTGTACTTTATTAGGTGTACAGCAGGGATTGAACATAGTGTATGCTAAACTGTCACCCTACTGACTGAGCCATAAGCTTCACTAGGTTCAATGGAGAATTTTTTTCCTCTTACCTCTTTTCACCGAAAAGCACAAGTGACAAGTTGTCTTTATTCTATAAGTCAGTATGATTATTTATGATGATAACTAAATTGTGTTGTTTTTTCATTTTTTACTAATTTGCAGAATAAAAACTAATTTTAGTAAAAAAAAAAAATACAAAACAAAACTATAAACTATTGTTTATGCGTCATCATTTTCTGAAAGGTGTAACATTTTTATTTTTCTGTCTATGGAGCTGGTTGGGGCTTTATTTTTTGCAGGAAGATATGACCTTATAAAACCTTATTTCTGGTGGGTTTTGTTTTTTGTTTTTTTTTGTTGTTCACTGTGTAAGTTAAAGTTCAGTATCAACTTTCCATGCTGTACTATTACAATATGGAGTGGAGAGGTGTTAGTATGGTGCATTTGTGGCTATATTTATAGGTGTGCACCCTTTCTTTTTTATTTCTATTTTGTCCGCTAGTGGTGATTTTTATATAAAGTATTGTTTTCACCTTGCACGGATTGGTGAAGCAGCAGACTGCAGTGCTCACATTGTATATCAGAAGAGAAAGAGGATATAGACAAGTTCTTATCTCCCCTCCCTATCTAACAGATTCTCCCCTAAACAAGCTCCAACCGCACCCTTCTAGAATAAAAATTAAAATTCACTGCTCCCCTCAAAACTGTACATTCTAGGCACTGTACATCAAGTGCCTAGTGGCAATTATGGGCTTGTCTCTTCCTAGACACTTTGGGTGGTCCTGGAGGAGAAATTGTGCTTGGTTTTGCTGTATATGTATCTGTTCTCAAGACCCTTTTTTATTATCTATCTATCTACTTTATCTTTCTTTTATCTTTCTATACTTTTTAATCTCTATAGTCAGCTCAGCCCACTTTGCAATTTTATTGTGCCCCATAGATATATTTATTTACATTGCATATTTTATGGAGTGGTACAATATAAATAACAATATTACCCTGCAATAAAGTTCCGAGCATTAATAAACAATATACAGTTTACGAGAATATCATCCAGTACCTGGAAATTTACTCTTCTGCACATTTAAATGATAAATTGTTTGTGTTGAGGTTACGATAATGGCAGCACTTACAATCAACCTACAAATTATGCTTGAAGATTTTATTAAAGTTTAGCTTTAGCTTTATTTTCAGTTGCCATATTTACATTCACTGATAAGCTTTACCCTTCAACTGTCCACTACAGTACTTGCTTAAATAGGCTTCCCACCCAAATAAAAAAGCCATATGTTAACTGGGTTTCCTATCATATCAACTTATCACCTATTCACAGTCTTCATAACCCTGAAGCTGGCAGAGGGTGCTTCTCATATATGACAAGGTGCACGCCTTCTCATAAATGCCCAGATGGCCCAGCCCCTGCATGCCCTCACCATGTCATAGTTACATAATTAGTATCGCTGAAAAAAAAAAGATATATGTTCATCAAATTCAACCAGGGGATGGGAAAGGGCATGACATTCTATACGTTTCCAGAATCATCAATACTATTTTGTTTTAAAAAGGCATCTAATTATTTTTGAGGCTGTCAGCTGTGACTGCTGTGACCAGCTCTTAGGGTAGGCTATTCCACAGCTTCACAGTCCTTACAGTGAAAAAGCATTGTCGAGTCTAGAAATTAAACCTTTTTTTTTTTCGCCAGATGGAGGGAGTGCCCCTTTGTCATTTGAGGAGATTTCATGAAACAGCTTTTCCCCATATTTCTTGTATAGGCCATTTATATATTTATATAGGTTTAGCATATTATATCCTCCGTTGAACCTTTTTCAACTCTAGAACATCCTTTCTATGAACTGGTGCTCATAACTGAACTGCATATTCCAGATGGGGCCACACCATTGACTTATAAAGTATAATATTACATCCCTGTCCCGCAAGTCCATACCCCTTTTAATGCGTGACAATATCCTGCTGGCCTCAAAAGCAGCCGATTGACATTGCATGCTGTAATTTAACCTATGATCTACAAGTACACCCAGGTCCTTCTCCATCAGTGACTCTGCCAGCTTTACTCCCCCTAGGAAATATGTTGCATATGGATTATTTTTACCCAGATGCATGACTTTACATTTATCCACATTGAACCTCTTTTGCCATGTGGATGCCCAAACACTCAGTCTGTCCATGTCTGCTTATAACCTACGTACATCTTCTATAGATTACCCTGTACTGCATAGCTTGGTGTCATCTGCAAAAATAGAGACAGTGTTATTAATCCCATCTTCTATATCATTAATAAATAACTTAAATATCAGCGGACCTAGCACTGAACCCTGGAGTACACTATTTATAACAGAGGACCAGTCTGTGCTGCAGTCATTGACCACAAGTCTTGGGATATGATCCTTTAAAGAGGACCTTTCACGTCCTCATATATATGCGGTTTTACATACCGCTAGAAAGCTGACAGCGCGCTGAATTCAGCGCACTGTCAGCTTTCCCGTTACATACCCCGGGGCTGGAGATATTGGGGGTCTAAATTTCACCATTCACTGTCAGAAGGGCATTCCTGACAGTCTAGCTGCGCTGTGAGGAACGCCCTCCCTGACTGTGCTCGCCCATAGCACTGTACTGAGGGGGCGTTCCTCACAGCTCAGCGTCATCACTGGGCGGTAAGGAACGCCCCCTCTCTCTGTACTCGTCCATAGCCGAGTACTGTCAGAAGGGGCGTTTCTTACAGCCCAGCTGTCAGCTTTCTAGCAGTATGTAAAACCGCAAATACATGAGGACGTGAAAGGTCCTCTTTAACCAGTTTTTTATCCAATTACAAACTATAAATTTCCACTTGTTCCCTATAGGTATACATTTTACTACATACTTGTTCAATGTAGATTTAAATGTCGCCTACTTAACCTCTGTATCACTATTTGACAAAAGCTGCTCCCAGTGTATATCCTTTTTAAAATTAAGGGATTTTGCCCTGCCTGCCTTTGCTTGCTACAATATTTCAGGAAATTGGCAAAGGCAGCTCAAAGTTTTGTGACTTTTTATGGTTTGTAGATTAGAAAACTGTACAAAACACACTAAATCTGGGCCATTGATTGTGTCACTCCTTATTGAAATCTAGGCAACTGATCACAAAGCTATCATTTAGTTATATACCTCATAGTTGCATACCTTATGCATTTAAAACAGCACATACTTTCCTACCAGTGACTTTCCTATCAGGTACGATAGGGGCAGCTATGAAATGGTACAGCCTGTGGGTATCTCATGAATTTCAATAATGAGAATAAACCTTTAAATCAGTGTTCTCACAACAATAATCATCAACATAATCATCAATCCCATTTAACCCCTTAGGGAGTCAGCCAAAAAGTGCGTTAAGGACACAGCCTCATTTTTCAAAACTGACATGTGTCACTTTATATGGCAATAACTTTGAGATGCTTTAACACACAAGTGATTTTGAGATTGTTTTTTTGTGACACATTATACTTTGTGTTAGTGGTAAACATTAATCGATATTTTTGTATTTATTTATAAAGAAAATTTAATTTGATGGAAATTTTGAAAAAAATAAATTAAAAAATCACAATTTTCAAAATGTGAAATGCTCTGCTTTTCAGACAGATAGTCATAGCACCCAAATACATTAATAAATATTATCTACCATATCTCTGCTTTATATTGGCATCATCTTTTAATTATCCTTTAATTTATTTTGGACATTAGAAGGCTTACAAGTGTAACACGAATTTTCCAGATTTACAAGAAAATTTCCTAAACTAATTTTTTAGGGACCCCTTCAGTTCTGAAGGGGATTATATAAGGCTTAAATTTTAGAAACCCCCCATAAATAACCCCATTTTCAAAACTGAACCCCTAAAATAATTCAAAACAGCATTTGGTAAGTTTGTTAACCCTTTAAGCATTTCACAGGAATTAAAACAATATGGAGGTAAAATTTAGACATTTCATTTTTTTTTCACTAATACATTCATTTATCCCTAAAATTAACACATTCACAAATGGTTAAAGGCAGGGGCGCACCGCTAATGAGGTGATGTGAGGCGGCCGCCTCAGACGGCACTGTCTGTCACTGTCGGGGGGGTGGCATTTTTTACTTTATATTTACCGTAAACCAGCCCAGGACAAGCCGCTTTAAAAAAAAAAATAACGTTGAGCGGGGCCTGTCCTAGGCTGGTTTAAGCAGACGTTGCGGACAAAAAGAGGCGGCGGCTCCATCAAGGCATCGCAAGTAGGTGCGGATAACTTTTTTTTTTTAATATATTGTGAGAGTATGAACCCAGAGGGCGCTAGTGAGCTGACCCAGGGCCAGGCCCGAAAAGGTCCTCAGCCACACCTATGGGTGGGGGCACCAACTCCAGATGGAGTGTCTGCAGCAGGAGAGAGTGTTGTGGAGACCTGCAGGAAGCAGGGAGACAGGGAACCAGTTGGAGGCGGTCTGTCCCAAGAGGAATGGGGTCCTGAAAGAACTAACTGAGCCAGGCTGTTTGTTATTTTTTTGTTCCATTCGTAAGCTGAAATAAAAGCCATTTTACTTTGGATTAGCACCGTCTGAATGCTGCTTCTCCAACACCCAGTACTGCCTACACCACTATCGAGTCCAGGAGGCTGCCGCCTGTGAGGCTAAATCCCCTCAAATTGCCACATATGGCGCTTCGGATGCGGGCATAAAGAGATCCACGCAAGTCCTGGAGACAAGTGTTTGGTGACTGCAGTACTGCTAAGTGTGCATTGTGGCCTACAGCTGGAAGAAATCTGTGATTTCAACTGAGAAAATCAGAGATTTGTGCGCTACAGAAGGCGTTAGAATTGGAGAAAGCTGCCAGCATAGAGGTAGAGAAAGCAGAGCCATTAAGGCAGCCAGAACATGTAACCAAAAAGCATCTGGGTACTGACAGTAAAGACTGTGATGTTGGAAACTTGGTATCCCAGCCCTCCGGTGTTAGCACAGAGAATGAAAATAATTTGGAGAATGTTGAGATGAAGATATCACCAGCTCCTGTACTGTCAGAAAGGGGTTTTCGCAAAAATTCTTGCAATCTATCACAGTACCGCAAAATGCCTCCAGGAAATTATGCGTATGAGAAAGAGAGTAGGTAAGAATAGAGTATGGAAGTGGTTCTCCTGCTACCGTACAGATGTGGAAGTCTTATAAAGAAACCATTCCAATATATGATGTGACAGTTGTTAAAGACATACCAAAAAATGTAGTTCAGCGTGATGTATTTTGTGAGGGTGTACTGTATGGCCCTCGTGCAGAAGGAGAAGATATTGCAGTACAGAGTTTGTGTTTCTCAAACAAAGAGGAGAGCAAGCAGTCTATGTCTCCTAAACTTCTAAGCCTTGATGATGATGGCAAAGATCAAAAGGATAAGAAACATGGTGTGAAAAAACCACTTGAAAATCATGGCCGTGGCTACTTCGAGTGTATTAAAGAAAACAAATACAACAGGTCTAAGTTCCCACAGCCACTGGTGGAAGAGGAAGATGAAAAAGTGGATGAAACTAATGTTCTTCTTGACACTTATAATTGTGATTGTCACTTCAAAATGCCACAGGATCGTCTGAGTGCCTCTTCTCTCACCATGGAGAGTTTTGCCTTCCTGTGGGCAGGTGGAAGAGCCTCATATGGTGTCTCGAATGGCAAAGTTTGCTTTGAGATAATGGTTACAGAAAAGGTACCCGTGAAACAGTTATACTCTAAAGACATTGATGTGCATGTACAGTATGTGTTGGTGGGTCTCTGAGCACCTGTGGATTCATGACAGGTGAAGATGAAAATTCCTACAGCTATTCACTAAAGGGATCAAAGTCATGCAATGGGGTGGCTGAAGACTATGGCTAGAAACATGATGAAAATGATGTGATCCCCTGTATGGGGAATTTTGAAGGTGATGAAGAAGAACTTGCTTTTGTAAAGCATGGCCAGGGTCTTGGCATAGCATTTGAAGGGTGGAGAACCCAGAAATGTCGAGTAACCGGAATTTGGAAAATGAGACCGCCAGATTGGGACATGTGGACAATCACAGGACAGGCATACATGGTTGAAGAGGGACTTCGACATAGTATGTATCGTCCCATTGTAGCTCACCCCATGGGTAGTGAGCTGAGGGGGAGGGAATGTGAGAGTATGAACCCAGAGGGCGCTAGTGAGCGACCCAGGGCCAGGCCTGAAAAGATCCTCAGCCACACCTAAGGGTGGGGGCACCAACTCCAGATGGAGTGTCTGCAGCAGGAGAGAGTGTTATGGAGATCTGCAGGAAGCAGGGAGACGGGGAACCAGTCGGAGACGGACGGGCGGTCTGTCCCAAGAGGACTGGGGTCCTGAAAGGACTAACTGAGCCAGGCTGTTTGTTATTTTTTTGTTCCATTCGTAAGCTGAAATAAAAGCCATTTTACTTTGGATTAGCACCGTCTGAATGCTGCTTCTCCAGCACCCAGTACCGCCTACACCGCTGTTGAGTCCAGGAGGCTGCCGCCTGTGAGGCCAAATCCCCCAAATTGCCACAATATATATAAATAGGCCGTAACTTGCTGGAGTATCCCCAGCAGGTTATGGCCTATTTATTTACCTACCCTGCATCTGCTCGTGGCCGCCCCCGCTTCCCCTTCTGCTATGGGACGCAGAAGGGGAAAGTGGGTGCTGCTGTGAGCAGCCGCGGACATCGGTAAGTGAGGCCGCGGGCCTCAAATACTACTATTATTATACTCTGCGATCTTTTCAGACCCAGGAGTATAATAATTGGAGACCCAGGGGAGGTGAGGGAACATAAAAATCACCTCCTGCGATCCGGTGTTACTCCGAGCAGTCTTGGCCTTCTGTTGACGTCATCAGGTCGCGTCACCTTCCTGATCATGTGACGTGTGTACGCAATTAAACAGGGCCGAAAGCTGCTGGGAGTGCACCAGTGTCCAGGATAGGTAAGTAACACAGATTTTTATGTTTGTATCCTCCCCTGGGTCTCCGATCATAATACTCTGGGCAGAGGCGTAGCTAGCGGGGGGCAGAGGGGGCGACGGCCCCAGGCCCAGTGAGAAGGTGGGGGCCCACTAACGGTATCAAAAGATTTCTATCTACATCAGCTGCTCAGCGCTACACATCCTAGACTGGTTCCTCACTCCCTGGCTGAGGAAGACATATTAACCGAGTGAGGAACCAGCCCAAGATGTGTAGCGCTGAGCAGCGCAAGTTGCTGACTTTTACAGCGCTTACTTATCCTGCTCACTGCTTATTGGCTGACTGAGGTTGAGCAGGGAACGATACCTGCAACTGATTAGAGCAGAGCGTCGGCACGTGACGCGCAGCGCGCCGAAACTCCTCCCCCCGGTCCCTGCCTGTGTTCTATGTGCTAACAGATACTGCAGAAAGTAGCAACAGGTCGTTCTGCAGGGTGTCCTCCACATCAGGGTCCTTCTAGGCCAAGCTGCAGTTTCAAAAGTGTCAGTACTAAGTTTAATAGGCTGTATTTGTGAGATCTTAACAGTGTCCCTTTTCAGCACTTTTAAAAGAGTTGTTTAGTTTTGAAGATATTTGATACCCGTGACCTCTCCATAGGAGAGGTCATCAGTATCAGATAGGTCAGGTGACAGTGAGTCCCAAAACTGAACCCTACAGTGATCAGTTGATGTGGCCGCTGAAAGTAGCCCTGCTCCTATTTTTGAATGGGAGCGGGGTTGCAGCTCCAGACACCTCCGCTACAGACTAGTGTATGGAGCGGCGCACACTGAAAACAGATTTGTACGCTGTAGCGGTGACACCTGGAGCTGCAGCCCCGCTCCCATTCCCTTGAATAGGAGCAGGACTGCATTTGGCGGCCACATCAGCTTGATCAATGTGGGGTTCAGTTTTGGAACTGTGACCTGATCTTTCTGATACTGATGATGACCTATCCCAGTGAACCTTTTAGAGACCGAGTGCCCAAGCTGCAACCCAAAACCCACTAAATTATCGCAAAGTGCCAACACAGCAATTTAACCTTAAATTAACCAGTATCTGTTTTATATTGACCGTGCAATGTTATTACAGCCTGTAATAATATCACATGTCTACTATAAAACAGATACTGTGTGATATAAATAGTGAAGGGCCCCCACACAGTACAATGCGCTTCACAGTGGCCCCAAACAGTATTATATGTGCCAGAATTGCCCCCACACAGTATTATATGCTCCACAGTGGCCCCCACTCAGTATTATATGCTTTACAGTGGCCCCCGCACAGTATTGTATGCTCCACAGTGGCCCCCACTCAGTATTATATGCTTTACAGTGGGCCCGCACACAGTAGTATATGCTTCACAGTGTCCCCCACACAGTAGTATATGCTTCAGTGTCCCCCATACAGTATTAGATGCTTCAGTGTCCCCCACACAGTATTAGATGCTTCAGTGTCCCCCCACACAGTATTAGATGCTTCAGTGTCCCCCACACAGTATTAGATGCTTTAGTGTCCCCCATACAGTATTAGATGCTTCACTGTCCCCCACACAGTATTAGATGCTTCAGTGTCCCCCACACAGTATTAGATGCTTCACTGTCCCCCACACAGTATTAGATGCTTCAGTGTCCCCCATACAGTATTAGATGCTTCAGTGTCCCCCACACAGTATTAGATGCTTCACAGTGTCCCCCACACAGTATTAGATGCTTCAGTGTCCCCCATACAATAGTATATGCTCCACAGTAGGCCCCCACACAGTAGTTTGTTACTTACCGAGTCCCACGAAGAGCTGCAGTCCCACGAAGAGCGTCATCCTCCTTCTTCTGTTCGCAGGCGCTGATGAATGACGTCATCGCGCCTGCATCGGGGCAGAGGTCACACTCTGCAGTCAGTGTAAGCCGTGGTTCCGCGGACCATGGCCTACAGTGACAGCTTTCGTCTGTATGTACTTATGCACATACAGCTGAAAGAAGCGATCGCTCACTAACGGGGATTCCTGTACCGGATTTCCCGTTAGTGAGTGATCATGGCGACGGCGCGCGTGCCAACTCAGAGGGCTCTGCGTGCCCTCTCTGGCACGCGTGCCATAGGTTCGCCATCACGGACCTATCCTGTGGATCCTATAGAATATCATCAGATCTGTACAACAATTTTAATAAGAGGTTGCACAGTTGATAAAGTATTTAACCCCTTCCTGCTCTGTGGCGTACATGTACGGTGCAGAGCGGCTCTTTAAAGGGGTTGTGCCACTATACACGCATATCCCCTTATTCCGAGGATATGGGATAAGTGTCAGATGGCAGTGGGTCGAACCATTGAGACTCCAGTAATCAGGAGAAGGGGGAACAGAAAGTTCCCCTGAATTTTCCTTGTGAATGGACTACTAATGCGCTTGTGTGACTGACGCGCCATGCACTTCTATGGGGCTGGCTGCATTTCTGGCAAGCCCCATAAAAGTAAATTGAATTTATACAAATTACAGAGGAGGGCAGGGAAGGTATATCAAAAAAAAAATTCATACTCACCTGTCCCCAACACTCAAGTGTTTGACACTGCTGTCCGTTCAAGTGTGCTCCATGCCAGAAGTAATGCACTGCACCTCCCGTAAGTGCTGAGACCAATTAGTGGCCACAGTTGAGGACCCAGTGACATATAATGAGGTCATCGGGTCTTTTCCAGCCACCACTGATTGTCCTCAGTGGTCATGGGACCTTCCCTGGCCTCTTCTGTGCTTTCTCCAATTCCTGGACAACCCCTTTAACTGGTTTCCTCTACAGCCTCCCTGCCCAGCATGTACTCTCCACATCCCATATTAGTATGGGTGGGAGAAACTGCCTAGATAACTAATAAACATAACATTGTAAGCACACTTACTAGCTGCTTCCCACCCTATTATGTACTGTTATTTTATGGTAAGCAGATATTTATTGCAAAATGACATAATAGTACTTCATGGTGATGACACATGCACAGAACTGTGACTGTGCCATCTGAAGTGGGATATATCTCTTTTCTTGGCCTTTTATCCCCTTATTGACAGTGCATCTAAGTGATTTACAGAGGTACAATCACCCCATCAGTGCCTCTGTAATATGATGGGCTGTCGTGATAGCTGGGGCCTAATTGGGGCCTTCAGGTAGGCCATTGTACACTCGTTAGTTTCTGTTAAAGGGGTATTCCCATGAACATACTCATATTTATATTTGTAGATAATGCAAAGTTAAAGATTTTTGCAAATATAAGTAGCTAAGAGTTTGAAAGATTTTCTCTATGTTAATGGTGACAGCCTGTTGTCTTGATCAGTTGCCAATGGATACGACCACATATGCAGAAACTTTCTATGGTCTGGAAATTGTCAGGAACCCAGCCATGATTTTCATATTGTAGCTAGTTTATCAGGCAGGGACACTACATGTATCAGAAGATATCTCGGCCACAATAAGGCAGATCATGGCTGATTTTCTGACCTTAGAAAGTTCCTGCATTCATGGTCGTATCCACTGGCAACCTATCAAGACAACAACTCGTGACCACAAGATATTTAGAGAAAATCTTTAAAACTCTGCAAAATGTTTTATTACTTATATTTGCAAAAATTTTTAACTTTTAATTATCTACAAATTTAAAAATGGTTATGTACATGGGAATACCCCTTTAACATCACACTTACAGCAGAATGCACTGCAGCACAAAAATATGCCTGTACTTTATAGGTGAGATTGCATAGCCTAGTCTCTATTCTGAATAAAATGTAGTCCTTTTAACTATTTTTGTAGAATCAACCTGGCCTGAGAGAATTGTATGAAAATGGATAAAAAATACAAATCAGGGGAGCTGAAGCACAAAGAAAAGGAGCAAAAGAAAAAACTAGTTTCATCTTGTGCCCCACTAACAAGTTACTTTTTTGTTAGTCAACCTACTGTTTCTACTGAGAAAATTGATGTTGTGGGTGATCAGAATCAACCTAGCAGCAGTCTGGTGTTAGCTAACCAAGAAGACACTACTATCAGCATAGTACATGGCAGCTCCTCCACCAACACCCAGTTTTTCACAGATAAGGACCAACAAGAGCATGTTAGCTGGAGTAATGATGATGACATATCAGAATTAAGCGATCCTACTAGAATTGATAGCTTAAGCTTACCTAGCAGTCCAACTAGCAACGCTGATGAGCTTGACAGCAATCCAGATCCTAGCACCGCCACCACTAGCTCTGACAGCATATTCAAATTAGACCCTAAAGAGCCTTACCCTACTGATCCTTTTCTCTTCAAAGATCAGACTCTTACTACTGACATAATTAGAGTTCTACTGGAACATGGCCCATGTCAGCCAGGATTGAATGATGGCTATGGCAATTTTCCCTATGACACAGAAAAAAGACGATTCGGCCCATCTTGGTACATTCGCAAAGTGGGAAATTCATGCACAGTTGAACGACAATGGTTAATTTACTCGCCCAAAACCCAGCGGCTTTATTGTTTCTGCTACTGGCTGTTTAGTAAGCGAAATAAAACAGTCAGGGTCTGGGCAGACCCATGTGTAGGATTTTCTAACTTTAAGAAGGGCATTGAAAAAATAGTACAACATGATACATCGAACACTCATCGAGAAGCAGAGAAAACATCTCTGATGACCAAATACCGCATCAGTCAGGACAGCACTGTAATAGCAGGGCTCATCAAGAGCGAGAGGGAGCAGATAGAAAGGAACAGAAAAATCCTTCACAGGCTGATAGATGTCACTCTTTTTTTTAGCATGACAGGGTCTTGCATTTAGGGGTCACAGAGAATATGGTGGCTTTGGTGGCTCAGATGTCAATGAAGACAATTTTTTGGAGCTGATTAAATTGCTAGCGCAGTATGACACTATTCTTGAAAATCATCTGAAAAATCCAGTAGGCTGTGTTACTTATCTGAGTTCAGAATCGCAAAATCAACTGATTTCTGTACTTGCAAGTGAAACAATAAGTGCTATCATAGAGGAAGTAAAAGCAGCCAAGTTTTTCTCTGTAATTGTGGATTCCACAATAGATATCACAAAAATAGACCAGTTCTCCTTATCATTAAGATATGTCACCAAAACAGGTAATAGCATTGAGCATTTTATTAAATTTGAAGAGCTTCCAGATGGCTGTGCAGAGTCATTCTATAACTTATTACTCAATGCACTTACCAAAGAACTTGGTCTTAATGAGAACTTAATGAGAGGGCAAGCCTATGATGGGGCAAGGACCATGTCAGGTCACTTAATGGGGCTGCAAGCCAGAGTAGAACAAAACTGCTCTGAAAAAGCATTTTATGTGCATTGTTGTGCACCCAACCTCAGTTTAATTCTGATTGATGCTGCATGTGCATTGTGCAGTGCTAAGATTTTCTTTGGTACACTTGAAACTCTGTACACATTTTTAACATCAAGTCTGCCTAGATATAAGATTCTTGAGGAAGAGCAACATAAAATCCTAGAGGGAACAGTGTTGACACTAAAAAGGCTATCAGACACAAGATGGGCTTCCAGGAAACAGGCGACTGATGCAGTAATCCAAAGCTTGCCTGCAATCCTTGAGGCTCTGCGCCGCATCAAGATGCATAATAGTACCACCCCAAAAGTTGCTGCTGAAGCAGACGGTCTGTTGATAAAACTAAGCACTTATGAATTTAAGCTAATGCTAGTTTTTTGGAATACACTCTTAAATAAAACATATGTCCTTTCAAACTACCTTCAAAAAGAATCATTGGACATCAATGCAGCTGTACATCTAATAGATGAATGCATGACACAAATAAGAGAGCTGCGATCAGAAGAGGCATTTGTAACTATTGAGAACACAGCCAAAGAGTTAGCTAGTATGTGTAAGAACACTATAGCATATCACGAAGGAAAAGTTCGTAAGAGGAAACGATTTAGTGATGAAAAAGCTGAAGATGAGCCAATTGAGGATAGCCGAACTCGCTTTAGAACTGAAGTATTTTATTATATACTTGATGTATTTGTGGGTCAGTTTGAGCACCGATTTTCGGATTTTAGAGAAATAGCTAAATTGTTCAGTCCACTTAATAATAAACATTTTCAAGATCCTGATGTAGCCGATAAAGTGATGGAACTTGCTCGTTTCTACTCTGGTGATGTGTCCACTGAACCCCAGGTTGTGTTAGATGAGTTCCTCACTTTCCGTAATATATACAAAGAACTGTCAATTGAGAAAGAGCTGGATACCACTGACAAAATTTTACCATTTCTCATTGCCAATGATATGCACAGAGCCTTTCCAAACTTGAGTACACTTTACCGTATTTATCTCACTATTCCTGTCAGTAGTGCAAAAGCAGAGAGAAGTTTCAGCCGCCTGAAACTTATAAAAACCCATCTAAGAGCATGCATGCACGAGGCCAGAATGTCGAATCTAACTCTACTAAGTATTGAGAGGAACATTGAAATTGACAAAGACAAGGTAGTTGGCAGATTTGCCAAAGTGAAAGACAGAAGAATGGCCTTGTAAGAAGTGACTTTTGCTTGTATATAGTTCAGCAGATTTTTGTGTTCATTTATTAGCAAGAAAAATGGAAGAGAGGATTATGAAAATATTATTAGTTCGACCCAAAATGGACATCGATTTGGTGAGTAACACGATTTATCTATCTAATTTATATTAGTATATTAGTATGTTAAACTGTTTTGTCCATCTATAACAATGTGTTCATAATTCGGGCCTAATTGAGGATGCTATTATAACTGGTCACATGCTTTACTTCTGGGGGATTGGCAGGCTGTTGCTTAGTATTTACTAAGGTCTATGTCATAGGTTAGAGACCATGTTTTCCTTCCTTGTGTTCGGCTAGTCTACTGCTGTCAAATATTAAATTAGTTTGGATTTGTATCTCCTTATAAACAGAATGTGTACATCTGCTGATATACTTATATAGATTTAAATGTGTCTCTGATATTGAGCTGCTTGCTTCTGGTTGTTAATTCTTAACTAAAGTGACCTTCTTATGTAGTAGACTGCATTTATACTTGGCAAAAGATACTGTATGTTATGTAGATGTCCTTTTATGCTGCTCTCAAACACATTTATCACAAATAATTTAGACGCATATGCAGCACTATTATTCATTTAGAATATATTAGAACTGTGCATTATACTGTGGTTAAGATGTGCCTCTGAAGTTAACATGCTTTCGGGGCCCGCTGGGTTGGGGGCCCACTCAGACGTGTTTCGCCCCCCCTGCGCTGAGACCCTAGCTACGCCTCTGACTCTGGGGTCTGACAATACATAATAATAATAGTTATTATAGGTATAATAATAGTTCATGGGTTGGCCACTATGGGGCATAATACCATGTGCAGGGGCCACTGTGGAGCATAATACTGAGTGCAGGGGCCACTATAGATCATAATACTGTGTGCAGGGGCCGCTATGGAGCATAATACCATGTGCAGGGACCACTATGGAGCATAATACCATGTGCAGGGCCACTATGGGACATAATACCATGTGAAGGGGCCACTGTGGAGCATAATACCCTGTGCAGGGACCACTATGGAGCATAATACCAGTGCAGGGGCCACTATGGAGCATAATACCATGTTCAGGGTCCACTATGGAGCATAATACCATGTGCAGGGGCCAATATGAAGCATAATACCGTGTGCAGGGGCCACTGTGGAGCATAATACCGAGTGCAGAGGACACAATAGAGCATAATACCATGTACAGGGGCCACTATGGGGCATAATACCATGTGCAGGGACCACTGTGGAGCATAATACCCTGTGCAAGGGTCACTGTGGAGCATAATACCCTGTGCAGGGGTCACTGTGGAGCATAATACCAGTGCAGGGTCTACTATGGAGCATAATACCATGTGTAGGGGCCACTATGGAGCATAATACCGTGTGCAGGTGCCACTGTGGAGCATAACACCGAGTGCAAGGGACACATTAGAGAATAATACCATGTGCAGGGGCCACTATGGAGCATAATACCATGTGCAGGGGCAAATATGGAGCATAATACAGTGTGCAGGGGCCACTGTGGCGCATAATACCAGTGCAGGGGCCACTATAGAGCATAATACCGTGTGCAGGGGCCACTATGCAGCATAATACCATGTGCAGGGGCCACTATGGGGCATAATACCGTGTGCAGAGGCCACTATGGAGCATAATACCGTGTGCAGGGGCCACTATGGAACATAATACTGTGTGCAGGGGCCGATGCGAGGCATAATACCGTGTGCTGCGGCCGCTGTGGGCCATAATACTGTGTGCAAGGGCTGCTGTGGAACATTATAGTGTATGTAAATGGGGCGCTATAAACAGGGGCTATGGTGCCTGTTTATATTATAAGCTGTCTGTTTATAGTGACCATGCGATGTAATTACAGCCTCATCACATAGACGTGTATAGGATGAGGCTGTAGTTACATTACATGGCCACTATGAGATGAATGACACTATGTAAACAGAGAAGCGGTCAAGGCACTTACACAGGTACCATTCAAACAGCTGATCAGTAGGGGTCCTGGGTTTTTGAGCCCCACTGATTAGTTTATTAATGACCTGGAAAACCTTTTAATTAGGAAATCTATGGGGCATTATTAATAAGGGGCACTATTTATACAGGGTACCCACGGACATTATTAATATAAAGATGCACTTGGGGGTATTATTCATTATGAGGGGTTATATCATATATTTTATAATTGGGTTAGCAGCAGGATGGGTGTGCAGGTGAGGACAATGTGGGTCAGGTGCCTGGAAAAGTGTGGAGCCAAAGTTGTCTGTGTTACAAATTTTACAGAGACAAGTCACAGCTGGAAGAAGTGGTCATGGTGGTCCAAAGCGAAGAGAAGGGAAATGTGAAGGATTAGTCAGAGACGTCACCTGTAGGTCACAAAATGTTACTGCCCTGTATTCACCTAAATGATAGAGGATAAATACCTGATTGATGGGGGTCTGTCTTCTGAGACCCCCCACTGAGCCTGAGAATTGGGTTTTTTCCCCCACTGGGTCGGAATTCAGCCTGACCGCAGCCATATATAGGTGTGTCACTTGGTGGATGGACAAACCCGCGTGGCTCTCATTCACTTCAATGGGAGTGCCAAAGATAGCCGAAGTCCAGTACTCAGCTATCTGTGGCGTTCCTATTATAGAGAATGGGGGCCACGTGGGCTCGTCCATCCACCAAGCAGAAGATGTGTGAAGTTATTGTCATTGTTAATGCCGTGTTGTTGATCTGATACTGAAGTGATGCAGTAAGAAGAATTCTTAAAAACTGTTTTATAACTTTGTGTATTGTGTATATTGTGCGACGATAACAGCATGTGAAGCTAGTAACATGGAAATGCAGTTTTTTTTTTTTGGGGGGGGCGTTATTCTATAATCCACCTCAGGCAGCAAAGAGGCTAGGTTCACCACTGGTTAAAGAAGACAATGCATCTCACAGTTTGTTATGCAATTTCTCTAGAGCACAGAAATACCCCACATGTAGGTGTATTTGGGCACACGCAAGGGAAGGAGCTACACTGAACGTTTGAAAAGCAGATTTTGCTGAAATAGTTTTCAGGTGCCATGTCTCATTTGCAGAGCCCCTAGATTACCGACACAATGGAAACCCCCCAAAAGTGACCCCGTTTCCGAAATTACATCCCTCACAGAATTCATCAAGGCATATAGTGAGCATTTTGACCCCACGGCAGATTTTACTAACATTGTGATGTGTAAATGAATAAAATGTCACTTTATCCCCAAAGTTTTCATTTTCACAAGGGGTTAAAGGAGAAAAAGCACCCCACAGGTTATTAAACAATTGCTCCTGAACATGGCATTACCCCATATGTGGTTGTAATCTGCTGTTTGGGTACATGGTGGGGCTTGGAATAGAAAGAGAGCTATTTGGCTTTTGGAGGGAAGATTTTGCTGGAATAGTTTTCAGGTGCCATGTTGCATTTGCAGAGCCCCTAAAGTACCATTACAATGGAATCCCCCAAAAGTGACCCCATTTTGGAAACTACACCCCTCACAGAACATGTCAAGGAGTATAGTGAGCATTTTGACCTTCAGCTATTTGACAGATTTTATTAACATTGGGACATGAAAATAAAAATTAAATTTTTTTCTAATAAACCATCAATTTAGCCCCAAATTTTGCATTTTCACAAGATATTGCTGGAATAGTTTTCGGGTGCCATGTCGGATTTGCAGAGCCCCTAGAGTACCAGTTCAATAGAAACCCCCAAAAAGTGACTCCATTTTGGAAACTACACCCTTCATAGAATTTATCAAGGGGTATGGTGAGCATTTTGACCTCACAGCTGTTTCACAGATTCTATTAGCATTGGGATGTAAAAATGAAAAAAACATTTTTTTTCCAATAAACCATCCATTTAGCACCCTATTATTAATTTTTACAAGGGGGTAAAGAAGAAAAAACACAGAACAGTTTGTTACAGAATTTCTTCTGAACACAGAAATTCCCCATATGTAGTTGTAATGTGTTGTATGGGTACATGGTGAGGCTCAGAATGGAAAGAGCGCCATTTGCCTTTTGGAGGGCAGATTTTGCTGGAATAGTTTTTAGGTGCCATGGCGTATTTGCAGAGCCCCTAAATTACCAGTACAATGGAAACCCTTCAAAAGTGACCCCATTTTAGAAACTACACCCCTCAAGAATTTCTCAAAGAGTTTAATCATTTTGAGCCTAAGAGTGCTTCAAAAAAAATTAATGTACAACGTCAAAATTGAAATTTTTATAAAAATATGCACTCCTAAAACTGTTAAAAGGGCTATCCCAGGGAACAAAATAATTATATCTGTGGGTGCTAACTGCTTAATGGGCACACAGCAGGGCTCAGAAGGGAAGGAGCACTGCGCTTTTTAGCTTTCAGTGTATAGATTTAGAGAGACTTTGTAGACATTTTGTAGGGGCAATTTTAGGGTCTCTGCAAATGTGACATTGTGTCCAAAAAACAATCTAAATCTGCACTCCAAAAGCACATAGTGCTCCTTCACCTCTGCACCCTACTGTGTGCCTAAATAAAACAAGAAAACAGCACCGAGCAGTGCATAGTGTAATACTGTTTGACACTAAAAGAAATGGTAGGTCTTAATAAGGTAGGACTCTCACCTTGGGAAGTTGTGCGCTAGGCCACAACTACCATATCGTGTATTGGAACTGTTTCACAGAGGGTTCCTCTCTGGATATACAGCAGCAGCAGGAACCAGCAGGCACCCAAGGGTGTCAGGAGTGTAGACAGGAGGATCAAATTCTAAGTCAGAGAGCTAGGTCAAGTAGGAAGGAACCGTACTTCACCCAGATATATAATATCCAAAAACTCTTTATTTAAATCCAAACACTACGCATTTTGGGGATATCTCCCCTTTGTCAACTGTACAGGAAATAGCAACTTTAATAACTCTTTCTTTTTAGATTGAAAAAAAAAAAACATCAATTCTGGCATAGCTTTTTATCTTTTAATTTCATTTTTTTTCCACAAAGCATACAGCATAAGTAACATGCTACCTTTATTCTGTGGGTTTGTACAATTATGGTGATACCTCATTTATATTGTTTTTTTATGTATTACAAATTTTGCAGAACAAAAACCCATTTGGCGTAACATTTTTATTTTTCGGTTGACAGAGTTGGTTGAGGGCTTATTTGTGGGACAACATGTGCTTTTTATTGTTACCGTTTTGGGGTACATGACTTTTTGATCACTTTTTATAGCATTTTTTGTAAGGCAACATGCCGAAAAATCATTAATTCCGGTGTTTTTTTCCGGGTTTTTATTTTTCCGAAGTTCACCGTGAAGGTTGAATAAAGTTTCAGTTTTATTGTACGGATTATTATGGACGTGGCAATACCAGATATGTATTGTTTTTATTAATTTTTTAGGATAAAAATAAAAAAGTGGCACTGCTATAAGCTATTCATGTATACCGGTATGCACAGAAACATATCTTGTGAACAGGAGTAGCAACAAGTAGTCTGAATGCCGAAACAGGTGGTGCTCACACCCCATAGAAAAAAGCACATCGAAAAATATAAAGAAGAAATAAGTGGGCACCCACCAAGGCGTAGATTTTTTCATACAGTGGGGGAAAAAAGTATTTAGTCAGCCACAAATTGTGCAAGTTCTCCCACTTAAAAAGATGAGAGAGGCCTGTAATTGACATCATAGGTAGACCTCAACTATGAGAGACAAAATGAGAAAACATATCTAAAAAATCACATTGTCTGATTTTTTAAGAATTTGTTTGCAAATTATGGTGAAAAATAAGTATTTGGTCACCTACAAACAAGCAAGATTTATGGCTCTCACAGACCTGTAATTTCTGCTTTAAGAGGCTCCTCTGTCCTCCACTCATTACCTGTAGTAATGGCACCTGTTTGACATTGTTATCAGTATAAAAGACACCTGTCCACAACCTCAAACAGTCACACTCCAAACTCCACTATGGTGAAGACCAAAGAGCTGTGGAAGGATACCAGAAACAAAATTGTAGACCTGCACCAGGCTGGGAAGACTGAATCTGCAATAGGCAAGCAGCTTGGTGTGAAGAAATTACAATTATAATTAGAAAATGGAAGACATACAAGACCACTGACAATCTCCCTCAATCAGGGGCTCCACGCAAAATCTCACCCCGTGGGGTCAAAATGATCACAAGAACGGTGAGCAAAAATCCCTGAACCACACGGGGGGACCTAGTGAATGACCTGCAGAAAGCTGGGACTAACGTAACAAAGGCTACCGTCAGTAACACACTATGCTGCCAGGGACTCAGATCCTGTAGTGCCAGATGTGTCCCCCTGCTTAAGCCAGTACATATCCGGGCCCATCTGAAGTTTGCTGGAGAGCACTTGGATGTTCCAGAAGAGTATTGGGAGAATGTTATATGGTCAGATGAAACCAAAGTAGAACTGTTTGGTAGAAACACAACTCGTCGTCTTTGGAGGAGAGTGAATGCTGAGTTGCATCCAAAGAACACTATACCTACTGTGAAGCATGGGGGTGGCAACATCATGCTTTGTGGCTGTTTCTCTGCTAAGGGACCAGGACGACTGATCCGTGTACTTGAAAGAATGAATGGGGCCATGTATCGTGAGATTTTGAGTGCAAACCTCCTTCCATCAGCAAGGGCGGCATTGAAGATGAAACGTGGCTGTGTCTTTCAGCATGACAATGATACCAAGCACACCGCCAGGGCAACGAAGGAGTGGCTTCGTAAGAAGCATTTCAAGGTCCAGTCTCCAGATCTCAACCCCATAGAAAATCTTTGGAGGGAGTTGAAAGTTCGTGTTGCCCAGTGACAGCCCCAAAACATCATTGCTCTAGAGGAGATCTGCATAGAGGAATGGGCCAACATACCAGCAACAGTGTGTCCCAACCTTATGAAGACTTACAGAAAACGTTTGACCTCTGTCATTGCCAACAAAGGATATATAACAAAGTATTGAGATGAACTTTTGTTATTGACCAAATACTTTTTTTCCACCATAATTTGCAAATAAATTCTTTAAAAAATCAGACAATGTGATTTTCTGGATTTGTTTTCTCATTTTGTCTCATAGTTGAGGTCTACCTATGATGTCAATTACAGTCCTCTCTCATCTTTTTAAATGGGAGAACTTGCACAATTGGTGGCTGACTAAATACTTTTTTTCCCCACTGTAAAAGCATCCTTTTATTCAGTCCTAGAAAAAAAAAATATCCATAGAAATAGATTGGGAGAGAGAGACTGCACATAGGATGGCTAGGCAACGCAGGGCCCTTTTTTGTTTCAAGCCTCACATATGCTGTCCAATCACGGGGTAATGAGATAATTATATACAGACATCCCTCGGGACATTAACCAATCATAAGCCACCCCCTGGAGGCGTGGAGGGGGCATCCAATCAAAAAAGGCATCCCCTCCACGCCTCCAGGGGAAAGTCTGTCCCATAAAGAGGCGGACCTGAAGGAAAACTTCATGCATTCACATCACCAATTCAAGGGGAAAGAGAGGACCTGAAAGAGAACTATAAACCCTTCCTTTACACAGAGAATGCTAAATAGCAGACCAGAAGGAGAACTGTGTATTCCTTTTGCTTTGCTTGAGCGGACCAGAAGGAAAACCTCTTTTTAAAGCTGTTATTGCCACTTATATGGATACATAAATCAGACCAGAGGGGATTTATGTTTTAATTCATCATATATCTTTATATAACTAAAAGGAAAGTAAATCTTAGGAAGGAAAATGAAAGGAAAGCTTTTTTCCTTCGTAAGATTTACTTTCCTTTTAGTTACTGTATATAAAGTGTGAGAGTATGAACCTAGAGGGCGCTAGGGAGCGACCCAGGCAAGCCCTGAAAAGGCCCTCAGCCACACCTTTGGGTGGGGCGTGTATCTCCAGAAGTCTGGAGAAACCTGCTTGGAGCAGGAAATGGTGGACCAGCCTAGGACAGAGAGGCAGTCTGTCCCAGAGGGCTTGGATCCAGAGAAGACTTACAAAGACTAAGTCAGGCTCTTATTGCCCCAGAGGCTAGTTAGGGACTCAAGGAGTCAGTGAGTGCCCTAACTGTGGCCTGGCGTTTATTGTTTTGTTACGTTGCAGTTTAAGCTGAATAAAAGCCACTTTTATTTACACTTGGACCTTCTGAAAGCTATCTTTCCGGCGCCCAGTACCATGAATCACCGCTGTTGGGACCAGGAGTCTGCCGCCATTTGAGTTTAATTCCCCCAAGCTGTCACAATATATATATACATACACACACGCACACACGAAGAAGATCACTTTAAAGGAATAGCAGACATAGAAAATACACAACAATTAGCAATTACTTTCTTAACTTCCTCCTCTGCCTGTCTGGCTTTAAAAGAACTGGCAGCAGCAGGAGCTTCTGCTTCCACTATTGTCTACAATATGATATGTAGATCTGAGTCATTTAAAAATGGAAGAAATCAGCAGGAAATCAACTCCTGTGTTCTCTGTAGAATTTTGACAAGAATTGTCGATTATGTTGTTAATCTGTTTTCCCTTAGTCCTAACAGTAGCACAATATGGGGTATTTCCACCTCTGCATGCTGATAGGACAGGAAGAATGTTTAATTTAAATAATTCATTAGCCATAACCCATCCTACAAGAAGGCAAAGGAGACCCCCCCCACTGTGTCAATTATAAAGTAGGAAAAAAAAATTATCTCTTGGAGGGGAAGCTTGTGCTGCTGTTAGGACTAAGGGAAAACAGATTAAGAACATAATCAATGATTCCCTTGCATCCTACCAACAGTACAATATGGGGATGTAGCAAGTAGGGTCCTAGGGAGGGTCCTCCCACTTAGTTTAGCACGAAACGCCCAAAGTATGTGGCCTCAGAGATACACGTATACAATATATTATACTTTACAAAGGTCAACTGAGAGCTCCAAGATGCAGCCACACAGATCTGTATAGGGAAATGAATCATCTCTCTGCCCACAAGGCCAAAACAGCCGGGTTGAATGGCCTGTGACAAAGAAAGGCAGGCTCAGCCCCTTGGAAGAAAAGGAAAGCCAAATAACCTCCCTTTTCCATCTGGACAGGGAAGCTTTAGAAGCCGTGAGCCTTGAGCCCTTTGTTCCTACCAAAAATATTAATTAGCAGGTTTTCAGATGTTCTGAAAGAAATCGTGCAATGTAAATAAATGCATAAGCATCTTGCCAGATCCAGTGAATGAAGCTTGCCTTCCTCTTCTGATGTAGGAGAGGGAAAAATACTGGAAGGGAAACCATCTGGTTAATATTATCCTGGGAAGGCACCTTAGGGGTAAAACCAGGGAGGAAGCTGAACTCTGGATAAAATGAGATATAAGGTTCTTCTTCTGAGAAGGCCTGTAGTTCTCCAACTCTCTTTGCAGAGGTGGTAGCCAATAAAAAAGTTGCCTTAAATGAGAGAAATTTAAGCTCGACCCCCTCCAAGAGCTCAAGGGAGGGGGGGGTTACATAGTCCAATAAGGACAGTAGAAAGATCCCACTGTGGAATGAGAACTATGACTGTAGGTCTCATTCTCATGACCCCTTTCAGGAACCTCTTAATTAGAGTATCCTGTGAAAAACGTCTGCCCAGGCAGGCTGAGAGGGATGCTACCTGAACCTTCAGAGTGGCAGGGCTAAGACCGTTGTCTAAGCTTTCCTGTAAGAAGTCGCCACTAGAAGGACACTGGACACTGTTTTCTCCTTTCTTGGAGCACCACTCCCTGAAGATGGTTCTTATTCTGGCGTAACTTTTATCGGTGACCTCAGCTCTCTCTTGAGAAATGGTGTTCAAGACGACATCTGAAATTCCTCTAGATCTCCATAGGAACTGTTCAACTCCAGGTTGTCAGGATCTGAGTAGATTAAACCTGGCAGCTCTGCTTTCTCTGAGAGACCAGTTTCTGGATCAGGGGAACCCTTCAATAGATTCTTCGACTCATCTGAATGAGTTAGGAAAACCAAGCTCTTTTTGGCCAGAACGGTATGATGGATATTACTGTGGCTTGGTCCTGCCTGATTTTCATCAATACTTTCGGTATCATGGAAAGTAGAGAAAGTATTTATGCCAGCCTGAACCTAAAAAGGGACAGAGCATTCACTTCCAAGGGATTGTTCTCCTGATACAGGGAACAGAAGTTCGCCACCTTGGCACTGAGTCTGGTCACCATGAGGTTTATCTCAGAAAGACCCCCCACCTCAGACTAATTTGATGGAAAATCTCTTGATTGAGAGACCATTCCCCAGAAACAATGAGACACTGACTGGTCTGCAATTATGTTCAGGGACCCTCTGATGTAGACAGCAAATAGATGGGTCCCATTTTTCTCTGCCCAGGCAAGAATCACTCCTACCGCTGAGGAGTGACTGGGATCTGGTGTCTCCCTATTGTTCAGGTAAAGAATGGTTGTCGTGTCGTCTGATCAGTTTTTTACAGCCTTCCTCCTGAGTTTTGAGGCAAAGTGAAGGAGTGTCAGGACCTGGAAGTTAATTTCCAGGTACCTTGAACTGGCACTGCGTTCAAGTGTGCTCCCCAGCCTGAAAGAGAGGAGTCAGTCGTCAACAGGGTCCAACGAGGTTGGACCGTGGACATCCCGTCTTCAGATTGAAAGACAGGGAGAAGGTCTTGTTGAGGCCCAGGGGGCTGTGATTCCACACCTCAAGAATCTCCTCCTGGAGGGGATGAAGGTGCCATAATGCCCAGGGAACCGCCTCTGCGTCAGCTGCCCTAAGTCCCAAGGCTCTCATGGCTGTCGGGATGGATATCAGATGAAGATGAGCAATGGATTTTGTTGCTATAATAATCTTTTCCTTCCTGGGTAAAGGTAACGAAATTCTCATGAAGTCTGAATCTAGGATAAATCCTAGAAACTTTTTTCCAAGTGGATGGCATGATGTCTGATTTTTCCCAGTTTATAAGTCACCATAGGCTCTGAAGAAAAGTCACGGCTATCCGAAGATGTTATTGTAGGACATTTTCTGAGTGACGCTTTATGAGCTAGTCATCTAGGTAGGGGACAATGAAAAGTCCCTGAAGTCTAAGGGCAGCTGCTACCACCTTGGTGAAGGTGTGGGGAGCAGAGGAGATGCTGAAGGTTAAAGCTGTAAATTGCAGATGTCTGAGTCCAGCAATGAATACAGAGACTCTCAAAAACTTTCTGTGCGGAGGGTAGACAGGAACATGCAGGTACACATCCTTCAAATCCAGGGTAGCAAGGAAATTGCTCTGCTGCATGAAGGAGAAGATACATTTTGTGGTCTCCATATGAAACCGCTTTTTGCAGATGAAATGTTTGAGTGATCGTAAATCTATTATTATCCTCCAGCCCCTGATGGTTTAGGCACCAGGAAGACTGGAGAATACACTCCCAATCCTTCTTCGAGGAAAGGTACCTTCTCCAAAACTTGTTTTTGAAGGTACTTCATAATGGATATTTTAAGGACTACCTGCTTTTCTGCAGGAAGTAGGTGAGTCTGAATAAACTTGTCATGATGAGGATGACAGAAGTCGATTGCATAACCGTACTTAATTACGTGCAAGACCAAAGGATCTTGTAGAAGCTTCCTCCAAGTTCCAAGAAAGTGAGAGAGGTGTCATCCAACAAAAATGTTGCCGATTGAAGGAGGAAGACAGATGGCGTCAAAAATCAAGCTTCTTTTTGTCGGCATCTCTGGAGAATTTACGCCCAGAGCCTCTGCCCTGAAATCTAGAATGCCTCCGGAACCGAGGCCTAGGTGGCTATTGCTGTTGGGGGCTTCTGCCTCTTCTGGTTTGTCTGAACCTGTCCCGTAAAGATTAGGGAAGACTCTTCCCTTTTTTTTCAGCTAGGCACTCCATAATGTCATCAAGCCCTTTGCCAGAGAGCATCCCAGGCTCAAAGGGTAGGAAGCAAATGTTATATTTTGAGATGTTATCTGCCCACCAGGGTCTACGTGCTGCATTGGTGAGAGCGATCGACTTTGCAGCCAATTTCATGTTGGAGTGAGGCGTCAGCCAAGATATGTACTGCCACAGAAATTGACCTCCTGAAGGACAGCATATTGTCTCTGGAGACCATTGGAGTCAATATCCTTCTCCAGCTGGTATAGATCCACATGGAACTTGGAGGCCACCTCGCTGGAAGGATAAAAAGCCTGAGCCCTGAACCAAGGAAACAAGACTCCTGCTGCAGTTTCTTCTTCTTCTTCCCACTGGTCTATTATGTTTTAATTCATCATATATCTTTTGTGAGAGTATGAACCTAGAGCGCGCTAGGGAGCGACCCAGGCCAGCCCTGAAAAGGCCCTCAGCCACACCTTTGGGTGGGGCGTGTATCTCTAGAAGGCTGGAGAAACCTGCTTGGAGCAGGAAATGGTGGACCAGCCTAGGACAGAGAGGCAGTCTGTCCCAGAGGGCTTGGATCCAGAGAAGACTTACAAAGACTAAGTCAGGCTCTTATTGCCCCAGAGGCTAGTTAGGGACTCAAGGAGTCAGTGAGTGCCCTAACTGTGGCCTAGGCGTTTATTGTTTTGTTACGTTGCAGTTTAAGCTGAATAAAAGCCACTTTTATTTACACTTGGACCGTCTGAAAGCTATCTTTCCGGCGCCCAGTACCATGAACCACCGCTGTTGGGACCAGGAGTCTGCCGCCATTTGAGTTTAATTCCCCCAAGCTGTCACATTATATATAAATGGACTCTTTCATGCTTTCACAATAGGCATAAATTTAACTTAATTTAAAGAATATAAAATCCATTAAGAATTTACTCCTGCCTACCACAATAGCTTATAAATGAGTTTGTGTATTATAAATGATGACAATACTCTCCATAAGTCTAGCCACTTACTTAAAAATATATTAATGACGCATCATACCTATTTATATTAGGGCAAGTCAGACTGTCCATATTTATGCAATACAAAACTCTTGCCAGTGCATGTTAGTTTGTAAAAAAAAAAAAAAACCTTATTATATAGTATTTTCAGAACCTTACAATCAGCAAGAGCAATTCAATACAAAGTACAGTAAGTGATGCAGTATTGCCTAGTCACAAAAAGCCATTTAAAATTTGCATAAGACCTAGTTCACATTAGCCGTTTTTAAGGTGTTTCAGGTCCATGTTTATTGTGTAGAATAGTACAGAAAATGACAGCATACACTTCAAAGAAAAAAAAACAATGTATCAGTGCAAACAGTGCTTTACATGTTCTCATGTTTGTTGTACAGTGGGGAAAAAAAAGTATTTAGTCAGCCTCCAATTGTTCAAGTTCTCCAACTTAAAAAGATGAGAGAAGCCTGTAATTGACATCATAGGTAGACCTCAACTATGTGAGACAAAATGAGAAAACAAATCCAGAAAATCACATTGTCTGATTTTTAAAGAATTTATTTGCAAATTATGGTGGAAAATAAGTATTTGGTCAATAACAAAAGTTCATCTCAATACTTTGTTATATATCCTTTGTTGGCAATGACAGAGGTCAAACGTTTTCTGTAAGTCTTCACAAGGTTGGCACACACTGTTGCTGGTATGTTGGCCCATTCCTCCATGCAGATCTCCTCTAGAGCAGTGATGTTTTGGGACTGTCGCTGGGCAACACGGAATTTCAACTCCCTCCAAAGGTTTTCTATAGGGTTGAGATCTGGAGACTGGCTAGGCCACTCCAGGACCTTGGAATGCTTCTTACAAAGCTACTCCTTCGTTGCCCTGGCGGTGTGCTTGGTATCATTGTCATGCTGAAAGACCCAGCCACGTTTCATCTTCAATGCCCTTGCTGATGGAAGGAGGTTTGCACTCAAAATCTCATGCTACATGGCCCCATTCATATTTCATGTACACGGATCAGTCGTCCTGGTCCCTTTGCAGAGAAACAGCCCCAAAGCATGACGTTGCCACCCCCATGCTTCACAGTAGTTATGGTTTTCTTTGGATGCAACTAAGCATTCACTCTCCATCAAACACGACGAGTTGTGTTTCTACCAAACAGTTCTACTTTGGTTTCATCTGACCATATGATATTCTCCCAATACTGTTCTGGAACATCCAAATGCTCTCTAGCAAACTTTAGACGGGCCCAGATATGTACTGGCTTAAGCAGGGGGACACGTCTTGCACTGCAGGATCTGAGTCCCTGGCAGCGTAGTGTGTTACTGATGGTAGCCTTTGTTACATTAGTCCCAGCTTTCTTCAGGTTATTCACTAGGTTCCCCGGTGTGGTTCTGGGATTTTTGCTCACTGTTCTTGTGATCATTTTGACCCCGGGGTGAGATCTTGCGTGGAGCCCCTGATTGAGGGAGATTATCAGTGGTCTTGTATGTCTTTCATTTTCTAATTATTGCTCCCACAGTTGATTTCTTCACACCAAGCTGCTTGCCTATTGCAGATTCAGTCTTCCCAGCCTGGTGCAGGTCTACAATTTTTTTTTCTGGTGTCCTTCCACAGCTCCTTGGTCTTCACCATAGTGGAGTTTGGAGTGTGACTGTTTGAGGTTGTGGACAGGTGTCTTTTATACTGATAACAATTTCAAACAGGTGCCATTACTACAGGTAATGAGTGGAGGACAGAGGAGCCTCTTAAAGAAGTTGTTACAGGTCTGTGAGAGCCAGAAATCTTGCTTGTTTGTAGGTGACCAAATACTTATTTTCCACCATAATTTGCAAATAAATTCTTAAAAAATCAGACAATGTGATTTTCTAGATATGTTTTCTCATTTTGTCTCTCATAGTTGAGGTCTACCTATGATGTCAATTACAGGCCTCTCTCATCTTTTTAAGTGGGAGAACTTGCACAATTGGTGGCTGACTAAATACTTTTTTTCCCCACTGTGTATAACTCACAATCTGTAACCAAGCTATTGGGGTTACTCTCTCTGTTGCCAAAACCAATAATCCATTTATCATGTAGCTGATACACTCTTATTGAAAGTATGCAATACAAATCACTCACTTGCCATGCACTGATACAAAATGTGATGTAAATGTAAACTAATGTAAAAGGCTCATCAGTGAAGGAACATATTCTGAAAAGCTCAAGAGAGTGAAGACTTGCTCTTGATCAGCCAGGGCAATACATGGAAAGGAGATCTGCCTAAAGTACATGTCATCAATTCAAGATGGGTACTATAATCTGCTACCCAAATGAGCTGTTACTTGTTAGGATTCAGATGCAGGGCCAAAATAACAAGCTTAGAAATGTACTAGACTTCAGGAGAGCAGCAGAAATGGGCTGACAACTGGGAGCAGTAGAAAATGCTACCTAAACGTAACACCTCTGCGAGCCAAGATTGGCCCAGATGCCTTCACCAGAGCTCCTCACAAGAAGAGATAGACTTATGCTGAATCTGAAGATCGGAATTGTCACCAAAGCAGATAAGTGTACTACAAATAAGTGCACTGCAGCAGAAACCAAACACCAAATCCACACACTTATTCACAGGGACAGAGGTCACAGAATGGTCATTTAATGACGGGTCAGCAACGAGAAACCAAATCATGAGAAGAAGATGGCTCCAAAGTCAAATCCAATTGGGAATGCCACAACAAAATGGCTAGACAGAGAGGAATTCAAGAACGCAGCCAAAGGTCGGTATAGGTTTAGTCAATGCAATGTCAGGAGATAAACTGGAGTTGCAAACTAACAGGTAGCAAACTGAACTAATATTCAGCACATGACTTAGGAGGGTGTGGCCTTATATAGGTCTTCTCAGCTGCTAACTGGACCAAGCCAGGAAGCCTCTGAAAGTACAAAAGCTTCTCAGGTTGGCATGGTAACATCAGAGGTGCAGCAGCCGGATAGAGAATCCTGACACTACTAAAGCCAAGTCCACTCTCCTGGACCAAGGATTAATTATTGAATGTAATAAATAACTTCTGGAATAACTGCTATAGATGTGGAAGTATTTAAGTTCAACCTGATTTAACATGATTCAGTGTCATCTCAAAATAAAAGCCATTGAAATCCATTGAAAAAATGTAGAGTTAAGGAAACCTGTCAATTGGTTTTTCCACCATGAACTGGTGCCATTATGTGTAGAATCAAGTAATGACCTTTCCATTGGTGTCTCACTGTATTCTTTCGGTTGCAGCAAAATTAAGTTAGAAATGTTTGAAATCATAAAAAAGTCATATGCAAATTAAACATAACCCTTACAAATTCCTCCAACTCTTTTGCATTTTTTATACTTCTCCACTGATTCTGACACAGTTGGAATTTTTTCTCTAGCACCCAGCATTCCCAATCAATAATTTCTGATTCAGCACAGTTATGCTCTGTCCTGTCAGGTCCATGATTGTCTTCTCCAGTCCAGGACAGCCCACCTGACAGTGAAGAGCCTAGTTAGCATACTAGGTGCTGACATTAATAGCACTGGTTGAAAGGTCCTCTTTAACCTAAGTAGTTATAGGCTGGGAGCACTACTTAAAATCACACCTGCTGGGCATAATTAACAACTCCCTCATAATGTCAGGGAGTAAGGCACCCAGAACTATCAGGGACAACAGAACTACAGCATTGTTAGAATATGCAGTGTGTTCGGAAAGTATTCAGACCCCTTTAAATTTTTCACTCTGTTTCATTGCAGCCATTTGCTAAAAGCAAAGTTCATTTTATTTCTCATTAATGTACACTCAGTACCCCATCTTGACAGAAAAAAAACAGAAATGTAGATATTTTTTGCAAATTTATTAAAAAAGAAAAACTGAAATATCACATGGTCAAAAGTATTCAGACCCTTTGCTCAGTATTGAGTAGAAGCACCCTTTTGAGCTAGTACAGCCATGAGTCTTCTTGGGAATGATGCAAGAAGTTTTTCACATCTGGATTTGGGGATCCTCTGGCATTCTTCCTTGCAGATCCTCTCCAGTCCCCTCAGGAATGTTGGTGGACAGCCATTTTCAGGTCTCTCCAGAGATGAGGTCAGGGCTCTGGCTGGGCCAGTCAAGAATGGTCACAGAGTTGTTCCGAATCGACTCCTTTGTTATTTTAGCTGTGTGCTTAGGGTCATTGTCTTGTTGTAAGGTAAACCTTCAGCCCAGTCTGAGGTCCAGAGAACTCTGGAAGAGGTTTTCTTCTATCTCTGTTCTTTGGCTGCATTCATCTTTCCTTCAATTGCAACCAGTCGTCTTGTCCCTGCAGCTGAAAAACACCCCCATAGCATGATGCTGCCACCACCATGTTTCACTGTTGGGATTGTATTGGGCAAGTGATGAGCAATGCCTGGTTTTTTCCACACATACCACTTAGAATTAACGCCAAAAAGTTCAATCTTCGTCTCATCAGACCAGAGAATTTTATTTCTCATAGTCTGGGAATCCTTCATGTGTTTTTTGGCAAACTCTATGCGGGCTTTCATATGTCTTGCACTGAGGAGAGGCTTCCTTTGGGCCACTCTGCCATAAAGCCCCGACTGGTGGAGGGCTGCAGTTGACTTTGTGTAACTTTCTCCCATCTCCCTACTGCATCTCTGGAGCTCAGCCACAGTGATCTTTGGGTTCTTCTTTACCTCTCTCACCAAGGCTCTTCTCCCACGATTGTTCAGTTTGGCTGGACGGCCAGGTCTAGAAAGAGTTATGGTCGTCCCAAACTTCTTCCATTTAAGGATTATGGAGGCCACTGTGCTCTTAGGAACTTTGAGTGCTGCAGAAATTCTTTTGTAACCTTGGACAGATCCGTGCCTTGCCACAATGCTGTCTCTGAGATCCTTAGGCAGTTCCTTTGATCTCATGATTCTCATTTGCTCTGACATGCACTGTGAGCTGTGAGGTCTTATATAGACAGGTGTGTGCTTTTCCTAATCAAGTCCAATAAGTTTAATTAAACACAGCTGGACTCCAATGAAGGAGTAGAACCATCTCAAGGAGGATCAGAAGGATATGGACAGCACGTGAGTTAAATATGAGTGTCACAGCAAAGGGTCTGAATACTTATAACCATGTGATATTTCAGTTTTTCTTTTTCAATAAATTTATTAAAATATCTACATTTCTGTTTTTTTTCTGACAAGATGGGGTGCTGAGTATACATTAATAAGAACTTTTTTGCTTTTTGCAAATGGCTGCAATGAAACAAAAAGTGAGAAATTTAAAGGGGTCTGAATACTTTCCGTACCCATTGTATATCAAGTGAGCCTATTTATTTAATTTAGGTCATGAGTTCTTGATATGTGTGGTGTCACAAAATTAGGTTAAGTTCACATCTGTGCCCAGGTCTATGTCATTTGGGTCCGCTGGGAGACCTGAACAATGGTTACCCGTGGACACAGGCAGACCCCATAAACTATAATGGGGTCCGCCAGATGTCCGTCGCGGGTCTGTCATTTTTATACTGAAACTGGAGGATAGAAAAGTCCTCTGTGCAGGACTTTTCTCTCCCCGCAATTTCTGATGAATTCAGCGGTGGAGTCTCCGACGCAGACTCCAATGCAGAGGTGAACTAAGCCTTAGAATCCTAAGAGATATTGAAGTCTTCAGAAAGAATGTCTTATTAAGTTAAGAACTTTAGATGTGTAAAGAAATCTCTGAAGGCCTTAGAATTTTTTCACAAGACTACTTTCAGCGCTTGTGTCAAATATGCTGGATGAAACCTTTGCTGTTCAGAAAGAACATAACGGCAAGGCTAAAATTTGCCTGTGTTACCCTATGCAAACAATGCGACTTCTGGAACAGTGTCTGGACAAATACAGCAAAGCTAGAGTAGTATTTGAATAGAAGCAACTATAAAGTATAGTGATAGAAATATTATGGTTTAGGCTAACTTTGCCACGTTAGGGCCTGGCAGCTCAACATTATAAAATTCATTATGTATTCTTCATTATACCAGAAGTTGCCTGAGGATAATAAGAAATTATCTGTCAAAAGATTGAAGTTCAGCTGAAAGTAGACCTCACAACCAGGGCAAAACGACTCCAACTCCAACTTCTCTGTTTTCCCACAGTCTGACTCCAACTCCAACTGATGCTCTGACTCCTTCATACATAGCTGACAGCTATGGTCAGAAAGAATCAGTAAAGCTTCACAAAAAAAAGCCAGTGACTGAATTCATATAAAAGTACATATACAGCAAAGTGTTTTAAATTAATTATCAATAATTGTATATTATCTTTTTAAAAAAATAATTTTATTTTGAAGCCAAATTTTTCCAACTCAGACTCCACGACTCAGACTCCACAGCTCTGCTCATAACATAACAATGCCCTTAAACATGCCAGTTAATTAACAAGAAATGTCTAAAAAAAAGAAATGGAGAACTCTTCCGTTTCTAAGTTAATATCTTGATCTAAATCCTGCCAAGAAGCTCTGGGGAATTGGCATGCAAAAAAAAAACCCAACCAGACTTTGTAAAAAAAAAAAAAATGGAGGATTATGAAATATATTCTCCCAGTGGATGTGAATGACTTGCAAAAGGTTAAAGGATTTTTCTGCTCACTAACACTATATTTAACCCCTTCCCACTGGAGGCATTTTTCAATTTTTGCTTTTGCCTTCAAAACCTCATAACTTTTAGATTTTTCTGTTCACCGAGTCATATGAGGGCCTAAAGTTTGCGGGACAAATTGTTCTTCACAAAGGTAGTTTTTATTATTGTGTACAATGTACTGGGAAGCTGAAAAAAAAATTCATAATAGGGTGGAAAAAAAAGTGCATTTGTGCGACTTTCTTACGGGCTTCGTTTTGTAAGGTGTAAGGTGTGCAAAATAATTTTTTTTTCTTAAAGTCGCCATATTCTGACACCTGTAACTTTTTTATATTTCTGTGTATGAGGATGCATAGGGTGAAAAAATGACGGTTCAGCACTATTGTTTTTTTTAACGACATTTGCTGTATGGGAAAAATATTTTTATAAATTTGTAGATTGGGCTTTTTTGGACACAAGGATACCTAATGTGTATGTGTTTCATTGTATTTTTTTTACTTTTATATGTATTCTAGGGGGGGTGATTCAAATTTTTTATTCTTTTTAATTTTTTTTTTTTTTATTTTTTTTTAATACTGTAATTATTAGACCCTCTAGCGGTCTTGAAACCCAGGGGGTCTGATCACTAATTAGCATTACAATGCTAATGCATTGCAATGGATTCCAAAATACCTGCACTTCTATTACAGGCTGAATAGAGCAGCCTGTAATAGAAGTAATGCCGAGACAAGCCTGGGAGCCTTCAATAGGGACCCGGCTGTCATGACAAAGGATTGCTGCCCCGATCTCTTCCAGGCACCGGCGATCCTCCATAAAATGGCAGCACCAGGGGAAGTTAGCTTTGACTGAGGCACTGATTGTGGGCATTAGAGCCTTGTCTTTCCTGTATAATACAGCAAAGACCCGGTGGCTATGACAGCCGCTCAGCTCCTGAGCGGCCGCCATATTTAAATACGCAACATCTGCCATAATAGTACAGCGGATGTCGGGAAAAGGTTAAATGATATTCTCCTGAACTTGTTTTTCTGCTGAACTCTACTTCTTATTTTCTCTTGATGCAGTGACCCAGATTAGCAAGACTGTATGACTAATCCACACCACGGTCCTACCTCCTGCATAGAGGCATAGCTTGAAGCTCCTGGGGCCCAATGCAAAATCTGTAACACTTACTATCTTATCTGTAATACAGGTGTGTCCCTATGTTATAGACAGGCATTTGGGCACCTTCAGGCTCCAGAGCTTGGTAGCGATTGCTACCTTTGCACCCTCTATAAGCACTGTCTCTGCACCTTTCCTGATAGTTTCTCAAACACTACCTCCCTTCAGTGTGGGAAGGACGTGGATCATGCCCTTTCTGCCTTGGGTAACACCTGATGTCAGTGGGTTGTACCATGGGAGGGCAAAAGTAGCCTATTAATTGATTTTATTGCCTCATTCTGTTCTGTTGTAGATTCTTATTTTGAAACATATCAGTGTCAGTGTAGCAGCTGCAGCTATTTTGTATGGCTTTTCCTGCAGCTTCTTTATCCCCTCTCCATAAACTAAGATGTAAAAAGAAACTCAGCTTCAAAAATGAAGAAGGAATCATATTTCTTAAATAAGATATAAGATTTAATTTATGAAAAGTTGTTTCATAATTGGAGGTATTGTTATTTTTTTTTTTCTTTTAGAGTATTTTTCTCTTTCATTTACACTTGTGTACAGTATGGAAATGAGTAAACCAAGAGATTGTCTATGTATATGTTATAGTGAGATTGTTTTTCTAACAAATTCCAATAATTCATTGTTTCCCTAACAATTAACAAGCCTGCAGAACTTATAAGAACATCCTCATGCAGCTCATACACAGTACACCTCTTAAAAAAGATTAATGTCTTCGGTTTCCCAACTTTTTTGTGACCATACTTGGTCTGGCTAATTATCCTGTGTCCTTCACAGTGTCACTGTCTTATCTTAATCTTAATGATTTATTTGGGAACGTTCCTTGAAGCATTCATTGAACTGTGAGGCTGATCTGTCTTATTTAATGTTAAACCTTTACACTGTGTTCAATGATATGTATACAATGTAAAGAAAAATAAACTTTAAAATTATGGGAAGCATGGTACTGTTTTCTTATTTTTACACAGATATTCCATTCCATTTTTATATTGATTGTATAATTTACTCTTACTATACAGTACTGTTCTTTGTATTTTTTCCGTATTTACTGTGCAGTTAAAAAATATATATATATATTAACTGTATTTGACATGCCATTATGAATATATCAATTATAGATGAGCGAATTTCTCAAAAATTTGATTCGGCAGCTTCGCCGAATTTCCCAAAACAATTTGCTTTATCCGAATTACTTTGTGGCGAATCACATTAAAAACAGCTATTTCCTGGCTGCAGAGAGCCTGGGGATATGCATTTTAAACTAAGGACACATCGGAATAGCCTTTAGAAAGGCTATTCTATTCCTACCTTTGCTATTGCATCACGCCCCCCGCGATGTCCTGGTCCGCCAGGCATGCGTAGAGCCACTCGGAATAGAATCAAGATGGCCGCTGGACATGCGCAGAAATGGTCTTGTATGGGATATAATCAAGCTGGCCGCTGGACATGCACAGAGCCGCTCGGAATAGAAGCAAGATGGCTGCTGGACATGCGCAGAGCTGCTCGGAATAAAATCAAGATGGCCGCCGGACATGCGCAGAAAGCTGCGCGATACCTGTCCTGGGCTGGGTTACGAGACCTCTGCATGTCAGCGCAGGTGGCGATACAATGACGTCATCGTGCCTCCTACGCTGACACGCAGACGTCGCGGACAAGAAGAGGAGGAGGAGGCGGTTACATCAAGGCATCGGAGGTAGGTGAAATAAGTTTTTTTTCTATATATAAATAGGCCGTTGCCTGCTGGAGTATCCCTGGCACGTAACGGCCTATTTACTTACCGATCCCCGCTGCTGGTCGTTGCCGCCCCCGCTTCCCCGTCTGCTGTGGGACGCAGAAGCGGCTGTGTGCAGGAGCGGGGATGGTAAGTGAGGCCGCGGCCGGTGAACCCCATCAAATACTACTATTATTATACTCCGGGGTCTTTTCAGACCCCGGAGTATAATAATCAGAGACCCAGGGGAGGTGATAAACATAAAAACCAGAGTTACTCACCTCTCCGGCGATCCGATGTTACTCCCAGCAGGCTTCGGCCTTCTTTGGTGACGTCGCAGGCGTCACGTGAGCCGGGCCAAACGCAGGAAGAGCACCGGAGCCCAGGTAAGTAACACTGGTTTTATGTTTGTCACCACCTGGGTCTCCAATCATTATACTCTGGGGTCTGAAAAGACCCCAGAGTATAATAATAGTTCATGGGTGGGGGGTCACTATGGGACATAATACCATGTGCAGGGGCCACTATGAAGCATAATACCGTGTGCAGGGGCCACTATAGAGCATAATACCATTTGCAGGGGTAAACGGTATTTGTATATTGCTTAATGTGATGATTTCACTTAAATATGGCTATAACTCAAAGCTGTATTTTGATCTCTGGGTATCGTATCTCCCTCTTAGTTCCATGTACTCATAATGTGCGCAGCCCTAATCCTAGTTGTATGTTATCAATAGTGGCAACACTGTAACAATAGGGCTTTGTATCCATCCCAGAATAGCTCCATTGAATCCTTACATAGCCCTGGGTGATCAAATAAACATGCATTGTTCAGCCTGGGCTGGTAGATCAGACATGGTTGATAACATTGTATCATTTCACTTGGTCTCAGCTCTTTACAAAGAATCTGCATTAATCAATCAGACTTGCCGTCGCCGGTGACCTCATTCTGGGTGGTGTAATCAAGGGTATAAAAGATGAGGTAAGAGGTCAGTGGGAGGAGATTGTGCTGAGACTACCACTGGGAGATTACTATGAGGAGAGGCTGCTGTGATGAGTTGCTGAGATGCTGGAGTTGATGCCGCTGCCTCCATTGGTGATCTCCACATGCTATGTGTGAGTGTTGGACTATAGAGCCACATCCAGGAGATGTGTAGTAAAGTAATTATTTCACTTTTATTCCCTTTTATTTTATTGTACTGTATCTTGTAACTAGTAACTGTTAATGCTTGTATATATCTACATATCTGTTCTGAACTGCATGTGTTAGATGTTAATACCGACCCATTTAGGGGTTAATAAATATATAAAATTTAGAAAGCTTGTCTTGTATTATCTTGTGAACCCAGCACTCACTGGCGGTGAGTGTGGTTTTTTTATGAAAGAAGTTTCAGGTGTGGGCCAAAGCGGTGTTGGCGCACTGAGGATCTTTCACACTTAAAAACTTAATTTTTGATATATTCAGAAAAGGATGAGGATAGTATGTAACATGCCAATGTCTTAGGTTTTAACAATACATTATGTTCTTCCTGGTTGCCCTCAAAGGGCTGATTGTAACAGTAGTAATGTACAAATGTAACTACTCCTTAATAGCTTGCTTAACTGTTAAGGAGAAGTTACTTTTATACACGTGTAAAATAATCTTGGCCCTTCAAGGTACCCCGTGAGGCTGAAGTGGCCCCCGGTGAAAATGAGTTTGACACCCCTGGCGTAGAGGATGTCTCCATGTCACTGTCAACAGTCTAGGAATAAAAAGATTATTAGAAGGGTCTATATACTGTCTCATGTATTTGTATATTGTTATTAGATCTTCCTGTAGACATCTTTCTTCTAATCTGACTCGCCCCAAGTTTATTAATCTGTCATTGTACTCCAATCCACCCATTCCCCTAATTATCTTGGTTGCCCTTGTCTGTACCCTCTCTAGCTCAATTATTCCCTTCCTGTGGGGCCCAAAATTGTACACAATAGTCTATGTGTGGTCATAACAGTGATTTTGTATAGAAGCATAACTATGTTTTTGTCATGAGCATCTATGCCTCTTTTCATGCATCCCACAATGTTATTTGCCTTTGCAGCAGCTGCCTGGCACTGGTCACTATATGTAATCTTATTGTCCACCAAAATCCTCAAGTCTTTAAATGGCAGTCTTACCCAACAATTTACTATTAATTACATAATCATACATTTTATTTCTGTGACCAAAATGACCTTACATTTTTCTGCATTAAACTTTATTTGCTAAGTCTTGGTCACCGTCCACCTGTGATATTCTAATATCCTCCTAATCTTTGATTACTTTGCAGTTTATGTTGCTAAGCTCCTATCTCGGCTGGTGAAAATTGGCCTTCCTGAAATTTAGTTCTCTTCTTCTCCTCTATTAAATATCTTTTAAGGCTAAGGCCCCATGATGTAGAAACTCAGCTAAATTATCACTGAAAACTTATTATTTTGTGGTCACTATTACCTAGATGGCTCCTGACCTCCACTTTTGACAATCTGTCAGGTTATTTGTCAAAATTAGGTCTAAAAGTGCCTCGCCTCTTGTTGGGTCCTGTACTAGTTGTGAAATGTTTGTCTTTTATTAATGACAATAACCTGTCCCCTTTGTTGGACCTGCAGGTTTCTGCCTCCCAGTTTATATCTGGGTAGTTGAAATCCCCCATTATGCTGACTTCATTATGTTCTGCGGCCTCACCTATTTGTATCATTAGTAGATTTTCTGCTTCTTTTATTATATTTGGGGATTTGTAATAAAACCCTAACAGTATTCTATTATTCTTTATTTGTACCCTTATTTCTACCAATAATGGCTCATTTTCCTCCAAGATTTCATCATGCGGGACCAGCTTAATGTAAGATTTAAAGTACTAGCAAACCCCTCCCCCTTTCTCATTTTTAAGCTTCTTTTTAAACATACTGTACCCCTGTATATTTACAGCCCAGTCATAGCTAGAGTCTAGCCATGTCTCACTTATCCCCACTATATCATTATCAACATTATCATTTTTAGTTCCTTTATCTTGAGACTTCTGGCGATAGTATACATGCATTTTATCTGTTTATCCTTATCCCTACTCTTCCTCTGTCTACTGATTATTCTCACCCCAACCCCCACTCCACCCCCAGTCATATTACTTAGCCCTAGTTCCCTGCCTACACTATCTTGCTTTCTACATTTGTTAATGTTCCCCCAGTCCCTAGTTTAAACACTCCTCCAACCATCTAGCCATCTCCCCCCCCCCCCACAGCTGCACACTCCACATTGAGGTTCAGCCCATCCCTACTACAGAACCAGTAGCAAAAGACAGCCCAGTTCTCCAAGAACCCAAAAACCTCCATTCTACACCAGCTCTTGAGCTATTTGTTTACCCCGCTAATCTCTCACTGCCTCTCCTGTGTGTCCCATGGCACAGGTTGTATTTCAGAAAATACCACTTTTGAGGTCCTTGTCTTCAGCTTGTGTCCTAGGTTCTTGAAATCATATTTAAGGAGCTTTCACCTTCCTCTAGCTTTGTCATTTGTGTCAGTGGGCACCATGACTGCTGGATCCTTACCAATCCTTCCCAGTAATCTATCAACCCAAGCAGCAATGTGTCAAACACAAGTGCCATGAAGGCAACACACTGTTTGATGATCCAAATCTTTGTGACAGATTGACCTGTCTCTTTCTCTAATAAGTGAATCCCCCACTACCAGCACCTTTCTGGCCTGCCCTGCACTTCTATTCCTCTTCCTACTGGAGCAGACATTCCACTGTCAGAGAAAGTGTCTTGCTGCAACAGTGTTACCCCTATACTAACATTCCCCTCACCTGCCATCTTAGAAAACTTGTTGGGGTGTGCCAGTTCAGGACTAATCTCCCTGACACTCTTCCCTCTAACCCGATTTTGTTTCAAATGTTTTAGTACTTTTGTACAATCAAAACAGATATATGTCTTTTCATTTTGAGAGTCATCAGTTATTTTTGTTTTCTGTTGACATAGCTTTATGAAGATTTTTTTTCCATATGATGAGTTTTGTATTGGTACCATTTTGGGATGCTTATGATTTATTGTCTAATTTTTGAGGAGTGGGAGATGGAAAAAACAGCAAGTCTGCCATGATGTTTTATATACAAAGCTATCATTATTCTATGGGAAATTACAATTACATAATTAATAAATATGTATATTTCTTATGGCAAACCGTTTAACACCTGTGATATGTGTCACTTTAATTGGCACTTTAACTTAACCAACTCATTTCGAGATTGGTTTTTTTTTCCTGATACATTGTACTTAATGTTTGTAGTAAACTTCGATCGATTTTTTTTGTATTCATTTATGAAAAAAATAAGGAAATTTGTTGGAAATTTGGAACAACTCGCCATTTTCAAAATGTGAAATGCTCTGATTCAGATACTCATACCACTGAATTTCAATAATAAGTATTATAAATCAAATTTCTGCTTTGCTTTGGCATTATCTTTTAATTATCCTTCAATTTAGAAAGCTTAGAAGTCTAACAGCGATTTTCAAAATTTGTAAGAAAATTTCCCAAACCCATTTGTTAAGAACCACTTCAGTTCTGAAGGGATTTTTAAGGCCTCTATGTTAGAAACCACCCATAAATCACCCCATTTTCAAAACTGCACCCTTCAAATAATTCAAAAAGGCATTTTGGAACTATGTTAACCCTTTAAGCATTTCACAGGTATTAACCCCTTAACGACCTAAGACGTTCTATTACGTCCGGCTGCCCACTCACTATCTGAGCGGGCGGCATTGGAACCGGGTGTTAGATGTAACTGACAGCTAACACCCTGCTCCATAACCTCCGGTTGACATGTTGCCGAGATCGGGGGGTGCTGATATCTATAATCTGCAGCTCGGGGTCTGCCCAATGACCCCAGGCTGCCTGGAGCCCCCAGTACCTGGTTGATCCTGCCAGGACCTCCAGAAGTCAGTCTATGCATCTGCATAGACTGACTTCCTCTATAGACTGCAAGACACGTGTATGCTAGTGTCTTGCAGTCTATAGTACTGAAACAGCGATCAAAGCATCGCTGGTTCAGGTGTCCAAATGGGACACATGAAAAAGTAAAAAAAAAGTGTGTGAAAAAAAATTAATGAAAGAATAAAGCCCCCAAAATTCCCTTTTCCTATATAAAATGAATTATATTAAAAAAAAAAAAAAAATTAATAAAAACAATACATATTTGGTATCGACGTGTCCATAACGACCTGTACAATAAAACTAAAGCAATATTTAATGTACACGGTGAACGGCAGGAAAAAAAAAACGGAAAAAAATGCCGGAAGTAATGATTTTTCACCATCTCACCTTACAAAATATGCAATAAAAAGTGATCAAAAACTCATATCTACCCCAAAACAGTACCAGTAACAAGCACAGATTGTCTTGAAAAAAAAAAAAGTCATCAACCAACTCTGTAAACATGTTACGCATCTCAGAAGATAGCGATGCAAAAATAATTGATTTATGTCCCCGAATGGGTTTTTGTTCTGCAAAATTAGTATCGCATAAAAAAACAATATAAATGAGGTATCGCCATAATCGTACTGACCCACAGAATAAAGGTAACATCTTACTTATGCTATATGCTGCATGGCGAAAAATTTAAAAGGTAAAACACGATCCCAGAATTGAGGGGTTTTTTTTTAATCCACCAAGAAACAGTTCATAAAATTTATTTAATAAGTTGTAGGCACCGCAAAAATGATGTCATTACAAAATAAATCTCATACTGCAAACAAGCAGCCCTCATATGGCTATATCACCAGAAAAGTAAAGAAAATATAGCTTGTATAATGTGAATACAAAAACCCCAAAAATCATCAAATCATTAGAACATAACTGGCTGTGTCAGGAAGGGAATGTATAAGCTGTGCGAGCTTATTTCAGGGTACAAACCAGATTTAGACCTTACGAGGGATAATAAACCAGAAGTGACCCCCAGAGTGACCCCCCCAATAATAGGAACTACTGAGGAAATAGTAGGGAATTTAGTGTACCCAATGCATTCTGCACAGCTTACATATTCAGTTTTCCCCATCTGCTGTGCATTCACATCTGGGATACTAATGCTCACTACACCCCTTGATAAATTATTTGAGGGGTGCACTTTTCAAAATGGGGTCATTCCCTAGGGGATTCCACTTTACTGGTACCTTAGAGGCTCTGCAAACATGACATGGCATCCAGATACCAAACATCTGAATCTGCACTCCAAAAGCCACATAGCACTCCTTCCCTTCTGTGCCCTGCTGTGTGCCCAAACTGCAGTTTATGCCCACTTGTATGACATTGTTGTACCCAGGATAGTGTACTTAATGTCATATGTGGGTATAAACTGCTGTTTGGGCATAGATGGGAACAGAAGGAAAGTAGCGCTATTTGGTTTTTGGAGGACAGACTTGGACGGTTTAGTTTTTGGACGCCATTGCACTTTTGCAGAGCTGAAAAGCCAGTAAAGTGGAATCCCCTGACATGCCACCCCATTTTGGAAACTACACCCCTGAAGGAATCTATCCAGGGGTACAGTGAGTATTTTTAACCCCCAAGTGTTGCTATAATTTATTATCCATAAATGAATACACAGCTGATGGTGAAAGGTGAAAATGACAATTTTTCAGGAATACGGCTTGTATCAGAGATGAATGCTCCAAAAGCTGTTGTTCCCAGGATACCCATCAACATATCGGGCACTGAAATGGCGTATCTATGGAAAAATTTCATTTTCAACTTTTCATTATCAACTGCGCATTCATTTCTGGAAATTAAAAGAATGCAACACTTAAGGGTTAATAATGTTCACTACCCCACTTGATAAATCCCTTGAAGGGTGTAGTTTCCAAAATGGGGTGACATATCTGCGGATTCCACTTTACTGGCAATTCAGGGGCTCTGCAAAAGTGGCATGGTGTCCAAAAACCAAACTGTGCTCCAAAAACCAAAAAAGCGCTCCTTCCCTTTTGTGCCCGGCTGTACCCAAACAGTAGTTTATACCCACATATGACATTAAGTACATTATCCTGAGTACAATAGTGTCATACATGTGGGTATAAACTGCCATTCGGCAACACAGCAGGGCGCAGATGTGAAGGAGTGCTATGTACTTTTGGACGCCATGTCACATTTGCAGAGACCCTAAAATTGCCCCTACAAAATGGGGTCACTTCATGGGGAATTCCAGTTTACTGGCACCTCTAGGGCTCTGCAAAAACAACATGACGTCCAGAAAATCCCTCTAAATAGATACTCCCAAAGCTAAAAAAACACAGTGCTCCTTCCCTTCTGAGCCCTGTTGTGTGCCCAAGCAGCAGTTTACACCGACATATATAATTTTTTTTTCCCTGTGGATAGCCCATTTAATAGTTTTAGGAGTGCATGTCTCTGATGCCACAAAGTGGCTGCAACGTATTAGGCACTGAAATTGGATATTTCTTTAAAAACTTAAATTTTCACTTTGTACATTAATTTTTGGTAAGCATTTTTAGGCTCAAAATGATAATATCCCTTGATACATTCTTTGAGGGGTATAGTTTCAAAAATGGGGTCACTTTTGAGACGTTTCCATTGTATTGGTACTTTAGGGGCCCTGCAAATGCGACATGACACCTGAAAACTCTTCCAGCCACATCTGCCCTCCAAAAGCCAAATAGCGCTCGTTCCATTCTGAGCCCCACCATGTTCCCATACAGCAGATTACAACCACATATGGGGCATTTTTGTGTTCAGAAGAAATTGTGTAAAACACTGTGGGGGGTTTTCTTCTTTAACCACTTGCAAAAATTAAAAATATGTTGCTAAATGGACGGTTTATTGGAAGAAAAGTAATTTTTCATTTTTACGTCCCAAAGTCGATAAAATCTGTGAAACAGCTGTGAGGTCAAAATTCTCACTATACACCTACATAAATTCTATGAGGGGTGTAGTTTTTAAAATGGGGTCACTTTTTGAGAGTTTCCATTGTACTGGTACTTTAGGGGCTCTGCAAATGTGTCATGGCACTCGAAAACTATTCCAGCAAAATCTGCCCTCCAAAAGCCGAATAGCGCTCTTTCCATTCTGTGCCCTGCCATGTACCCAAACAGCAAATTCCAACCACATATGGGGCATAACTGTGTTCAGGAGAAATTGTGTAACAAACTTTGGGGAGCTTTTTCTCCTTTTGTCCTCTTGTGAAAATGAAAAATTTGGGGCTAAATTGACAGTTTATTGGGAAAAAAAAAGTAATTTTTCATTTTAATGTCCCAATTGTTAATAAAATCTGTGAAAGATCTGTAGCGTCAAAATGTTCACTATACCACTTGATATGTTCTGTGAGGGGTGTAGTTTCCAAAATGGGGTCACTTTTTAGGGGTTTCTACTGTATTGGTGCTTTGAGGGCTTTGCAAATGAGACATGGCACCTGAAAACTGTTCAAGCAAAATTTGCTTTTCAAACGTTCAGTGTCGCTCCTTCCCTTCTGTGCACTACCGAATGCCCAAACATCAGTTTACACCCACATGTGGGGCATTTCTGTGCTCTTGAGAAATTGCACAGCAAACTGAGATGCATTTTCTCCTTTAACCCTTTTTAAATGTGTTCATTTTAGGGCTTAATTAAGGAATTAGTGGAAAAAAAATAAAATGTCTAAATTTCACCTCCATATTGTTTTAATTCTTGTGAAATGCTTAAAGGATTAACAAACTTCCCAAATGCTGTTTTGAATTATTTGAGGGGTGCAGTTTTGAAAATGGGCTGATTTATGGCGGTTTCTAATGTATAGGTCTTTATAATTCCTTTTAGAACTGAAGTGATCCCTAAAAAATTAGTTTGGGAAATTTTTTTGTAGATCTGGAAAATCGCTGTTACACTTGTAAGCCTTCTAACGTCCAAAATAAATTACAGGACGATCAAAAGATGATGCCAATATATAGCAGAGATATTGTAGATAATATGTATTAATGTATTTGGGTGGTATGACTATCTGTCTGAAAAGCAGAGCATTTCACATTTTGAAAATTACGATTTTTTTTTTTCCAAATTTCCATCAAATTTCCTATTTTTTTTAAATAAATACAAAAATATATTTTGGTCTTTACCACTAACATGAAGTACAATGTGTCACAAAAAAACAATCTCAAAATCAATTGTGTAAGTTAAAGCGTTTCAAAGTTATTGCATATAAAGTGACACATGTCAGTTTTGAAAAACGAGGCTGTGTCCTTAATGCACTTTTGGGCTGGGTCCTTAAGGGGTTAAAACAATATGGAGGTAAAATTGTGACATTTGTTTTCAATAACACATTTAGGCCTAAAATTTACACATTTGCAAAGGGTATAAAGGAGAAAATGTATAACAAACTTTGTTATCCAATTTCTCCTGAGCATGGAAATACACCATATGTGATTGAAAACTGCTGTTTGGACATACAGCAGTATGGAAGGGAGCACCACTGGGCGTTTTAAGAGCTGGAATATTTTCAATAGAAAATATTAAAACAAAACTTTTATTGATATTTGTCTAAAAGATCCTGAGTGTATATGTATATAACAACATTGTCTCCTTTCTTTGTGTTTTTGTAAAATCTAGATAAATCTTTCTTCTAGACCAGGGGTCAGCAACCTTCGGCATTCCAGCTGCTGTGAAACTACAATTCCCAACATGCTCCATTCACTTCCATGGTAGTTCCAAGAACAGCAGAGCAAGTATGCATGCTGGGAATTGTAGTTTTACAACAGCTGGAGTGCCGAAGGTTGCCTACCCCTGTTCCAGACTTTCAGCAACATTATACTGTTCAGTGCCAAACAGGCCTGAATTAGCCCAAATTGGTCACTGATATTATTTGATAGTCGCTACTGGCTATATGTCACATAAAATAGTTGGAGAAAAAAGAGTTGCTGATCAAATGTGTCTCCCAGCCTCAAATATTGCATTGCTGAGCTTTGACACTCACAGTGCCCTACATACATATAGATTAGAGCTGCATCACCCTAAATATATAAATGGGAATTCTTTTTGAAGCTCTCATTTTATGCACTCCCGACATGTTTTCCCATGTGATTTTTAGATTTTTTAAGATACACCACCAGTGATATTGTTCTGGAATATTTTCACGTGTCATATTTCGTTTCCAGAGTCCCTAAGGTACCAGTACAATGGAAACCCCCTAAAGGTGACTGCATTTTGGAAACTATACCCCTAATTTTTCAAGAGATACACCCCTCACAGAATTTAGCAAGGGACATAATGAGCATTTCGACCGCACAGTTTTTACATAGATTTTATTAACCTTGGGATATAAAAATGAAAATGAAAATTATTTTTTCCCAATAAAGCATCAATTTAACCCCAAATGTTTCATTTCCAGAAGGGGTTAAAAGAGAACGCACCCCACAGTCCATTACACAATTTTTCCTAAACATGGCAATATGTGGTCGTAAACATATACAGTACATGGGTACATAGTGGGGCTCAGAATGGAAAGAGCGCTATTTGACTTTTGGAGGGCAGATTTTTCTGGGGTAAGAGAAATAATAATTAAATTCCCCCGGCGGCGCGCCTGTAGAGAAAATAATTAAATTCCCCCCCGGGGGGCGCCTTGTAGGTTTAAACCCCCGGGCCCCCGGCCCCCCCCCCCCCGCCCCCCCCCCCCCCCCCTTCCCCCCCCCCCCCCCCCCCCCCCCCCCCCCCCCCCAATAGTTTTCGGATTCCATGTCTCATTTGCAGAGCCCCTAAATTACCCCCATTTTGTAAACTACATTATAGAATTTTGACAGCTATTTCACTAACCTTGCTGTTTTATTAACCTTGGGATGTGAAAACAAAAAATTACCTTTTTCCCAATATAGCATTTTTAGCCCCAAAAGATTTATTTTCACAAGGGGTTAAAGGAGAAAATGTTCCCCACAATTTGAAATGCAAATTATCCCAAGTACATAAATACCCCACATATGGATAAACACTGCTGTTTGAGCACACAACAGACCACAGAACCTGAGGCGCGCCATTAGGCTTTGGAGGGCAGAATCATTTTTCGTTGCTATTGCAGCATCCCAGAGGCTGCTGCTTTAAATTGTTCGTCTCTGTGCCTCTGGGTTGTGTGGTATGTTCCGTGTTTTATGTTAAATGTAATGTTGCAGCTTTTCCTTATATGTTCCCCCCTGCGGTGTTCAAACTTAGCCTTGGTTGAGCCCTGGCCTATCACAGGCCGATGGGCGGGGTTGTGGGAGACTCCATCTCCACGGTAACCCTTGGTCCGAGTACAGTCAGTCTAGTGTGAGCAGTGGAAGAGTGAGGGTGTGCAGAGGTTTCCTGCCCCCACAAGCTGCACTGAGGCCAACGGCTAGTCATCACAGCCTTCAGGAGGATTACTTTGGGCCTAGTCTTCAGGCAACCCGTACCTTGTTAGACCTCCTAGAACCAAGGCTGGGGGTTGGACGCTGCAGGACTACTACCCCCATCTGGAAGCTGCTGTTGACCTACTGTTCCAGTTGCCTTAATAAACGGCTGTTTGTTTTACCTGCATCGCTGAATCCTGAGTCGTGCCTGCTTTACCATCAAGGCTCTTCTGACCAACACCACACCGGCTCAGGTATGAGAGGTTCCCTCTTCAACTGGAAGTGCCCCCGCGGGAAAGAACTACTACCACCACCACCCGGTAGTGCTGCAGGACCCCCCTCGCCTGTGTCCGGCCTAGGAGTGGGACTGGAGCGGTTTGGGAGCGTGCTCGGCCTGCTAGGTGGCACAGTATCCGCCACTACTACTCCCATCCTCCGGTCTCATCCGACTGGGTTGCGGCACTATGATGTATTTACATTACAAATCCCCAAAGGTGGCCATTCAGTGGGAAGTACCAAGAAGTGACCTCATTTTGGAAACGGCACCCCTCGAAAAATGTATCATGAGGTATAGTGATCATTAAATAACAGAGGAATTGCTCAAAGCAGAATTTGAACGTTTCAGAGTTGTTATTGATATGAAATACAAATGACAGCTCACAGGCAAATATCACAGGCAAAGCAACATATGTAATTAATGTATTCTAACTTATCTATTTAGCACCTGCAAATTCTAAGGGGATATCATCAAGCTCTGACCCAGTCAGTTAACATTCTAATATCTCTAATACCTGTAAAGATCGTATAGTGTATGCAAACAGTGACACAGAATTCCAGCTAATTCACTAGGCTAATGTTACAGATTTTAAACACATAAAATCAAATTGCGTGTGATTTTCATAAATTACAGATGTACAAGATGCCCAGCTGTCACTTGACATCTGCTGTAATCTAATTAGTAACATGTTAAAATTTAAAAATTATGACAATGTATTGCTAATTGAAAAAATATGAATCATACAAGATGGCATTTGCTTGTATTCCATATGTGTATTTAGTAGATAACGTTTTATTATTGTCTAGATATGGGAAACATTCCAGACCCTGCATTATCTCTCCAGTATCAACCTACGTTGTGAATCTCTAAACTGTTTTCTATAAAAAGCTACCCTTTTTGTACATTTTAACATGTAAAGTGCCTGTAATATTTAGATGAAGAGTTAAAGTTAATGGAATATGTCACATTTCCACAATATTAACTTGAGTACCCTGCTGGTCTCAGGGCATACAGTAAGTGTAAAGAGTTTCTCTGGTAACTATCTCTCTGAATAAGGGTTTACACACATGAAAGCATTGAAAAGTACCCTTGTTGAATGTGTGACCAACAGTCTCCAAGTCTGGCTGATCAATAAAAAAGACTGAAATAGTGTTGATCCATTTGGAAAAACAGTTGTGTGACTTGGTCCTTTGACTACTGTGGGACTGTGTGCTATTGGTGTGCAGTTTACAGACAAGGACAGTACAGGAACCACAAATAAAGGTAATGTGAAGTGACCCTAAGGCTAAGGCCACACATAGTGGACGGCAGTGAAAAAGCACTGCAGGAAAAACCGCGGTAGCAACGCATCGCAGTTTTTCCCACAGCGCTTTTCACAGAAAATCCACAGGTTTCCACTGTGGACTTTCATCTTCCATTATACCTATAGGGAAACTGCCAGCGTTTCCGTAGGTATAATTTACATGCTGTACCAAATGATGAAGCATAGATGAAGTGAGGAACTGTCCTGGGTCAGATATGAGTATTGCAATATCTAAAAACAGCATAATGTGATTTGTGATTATCATACTCTTTTCTGAAACTAGCCTTTGGCTAAGGCCCCACGTAGTGGATTGCTACGGACAACTACCCCCAGTCTATTTAAAAAAAATAATTGTTTTGCCTGGACAACCCCTTTCACTGTGAGCAGACTGGCCATGTAACAGCAACAGGGTATAAATACTATATATATATATATATATATATATATATATATATATATATTGTGACAATTTGGGGGATTAATCTCAATGGCGGCAGACTCCTGGACCCGACAGCGGTGGGTGTGGTACTGGGCGCCAGAGAGACAGCATTCAGACGGTGCCAATTCAAAACAAAATGGCTTTTATTCAGCTTAGGAAACATACACAAAATAATAAACGACTTAGGCCACACATAGGCCCTAACTCACGGCTTGCTCCCCGACTGATCTCTGGGGCAACAAGCAGCCTGGCTCCTTAAGTCCTCTCAGGACCCCAGCCCTCTGGGAACAGACCACCTTGTCTGTCTTTGGCTGGGTCTATGACTTCCTGCTTCCTGCAGGTTTCCCCCAGCCCTCTGGAGTTACGCCCCACCCAAAGGTGTGACTGAGGGCCTTTTCAGGCCTGGCCCTGGGTCACTCAATAGCACCCTCTGGGTTCACACACTCACAGTATAATATATATATATAGATAGATAGATAGATAGATAGATAGATAGATAGATAGATAGATAGATAGATATATCTATATATATATACACTACACTATACTCCACACTCCACTATAAACCATATATATCCCAGCTTCAGGACTCTAGAACTCTTTTCTTTTATTGGTTGGGCAGATATGTACGCTGTACTTGCACAAAGTAGCTATAGTCGAGACATAGCTAAAGGTTTATGGGTCCTGGTGCAAGAGTTCAGCTTGGGCCCCATAATCCTAAACAAGGTGAGCTTTCCCATGATGAAGGTTCTGGCATGCGACAATTGATAACTTGTGCATTAGCTATAAATTCTGTCTTATATGTATATACAGTACAGCATATATTCCCCTGTACCATGGAACCCATTGAAGGAGTTGTCCAGTTTCAACAAATAAATGTTATTGATTGTTTAATGAAAAGTTATACAATTTTGCAATATAATTTCTGTATCAATTTCTGACAGTTTTCTAGATCTCTGCTTGCTGTCTTTCATTCTGTTACTCCCAGTGGGTAGAAATCAGTCCATGGTCATATGATGGACACAGGTGCACAGCTCGTTACAGTCACAGCACAGTGATCAGACATCTGCCTGGTAACGAGCTGTGCACCTGTGTCCATCACATGACCATGGTCTAATTTTTCTCGACTGGAAGTAACAGAATGAATGACAGCAAGCAGAGATATAGAAAACCATGAGGAATTGATACAGAAAGTATAATGAAAAATTGTATACATTTTCTTTACACAAACAATAACATTTATTTGCTGAAACGGGACAACCCCTTAATATACATTAATTAATAGTAATTTATTACATATTATTACATATATTAATACATATAATTAATAGTATACATGAATTTTGTGTATCCATTTTGTACAGAGCCTCCATTTTGTATTCAGCAAAACAATATTTCTATATATTGAATACTGTCTGTATTTTCGGTAATTGGAAGTTTGTACGTATTGTGCCTTCCCAGAATTTTTGTGATTTTGTGTCTGAGATCGGCTAGTCATCTCCCGTTTTCTAACTATAACTGCATAAGATTGTTTTTAATAAATAGTGAAGTATCTTGATACAGAATCTCATAGACTTGTTTTAACTTGTCTCCAGTATACCATACAAACTAATAAAAAAGCATACAGCTCACCCTTGTATTGCTGATATCAGCTGATATCCATGTAAGCCGATGCTCAGCAACCCCTTGGAACCATAGGACTGAACAAATCGCACAAAACAAACAAGTGGAATCCAACACCGAGAAATGAATGTATATATTTAAAAATCAAGTTTTAATCTTCATATTGAAAACAATTATGGAGCGTGTGGTGGCTTCTGCTAAAGTATTTACATCATAATTACGTCACTGAAGCTTATGTAACTTCTCTGCCAGTTTGGCATGCTGCGGCACAGGAGGCGTATTCAGTTTGATTCCTTGCTTAAGGTTCTTGTTGCTGAGTCTGAACACTGTCCTATGTAATTGAATTTCAGCCACACCCATGTCCTGCACCTTGCTTCTCTCTGCTCCTCTAACAGTTAATCTTAGCCTTGCCTGTGTGATTGACGGCCTTTCTACCAATCAAGTCTGGGGCTGGTCCTGGACTTGCTATAAACAGGTCATCAGCTCACACATGGCTCGCTGGCTATGGAGATTCTGTCTTGTGACTTTGTCCCTGCTAGCTACTTTTCTGTTATTACCTGTATTCTTATTAAAAAATTATATAAAAAAATACAAATAAAAAATTCCCCATTTGAGGGCAATATGCAGCAAATTTGTAGGCAGCTCTATATGGACATGCATTTGTAATGAAACAGCATGAGCCCACTCTTGAAAGAGATGGGTGAACCGTTTCGTTACGGTTATTATTAAAAAAAAAATATATTGGCTATAAAAGGTTGTGCACTTGGCCTTTAGTTGCTGTAATGGTGGACATGCAAATTTAAGCAATAAAGTATTAGAAGAACTTAGGGCCCATGAACATGATCATGTGCTAGTTCAGTGTGCTATCCATGTTTTTCCCAGATAGCACACTGACCCATTCATTTCAATTGACCATTCATACGACTGTGATTTCCATAGATCCATGTGCGTCCGTTGACGGAATCAAGCAATTACACAGACAGATTTGTGCTAGAAATCAAAAGAAATAGGATAGAAATAGGATCATAGGAGGAATCTGTGCTGCTGCTTGTACACAAAATATTCACTGCTTAAACATGTTTTGCTGCATAAGTACCCATAAATATTACAGCCTCAGCTAATCTAGAAAAAGAATCTCCATTTATTTTTTTATTTTTATTTTTTTTAAGCCTGCCCTTGTCAGAAAAAAAAACATTTTTATTTAATAGGGGATTTTTTATGCTCTGGTCACCAAATACACAGTGTGTTTTTAATCTGAAAAAAATATTCATTGCTTAAGCATTTTTTTGCTGCATAAGAAGGTGTATACATACACAGTAGTGAGACCTTTGCCAATCAAAAAAAAAAATTTCCATTATTTAAGCAATTTTTTTAGCATGTTGGTCACTCATTATACAGTCTAGTTTGTGCTAATCTGAAAAAAAAAAAAACTGTTGTTATTTTAAATAAGCTGACTGACACCATGTTAGTCTAGACTCTTTTAGTGCTTTGAAATTTTTCTTGAAATATTTTTGTCAAATGTCAAAACTGTTGGTAAATGACTGAGCAGTGTGCAGTAAAATAACTGGTAAAAAACAGGGCAGGGGACATGCAAAAGGAGGGGGAGAAGGAAACACTTGTGCTAGTACTGCTACTAACAATAACAATGTACATGGCAACAGCGACACTACTTCTGGTCTTGATAGCTCCGCCAGTAGCTCTGCAGTGTTGTCATACTTCCTGAGAATAAAGACATTTTTGAAAGCAATGAACCACAAATGTTGAGTGAGGGTTCTGTGTGTTCCTCTTTAACATGTAATTTAATATGCTGTCTTTCTTTACTGTCTGCCATGTCTTTTTCTTTATATTCACTGACACAGATCCCATTCTCTAGTAGTCATGTGTCATCTGATGAGAGAGATATTTCTTATAGCACAAGACTTCCTCTTCTTCCTCTTCTTTTCGATCAGTTTGATGAGAACTGCCATTGTTTTTTATGTACAAGAGGTTGAGGTAGAAGAAATAAGTGTTGGTGGAGGTAGTAATGGTAGGAGGAGTGCTATTGGTGGTAGTGTTGGTAGGGGCACTAGGGGGAACTGCCAACACTGTTAGGAATTGTAAGGGCATACAGGAATCCATTACCATGATGAGTCACAAAAGAATGAGGTGGGTTATATGGAATCCAATGATGATTCTATTAAAGATAAGACCTGGCAACCAGGTCAGGGTGACATCACAGCCCCAACATCCAAAACACCTGCTAGGGATAGATCTAATGCAAGCTTGGGTGGTGGTGGCACTGGCAGACACACTACTGGTTTTGGGGGCATCAGCTACGTGCAGTTACCTTTTGTATGGGAATTTTTTTTTAAACCAAATGACCAAGGCTCAAGGTCTGCAAACATATAATTTGCAATGGGCTTGCAGGCATACATGTAAGAACTAGATATCTCTGTACTCACATGAAATGGTGTCACCAGCATATTTGGCAAAATCAATTTAGCAGTGGCATCAAGTGAGCAAGACCGTTCCATTTTCCTCATGATCGTCTTTGTAGGCAGGCCACATCCATTCCACACCTAGCACATGGTCATGGTCACATTATCATTCATTATTATCATCTCCATCTGCTTCTTCTCCTCCCCCTACACACAATCTGCACCCAGTCATCCTTCTGGACTGCAACTTTAAATCCCTCCTGGCCAAGTTACTTGTGGTGCAGTCGCTGCCATGCCACTTAGTGGAATCCGCTACGTTTTGCCAACTGATGGCAGCAAACAGACTCTATGGAGAATACCTAGCCACCATTATTTTACAAGGAAAGTTGTCCCTGCTTGATGACAATATGGGTCTCTCCTTGTAAATGTCTATGTGGGGAAAGGTGTACACCATCCTCACTATGTGGAGCATCACTTATGGGCAGGGGACAATACATTAGCTGTCATGGCCCACTGGGTAAATGTTTTGAGCGTCAGAGGCCACAGTCTAGAAATGCAGCAAGGCCTGATACTTTCTAGTACTGACATCACCTCAAGGGTACAGGGCAGGCACAGTTTTGAGACCAGGTGGGATCTATTAGCCTCCTCCAGTTCCTACACACTGGACCATTTCTCATCCCCGACTTGACTAGGACAAGCCATTGGTTGCACTACCCTTCATTTCATGGTTGTAAGGTGAAACACACATTGATAGAACTTTTGCATATGCTGGAGCATCAGTTTGAGAAGCAGTATATGATTATTGCATGCAACAAACCACAGACAGAATGATCACTTTTGGAAGATAGTCCACCTTTTTCAGCTGGTAAGCTAGGCAGTAGGTACACTGATAGTGTGCCCAAATTTTTTCTTGAAATGATGTTAATTGTCACTCAGTTACTACACCAGCACCCATAGTATCAGCAAACCACAGACACGATGATCACTTTTGGAAGATAGCCCACCTTTTTCAGCAGGCAGGCAGGCCAGGCATGCTAATAATGCGACCCAAATTTTTCTTGAAATTCTGTCAATTGTCACTCCAACTACACAATGTTAATGTGGCATTTTCTCTCATACTGGGATCATTTAGGTTCTTTTCTGCTTCCCAAGTGTTGTTCTCAGGGTCATAGAATCCTTCCCATTTCAGAAGATATTCTAGCTTTTTCAGCTGGCTGGCATTTACTGTACTGCTGCAGATGTTGACTGCTACTCCTAAACAGCTACCACCACTGCCACCACTCAGGCAGACATGACCTGTGGCCTGGTCCATCATATTATGCCGTACCGCACATGTTGCCACAGCTACCACCACTGCTACCAGTCAGCCAGAAATGTCCTTCAGCCTGGTCCATCATAATGTGCTCTGCTGCACTGCCACACATGTTGCAGCATCTACCACCACTTAGGAAGACATGTCCTGCTGCCTTGTGCATCATATTATGCCCTTTCACACTGCCACACATGTTGCCACAGCTGCCTACCACCACTGCCACCACTCAGCAAGACATGTCCTGTGGCCTGATTCATCATATTCCACTATACCACACTGTTGGTGCCACAGTGTAGGTATTTGAAAAAAAAAAAATTGATTTCACATCTGTTCCCATCAAAGTATATTTTTCGTGACTTTTTTTTTTGAAAAGCCAATTCCTTATTACTTTTCAACTTGGCTCACAGCCACAAATTTGTTTCCCACATAAAATAACAATAGCACTTACAAGCAATCAAAACAGGCAAATTTTTTACAAAACCGTTACTTTTTGCAATATTACCACCATGCGTGTCTAAAAAAGACACGGGCATACATCTTCCCTAATAAATAGGTAATTTTTAAAGTGTTTTAAATGTTAAAATGCGTAAAAGCAAGTGTCAGCACAGTGAATGGTTAACCCTTCCTCTAGTGTTAGGGTCTTGACCGACCCGTTTTAGTTTTTAAATGCATACAAATTCTACATACATTTGTTTATTGCATCAAGACTTTTTGACTTTTTCAGGAACTTATTTTTAAACAAAATACAATAAAATAAAACTATTTTACTAAATTGTAAAATGCTCTTATTAAAATTATAACATTTGTGTTGTTGGGGTCAATTTCGACCCAGGTCTAATATAAGAGTAAAAAAACCATAATAAGTCCCAAAACTGAACTCATAAACACAATATAAACCAACAGCCCACAGCCAGCTCTACCTCCAACAACTTGAGTTAGGGATATGTCCAGGCATGTATGGCCAAATCAGCTTACAGTTGGTACTTTGCAGAGTATACATCTTCAGTTTACACCATGCAACAATGAGGAGAAGATTAGATGCAAGCCAAATTCTGGATTATATCTTGAATGATAATGAATCAGAGGACACACAGCAGCAAACTGATACAGATGAACAGGTTTCTGAGGAGGAAGATGATGTGGAGTATCAACCGGAAGACACAGACAGTTCTGATCAGTCTGATGAGGAGGTCACCGGTGCTGAAGCTGCTCCCGCTGAAAGATTCAAATCCAAAAGTGGCAAGATCATTTGGAGCTCAGTACCTCCAGATGTACATGGCAGGGCAGATGCTGCAAATGTCATAAAAATGACCCCTGGGATCACAAGGTTTGCTGTGACAAGACTAAGTGACATCAAGACATGTTTTGATCTGTTTATGCCATTGTCAATAAAAAAAAGTCATTATTGCTATGACAAACCTTGAAGGAAAAAAAAGTCCATGGCAACATGTGGAATGACCTTTATGATGATGACCTGGATGCCTACATTGGTGTTCTTCTCCTTGCTGGAGTGTACAAATCCTGCAATGAGGCCACTGATAGTCTCTGGGACGCATCGACAGGCAGGAATATTTTCCGGGCAACAATGTCACTTCAAAAGTTTCAAATGATATCAAGAGTCCTCAGATTTGACAACAGAGACACCAGAACAAAATCTGACAAACTTGCTCCCATCAGGGATGTTTGGGAGAAATGGGTGGAGCTCCTTCCACTGATGTTCAACCCAGGGCCAGAGGTGACAGTAGACGAACGTTTTCTCCCTTTCCGCGGAAAATGCCCCTTCTGGCAATACATGCCAAGTAAGCCAGGCAAATACGGCATAAAAATCTGGGCAGCCTGTGATGCAAAAACTAGCTATGCATGGAATCTACAGATTTACACAGGCAAGTCTGCAAGCGGCATCCCTGAAAAAAACCAAGGAAAACGTGTAGTCCTCGATATGACTACTGGACTGCAGGGTCACAATATTACTTGTGACAATTTTTTTTACCAGCTATGACCTTGGACAAGAACTTCTCAGGAGGAAAATCATCATGGTGGGCACAGTGAAAAAAAACAAACCTGAGCTGCCCGCTGAATTGTTGCAGATGAAGGACAGGGCTCCACTTTCCTCAAAGTTTGTTTTTACAGACACCACCACTGCTGTTTCATACTGCCCCAAAAAACGACGGAATGTGGTACTGATGTCCACACTTCACAAAGATGCAGCTGTGTCATCAGGAAGTGACAAAAAGCCCAGAATCATCCTGGACTATAACAAAAACAAAGGAGGAGTGGACAACCTGGACAAGCTGACTGCCACCTACACTTGCCAGCGAATGACTAGGAGATGGCCAATGATTGTATTTTCCAACATCCTTGATGTGTCAGCATACAATGCATTTGTGTTGTGGACCCACATTCACCAAGGATGGAATTCAAAGAAAAAAAAACAAGCGGAGGATGTTTCTTGAGGAACTAGGAAGATCCCTTGTCAAGGCGCACATTGACCAAAGGGAACGGATGCCCCGAGACCCAGCTGCTGCAGCCTTGGTCCGACAACTCCAGAGCTCAACAAGTGCTTCGCCCACACCCACAGCAACACAAAGAGCATCATCACCAGCATCCTCCTCAACCAGCCCTGCCTCAACATTAACCACAACAGCCACAACCCCAGTGAGACCACCTGATTCTAAAAGAAAGAGGTGTCAGGTCTGCCCTAGCAATAAGGACAGAAAGACAAACACATCGTGCTTCGCCTGCAAAAAATACCTCTGCAAAGAACACACAAAAAGTGTCACTTTTTGCCACACATGCATCTAAATACTAATGCATCTAAAAACTAGTACTTGATTTCTGTTGATTTGATTTGCTTGATTGATTGTTGTTTGTTTGTTTGACCTAGAAAAGCTACTTTTTATTATTATTGCTATTAATGTTAATATAATTTTCATCTTTTATTTGTATTAAAGTTCTATAAAAAAAAAAAATCTGTTTTTTGCCTTTTTCATAAAGTAGTTAGATATGGGTCAAAATTGACCCGTAACACCATAGATGTTACTAGAGTTAATAATATAAAATATATATATGTATATTTTTTTTACATTTAAGAATTGTGTTCTAAAACCCTTCAGTAATAGTCAGGTAATATAACAAACTTTTTTAAGTTTATATTATTCTCTTGAGGTTCATTTGACAATATTTTTATATTGAAAATGAAGGGTACGCTCTCAAATGAAAGGCCCAGGGGGCCACAACAAAAATATTAAAATCAATCCTTCCATGGATGAAAAACCCTAACAAGGTAAAAATAACTGTTTTTAGGGTATCCTAGGGGTGATTTAAGACACGGGTCAAAACCGACCCGTTAACATAAGAAAGACTAACAGAAAGCTAACACTAGAGGAAGGTTAAAGTTGGAGTTTATATCCACTGCTTGCCTTTTGTTTTTCTATAGACATAAATGTCATTTTCACTTATACATAACTTTGGCTGTGTTTGCCTAAAGTTAAGTTCACATAGAGGAATTTGCAGCAGATTTGGGGTGGATTCTGCCCCCGAATCAGCAGCAGATTCCACCCAGGCTCTGCCTCCCATTGTTTTCAAAGGGAGGCAGAGATTGCAGCAGGACGCTGAAAAAGTAAGTGCCCTGCTCGATCTTGTCACAGGTGTCACAGATGTTTCCACGGCTCAAGACTCTCGGCTGATTAGGCCTATTCATCTGGGCCTAATCAGCAGCAGAAAACCGTGACTGAATGCTGATGTCCTGCATTGGAATACTAAGGCTGGAAAACGGAAGCAAAAAATGAAGAGAGATTCCTCTTCATTTTCCTCCTTTTGAACTTGGAAAATTAGAAATTGAAATTGGATAGATAAGTTCCTAGGAGCCTTAAAAGTTTTCTACACTGCCTTAAGTCAATTTAAGGTTTGGTTCATCTTGAACTTTATCAACCTTAAACAAATCTTGGTCCCAAGCCATCCAACCCCAAAACAAAACAAATCTTGAGAGGTCTGTCCATCTGTACTCTTGAATATGATTAGAGATGAGTGAATCGAAGCTGCAGAAGTGGAATTCGATCCGAATTTCAGGAAATCTTCGATTTGCATGGAATCCGGATTTCCTGATGCTTCGCTGTAACAAATATTTAGTAAGGACCTTTGTGACATCAGACGGTCACCAGATATTCTCTAGTGATTGTTTGCAGATCCTTCCACATGAATAAAAGTTGTCCGTGCTGGAGAGAGAGAGAGAGAGAGAGAGAGACATGTCTGCGGCATCCAAGGGCTTCCGCCATTTTGCCGCCCACTCGCCTACCCGCGAATTAATTCGGATCAAAGAGAATCATATCGAAAAATTAGGCGAAGTTGGCGAATCGAATTTTTGAAAACTTCGCTCATCTGTAAATATGATGTAGAACACAAATTACGAATTAACAGCATATTTAGTACCTAGTTCACTAGGCATTGTTTATTATAACTCTCTGCTATGCAAGCATCATTTCTATCTTTTCTATTATGTATATATTGTTAAAATGGATAACAGTGGAATAGGATGGAAAAAATACTTAATTTCCAGATTCTCAGTTTGTAAACTTTACGTTGCTGGAAGCACTGCTATGATTTAATAGCAAGTGCTACTAAAAATCTTTTTAAGGCTAAGGCCCTACGTAGTGAGAAGCATCGAAAAAACTTCAGTGGAGACACACTGAGTTTTATTTCCGCAGCATTTTTCACAGAAAGTCTACAGAGTTTTCATCTACTGACTTTATGCCCCTATTATACCTATGTGGAAAATGCCAGCATTTCTGTAGGTTTAATTGAAATGTTGCATCCTTAAAAAATACAAGTGTTTTTGAAAACAAATTTTTTCCACAGCAGATTTTTTTTCTGCAATATGTGGATCAGACTAGTCAGAATACCATCCACTTTTCAGGTACTGTAAAACATAGCATTTTATGCTGCAGTGTTCCCACTGCAGTCAAAACGCTGCGTTTTTGCAATGTGGGGCCCCGACCTAAGATAGTTTTCCCTCTTTGTAACAGTAATTATTATTTGGTATTGTGTTGTTGTGGGTGGTGCTAGAACCTGTGATGTGGGCGTGGTATTGGTGTATTATTTTTCAATTTTTTTTTTATTATTTTACTTTAATTTTATTTTAGACTTTTCTATTTATTTATTAATTTTCTTTATTGTTTCCGCATAAGGTCATATTAGACCTTATACATTTAGCCCCAGTTACTGGAGGAATGCAGCCTCCTGTCTGTAATTGCAGAGCTGATCTGGGTCCTCTTGGGTCAGATGGGAGTCGCATCATGGTGGCTCCAATAGCTGTATACACAGCGCTCACTGAATGCTCTGTATACAGCGATTGGTAAGAAACTGTCCCTGCCTCCTTTAGCGGAGCTCCAGCTGTAGTAACAGCTGGCCCCCCAGTTCTGCAGTTGCACAATTTTGTGTAGCTGCTTAACACTGCAAGGACGTATGGTTATGGGTGGATTGCCCATACGTAAATGATCTATGGGTGGTCCAGAACTTTTATTTATTTATTTATTTATTTATTTTTACTGTCCCACAAGGGGACTTGAACCTGGGACGTGGGATATATCATACATGGGATCAAGTACATGGTACATAGTCTTCCTATATGCAATAGTTGATTGGTTTCCTGGCTGCCATAGTAACTCCTTGGAACCTGCAAACGCCTCACTGGGGACCCAAGGGGGTGAAAGGGGCAATGTGATTTCACCCCTAAACAGCCAGATGCCATCATTGCTATTGATTGCTGAGGGGTGAAAATGCCAGAGTCAGAGTATTTTCTGACTATGTCAGCTAGACCTCGGCTGTCTTATCCAAGAAGCCATGTGGCAGGCTAGCTATATTGCTAGCAAGGAGTCTATGTTCCTGCAAGTGATGGGTGACATTTTTGTACTGTGTCCTTAAAGTTGAATGCACTGAAACCATAGGAATTTGTGTTTGGGTCATAGATTATGTGCATCCTCAAACCCCATATACTGTATGTCTGGGAGCAAATAAAAAGTGAGACTTTCCTGCCAGTAGATGCCAGACTTGCAGATGCTGCAGAAAGGCACAGAAGGTTGTGCTGAGGAGAAAATTAGCCTACTGTGCAATGCCAGTAGTTAGCTATCAGTGGCATGCATAAGAACAATACTAAAATGTGCCCCTCACTCCCAGGACCTAGAATTAGGGCCAGAGAAATGCTATAGTCCTGCAAGTCCGACTTTGTTTCCAGCGAAAAAAACTGCATTCGCGGCGCAGAGGGTGTGTAAAGGAATTGCCAGTTGAGCAATTCCCCAGTGTTGCTGCAGAACCCCGCGGGGGAGGGGCACAACAAGACAGTGAGCCCAAAAGCTGAACCCCCCCCCACCCCCCTTGTCCCTGGCTAACTTGCCCGATCTGTCCTAGGCGACAGCCAACAACTGGTCGATTAGTCCCTTCCTAATATAAGTGACACACAGAACAGGACAAGACAAAACAACACAGAAGCAGAGTCAGCAAGCCAGTGGGTCGGTAACAGTCAAGCAATGCAGTACCAAAACGAATCAAAGAGAGTAGTCACAGGGGGAGCCAAAGGTCAGAAGTCAGAAGTACAACAATAGCAGAATAAGCGCTAGCAGGGACAAGTCACAAGACAAAATCAATAGCCAGAAAGCATGTGAGGGCTGACAACCTGTTTATAGAAAGTCAGGACCTGCCCCAGACTGGATTGGTAGATAGACTGTCAATCACATAGGCAAGGCTGAGATTAACTATTAGAGGAGCAAAGATGCAGGAGATGGGTGTGGCAGAAATTCAATTACAGACAGGAGATATTAGGACATTGTTCAGATTGAGCAACAAGAAACCTACGCAGGGAATCAAACTGAACAAGCCTCCTACGATGCAGCCTGCGAGCGGAGGGTGGCGCAGAGAACCTAACAGGCAGAGACGTTACAGGGTGTGAGCGCACACCTGCGCATTGCTTTAAAAACCCATTCAAATGAATGGGTTTTTAAGCAATGCGTTGCTAACCTTTCGCTATCCAGTCCCTATACAGTTTTCTGAGATTTTCAGTCGGATTTGCGGCGGACGGACTCCACCGCAAGTGTGAACCCACCCTAATACAATGGCCTCCTAGTTTACAGTGCTTGCTAGGACTGATAAACTGTCAAAATACTGTGTGTTTTCAGATAAATGAGAATAGGCTGCAATCAGCATCAATAACATTATTGCATGCTGCCCTCAAAGGCAGATTCTCTAAATGCCCTTGTTAATGAAAATCCCATGTACATGCTCCAAAATATGTTTGCATATAACTTCTTGCTAGCTGTTTAACTTTTATCTATTTTTGTAAAGTTTGGATAAATAGTTGTTCTTGTTGAATACCCAGTTCAGGTTAAATACATGTTCTGTTTAGTTTTGCTCTAGTGAAACAAATTGCTTTCGATATTAGCATTACTTTTGCCAACTTCTTTTAAGCCAGTTGTTCATAAACATGTTCTTCTGAGCCTTGGGATTTTTTGTATACGGAAAAGTAATAGATTTTTTTTTTTCTGTCATTGTGTTGTTTTAGTACAGTATTCCCAGGAAATCTATAAACAGAACTGAGGAACAATTCAACTGTTAATCATAGAAGCTATCACAATACCAGTTAACATTGGGTCTATAAATCAGTAACACTGTGGATTTTTCGCATGGATGAAATTCACTGGTATCTGATTTTAAAGATTCGTTATAAATATGATATTTGACATGATGGATATAAATGGTTAGGTGTAATTCTTCATGTGGCCTAAAAAAGAATTGACAAGAAGGGCATATAAGCTGTCAGGGTTGTAATAGATAGTCCTTCATTTTGGCTATCTTGAGACTAATTGCTCCTTTAATCTGTCATATGATGCCGCTGATAGATAAAAGCCACAAAACAATTTGGGATGAAATTGCTTCCAGATTCAGTTCAGCTTTACTGTGCTTCCCATTCATAATCGGATCACACATATAGAGATTTGCTTTGGCAGTTCAATCAATTTAACTCCGAAATGATCGACCAAATCATAAGAGATCTTCCAAACCAAGGAAAGTTTGTCACCCAATATTCAAAAGGATGTTATTGTAAAAGAGCAAAATTAAACCAATAGCAAAGTATTTCATGAGCATTTGGGTTGGAATAAAAGCAATGCAAGCATAGTAATCATGAGAATGTATGATTATTATGTTTGCATCATTTTTATTCCAATTCCAAATCCCCATGAAAGCATGGGTTGATAAAATAAAAGTTATTCAACTAGTGTAATGTGAGGCCATGGTGAAACTTTCAGTGCTTTTATTCCAACTCAAATACTCAAGAAAGCATGGCCTCATATTACACCTGCTGTATCGCTTTTTCATGAAGCCATGCTTCCAGGAAGATTAGGGGGTTGGAATAAAAACAATGTGAGCATTGATACCATAAATTTTAATTTTATACCAACACCAAATAATTTTATATCTAACTGTACTACTGTAATAACTGCTGCTATTAAATTACTGAACAGGATTATCTGAAAAAGAGAGGTATAGCAGTCCTATTAAACCTTAGTGCTGCTGAGCTGCTCATTAGTACTATTACCCTTCTCTGGCTCTCCCAGACAACATAGCACAGCAATATATTGGAAGTAGTTTTGTAAGGGAATTGCTAGTTGTGCAATTCCCTAGTGCTGCTGCTGAAACAAGGGAAGAAGGGAAATACAGAGACAGTGAGCCCTAAACTTGACCCAGCCCCTAATTGCCACAACTGTCCTAATGACAGGGACAACTGGGCGGCAATCCCTTCTCTAAATAAGTGTACACAGAACAGGACAAGACAAACAACACAGAAGCAGAGTTAGCAAGCTGAGGTCAAACCAGATAGACAAACAGTACCAAATCAAAATCCGAGAGAATAGTCAAAGGGTAAGCCAGTGGTCAGGAATATGAATACAGGTAACAAACAGCAAGAGAAGCGCTTAGCAAGGGACAAATCTCAATAGCCAGCAAACATGTGTGAGCAGATGACCTGTTTATAGAAAGTCCAGAACTACCCCAGACTTGATTGGTAGATAGACTGTCAATCACACAGGAAAGGCTAAGATTAACTATTTGAGGAGAGGAGGGAAACAAAGCTGTAGGAGATGGGTGTGATAGAAAATCAATTACAGAGAAGAGGTAATAGAGCAGTGTACAGACAGAGCCCTAAGCAAGGAATCAAAACTGACACGACTCCTGCTCCGCAGCGTGCGAGCGAAAGGTGGCGCAGAGACCCGAACAGGCAGAGACGTTACAAGTTTATATACATTTATTTCAATGCCTCTTCCTCTTAAAGGGGCGAGTGAAGAAGGGAGGAGTACACAGAGAGTGAGAGCAAGGAGATGCTACGGAAAATGCCTGCAGCAGGAAGGGGTTAAGGAGTGCTGCTTCATTTTTTTCTTCATAATTTCAACCTGTGGTCGTCACCCAGCAGAACCGTTAACATAAAGATTTAGAGATCACGATTTCAGATGACCACAGACCATGAATTTTGGTGCATCAAACACCTAATTTGCCTAGAAATTAAAAAAGCTGATTTTCTTACCAGCAATATTGCACTTTGACACATAAAAAGATATGTTCACAATGCCACCAACAGCCCCGATAACTGCATGTAAGTGATTTAGAAGCAATTTAAAGTTAAAACAAAAATTCTGATTATGTCCCATGTCAGATTTAATAAAGGAGCTGTGCTCTATCAGTTATCTACATATGTATGAATGTTACATCGCTGTGTGGAAAGTAATAAAATGTGCTCTTCACTTTCTATAAAGCACTATGTGTGAGTTCCTAATAGGAGCATTTAATAGTGATTCCTAATGTATGTAGTTTTAAGCAAAATGAGTGAGAAATAGTGTTGGTATTACATACAGTGGTACTTTAAAGTTTGTGAACTCCTCAGAATTTTATGTATTTCTGAATACATTTGACATAAAACAGATTTCCACAAGTCCTAAAAGTAGATAAAGAGAACCAAATAAAACAAATGAACCAAAAATATTAGACTTGCCCATTTACTTAAAGAAGAAATTTATTCACAATCACATATCTGTGAGTGACAAAAACATGTGAACCTTTGTATCTGGTGTATACCCCTTGTGCAGCAATAACTGCATCTAAAAGTTTCCAGTATTTCTACATAGTCCTGCACATGAGCTTGGAAGAACTTTAGCCCATTCCTCCATACAAAAGAGCTTAAACTATGTTATATTGGTGGGTTTCCTTCCATGAACTGCTCACTTCAGGTCCTTCCGCAAAAAATTTCCATTGGGTTAAGATCAATACTTTGAAATAGTCATTCTAAAACTTTAACTTTATTCTTCTTTAATTATTCGTTAGTAGAATAACTTGTTTGGTTACGGTGGTTGTCTTGCTGCATGACCCACATTCTCTTGAGATTCAGATCACAAGGGCAGATCCTGACATTTTCCTTAGAATTTGTTCGTATAATTCAGAATTTCATCCTGGCCTAGATATAGCAAAGTAGGCCAAAACCTTGCTACAGCCACCACCATGTTTCACAGATGGTATGAGGTTTTTAAGCTGGAATGCAATATTTTCCTTCCCCAGACACAAGATTTCTCAGTTAAACCAAAAAGCTCCATTGCTCTATTTCATCCACTAAATATTGTTTTGATAGTCTTTCTGCTTGCCTATGTGATTTTTATAAAACTGCACATGGCAGAAATTATTCTTTTGGAGAACAGCAGCTTTGTCTTTGAAATCCTTCCATGCCATGCACCAATGTTCCTCAAGCTGGTTCTTTAGTGACCTTGCTGACTTTTATATGCCTTGTTCTTTCTGTGATCTTTGTTGGCCAATCATTCCTGAGAAGGGAATAACGGTTATGAATTTGTTCCATTGGTACACAACCTGTCTGATTGTGTCCAAACCCTTTAGATATGGTTTTGTAAACTTTCACAGCCTGATGAGCATCAACAACTATTCATCTTAGGTCCTCAGAAATCTCCTTTGTTTATGCTATGCTATCGTTCCAAAAAAAAAAGTGGGGGAGACAGACTTAGATAGATCCCTATTCTTTAAATAAAACTGGTCGTCCACTCACACCTAATTGTCCCAATGATTGAAAACACTTCAAGTGTGTGAAAATCTGATGTAGATTTAGGTCAAATTTATACAAAATGTAGAAAATTGAGAAGGATTCACAAACTTCAAGCGCCATTGTAGTTGAAGCAACGTTTAGTTATCAGGAGATCCTAGCTGCTGTATAAAATATATTGCAGTATTTGTTACAAAACACTAGTCGCTCAGATGCTGGTGGGTTTATTGGCTGTACGTATGTATTCTCTAACAGTACTTAAATGCATATTATGTTTGTTTCAAATTGACCTAGAGAACTAAATCACATTGATTGCAGTGGTATTGCTGTAAGGATCTTCCCCTCCTGATCAGCTGCATTTATTGGGGAATCCACCAAAATAAGTAATTTTCCTCTTTGGCGCAGAGCCCACCCTGGTTAAGTAGCCCACAAAGGGAAGAGCCATAGATTGTAAGCCCGTGGGCAGGGTCCATCCCACTGTGCCAGTTGGTCACTGTTAGTATTGCATTTGTTTTGTATATTTTGTATACTGTATGAAACCCCAAAGTACAGCACCATGAAATTAATGGTGCCATAAATAAATAATAATAATAATAATAATCGTGATACCCCAAAAGAACCAGCAAAGACGTAAATCATAAACAATTAAAACATAACTTTTACTTGGGATATAATAAAACTCCTAAATAATCAACACTAATCATCCCAAACAACACGAAAAGAAAACCAAACATGAGAAATATGAGATGAAAAAAACCCTTATCCTCCTTTGAAATATAAAAAAACGAGAAGGTACTGTTTTATAAATGGCTTCCTGTGAATTTTGTGTCCAACAAGCTTACATTGAATCATAATTGCATGCATTGGATCTATAATATGGCAAAATTGTACATTAGGAGTAGTATGAAGTAGTATGAAGTCAATGGATTTATACACAATGAGAAGGAAAGAAGCCCGAAAGTGATGCATTTTATCATCAATCTATTTGGCTGAAATCACCTTGACTTATTGCAAGTGAAATAAGAAAAGGAAACGCAAAAAATTAAAACCAGGACAATGATTGTGAACAAATACAGAAAGAACATTGTATTTTAACTACAGCAGACTTTGATGAAAAGCCCCAACCAAAAGAGAAAACAAAAAAGGTATAGTAATATACTGATGCACGCTGCACCATACCCAACAAAAAGACAGAACCAGAAAACGAAACATAAACAATTAAAACATAACTTTTACTTGGGATATAATAAAACTCCTAAATAATCAAATAATCATCCCCAACCAGGGAATAACCACCAGTATATCAATTCGTGAAATGGCACTAGTCACGCCTCCACCTGAACTGGACCATATCATAATACAGAAAAAAAATGCACCATTTAAATTTTACATCAATGTGCATCATAGACAATCAGAGAGGGGCAAAAAAATCAGTTTAATCTCACCAATCTGTTGATATTCCACAGGTGGTTATCTCATAGAGGTAGTAGGTCCAGCCTTAGCATACCCTGACTTACCCTCAATTTCTGTGTCCTGACCCCCTTGGAAATGTCTCCCAGTGCCCAAAAACTGTCCCTGAAAAATTACTGTCCCTTAATGTCCCTATGTTTCCTGGCTGGTAAGGCCAATCATTAATGGCAGAGATACAAAAAGGTATATTATCTTTCACAATGGTTCACTCTAACAACCACAGTGGTGAACAATAGGTTGCAGAGTATACTGACTTCCACAGTAGTGGAAAGTCCTATTTGTTTAGTCTCACTCTGAGTTAAACTGTTTAACTGTTTAACCAGTACATTTCTTTTTTTCTTTTTTTTTAACTTTCATAGCACCCACATATTCCACAGTGCTTTAGATATATTGTCATCCCTAACTGTCCCAAGTAGGGCTCACAATCTAAATTCTGTATCACTATGTGTGAAGGATCTCGCCTTGTCAAGCCGCTTGGCACACCTGTGACCAACCTTCTTTACCTCCCACTCACACACTGTGAGCTGACCTGGTCATAGGATAATACAAAATGAGCTTTTTAAATTTTATATACTGTATTTATTAACCCAAGTAGGTCAGTACTAAGCATTAACATATACAGAAATATATATCAATTACCAAGCAAAATATGGATAAAAGTAAAATACAGCACATCAAATAAAAAGGGAAATAACAGAAAAATACCGGCACAGGTTTGTAGTCAGTTTCTCTGAGCCCATGTGGTAGGCCTCAGGGTCCTTTTTTCAGCAAGTTTCAAAAGCATGTCTCTCCTACATGCTAGCCAGACTGAGAAGACAAAAGAGCCTCGCCTCTCCTTGGAGTATAAACCAAATGTCCATCCACACCTTCCCCAGGCAGCCCCCTTCTCCCCACAGCCTGCAGGACCTAAGAAAAGGGGGGATGGTTGCCTAGCTAGAGAAAGATGTGTGTTTGGAGTTGAGCTGGGGGGGGTCGCTCGCCCTCCCTCCCCCATGGCATCTGCTGTCCAGGGGGTAATAAAAACTGGCTGGCTAGAGAGACCATCCCCCATGGTATGCACACAACACTACTGAAGGCAGTGACCACCAATGTAAACACAACTTAAACACGGCATTCCTAAAAGTAGGTACGGCTACTATGAATCAGGAATGATACATTTCAAAGACAGATATGTAATTGAGGGTCTGTTCATCACACTATATCTTTGGAGTGTGGGAGGAAACCAACACAAGCTCCAAGCAGATGTCGTCCTTGGTGGGATTCAAACCCTTTAGCTGCAGCGCAACAGTACTAACCACTAAACCACCATGCTCAGTGGTTAGCACTTTACAAACAACCACTTTGGTGGAATGTACTAATGCATACTTCAAGCACAGTCTATCTAGGCATGCATTTTAAAACTCACAGTGGTGATTATTCCCCCCCCCCTCGCAATTGAGAAGATAGCACAGAATGATCCACATTGTTTCCAAATACTACAAAATGGGATTTTCAGATTAAACTGTCTACAGTCCTATAGATTAGATGAATTGTTAGAATAAGTTAGATTGAATACATTTAGAAAGCTATTTTTAATCAGCACCCCTTATAATTTTTGTAGTATAAGCTCTTTTTTTGTTTTAGTGAAAGTATTTATTTTGTACTTGCGTAACACACACAAATGTTTCCAAATTTATACCAAATGTACTATTATTTCATAAATAAATGCAAAAAATATCAACCAATGTTTACTACTAACACAAAGTAAAATATGTCAAAAAACAGTCTGAAAATCACTTGGGTAAGTTAAAGCAGCCCTCAGTTATTACCGCATAAAGTAATACAGTGCCTTGCGAAAGTATTCGGCCCCCTTGAACTTTTCAACCTTTTGCCACATTTCAGGCTTCAAACATAAAGAAATAAAATTTTAATTTTTTGGTGAAGAATCAACAACAAGTGGGACACAATTGTGAAGTGGAACAAAATTTATTGGTTATTTTAAACTTTTGTAAAAAATAAAAAACTGAAAAGTGGGGCATGCAATATTATTCGGCCCCTTTACTTTGAGTGCAGCAAACTCACTCCAGAAGTTCAGTGAGGATCTCTGAATGATCCAATGTTGTCCTAAATGACTGATGATGATAAATATAATCCACCTGTGTAATCAAGTCTCCGTATAAATGCACCTGCTCTGTGATAGTCTCAGGGTTCTGTTTAAAGCACAGAGAGCATCATGAAGACCAAGGAACACACCAGGCAGGTCCGTGATACTGTTGTGGAGAAGTTTAAAGCCGGATTTGGATACAAAAAGATTTCCCAAACTTTAAACATCCCAAGGAGCACTGTGCAAGCGATCATATTGAAATGGAAGGAGTATCAGACCACTGCAAATCTACCAAGACCCGGCCGTTCCTCTAAACTTTCATCTCAAACAAGGAGAAGACTGATCAGAGATACAGCCAAGAGGCCCATGATCACTCTGGATGAACTGCAGAGATCTACAGCTGAGGTGGGAGAGTCTGTCCATAGGACAACAATCAGTCGTACACTGCACAAATGTGGCCTTTATGGAAGAGTGGCAAGAAGAAAGCCATTTCTCAAAGATATCCATAAAAATCTTGTTTAAAGTTTGCCACAAGCCACCTGGGAGACACACCAAACATGTGGAAGAAGGTGCTCTGGTCAGATGAAACCAAAATCCAACTTTTTGGCCACAATGCAAAACGATATGTTTGGTGTAAAAGCAACACAGCTCATCACCCAGAACACACCATCCCCACTGTCAAACATGGTGGTGGCAGCATCATGGTTTGGGCCTGCTTTTCTTCAGCAGGGACAGGGAAGATGGTTAAAATTGATGGGAAGATGGATGGAGCCAAATACAGGACCATTCTGGAAGAAAAGCTGTTGGAGTCTGCAGAAGACCTGAGATTGGGACGGAGATTTATCTTCCAACAAGACAATGATGCCAAACATAAAGCAAAATCTACAATGGAATGGTTCACAAATAAACGTATCCAGGTGTTAGAATGGCCAAGTCAAAGTCCAGACCTGAATCCAATCGAGAATCTGTGGAAAGAGCTGAAAACTGCTGTTCACAAACTCTCTCCATCCAACCTCACTGAGCTCGAGCTGTTTTCCAAGGAAGAATGGGCAAGAAGTTCAGTCTCTCGATGTGCAAAACTGATAGAGACATACCCCAAGTGACTTGCAGCTGTAATCGCAGCAAAAGGTGGCGCTACAAAGTATTAACTTAAGGGGGCCGAATAATATCGCACGCCCCACTTTTCAGTTTTTTATTTTTTACAAAAGTTTAAAATATCCAATAAATTTCGTTCCACTTCACGATTGTGTCCCACTTGTTGATTCTTCACCAAAAAATTTAAATTTTATATCCTTATGTTTGAAGCCTGAAATGTGGTAAAAGGTTGAAAAGTTCAAGGGGGCCGAATACTTTCGCAAGGCACTGTATGTGTCAGTTTTCAAAAATGGGACTTGGTCCTTAAAGAGGACCTGTTACCATACACAAAATGCTTAATGACATACTTCATTTGATTCTTTGAACATTAATGTTAATTTCTTTTTTATTTTATTTTATTTTTTTTTAAATCAGTCCACCTGTTAGTCCATCCAAAGATATAGCCCCTGGAAGTTTATATGTAAACTATCTCTGAGTCTCCAATTGGGCGAGAATCTTTTATTTTGTTTGAGAAATACAAAAGTTTCCCACCCCCACGGAGAACCAGAGTTAGTTAATATATAACCTTCCGGAGGCCATGTCTGTTGAACAGTTGGATGGATTTAAAAACAATAAACTCCAAATTGTTCAACAGACCAGCGATAATCAAATGATGTGTCATTAAGCATTGTACATTGAATTATATTGAACTTGTAGCTTAAACAAACTGAAAGGTTTCACCCAAAAAATTGCTTTACATATCTTGATCTGTTTGCCAGATACTGCTCATTATGCCTCCTCATTGTTTACAGCTTGTTGATATGTACCAGACCACCTCTCTTAATCTAGTTTAAGTATTCGGCTGATGACTCAGTCCCTGCTCCTGGCCACCTATATTCTCTTCTTCCCCTTTCTCTGCATATTGCTTTCACTTGCTGAGCTCTAATAAGGGCTAGAAAAGTTTCTTGAACAGTGCCTCTGTTATATCTGTATGTAAATTCAGAGAGCCTGTAGAAGCACGGAGTATGTGAAACAGCCCATCTGTTTGCTATCAGTGATACCTGTTTTTACTTGCCTCAATAAAGTCTGGATATTGAAGTGCACTGCCATTGTTTACTTCTTTCTGCTGGACACTTAGATTCATTTGGAGTGTGCCACCGTTTATGACTTAGGAGACTGCAGTGATTCAAATAAGTACCACCACTTTACATGGTAAAAGAGTAGTGGTGCCAGCCATATTTTCCTTTGTTGTTATAGCCTTTGATTTTGCCCTATCTTTCAAGCCATGCATCCAAATTCTTACCCGTCTACACCTCAAAAACATCTCTCACAACCGTTCCTTCCTCACCTCGGAGTCTTCAAAAATTCTATTCTATGCCCTTATCATCTCCTGCCTACTTCTCTGTCCTCTCCAATCCATGCTTAATTCTGTTGCCTGGATGATCCACTTGTTTCTCATCTGCCTCTCCCCTCTGCCAATCCCTTCTCTGGCTACCCAACCAATTAAATTCAAGATATTAGATATGACATGCAAAGCCATCCATAATATGTCCCCTCCATACATCTATGACCTAATCTCCAGCTACCTCCCCACATGTAATCTCCGATTCGCACAAGATCTTCTTCTTTGCTCTGCTCTGATCTGCTTTTCACACAACCCCTTTCAAGATTTCTACTGTATATCCCCTATGCGCAGTACATTGCTTCCACAATTCACATGACTGCCACCCACAATCACAGCCTAAAGACTCACCTATTTAGAATATCATTCAACACACATTAACCCTGCTGCCACTATGCCACCATATAATTAGCTGTTACCCTTACCTATTGTCTCCATCTACTCTGATTTGGAGCTCCATACCTCATGGATTGAATAGTTTGTGCATTTAGTGGAGTGGCTCTGCTCCATACACACAAGCTATGTGTTGTGACCATCTGCATCTGTCATTCCTAGGCAAACTGACAAGCTGAGAAGGAAATTAAGACTCTGGTTGTGACCATCATATGCAAATGCATCAAGTGCCTGTCTGTGTTTTGTTTTGTCTCTACTACTTGAACATCTACAATGGCCAAAAAAATTGGAAGTTATGACTGCCAGAATACAAGGCAACATCTGAAATGTCCTCAAGGCCAAAACTGTCCTGTCTCTCAAGAGGCCAAATATTCAACACATATTTATTAAGATATTTTTTAAAAAACGAGCAATAAACTGCAAAATGCCACAAACAGGGCATATCTGGAAAAATGCAACTTATCAAACAAGAATTCAAGATAAAAAATTTTTTGCAAATAACTGTTCAGTGACATATATAATATATTTTCAAACTTCAAAGAAAAAATGACTGCATGAGGGTCTGACATCAATACCAGTAAAGTGCTAATACATGTTTTAAAGTATATGTTATCACTGACTTTTCCTTTTGGCAATTTGAAACTCTGTTAATTGCTTTCTTTATTCATCTCGTGCCAAATGATGACTCAAGGAAAATAATAAAAAAATAAATAAAAACTAAGGATGTTCAAGATGCTCTAGTTCATTAAATATATACTTCATAAGTAATACATGTAATTAAAATGCACTAAGCGGTGCCAGAAGCCATTACCAGCCATGCATCTACAAGACCTAACTCACTTAAGTGCCACTCTAGTACAGGATATAGGAGACAATCATGTTGTGAAATTATTTCCTGTCTGAAGAAGAAATATCATGAAGGCACGTGAGCTCTATAAATCTAGATCTGTCTATACAGTCATATGAAAAAGTTTGGGCACCCCTATTAATCTTAATCATTTTTAGTTCTAAATATTTGGGTGTTTGCAACAGCCATTTCAATTTGATATATCTAATAACTGATGGACACAGTAATATTTCAGGATTGAAATGAGGTTTATTGTACTAACAGAAAATGTGCAATATGCATTAAACCAAAATTTGACCGGTGCAAAAGTATGGGCACCTCAACAGAAAAGTGACATTAATATTTAGTAGATCCTCCTTTTGCAAAAATAACAGCCTCTAGTCGCTTCCTGTAGCTTTTAATCAGTTCCTGGATCCTGGATGAAGGTATTTTTGACCATTCCTCTTTACAAAACAATTCCAGTTCAGTTAAGTTTGATGGTCGCCGAGCATGGACAGCCCGCTTCAAATTATCCCACAGATATTCAATGATATTCAGGTCTGGGGACTGGGATGGCCATTCCAGAACATTGTAATTGTTCCTCTGCATGAATGCCTGAGTAGATTTGGAGCTGTGTTTTGGATCATTGTCTTGCTTAAATATCTATCCCCGGCGTAACTTCAAATTCGTCACTGATTCTTGTACATTATTCTCAAGAATCTGCTGATACTGAGTTGAATCCATGCGACCCTCAACTTTAACAAGATTCCCGGTGCCGGCATTGGCCACACAGCCCCAAAGCATGATGGAACCTCCACCAAATTTTACAGTGGGTAGCAAGTGTTTTTCTTGGAATGCTGTGTTTTTTTGACGCCATGCATAACGCCTTTTTGTATGACCAAACAACTCAATCTTTGTTTCATCAGTCCACGGGACCTTCTTCCAAAATGAAGCTGGCTTGTCCAAATGTGCTTTTGCATACCTCAGGCGACTCTGTTTGTGGCGTGCTTTCAGAAACGGCTTCTTTCGCATCACTCTCCCATACAGCTTCTCCTTGTGCAAAGTGTGCTGTATTGTTGACCGATGCACAGTGACACCATCTGCAGCAAGATGATGCTGCAGCTCTTTGGAGGTGGTCTGTGGATTGTCCTTGACTGTTCTCACCATTCTTCTTCTCTGCCTTTCTGATATTTTTCTTGGCCTGCCACTTCTGGGCTTAACAAGAACTGTCCCTGTGGTCTTCCATATCTTTACTATGTTCCTCACAGTGGAAACTGACAGGTTAAATCTCTGAGACAACTTTTTGTATCCTTCCCCTGAACAACTATGTTGAACAATCTTTGTTTTCAGATCATTTGAGAGTTGTTTTGAGGAGCCCATGATGCCACTCTTCAGAGGAGATTCAAATAGAAGAACAACTTGCAATTGGCCACCTTAAATACCTTTTCTCATGATTGGATACACCTGGCTATGAAGTTCAAAGCTCAGTGAGGTTACAAAACCAATTTTGTGCTTCAGTAAGTCAGTAAAAAGTAGTTAGGAGTATTCAAATCAATAAAATGATAAGGGTACCCAAATTTTTGCACCGGTCAAATTTTGGTTTAATGCATATTGCACATTTTCTGTTAGTACAATAAACCTCATTTCAATCCTGAAATATTACTGTGTCCATCAGTTATTAGATATATCAAATTGAAATGGCTGTTGCAAACACCCAAATATTTAGAACTAAAAATGATTAAGATTAATAGGGGTGCCCAAACTTTTTCATATGACTGGTATATCCCTCTCTCTATCTTTTTATACCTTTTTCCAAACCTATTGCTCGTTAGGAAGATCCTAACACACTAATCATATCTGGAAAAACAGACTTTTTTGTGACTTCAATCACAAAAGCACTACCCTTCTGAATAATGATATTTTAGGGTCTGCTCAAATGAGAATTATACATTCTGTTTATAATAGCGATATGAAATTTATGCTTGCTTAATTTTCAAATTGGAGTCCTAATGGGGTCAGTCAGGGTTCCAAAATTTTGACATCAAGAGTAGTTCTCCCATGAAAACACTGAAATGCAGATGGAGACATATATGTGAACAGAACCTTATATGAATATTATATACACAGTAATTTTTTTATTTATTTTTTAATGCATGTGAATTCCATCCCAGCATAGTTGTCCTGTATTCCATCCACAGTTTGTGTCATATAGTTGTTTTATGACAGTTTTTTGCTATCTGATTACTTACTGTCAACCTTCTGTTTACCTAATGAACAAGATCCTTTCAAATTAACTTTTTCTTAGACTTGTTTGCAACTACTCAACCATAGAAACCCATTTCATGAAATTCCTGGCATACAGTTCTTGTGCTGATGTCACTTCCAGAGATCTATTAAAAGTGAGTGATGCAACAAAGGATAGAGAATTTTTAGGCTCCATGTAGCTGTGCTGTGATCTTCACAGTGTAGTTACAGCTGATCATAACAAGTGTTTCCTTATGATTAAATAACCAAAAAATGGCTCTTCAGTAATATGATATCAAAAACAGACTTTTTTTTCTTATTCTGCATAAATTCACAGTTGACGCTCAGCTCTCCAGTGTGAGGATTATTCTTAGACCTTATTGACAGTAAGATTGAAGCAATGGCATCAGATACTGAGGTCTACTAAAGGTTGCAATATATATTTAAGGTTGGGAGGATGAGTAGGATTTTTTTATCTTTGCAGTGATTTTATAATTTGCTTCAATATATCTAAAAGAAAAAATAAAGCTATTTTGTAAATATTATTGGTTAAAGCATAACTAAGCTTTCAGATAACTTTTGATTTTCTGGCAGTATTTGTGTCATTAATACATTTTGTAATATAGTTTATTAACAAATTTTGTTAATTTCTGTGAAATTCTGCATTTTTTCACTTTTTCCCTTGTTTCTGTATTGAGAGCTGTTCCTGCCTGCACTGAATGTTACTGTGTACGGGCTTGAAGTAGTGGCTGTGCAAAATGTAGAGAAAATGAGGGTAGGAGAGGGTCACTTCAAACAGTTATATCTTGGACATTATAAAACTGACAAACTTGATTTTGGTGCCATATGTAAAAGGAGATTCTCTTTGTCTTTGGAATTAGGATATTTATATGCAGCTGATATATATGATATAAACATCCCAATCCTGACTGTGTTTTTAACCAGTGATATCTCTGGAAATAATATAGATAGCACTGTAACCTTAGTGTCATATGAAAGAACACAGCCCCATACTCCTGTACACCATACACAATAACATTCAGTGAGAGACAGAAAGAGCTCTCAATACAAAAACAAGGGAAAGTAAAAAAATGCAGGATTTCACAGAAGGGATCCAAAATTTGTTAGTAAAGTATATTACTAAATTTATTAGTGACACAAATGCTGCCTGAAAATCAAAAGTTGTCCAAAAGTTTAGTTACGCTTTAAAGATATGTCATCTCTCTCCCCACTCTTATTTGCTATTGCCATTGAGCCATTGGCTATACATCGCTGCGCAGATCCAGCCCATGTTGGCATCCCCCCATTCTACTGATGAAGATCGTGTGGGCCTCTACACAGAAGATATAATGCTATTTTTGGGAGATCCAGACCTTACGCTACCATGTGCCATTGGACTGATTGATGCTTTCAGCTCCAGCCTGAGGAGAAATTGGGATAAATCCTGCATAATGTACCTCTCTCACAGTCGATAATTTTCAGATGGAGCCACTGTCTCAAACCTCACAGTCGTCACACAATTCAAATATCTTGGAATTACCATTACAAAAAAATTAATCAATATGTGAACTGCTAATGTCTTGATACCCCATGTTTAATCCAAGACTAAGACCTGGGCAAAACTTGCTCTATCTGTGGCTGGACGCATTAACCTCATGAAGATGGTAATTCATCCAAAACTCCCTTTTCGCTTTTTAGAACGCTGGACTCTATCCTAATAGTATTTGTATAAGGATTCAACAGATCTAAGCTCCACCTGAGAAAGCTACAATGTCGGAAGGCGATGGTGGGAATGTTGTTTCCAAACATATAACTCTACTACCTGCCGAGTCAATTAAAGTATCTTCTCTTATGGTTGAGCCTAGAGATGAGTGAATCAAAGCTGACAAAATGAAATTCGATCCGAACTTCAGGAAATATTCGATTCGCATTGAATCCGGATTTCCTCACGCTTCATGGTAATGAATCACATTTTTTCATAAAATGGCTGCTGCACATTAGGACATGGGGCAAGGAACTCTGGGAATGTGGGATCACCCACAATGCCATGCATGCAGCCAATCAGCAGCCTGCCAGCCCGGTGATGTCACAGCCCTTTAACCCCTTTGTGACCGCCCACGGCATCAGGAGTGGGTGTTACCTATAACTGACATCTAACACCATGCTCCATAACCCCCGGTTGGAGCACAGCTATGATAATGAGTTTTATCTCCTTGGATGCCGCAGTCAAACATGACTGCGGCATCCAAGGGCTTCCGCCATGCTACATGTCCCCCTCGGCACCCCCCACGGCAAAATCGGGGGGTGCCGATATGCATCTTCTGCAGCCCCGGGGCTGGCCTGTGACCCCAGGCTGCTAGCAGCCCCCAGTACCTGGTTGATTCTGCCCAGAAGTGAGGAAATCAGCCTATGCGTCTGCATAGGCTGACTTCCTCTATAGACTGCAATACACATGTATGCATCGCTGGTTCAGGTCCCCTAGTGGGACATCACTAAAAACCACTGCAAGGCACAGTGTTATACACCACTATATAGCCAGGAAATATCAGTTTTTTAACGCGATTCGCCGCAAATTAATTCGGATCGAATCGAATTGTATCGGAAAATTCGGCAAAGCTGCTGAATCGAATTTTTGAAAAATTCACTCATCTCTAGTTGAGCCCCAACATACCTACTTATCTTGAATGACATCTTGCTGACTAGATAGTGCTGCTGAAGTTGTGGTTAGCACTAGAGAAACTGACTTCCCTAAAACTCCACATGCTCCCCATAATAAGAGTGGCACAAAAGGTGTAGATGGCAGCAAAGCCGTATTAGCTATTATTCCAATAATCCTTTGTAGACCCCAATTTAGCAAAATAAAGCCTTGGAACAACTGTACTAATTTCATGATGCTGGCTACTAGACTGATAAAGGAGTTTGTGTTCGCAGGATGTCTACTCGGAGGGAAATGTTCTCTCCTTTGAGCAGCTACAGACTAACTATAAAATTTCACATTGTGCTTTCTACAAATATCTCCAGTTGAGAAACTCATTGCAGTCCAAATTCCTTCCTCTGCTTTCTCAAGGTCCTGAAGGTCTGATATCTACATTATACTCGAACCTCCTCAGCAGCAAAATGGCTATTGAACTCCTGCTGGTATTAGATAAATGGAGGTCCTTGATTCCTACTCTTGATGATGATTCCATCTCTGATCTGCTAGAATCCCATTTGTACGTATTGCCAGCAGTCAATAATAAACTTACTCAGCTGTATATTATACATCAAAGTTACCTTACCCCACTCCGATTGTTTAAAATGGGTCACATCTCCTCACCTCAATGCCTCAGATGTGTATTAGGCTATACCCAAAGATCAGCTTTTCATCATATTATTCAATGCTTCAAGATTACTGGAAAGAAGTGATTATAGTACTGTTTGAAGTTCTGGAAACACTGGTTCCTTTGACCCCAGAGTTAGGTTTGCTGGGCCTACTGGATGAGGAACATCAAATATATCAATACACACTACACAAGCATAACAGAAACAAAACAAAAAAACATAAAAAATGTTACCTCCATCACATACAAAAATCTAAAAAAAAAAACAACGCTCTTATTCCACCTCAAGGCCAATTATTCTAATAGAATAATTTTAAGAACTCTGACGCATTGATAAATCTGCCCCTGCCAAAAAATCCACCCATACTGACCAAATCTTATTAAAATTCTCTTCCTTCATAGTATCACTGGCCATGGGTTTCTCCATCCTCATCAATTGTATAACCTCATCTATCCACTCCATTTTAGAATGACCAACCACAGACTTCCAGTGTCTAGGAATTATTCTCATAGAAAAAAAAAATAAAATGTCATTCTTTATATTCAAAGTATTCCCAGGAAAATTGATAAAAAGCTGATCTTTGGGTATAGCCTAATTGACGTCTCCATTAATGAATTATACAGCTTAAAAACATCTTGCCGGAGGGGTGGGTCCTGGTACCCTGGAGTGCAGATGTCTGTAGCGTGAGCTCCATACTTGGCCTTATTTAACAGGAAATTATATCCTCTTACTATGGGGAAAACTTGTCTGAAAAAAACTCCTAAAGGACCCTCGTCCTCCCAGGTGGCATAAATTGCCATTTTTAACGTCTTTCCCAGATGCTCTGCAGTGGCTTCACTTCAGCCTACCTCACTCACCATGAGGTCCTCGGCTACATTTCTTCTCAGACGTCTCAGGACCAGTAAGTCCCCCTGCTGTGCACCCAGAGAGATTCTCCTTCAATGTCTCCTGCAGAGATGCCATGGCCATCTTCTGTGCCACATGCGCAAGCCCATACACCTCAATGCTCTCCTGAGCCGAAGCAGCCCTCTTCAACACCACTGGGCATACAGTCCTCACTGGCGCCCACTTCTCCTTCGACGCCCAAACAACTATTGGTTCCTAGCATATCAGTGCCCCAGCCGATCCGGGGACTCAAATTGGGGAGCAAGTCCCCCCACAAAAAAAACCCTCTTCCTCGAGACCCACCAAGGTGCACACAAGGCATCCTCAGGCCTCAATTCATCCTCTGAGTACGATATGCCCCCACCACTTGCCTGTAAATTGAACAGATCACATGCATCTGGGCCAGATGGCCATTGCATCTGGGCCAGATGGCCATCAAAGTACTGCAGACTTGTAGATCACCTGCCGCCTCCTGCTGAGGCAGCTCACACACTCAAGAGTCACGCCAAATTGCAGGCCCTTCTATCCTTACTTCCAAGTAAAGTCGAAATAGACAGGCTGGCCATGGATCTGAAAAAAAGGGGTCAAGCATGACATATCTTCTCTACAACATCAGGAGGACACCCTGAAAACGTTTCAGGCCTTTGTTACCTCTTCAACTCAGAGCCTACAACAAGCTTCCTTTAATACAGATCAGTACTGTAAACTAATGACCCATGTTGATGACATTGAAAATAGAAATAAAAATAATAATAACATCAGGAACCAAGATCTCCAAGAGACTACCCAGAACTCTGATGTCATACCCACGTTCAATGGCATCTTCAACTCGTTTCTTAATCGTCCAGCTGAAACTCGCATTGAAATAGACAGTGCACATCGTGCTTTACACCCTAAAGGAGCAGATCCAACTAAACCTTGTGACGTAATTTGCAGGGCCCACTATTAAGCCCTCAACAAAGAAATAATGATGAGATCCAGAGAGCAAAAGGAAATTGATCTTTATGGTGACACCCTTTCCTTACTTCCGGATCTCTCCCTCCATGCTCTCCATCATCAAGCTGCTATGAAGCTTCTACTCTCTCTACCCCTTATTGTTGGGGGTTCACACTCTCCCTCCAGATCAGGCTGAAAGATAGACTGATTTACCTCGCCACACCAGATGACCCAGATCCCTATAATGCATTGAACAAATTACGTGAACAGCTGCATTCCATGCAACTTTGGAAAACCTGGCATATACTATACTCCAACACTAAAGACTACACCTTCTATTCCCATGGTCATGGTTCATTTAGCAGATTGGACTATAGCAGATCAGACTATATCCTCATATCCGTTCCTACCCCAGGTGACCACGGCCAGTATTGGGAATGCCCTCCTATATGACCACGCTCCAATTTCCTGCTCTCTCCAACTCCAGCCTGACACACCTAAATATTGTACTTGAAGGCTTAATGATTCACTTCTACTTGATGTACAATGTCTATTTGACATTAAACAATCCATCGCCATCTTCGATCACGATCATCTGCATGATACCATTTCTGCGCTCAACCAACTGGAAGCCTTGAAGTGTGTCATCAGAGGGGTTCTAATTTACACCTTAGCGACCCAGGGCGTAATAGTACGTCATCTTTCCCCGATCGCCACCCCCAGAACATCATCGGAGGGCAGCAATTGGTTGCCATGACAGCCGGGAGTCTATTGAAGGCTTCTAGGCCTGTCATTACATTAGCTCTATTACATGATGCCAGAGGCATCATCTAATAGAAGTAAAGGCATTTTGCTATTCACTGCAATACAGTAGTATTGCAGTAGATAGTATGAGCGATCAGACCCCCTAGGTTTCAAGGTCACTAGGGGGTCTGATCATACAAGTAAAAGTAGAAAAAAAAAGTTTTTAAAAGTATAAAAAAAATAAAAAAAAACACAAAAGTTCAAATCACCCCCCTTTCCCTAGATCAGATATAAAAGTAAATAAACAAAAGTAAACATAAACACATTAGGTATCCCCGTGCTCCAAAATGCCCGAACTATTAAAATATTAAAATATTTATCCCATACGATGAATGGTGTAGCGGCGAAAAAGATCAAAATGGCCAAATAGCGTTTTTTTCAACACTTTGCCTTCTATAAAAAATTGAATAAAAAGTGATCAAACCATCAGATCGTTCCCCAAATGGTATCAATAAAAACATTATGTTGTCCCGCATAAAAAGACACCATTCCCAGCTCCGTACATGTAAATATGAAACAGTTACAGGTGTCGCAATATGATGACACAATTTTTTTTTTCGATTTTGCAAAGTTTTTAATTTTTTAAAAGGTACCAAAACATTACAAATACTATATAAATTTGGTATCACCGTGTTCGTACTGACCTGCAGAATACAGATAACATGTCATTTTTACCACACAGTGAACGCTGTAAAAATTAAACCCATATGAAATTGGCACAAATGCAGTTTTTCTCCAATTGCACCTCATTCTGAATTTTTTTCCAGTTTCCCAGTACATTGCACAGCATTACAAAGTACAATTTGTTTCGCAAACAATAAGCCATCATGTGACTCTGTGAACTGAGAAATCAAAAAGTTATGGCTCTTGAAATGTGGGGAGGGAAAAACGAAAATGCAAAAACGAAAAATGGCTGGGTCTTTAAGGGGTTAAGCATGACTCGAGAATGAAAAGAGAAGCAGGAATGAAGTTTAAAGGGGTATTCCCATGAACATAACCATTTTAAAATTTGTAAACAATTAAAAGTTAAACATTTTTGCAAATATAAGTAATTAAACATTTTGCTGAATTTTAAAGATTTTCTCTAAATATCTTGTGATCAGAAGTCATTGTCTTCATCGGTTGCCAGTGGATACAACCATGAATGCAGGACCTTTCTGAGCTCAGAAAATCAGCTATGATTTCCTTTATTGTGGCCGGGATATCTTCTGATACACGTAGTGTCCCTGCCTGATAATCCAGCAAAATTATGGCTGGGTTCCTGACAAGTCCCAAACCATAGAAAGTTTCTGCATTTGTAGTCATATCCATTACATCTGTCAACACTAAGATAGTTATAGAAAATCTTTAAAACTGCAGAATTTTCTAACTACCTTATATTTGCAAAAATGTTTAACTTTTAATTATCTATATCTATAGATATATCTATATATCTATAGATATATATAGATATATATATGATTATGTTCATGGGAATACCCCTTTAAATCCCTCCTACACTCTTTAACAAGTTTACACAACATAAGAGACACAACATAAACAAAGCCTACAAGGTAGTACCCTAGTCGGACTTACTGCGAAGATGGAGGATGACCCTGCCCCTTTACTATTAATCCCTTTTCCCCCACAAACGTAAGAAACCCACCCACAAATTAGTGGGATTTCTTCTGATAGCGACGAGAACCATTATTCTTAGATTATGGAAGACCACACAGCCCCCAAGAGATATTACATATTAGATGTATAAAAGGTCTTTTGTCTGAACTTAGAGAAAACATGAGAAAACAAATCCAGAAAATCACATTGTCTGATTTTTTTAAGAATTTATTTGCAAATTATGGTGGAAAATAAGTATTTGGTCAATAACAAAAGTTCATCTCAATACTTTGTTATATATCCTTTGTTGGCAATAACAAAGGTCAAACGTTTTCTGTAAGTCTTCACAAGGTTGGCACACACTGTTGCTGGTATGTTGGCCCATTCCTCCATGCAGATCTCCTCTAGAGAAGTGATGTTTTGGGGCTGTCACTGGGCAACACGGACTTTCAACTCCCTCCAAAGGTTTTCTATGGGGTTGAGATCTGGAGACTGGCTAGGCCACTCCAGGACCTTGAAATGCTTCTTACGAAGCCGCTCCTTCATTGCCCTGGCGGTGTGCTTGGGATCATTGTCATGCTGAAAGACCCAGCCACGTTTCATCTTCAATGCCCTTGCTCATGGAAGGAGGTTTGCACTGAAAATCTAATGATACATGGCCCCATTCATTCTTTCATGTACATGGATCAGTCGTCCTGGTCCCTTTGCAGAGAAACAGCCCCAAAGCATGATGTTGCCACCCCCATGCTTCACAGTAGGTATGGTGTTCTTTGGATGCAACTCAGCATTCACTCTCCTCCAAACACGATGAGTTGTGTTTCTACCAAACAGTTCTACTTTGATTTCATCTGACCATATGACATTCTCCCAATACTCTTCTGGAACATTCAAATGCTCTCTAGCAAACTTCAGACGGGCCCGGATATGTACTGGCTTAAGCAGGGGGACACATCTCGCACTGCAGGATCTGAGTCCCTGGCGGCATAGTGTGTTACTGACGGTAGACTTTGTTATGTTAGTCCCAGCTTTCTGCACGTCATTCAGTAGGTCCCCCTGTGAGGTTCTGGGATATTTGCTCACCGTTCTTGTGATCATTTTGACCCCATGGGGTGAGATCTTGCGTGGAGCCCCTGATCGAGGGAGATTATCAGTGGTCTTGTATGTCTTCCATCACCTATTTATTGCTCCCACCGTTGATTTCTTCACACCAAGCTGCTTGCATATTGCAGATTCAGTCTTCCCAGCCTGGTGCAGGTCTACAATTTTGTTTCTGGTGTCCTTCCACAGCTCTTTGGTCTTCACCATAGTGGAGTATGGAGTGTGACTGTTTGAAGTTGTGGACAGGTGTCTTTTATACTGATAACAGTTTCAAACAGGAGCCATTACTACAGGTAATGAGTGGAGGACAGAGGAGCCTCTTAAAGAAGAAGTTACAGGACTGTAAGAGCCAGAAATCTTGCTTGTTTGTAGGTGACCAAATACTTATTTTCCACCATAATTTGCTAATAAATCCTTAAAAAATCAGACAATGTGATTTTCTAGATATGTTTTCTCATTTTGTCTCTCATAGTTGAGGTCTACCTATGATGTCAATTACAGGCCTCTCTCATCTTTTTAAGTGTGAGAACTTGCACAATTGGTGGCTGACTAAATACTTTTTTTCCCCACTGTACCTGATTAGAAACTCGACAACATATCTCGGTGTCCCTTTTAATCCCCAACAATGAGAACAAAAACATCTTGCCAGAGGGAAAAAAGCTTTGGACAATCCCACTAGATATGCAACATAGTGTCAATGGCAGAATTGCATCTCCAACACATTTTATGCAACAATGCCAGGCACCTACACCATTGGGACAAAATTTTATAATTTTTTTCTTGATTAGAACAAGCTGTTGGCATTTTATTTGTAAATAAAAAAAAGCTTTACCCCAATCAGAGATTGGTTCGCCTAACTCCACCTCCCATGATTTTATTAAAGATGTCTTGGGAGTAACAAAAGAGGAAGAAACAATATATAAAGATGACAACACATGGGAGGGTAGCCTGCATTAGAGCAGATAGGACTTAAGTGTTCTTGTACTTTTATTCAATGCCACTCAATTCTGAGACTCAGCCAAAAAGGAATGAAATTGGAAATAGGACATCCAGAACAGATTACTCATCAGACAAGAGCTCAACAATACCTTAAGAGAAGTAAGACTACCCCTATTGGTCATTGTTTCCACTAGACGCATGTTAACCAAACAAAAACAAGACTCCACTCCTGCCGCTGAAGGAAAATCTGTATTGTGGAATAAGAGAGTACACAGTACCAACCTATTGAACAATCTCACCTGATCCCCCCCCTTTATCCCAAAATTTCAAAAACTGTTGTGTAAGGAAGGATAATACCTCTTGATTCTGTTAGAGTAATCCTATAGTTAATCTTATATATCTTACATTATAATTCCTACAGTGAAACCATGGTAGGGACTTAAGAGCAAACCTAGACATTGTGTGTTCAATCCGGACCCATTGCTTATTAGCACCTGATTTAAACCAATCCACAATCCTCAAAAGCAACGTAGCCCAATGATACATTTTATTATAAGGCAAACCCACTCCATTTTGCTTGGACTAATAGACAGTAGATAATCCTACCCACGATTTACCGCCACCCTACACAAACACATAGCTTTAATTAACGATTTTAAAAAAAAGATGCAGGCAGTAGGACAGGAATTGCTTAAAACAAAAGCAGTAACCGAGGTAGAATATCCATTTTAACCACATTCATTCTGCCAAACCATAACCCATGGGAATTGTAGTTTGTAAAATCCCACAGAGTAAATTTAAGAAAGGTAATAAAATTCAGACTGGCGTCTCTTCTCTGGACAGAGTGAGGTATATTTCCAGTACAGAGATCTGTGCCTCTGATAACAGACATGCAGAAAAAAGACATACTTGTCTTTGTTAATTCTTCTGACCCAGCATGGGGATGAGAGGAGAAATACATAAACAATTGCATGAGGCTTGGTGCATACTTCTGAGCCTCATGGGAAGTGCTACTGAGTGAACTACTGCCAGAGGTCCACACTATGTACCTGCCCCTTTGCTCTGAGTGAACTGCAGAACAAGGTGCACGCAAAATAGTGATTATCTCTAGAAAAAAAAGAATAAATGAACACTTTTGAAGGGTCAGATATTAACAGAGCGATGTCCCCAGGAAGACTCTGCATGATTTGTAAGTCCCATTGAAAACTCAGTTACCCTTTAAAAATTGTATAACTAATCTAATATTGATTTTACATGTTTTCATGCATAGAAAATTATAATCTTATAAACCTCATTTAGTGAGGAGGATTATAACAACATGCAAACAGAACAAGATGCAAATTTATATTTACATGACATTACATCAAGAAATATTCTTCGTTTTATGATAAATCATTCAGTCAGGTCAATATTTTGTAATCAGAGATACAACGTGAACATCATGAAGACAGAATATAAATAAACAGTACACATCTCTGCCACAATATACATATTAAGAACATCATCATATTGTGCTGATAAGAGTATGCCAAATTTGAGAGCTGTGTTTGTCCCCCACATGACTTCAAGCAAATAACATAAACTGGTACTTTTCCATGCTCCAGTCATATTTATTTCCATTTCAAACTTATGTATAACCTACTGTCAAAGCACTAAGATTCATTTTCCAAAGATGCAACTGTTAGGGTCTTGACAAACGTAGCAATACCCTGACACTTCTGCAGGGGTCTGGGAGGAAGGACAGAGACAAGTAAGCCCTAATCTCACCCCAGCCACTGTCCCTTCCTATTGCCGCAGTTACCCTAAACGGTAAATGGACAACCTGAAGACGAGCCCTATACTGGGTAAGTGACACACAGAACAGGACAAGACAAAACAAACGACAAAAAGAGAGGTCAGGAAGCCAAGGGGTCGGTAACAAACGAGCAATGCAGTACAAAATCACAATCCAAGAGAATAGTCACAAGGCAAGCCAAAGATCAGAGAAATAGCACAGTAAATAACAAGGGCACAAAGAGAGCAGGCAAAGTCAGAGCAATAACCGGCAACTTGCTGAGAAAGTGACATCCCGTATATAGAAAGTCTGGGCCCAGCCCCAGACCTGATAGGTACACAGACTGTCAATCACACAGGCCAGGAAGAGATTAACTCTATACCGTCCAGAGAGAAATGCTCAGAACATGGGTGTGGCCGGAAATCCATTACTTTGTCTAATAATAATAATAATAATAATAGTCCTTTAATAGTCCCACAATGGGGAAATTCAGTGTGTTACAGCAGCAAAGATAAGCAGATACAAATACAAATACAACATGTACAGGAATGTTCCAAGGTGAGAGGCATTACTTTGATAGCCGACAGACAGATAGGAAGTAGCGGGGGGGGGGGGGGGGGATTTAACAGGCAGAGAGATATTTCAGTTCTCTGTATGGACTGATCTCCGCTTAGGTCGGTGTTGTTTGTACAGCCTAACCGCGGTGGGGAGGAAAGACTTCCGATAGCGCTCCTTCTCACACTTAGGGTGGAGCAGTCGGTCACTGACAGTACTGCTCAGCGCGATCACAGTCTCATGCATGGGATGGGACTTCTTCTTCTGCATGGAGCTCACCACGGACAGTATCCTTCTGTCACCCACCACCTGCACTGGGTCCAGTGGGCTCCCCAGGACAGAGCTGGCCCTTCTAATCAGCTTGTCAAGTTTATTTCTGTCCCTGGTTGATATACTGCTCCCCCAGCAGGCCACTCCAAAGAAGATGGCTGATGCCACTACCGAGTTGAAGAAAGTTCTAAGAAGTGCCCCCCGGATTCCAAAGGCTCTCAGTTTCCTAAGCAGGTAGAGCCTGCTGTGGCCCTTCCTGTACAGGGCCTCCATATGATCTGCCCAGTCCAGCTTATTATTAAGGAGCAAACCCAGGTACTTATAGGTGTTCACAATCTCGATGCCCGTCCCCAGGATGTCCACTGGTTCAGGAGGGCTTCTGCCTTTGCGGAAGTCCACCACCATCTCCTTGGTCTTCCCCGCGTTAATCTTCAGTTGGTTCCGGTGGCACCAGTCCACAAAATCCTGGTTCAGTTCTCTGTACTCCCTATCATCATCATCTGTGATGAGGCCTACTATTGCAGAGTCGTCAGAATACTTCTGTAGGTAGCAGCTGGATGAGTTGCACCTAAAATCTGCAGTGTACAGTGTGAAGAGGAAAGGGGCGAGAACCGTACCCTGAGGTGCCCCCGTATTACAGATCACGGTACCTGACACACAGTCTTGGGCTCTCACGTATTGAGGTCGATTTGTGAGGTAGTCTAGGATCCAGTTGGAGAGGTGGTGGTCCACTCCAGCAAGGCCCAGCTTGTCCCTCAATAACCTGGGCTGTATGGTGTTAAAAGCACTGGAGAAGTCAAAGAACATTATTCTCACTGTGTTCCCTGGTTTCTCCAGGTGAGACAGAGCCCTGTGCAGAAGATGGATGATGGCATCATCTACCCCAATGCCCGGCCGATAAGCAAACTGGAGGGGGTCCATAGCGGGGCTCACTAGAGGGCGGAGATGTGTGAGAACCAATCTCTCCAAGATCTTCATCAGGTGGGATGTCAGTGCTACAGGTCTGTAGTCGTTGAGGTCCATAGGGTGGGGTTTCTTTGGAACTGGTACCACACAAGAAGATTTCCATAATTCAGGGACTATTTCCTGCCTCAGGCTCATATTATACATATATGTAATTATACCACACAGCTGGTCCCCACAAGTCTTAATTAGCCTTGCACTGATGTCATCTGGCCCTGCGGCTTTCCTCGCCTTGATCTTTTTCATCTCCTTCCTCACCTGGGCCCGTGTGAAGGTCAGACTGTGGCCAGATAAAGACGGATTTCTGGATTTACTGGTCTGTTGGGAAGTGGCCGCATGGGGAGAAGTCATTGTGGTGGGGGGAGCTGAAGGACATACTGGGGTGGGAGGAGCTGGTGTGTGATCAAATCTGTTGAAGAATAGGTTTAGTTCATTAAGCCAATTAACATCTGCCTCAATCTGGCAGACAGACTGTTTATGACCCGAAATTGACTTAAGCCCCTCCCAGACCCCCCTTATGTCTTTTCTTTCCATTTGCTTTTCCATTCTTTCTTTATAACTGGCTTTTCCCTGCCTGATTTGATGCCTCAGCTCCTTTTGTACTTCTCTCAACCCCTCCTTATCTCTTGTCCTGAATGCCATCTTTTTCTCCTTAAGTAGTGTTTTAATATCAGAGTTAATCCATGGTTTGTTGTCTAGGACCATGTTCAGACTGAGCAACAAGAAACCTATGCAAGGAATCAAACCGAATACGCCTCCTTCGCCACAGCGTGTGAGCAGAGGGTGGCGCCGAGACCCAAACAGGCAGAGACGTTACAGCAACCTCAAATTTTTGGGCTGACCCAACAGAAAAGCATTTTTGTCCACAAGTTGGGATATAAGGAACTAGTGCAGATTTATAAAAGCACATCAATACAACTGACTCTATCAATGTATGTACACTTAGTTGATTTGTTTGTACACAGTGGTTACATAGAGGTTTCTCTGTATGCACAAGTGTGTTCAAACAAACAGTACAATCCTGCAGTCCACAAGATTTGTACTCCATTCAGTGCTTGGTTAAAAGAAAAAAAAAATACATAATTTATAAAAGAGAGAAACCCTTGACTATAAAAATGTATATATATTTAGTAAGTCAAAATTATCATGTAACCTCTACTGTTTACTCGTATATTGTTGACACTATATTCTTCATTTTACAAATGCTGTCTTCTGTAAGTTGAGTCCTCTTTGGAATGTCTTACTCTGGACAGTTTCCAGTTAGTAGGAAAAAATGCCCTTTTACATCCAAGAGACACATTGTTGTTATTCATGTATTCTTCAAAGTCTGGACTGATCCCTTAACTGTTTATAGCAGAACATTTCAAATATCCTCCTTTATACTTTATGTTCCTATTTTTCTCTTCAATATCTTCCCAAACCATCAATCAACAAGACATATGACTATGAGGTAGATGAGAACCTTTTTCAAATTGAAACTGGCATAAAACATTTAAGAAGATGAGTGACCTCAGAGCTTTCTGCTTGACAAAAGCAATGTGCATTACTACTACCTTCAGATTTGATCTTTGCAAACAACAAAAAACAACACTTCACAATAGCGTACATAAATATAGTTACTGTATGATACACATATCTGTTACTTGAATGTTATTAGAAAAATTCACTTTAAAAGTTAATCAGATTAATCAGATTTCCAAGATATAAAAGTATTTTCCATGCATTAAAGTAATTGCTTGCTTTTTATACTAATATAACACTACCACCTAGAGGCAGAAAAAAATCTATAAAGCATAAAATCACATTTGATTTTTGAAATGTATGAATTTGATGGTTTTATGTGCTCCCATTTAATTTTTTATATACATATTAGTTATTCCGGTTACCAAAATTAGGGATAAATGTAAGTCTTTAATTAAATTAAATAAATGAACACAAATATAACAACACAAAACAATTAATTTATAGTCAATTCATAAAAATAACTTGTTTTTTTTTTAATTAATACAAAATAAAAAAATTTTCTCAAAAAGTAAAAGACAACTATAAAAATTTAGAAGTATTTAAAGTGAATATACCACCACCAAAATCTCTTCTAAACCATTGAAAAATTTAACTTTAATTCCATATGCAAATGATCTGTTTGGTGCACTCATGGTGAGGCCACACGTACAGGAGCACCCATTTTTTTTTAGGTTACCACCCAGCCACCATACCAGCTTATTTGCTGTAAGGCATGTTCACTGTCTCACTAACAAGCCCTAACACTAGCAGCATATAAGTGATTTATAAGCAATTTTGGTGATGGTAGACTTTAAATTCTAATACATAAAAATTGTGTCTAGTCATGAACCAGTGAGAAAGAAGAGGTTATACAGTCATGGCTGTAAGTTGGCAACCCTGAAGCTTTTCCAGACAATTAAGTATTTGTCCCAGAAAATTACTGCAATTACACGTTTTATATACATGTTTATTTTATTTGTGTGTCTTAGAACAACACAAAGAAAACAGAGAAAAAAAAAGGCAAATTCGACATAATTTCACACAAGACTCCAAAAATGGGTTGGACAAAATTGTTGGCTTCAAATTGTGGGTAAATAACTTTGCTTCAAGCATGTGATGCTCATTCAAACTCACCTATTGCAAGTAACAGGTGTGGGAAATATAAAAAAAAATCACACCTGAAACCAAATAAAAAGGAGAGAAGTTGGCTCAATCTTTGCATTGTGTGTCTGTGTGTGCTACACTAAACACGGAGAACAGAAAGAGAAGAGAACTGTGTGAGGACTTGAGAACCAAAATTGTGGAAAAATATCAACAATCTCAAGGTTCCAAGTCTATCTCCAGAGAACTTGATGATCCTTTGTCCATGGTGCGCAATGTAATCAAGAAGTTTACAACCCATGGCACTCTTGTGGAAGGAAGTGAAAAATTGATGAAAGTTTGCAATGCAGGATATTCCGGATGGTGGATAAGCAGCCTCAATCAAGTTCCAAAGAAACCCAAGCTGTCCTGCAGGCCCAGGGTACATCAGTGTCAGCACAAACTATACATTGACATTTGAATGAAGTGAAACGCTATGGCAGGAGACCCAGGAGGACCCCACTGCTGACACAGAGACATAAAAAAGCTAGACTGCAGTTTGCCAAAATGTATGTAAGTAAGCCAAAATCCTTCTGTAAAAACATCTTGTAGACAGATGAGACTTTTTGGTGAAGCACATCATTCGACCATTTACTGAAAATGAAATTAAACCTACAAAGAAAAGAACACAGTACCAACAATCTAATATGGTGGAGGTTCAAAGATGTTTTGGGGTTGTTTTGCTGCCTCTTGACTGTGTGCAAGGAATCATGAAATATGAAGTTCACCAAAGGATTTTGGGTTTCAATGTAGGGCCCAGTATCAGAAAGCTGGATTTGCGTCCTAGATCATGAGTCTTTCAGCAGGACAATGACTCCAAACATATTTCAAAAAGCAACCAGAAATGGATGGAAACAAAGTGCTGGAAAGTTCTGAAGTGGCCAGCAATGAGTCTAAGTCCCATTGAACACTTGTGGAGAGATCTTAAAATTGCTGTTGGGAGAAGACACTCTTCAAATAAGAGACCTGGAGAAGTTTGCAAAAGAAGAGTGGTCCAAAATTCAATTTGAGAGGTCTAAGAAGCTTTTTGATGGTTATAGGAAGCAATTGATTTCAGTTATTTTTTTCCAAAGGGTATGCAACCAAATATTAAGGTGCCATTTTTGGAGTTTTACATGAAATTATATCATTTTTGGCTTTTTTTTTTCCAATACACCAATACACACAAAGGAAATAAGCGTGTGTATAACAAAACATGTGTAATTGCAATAATTTTTTGTGAGAAATACTTCATTTTCTGGAAAAATTTCATGGGTGCCAACACTTACGGCCACGGCTGTATCTTTTAAAGAGGGAAAAGTACTTGACTCATCAAAATGCAATAGATACACTAAAACCTTCTGTTGCTGATGATGTTAGGCACACAAAGCCAACTGATATATTAAATTTGCAATACATGCCTTTTAGAATAACCCATTTTCTATTTGTACCAGTGTGCTTGAGCTGTCATTATCTAGGTACTACTTTATAGTTACAGTCATATGAAAAAGTTTGGGCACCCCTATTAATCTTAATCATTTTTAGTTCTAAATATTTGGGTGTTTGCAACAGCCATTTCAATTTGATATATCTAATAACTGATGGACACAGTAATATTTCAGGATTGAAATGAGGTTTATTGTACTAACAGAAAATGTGCAATATGCATTAAACCAAAATTTGACCGGTGCAAAAATTTGGGTACCCTTATCATTTTATTGATTTGAATACTCCTAACTACTTTTTACTGACTTACTGAAGCACAAAATTGGTTTTGTAACCTCACTGAGCTTTGATCTTCATAGCCAGGTGTATCCAATCATGAGAAAAGGTATTTAAGGTGGCCAATTGCAAGTTGTTCTCCTATTTGAATCTCCTCTGAAGAGTGGCATCATGGGCTCCTCAAAACAACTCTCAAATGATCTGAAAACAAAGATTGTTCAACATAGTTGTTCAGGGGAAGGATACAAAAAGTTGTCTCAGAGATTTAACCTGTCAGTTTCCACTGTGAGGAACATAGTAAGGAAATGGAAGACCACAGGGACAGTTCTTGTTAAGCCCAGAAGTGGCAGGCCAAGAAAAATATCAGAAAGGCAGAGAAAGAAGAATGGTGAGAACAGTCAAGGACAATCCACAGATAACCTCCAAAGAGCTGCAGCATCATCTTGCTGCAGATGGTGTCACTGTGCATCGGTCAACAATACAGCACACTTTGCACAAGGAGAAGCTGTATGGGAGAGTGATGCGAAAGAAGCCGTTTCTGAAAGCACGCCACAAACAGAGTCGCCTGAGGTATGCAAAAGCACATTTGGACAAGCCAGCTTCATTTTGGAAGAAGGTCCTGTGGACTGATGAAACAAAGATTGAGTTGTTTGGTCATACAAAAAGGCGTTATGCATGGTGTCCAAAAAACACAGCATTCCAAGAAAAACACTTGCTACCCACTGTAAAATTTGGTGGAGGTTCCATCATGCTTTGGGGCTGTGTGGCCAATGCCGGCATCTGGAATCTTGTTAAAGTTGAGGGTCGCATGGATTCAACTCAGTATCAGCAGATTCTTGAGAATAATGTACAAGAATCAGTGACGAATTTGAAGTTACGCCGGGGATGGATATTTCAGCAAGACAATGATCCAAAACACAGCTCCAAATCTACTCAGGCATTCATGCAGAGGAACAATTACAATGTTCTGGAATGGCCATCCCAGTCCCCAGACCTGAATATCATTGAACATCTGTGGGATAATTTGAAGCGGGCTGTCCATGCTCAGCGACCATCAAACTTAACTGAACTGGAATTGTTTTGTAAAGAGGAATGGTCAAAAATACCTTCATCCAGGATCCAGGAACTGATTAAAAGCTACAGGAAGCGACTAGAGGCTGTTATTTTTGCAAAAGGAGGATCTACTAAATATTAATGTCACTTTTCTGTTGAGGTGCCCATACTTTTGCACCGGTCAAATTTTGGTTTAATGCATATTGCACATTTTCTGTTAGTACAATAAACCTCATTTCAATCCTGAAATATTACTGTGTCCATCAGTTATTAGATATATCAAACTGAAATGGCTGTTGCAAACACCCAAATATTTAGAACTAAAAATGATTAAGATTAATAGGGGTGCCCAAACTTTTTCATATGACTGTATTTCCCTTAACAAATGAAAAACACCTTTAGGCTAAAACTCCACGTAGCAAACTGCAGCCAAAAAACCCTGCAGAAAAGACAGTGATGGAAATGTATCACGTTTTTTTACAGTATTTTTCACAGAAAGTCCATAGATTTCCTATGTGGACTTTCTGCTTCTATTATACCTATACGGAAAATGCCAGCATTATCGTAGGTATAATTGACATGCTGCGAATTGCAAAATGCAGGTGTTTTTGAAATCCCAGCATTTCCGCTGTGGATATTTTTTTGCAATGTGTGGATGGAGTTAGCCAGAAACTCATACACTTTGCAGGTAACGTAAAATATAGCGTTTTTTGCCACAGCGTTTCCGTTGCGGCCAAAAAGCTGCGTTTTTTGCAACGTGGGGCCCTGGCCTTATATAGGTTACTTTTATTAACACAGATTTACAATGACAATGTCCAGTAAATAAATGAAAGGATGTAACCCATAGGATCATATGTGCTTTCCTTATCACGTTTTCAGATCTTGAAATGCTAAGTATTATTTTTTTAAATATTTCTATAGTGCAGATGGTTTCATAAATAGTGCACCTAAAGCAATAGATTCTAGAATTTTGATGTGGTATTCTTTCTTATGCAGTCACCCAATCAATACTATAGAAAATATGGATGCTGACACTTCTCACAAGTAGTAATCAGACAAAGCAAAAGGTAAATCCATTTAGTTTGGCAGGTCAGAAATACCCATTGTCTGATATTGAGGCACACTGGTATACATTACAAATAGTCCTAAATTCTATTCTACCTCTGTGGTGTGAAGTTTTAAAATAATTGTTATTAAAGAAAATTTTAAAAGCTGATGTTGAAATACAAAGAACTTCAGGACATTTTTGGGCATTATATTATTTAGGCAATATATTGTTTGTTGCAGATTTTGCTGTGGTTTTTTGAGCCAAAGGCAGGTGGGGATTGAGAAGGGAGAAGTATATTTTTTTCTTTATATTTCACATTCCTTTTGGCACAAAAAAAATGCTGCAAAATCTGCAACTAAAATAGCAGTTTTTCCGCAGCATGGGTCCTTAGCTTAAAGGGGTATTCCCATGAACATAATCATATCTATATTTGTAGATAAGTAAAAGTTAAACATTTTTGCAAATATAAGTAGTTAAAAATTCTGCAGAGTTTTAAAGATTTTCTCTAACTATCTTAGTGGTGACACTCTGTTTTCCTGATCAGTTGCCAAAGTATACAACCACAAATGCAGAAACTTTCTATGGTCTGGGACTTGTCAGGAATTCAGCCATGATTTTCTTATTGTAGCAGGATTATTAGGCAGGGACACTACATGTATGAGAAGATATCCCGCCACAATAAGGAAGTCATGGCTGATTTTCTGAGCTTAGAAAGGTCCTGCATTCATGGTCGTATCCACTGTCAACCGATCAAGACAACAACTTGTGACCACAAGATATTTAGAGAAAATCTTTAAAACTCTGCAAAATGTTTAATTACTTATATTTGCAAAAATGTTTAACTTTTAATTATCTACAAATTTAAAATTGGTTTGTGGGAATACCCCTTTAAGGCTAAGGCCCCACGTAGTGAGCTGCAGCCAAAAAGCGCTGCGGAAAAGAAAGCAACAAAAACACATCGCGTCCTCTGCGGACTTTCTGTCCCTATTATACCTATATAGAAAATGCCAGGGTTTCCATTGGTATAATTGACATGTTGTGATTTACAAAAACGCAATGGTTTTTGAAATTGCAGTATGTCCGTTGCGGATATTCTTCTGCAAGTGTGGATGGGATTAGCCAAAATCCCATCCACTTTGCAGGTACTGTAAAACGCCGCTGCGTTTATGCTACATAGGGCCCCGGCCTAAAGTGGATTTAACTGTTTAATGTTCAACCATTTCTCAGAACACTGATTAATGAAGTCTAAGGACTTGTTGACATGTCAATGTTTAGATTAATGATGAGGGACAAAAATCCCGAAATGGCGCTGTATGCAGATAAGTGAAATTGGCTTGGCTAAAATCCCATTTGCTGTCTCAAGACTCAGTGAGTCAAAAGCAAATTGAGGATCTGTTACATCCAACAGCTCCTTTTTCCATAATGCCTTAGGTTAATGATTTGCATCAGTGATTGTGTGCCAAAATCAGGAGTGGGTCAAAACACAAAATAAGTGCAAATCTTTCCATTAAATCTTATCTCTGTCTAGTTTTCCCTCCTGGTCATAGCTTACTATCACTGACACAATTCACTTATCTAAACAATGATGCGTGAATAAAGCCTAAGTTCCTAATGTCCTCACCAAATTGATAAAATGATTGCATTTATTTACATGGGTTTTATCATTAATAATCCTTTTGTGTCTGGTCACTGGAAGTGTGAAACCTGCACTCCAAAATTGCTCACTATGACAATCTAAAATTATGGTGGGGCCCTGCAGCAGCTGTATTATAGGATTTTTATTGTAGGAAGGGCCAATGAAATTTCCACCCTGATAATTTTAGCTTGCATCTGTTGGTATTATCTTGGCTAGTTTGTGAAAAATGATGGATCCCATGTTTTTATCATTCTTTTCATTTCATAACCAGCCAAGATAAAACCAAAGGCTGTAAGGCTAGTATTATCCTACCCTACAAATGCTAACCTACAGCTTCCCAATACCTGACCATCTATTCATATGGTAAAAATTAAGTCAGACATAATATAATGAATCCAATAAATATGGAAACCAGCTAAAAAAAACAAACAAAAAGATCACATTAGTAAACAAATTAGTAAACATTTTTTAAACTTATCTTGCCTGAAGCAGTCATCCAGCATTTCCGATAAGTTGTCATTGCCTGGTTTAAGTCACATGATCCAAGTTACTTGTGGTCATTCGGCAGCAGTCAAAAGAAGCACATTGACCGGGAGTAACTACAACCACTTTTGAAAGTAGGCAGATGACAACAAGTAACCTATCCCTGACCATTTTCTGTTGTATGGTAGAAAACCAAATTACTGAGGCTTTTAAGCTGAAACAAGAAAGCTATTTAAAATTTTAATAGTTAATCAATACAACTTACAGAGTTTTTAATGGATTCCTCTGGACTAACTGGACTTTTTTTTTTTCGCACATTGTTGTTAGTCAGTCCTTGAGGCTGGTCCTTACACATGTGGATGCCCTGATATGTGGTATGGTGAGCTGAGTTTTGCAGTGTCACAACTTTTTGTAAGATTTTCTGATATATGGATGACCCAAGATGCTAAGATGTGTCGTAGTTTTTAATATTTGTGCAGGGACTCCTTCTGTTGGCCACAAAGGAGTCCTTGCACTGCACAGACTAAGAGTTAAATGGTGATTCTGTAGAACCCAACTCTTTCACCCTTTACTGCCAAGTGTACTCACAAGAAGAATAATTATTATCCCTTTAATAAGTTAATGAAGCACTACCTGAAGGTGCAAAATACAGGGACTGCAGTTTCTGTTACAGGCACTTCATTCATACTGTATTACAATTGACTAATATATCATTACAAAAGAGACAATGCAGCAAAAAAGCATCTATGAAGCAAGGAATAAGGAAATAATGTTTTCACGGTGTATAAAACACTGGGCATTCTGACAGAAGAAATAGAGCTGCAGGAATAAAATAGTCATGAGTTATATAGTCCAGACTTACTAACATTACCTATCAATAGATGAATGTGATGAAAGATGTATGTATTGTGTTGTGAGTTATGTGTCTATTTAGGAATTTTCTTAGAGTTATGTTTTTGTTTTGTTTTTTTCAATCATTGGTGTAGTTAGGAGATTGGTCCTTTATGTAATTATCTGCTAGGTCTCAGTGTCTCCTGTGTCTCCTGTGTACAGTAATTATAATGTGTAATCTACAGCTCAGGCTACAGAGAAAGAACAAAGTCCCAGGTGCTAATTCAATTGTGGTCACCCTAATTAGCATGTCGGGTGTTCTGGGCAGGGCTGACATTTCGACTTCTGGTCAGGGTGGTTCACACTTGCGCTTGAGTCCGTCCGCTGCCAATCCGAGTGAAAATCTCGGGAAACTGGATAGGCACCAGATAGCGACAGGTAAGCGACACATTGCTTAAAAACCCATTCATTTGAATGGGTTTTTAAAGCAATGCACGGGTGTGAGCTTACACCCTCTGTGCCGCGAATTCAGTTTTTTTCGCGCTAAACAAAGTCCTGCATGTCCGACTTTGTTTCCAACGAAAACACTAGATTCGCGGCACAGAGGGTGTAATCACACACCCACGCATTGCTTTAAAAACCCATTCAACATCCCTGGGGTCCCCAGCCAATCAGCTGTTTGAAGAGGCTGCTGCATTCATGTGGGCGCTGCTGCCTCTTCGATACTTACTAAGCACAGCATTCTATACTTGTACATTTGCAGTGCTTGGTATCACATTTCAGCCCATTCACCTGAATGGGACTGAGCTGTGATCAGTCCATGTGACTAATGAACGTGACGTGACGGTGTTGGACCCCTTGAATCTTCACTTGATGACCTATCCTCAAGTTAAAAGTCCTGAAAATCCCCTTTAGGCTAAGGTTCCATGTAGCGTGTCACAACCTAAAAGCACTTTGGGAAAAACCACGGCGGCAACGCATTGCATTTTTTCCTGCAGCGCTTTTCACAGAAAGTCAGCAGTTTTCTGTAGATTATTTTCTGGGATGTGTGGATGGATTAGCCAGAATCCCATCCACTTTGCAATTAATGTAAAACTCTGCGTTTACACTACATGGGGCCCGGCCTTAATTTAGCTTATCTGTTTTGTATGCTGTGTACTTTAAAACATGTACGCCTTAAACATTATACATTTTTGCATTAATATACTTTTTGATACTATACATTACTAACATATTGTGTAATCCCATTTTAAGTAGATTTATTTTTAGTTTACCATATAAAAATAATATTAACTTATCAATTTTTGAACATTATCATCCTATTTATTGAATGCTATAGTCTTTATGTAATATAAATATAATGTAAAAATGTAGTTTATTTTTTCTCTCTAAGAGTCAGTGCAATTGCACAATATATATCTATATATAACACTAGATAACAGGAAATAAAATCACTACAGCTGTGAACTATTGATCGATAAATAGACTTTTTAAGTGTACTTCAAAGGAAAACATTTATTTTGCAATTATTTTCTTTACTCAGATGGCAGCGGGAATACATGTACTGTAACAACATAATCATTTTGCTGCCTGTTTAACATGCCTCAGTGCTAGATAAATATTGGAAATTCTGCTCCCTTATTTATTGCAATTTCTATGGTGTTTTACTTACTGGCACAGAGCTTTGAAATGTCTCCTGATTAGCAGAAAGCACAATATATGTGTTTAAATATAAGTGAAGAAGAACTGCTTATAGTTTTATTGCAATGTAATTTTGGAAAATATTTATACAGGTACAAATAGTTAGTAGAAGATAGATAGATAGATAGATAGATAGATAGATAGATAGAAAATCTGATTTTTAATTTTTTTAATTATTTTTATTTAATTCTTCCCTTTATATTATACAGAAGCTGTCTCTCTATGAGTATACCACCCCTTATCCAACTAAAGACCAATTTTTTGAGCCTCCCTACCAGCTCCTCCCTGCTTTACTCAATCAATACTATACCAGTAAGAATCATTCTGTCTTGTCTGAAATGTGTCACACTGTATCTTTTTTGATGACAAGTCACACTGCATCCTTCTATACTTCTATACTCCTACTGTCCTAATTAAAACCAATTTTGGACAGATAGGAGGAGTGCAAGTCCAAAATGGACTTTTCCATCAGGATCTTATCTGGTGGGAGGCAGATGGACTCTTTAACTTTGATCAAATTTACCAGTAATAAGTATTAGTTCAGTATATTCAAAAAAGAAAGTCTTAAATGGAGTACCCAATATACCATGGTTAGTAATTACCCAAAGAAGTCAAAGGAATTGCAACCAGTGAACTAGTGAAAGGGTTGTGGACATCCAGTGTTCATTGATACATGCAGGGAGCAGAAGCTAACACAACTGGTCTGATTACACAAAAGAGCTATTGTAGCACAAGCTGCTGAAAAATAATGATAGCTATGATAGCGAAGCATCAAGGGGAAAGCAGTATGGCAGTGGGGATGGAAACAGTAGTAAGGCCCTGTATGAACGGACGTCTGTCATGGTGGCTTTGTCTTTCCTTCCAAAACATCCTGCAGACCATCTGGCAGCATAATGATGAGAGGAATGCATGGTGTAGAAGATGGTGGTAGTAGAACTTGCCAATGCACACCCTGTTGACTGTCTCCTGGCTAGTAGAAGTTGGGGTATCTTTGATGCAATAATGAGACAGGAGACCTGTGACAGTTTAACGGGCAAAGCTTACAGCACACTTTACATCAGCAATCAAATGGTTAAAAACACAATACAGTGCTGGCCAAAAGTATTGGCACCCCTGCAATTCTGTCAGATAATACTCAATTTCTTCCAGAAAATGATTGCAATCACAAATGCTTTGGTAATAATATCTTCATTTAATTTGTCTTCAATGGAAAACCACAAAAAGAATTGTCAAAAAGACAAATTGGATATAATTCCACACCAAACATAAAAAAGGGGGTGGACAAAAGTATTGGCACCCTTTGAAAAATCATGTGATGTTTCTCTAATTTGTGTAATTAACAGCACCTGTTACTTACCTGTGGCACATAACAGGTGGTGGCAATAACTAAATCACACTTGCAGCCAGTTGAAATGGATTAAAGTTGACTCAACCTCTGTCCTGTGTCCTTGTGTGTACCACATTGAGCATGGAGAAAAGAAAGAAGACCAAAGAACTGTCTGAGGACTTGAGAACCAAAATTGTGAGGAAGCATGAGCAATCTCAAGGCTACAAGTCCATCTCCAAAGACCTGAATGTTCCTGTGTCTACCATGCGCAGTGTCATCACGAACTTTAAAGCCCATGGCACTGTGGCTAACCTCCCTAGATGTGGACGGAAAAGAAAAATTGACGAGAGATTTCAACGAAAGATTGTGCGGATGGTGGCTAAAGAACCTCGACTAACATCCAAACAAGTTCTAGCTGCCCTGCCGTCCGAAGGTACAACAGTGTCAACCCGTACTATCCGTCGGCGTCTGAATGAAAAGGGACTCTATGGTAGGATACCCAGGAAGACCCCACTTCTGACCCAGAGACATAAAAAAGCCAGGCTGGAGTTTGCTAAAATTTACCTGAGAAAGCCAAAAACTTTTTGGAAGAATGTTCTCTGGTCAGATGAGACAAAAGTAGAGCTTTTTGGGAAAAGGCATCAACATAGAGTTTACAGGAAAAAAAAGAGGCCTTCAAAGAAAAGAACACGGTCCCTACAGTCAAACATGGCGGAGGTTCCCTGATGGTTTGGGGTTGCTTTGCTGCCTCTGGCACTGGACTGCTTGACCGTGTGCATGGCATTATGAAGTCTGAAGACTACCAACAAATTTTGCAGCATAATGTAGGGCCCAGTGTGAGAAAGCTGGGTCTCCCTCAGAGGTCATGGGTCTTCCAGCAGGACAATGACCCAAAACACACTTCAAAAAGCACTAGAAAATGGTTTGAAAGAAAGCACTGGAGACTTCTAAAGTGGCCAGCAATGAGTCCAGACCTGAATCCCATAGAACACCTGTGGAGAGATCTCAAAATGGCAGTTTGGAGAAGGCACCCTTCAAATCTCAGGGACCTGGAGAAATTTGCCAAAGAAGAATGGTCTAAAATTCCATCAGAGCATTGTAAGAAACTCATTGATGGTTACCGGAAGCGGTTGTTCACAGTTATTTTGTCTAAAGGTTGTGCTACCAAGTATTAGGCTGAGGGTGCCAATACTTTTGTCCGGCCCATTTTTGGAGTTTTGTGTAAAATGATCAATGATTTGACTTTTTTTTCATTCTCTTTTGTGTTTTTTCATTGCAAGCAAAATAAATGAAGATATTATTACCAAAGCATTTGTGATTGCAATCATTTTCTGGAAGAAATTGAGTATTATCTGACAGAATTGCAGGGGTGCCAATACTTTTGGCCAGCACTGTATGTAGGCACAGTATAGCATTCACTCACTTGCAGGGCTTTTAAGTTCATAGGAGTGGAATTTGCTCTTCACTCCCCCTCTAGTCCTCTGATCCATATCTTTTGTGATCAATATTGGGTGACCCCAGTTTCAAGTATTCTCTCCCAGGACTCAAACGTAATCTTTTTAAATCTGCTATTATTGGGAAAATACAGAGTATACTTTAGCATCGGATACAGGTCATCACTGGTTAGCTGTGGAAATCTTCTTATCAGCTTCAAAGGTTGCCTTTCTACAAACTAGCTTTTTTTTCCTCCATTCATTTCAATGGATTTTGCAAGCAGAATCCACCTGAGAATAGGTTGTGATGTTTCTTTTTTTCCCTCTAGCTAATTTTTCAACTGCTACTGACTCCCATTGAAGTGAATGGGAGAATTAGGAGGAGTTTTTTAGGCAGATTTTGAGGTGGATTCCATCACAAGATCCGTCTGCAAAAAACTCTGTGTGAACATATTCTAACTCTCACTAGCTCACTAGCCTGGAATATCAGTCTAAATAATTAGCAATACTTTACCACAGGTAATGTTCCTGTGGAACATTACAATAGGAAGGATTCAGAACAGACTGACATCACAGAATATAACATATGGTCAGAGCGTCCATGCTGATCCCTGGTCACTGCCAAAAATGCCTGCAAATTGCACATGCACATCAGAACAGGACCATGCAGCAATGAAAGGTGGCCTGATCAGGTAACGTACTGTATATTTCTTTTACATCATGTGGAAGACCACATGTGTGTGCATTGCTTACTGTACAGCATCTGGGGAAACTATAGCACCAAGAGGAAGGTAACCCAGTGTGAAATCTAAATTTCTAATGACAGGAATAGGCAGTACTCACCCCGGTCTCGACATTTTTGCTATAAGTAGCAGAGGAGAACTTGGAATTTGAATGCAGTATTCAGTGCTAAAACAGTGCAGTCATTCAGGAAGAAGTATTCTGTTTAATATTACATTCATATGAAGGGAATCACAAAAGTTTTGGAATCTCTGGAATCCAAAACTTAAGGTAAATTCATAGCAAAATCGCTTCACTTAAAATTGATTTGCTCATCGCTAATACCATGTATCTATACAATGTTACAGACCATCTGTTTCAGTATACCCAAATTGCTCAGGAATGGTACTCCTATCAAAGATAATATACAATATCCAGCAATAAACAAATGGTGAAATAGGAATGTTATAAGGCAAAAACAAATACATATCAAATAATAAAAATAAACCTCTCTTTGATATTTAGGTTGTGGTAATTTCTTCATTCCTTTAAACCAAATTTGACTAAATGAAATGGCTTCAACAAAACTTGTGTGGTAGCTGAGATTGTACTGTATAGATTGTAAATTTATGTTAGGAGATACAATCTTTGATATTTTTTAACATATCTCCTGCATAACACAGTCAGCACAGTTATAGATCGATCTTATATAATTCTAAGCAATACAATAGTCATATCAGTGGTACAAAGAAATGTATGATAACAGTAAAGGGCCCTTTCAGTTCAGTCCATACATTGTAGCACCATTTCTCAGTGACTTCTATCTGGTATAGCTGTCTGGCTACAGGTTAGCCTTAGTCAGTTCAATGAGACAAACACAGAAATTAGATTAGATCTGTGTCTGGTTAAACTAGGGAGATCTCAGTGACAGCATGTCATCGAGCAGTGGTCTGAAGTGATATAACAGCTAACAGTTTTCTCTCTTTCTTTGTCTCATGAGTGTGTTTATCTCTTACAGTTCCTGGTCCCTGGTGGATCGAGTGACCACCAAATCAGTGGGGAGCCACACCATGGTGGGTATCTCCTTGCTGGGTTAAGAGTGGACTTCCCGGATGTATAATGTCTATGGGAGATCCAGAACTGGTTAAGTAGGGTTAAAGGGGTTGCCCTGTTAGGGACACTTATCCGCTATATACAGGACAGAGAATAAGTGTCCGATCACTGGAGGACTGATCACCAGGTGAATGGAGCACCAGTGTGTTTGCATGACCAGTGCTCCATTCAATTCTGTGAGGCTGTGGTCGCTGCTGGAGATTACAGTCCCAGGAGCCCCATAGAAGTGAATGGAGCACTGGTCACGCAAGCACACTGGTGCTCCTTTCACAAGGAGTTTAGGAAGATTTTTTGTCCACTATCCTCCTGAGTACTGGGAGACAGGGCTGCTTTAACCGCAGGTGCAATGGTGCGGCTGCACCAGGCCCTATATTTGTGGAGGCCCCCTCAGCCACCCAAGATCGAGCAGGACAGTCCCACTTTTTGGGTGATGCAGGCAGTGATTTGATTTCACCTCTATCTGTGTCCTTAGGACACAGATAGAGGTTGAATGCAATAGTGGAGCACGGAGCTATCAGCCTTCGGCTGATAATGTCTGCGGCAGGGAAGCGCAATGAGCGCTGAGCTGAAAATATTACAGTTGGAGCCTACAGGTCAGCGAAAATGCGGTTTGGGGTGAGTATTTATTTATTTATTTTAATGTAACATTGGTGGTTGAGGGGGCGGGGAAATTAAGTTATGGGGGCATTGGCGGGGTCCACCTTCAAAAAGTTTGAACAGGGCCCCCCAATGCATTAAAATGGCCCTGCTGGGAGACCTGGCAAACTGGACCCCAGCGGCCGGACACTTATCACCTGTCCTGAGAACAGGGGATAAGTATTCATAACGAGAAAACACCTTTAAGTTGCTGAAGACACCTTTTTACCTTTGAATTAATTATGTACTGCAATCTTCAATCAATTTTTGTCTTGTGACAAAGGGAAGTTGGGTACAAATGGCCTAAATGGTTTTCTGAGTGAGGGAGGGTGGGAAACTGGGGGCAAAGCCTATAACAACTTGGTAAGGTATTCTCCATGCAAATGCTACTTTGGCTAGTTATGTTCTTCTACTTTTATTGCTCACCTTAGGTTCACCTATGGCACTCATATTGCTTTGTTACTTGGCCTTCTGTCTGGTAGTTGCCACTCCATACTTCTGGCCTGGCTTATTCTGGGAGTTTTAAGGTAAGAACACATAATCCCTTAGATTCTAGGTCCCAATTGAGTTTACATTATTTAGCAGAAACCACTGCTGCATCAGCATTGTAAAAGCATCAATAGATTTTTTTTCTGAACCTTAATGGATTTGTGTGTGTAATGGTAAGAAGTAGGAATTTTAGTATTTTTATGACTGTTATGTAAAATATAGGCATAATTACTTGTTAGGCTTTGATGATGAAATCATGTTTAGAAGTTTAAAACCACCAAATGTATAGATTGTTTGAGTCTGCTGAATGTATGTTTAATCATATTCAATTGTAGTCCTATATAATCCAAACGAGACAGCACCAAGCAAAGCACTTGCTATATAGAGCTAATAACAGAAAATGAAAAAATGCAGCAACAGGAATAAATCCAGATTAATTGTATTGGTCCACGTATTGGCCCTTAAAGGGACCCTTGCCGGATGCTTGACAAAAGCCCCTATGAGGGCCAATACATGGTTATTGTCTAGCATAATAAAACAGGCTCCTTCTTTATTGCTACATCCTTTTTTTTTAACTGTTGGTTATATGCCTAAATAGTTGCATATGTCTTCTATCCACTCCCAACTCAAATAAACAGCTGTGGTTTTGAAATAGGATGTCCAACAAATTCATACAGATGTGATGGTCAAGTGCCCACATACTTTTGGTCATGTAGTGTAGCTAGAAAGATATATATATATATCTAAAGGACATCTTAAGGGTACCTTTAACCCACCAATGTGCCACCCATACCGTAGATCTAATTTAGTCAAGGACTAATTATATACAACCAATTACATGCTACATGCTAGCAAAACCCTTTAAAACCGCAATCTACAACACAACCACTGGGAGGCCACAAGTAGATAAATAAAGGAAAGGTAATACATTCAAAATTGCTACATCATTGTTTTGAAAAACTGGCTATCCCATGGCACACATGTTCATCAAGGAAAAACTTAAAAGAAAGACAAATCTGTAGTAGGGAAAAAACATACCATGCATATCGCTGATAAAATCAGCTTCCTTAGGAGTAAAAAAAAAAAAAAAAACTTAATACAAACATTGATATACAGTACACCCGATAGAAGTGTGAAAGGTCACAAAACATGGTCAAAGAGTGGTTAACTCACTGGATCAGATTCAAAAGTATTTCCAGTCCTGGTTTATCAAAAGGTATTGCCAAACTATACTGGCACCTAGACTAGAACCCCACTTCCAACCAAGCCTGTATGAAAAGCAATAATTTAATGAACATGTACACTACGCTACAATATTAAATCCAAATGCATGCACACAAATACCACAGAGCAGGTGCCCTGAGCCCAAGAAGAAAGTAAGTACACTGTTTAAAGAAAATCAAAATGCACATGCGCCAATAGTCAAGATCATTAACACAAGATGATCACATACAGTATGTAAATAAACATTTCCTGCCTGTTAATTTTAAAGTATTACTGACAATACTGTTACTGTATATGAAGATTATGGCACATACAAATTAGCGCATAATATAATCAAATAGAACATGAAGACAATATTGGAGGCGACACAGAATTACTTAAAAGATTTTAAAACAAATAAAATAACCCTGTTAATACATCCCACAAGATTTGTACCCTTAAAGGGGTTGTCCAGATTCAGACAAATATTGAAAGACAAATGTTACAGTCACATGATCTGTAACATTGTATCTGTGTGTCCATCACACAGTAAGCAGAATGAATAACAGCAAGTAGAGATCTAGAATACTAATTGTATAACTTTTCATTGCTGGATAACCCCTTTAGGCTAAGGCCCCACATAGCGGGCCTCAGCAAAAAAAGCGCTTTTCAGTAATAGCTTTTGGGATACTGCCGGCATTTCCATAGGTATAATTAAAATGCTGTGATTTCTAAAACCACAACGGTTTTGGAAATTGGAGCTTCTCTGCTGCGCATAGTTTCCTGCAATGTGTGGATGGGATTCGCTTTGCATAGACTGTAAAATATCGCATTTTCCAAAACTGCAGCGTTTACAATATAACATAAATGCATATTAACAAGATACAATGAATAAACCCACAATAATCATATTCTTAAATGCAATAAATAAATAAAACTAAAATATAAAAAAAACTAAATTTGTATTTGGTTTATAGTCACTGAGGCGGTTTCTGTCACAGGTTTTCAGGCTGATTAATCTCATTCAATAGGACTCATCACTATGTGTCCATGCGCCGCTGTTTCAGTGGTGCTTACACCGCTACAATCGCTGTGAGGTAGGACCAGATGCTTTTTTTTCAGCACACTTAAAATATTTAGCGTCAGTGACTTCTTCCCTTTAAAAACAATGAAAGACAGATTAGGGGCATTTTGGAGCAAACTTTCAGGTAGAAAATTCCTCCATATCTTCAACAACTTTAATGTATTCTTAATTTATTTTTGACAATATCTTCTGAATTACAAAACAACTATGTATCCACACACTTTAGTTCTATTCTAAGCTTGTTTTCCCTTATGTAAGTATACTTGTGCAGAACGAGTATTCTATTTATCAAAGTACATAAAAATCTGGGTCAAAATAAATATCTGACTGAAGATAGCTAAACTTTGCTGAGGCTAGTCAGATCTGCTCCCTCATTTCTCCTATTTAATAATTAAAATCTGAATACAATGTTAAATGCTCTAATTTACCGTTACTATTTTATTCTGATTGTGCTGGTTGGAGTGAATAAAGCACAACCTACAACTTTTAACATTAATTTAAACACAACACAATATTTAATTTGATTTAATCCCCCCTCCAACCCCCCCCCCCCCAACCACTATCAGTGTCTCAGAGTTCCCCTCTCATGTGTTGTCCTCATCTGTCTTTATAATGGCAAAATAAATAAAAGTAAAATAAATGTCATTCCTTCAAGTCAAGAATGTGGAGAAATAATGGAAAAAATCGAGCTCTCTAAGCCCTAGTCCATCCTTCTGCACCTCCGGTTCTAAATGAACATTGAGGAATGTACTGTATGTCAATGTCACACCAGAGGGACTAGATTGGGGGACAGCGAACGTGACTATCTTCCCTTGGCTTTCATTAGCACCACCTTCAAAACCCTAATTTGTTTAAAGAATAACATTTTTTTCTCTGGATGGCAGCAGTACTTGGCCATTATAAGGAACAACACATGAGATGCATTGTGAGGTAAAGCTGATAGGTTGACAGTAATGCAAAAGTTAGTAAGGGTGCGGTCAGAGTAATAAATTCAGCTGTATATAATTACTGGCATTGCGGTAACAGCAATGCCACAGCAATGACATCAAATTAGCGACTGAAATTAGTGTTTCATTGACGCTAGGTTCACACTAGCGTTCAGGTTTCCATTCTTCGGGTTCGCTTGGGGACCCAAAAAATAGAAACCCTATCCGCAGTTACCCACGGAGACCCACATACCCCAAAGACTATAATGAGGTCCACCTGGTTTCCGCCCAAAATCGCCGGAGAGGAAAGTCGTGCTTGCAGGCCTTTTTTCTCCGCATATTTTAAGCGGAATGGGACACGGAGTTTGATCGCAGCCTTACTAAGAAGTGAAAACACTGGAGGTGAGGGACAGGGTCAGCGTCAGCAGAGCAAGTGCTGAGTAACCAACCTCCTGGGGGGAATCCACTTGGCTGCCAGGTGCTGACTGCATCACTTTGTTTTCCCCCCAGTTACTTACCTTTCATCTATACATAGCATAGCATAGGCTGACCGTTCCCTTCTCCTCCCAAAGTCTTGTACTGCATTGGATGACAGGCTGATTGATTACATTGGGCTGTGTCAGCCCAGTATAATCATTCCCCAACTCGGCTCCAGGTACATGTTCTGTCCTGCGTGTGTGTACATGTCCTGTCTTCTGTGAGTGTGTGTGTGTGTGTGTATATATATATAGGTGCATCTCAATAAATTAGAATATCTGTGAAACGTTTATTTCTTTCAGTAATTAAATTAAAAAAGTGACCTCTTATATTTTCTAGATTATTTACACAAAGAGTGTTCTGTTTCAAGTGTTTTATTTCTGTAAATGTTGATTATGGATTACAGGTAATGAAAACCAAAATTTAAGAAAATTAGAATATTGTAAAAAAGTTCAGTATTGTAAATTCAGTGTGTCACCTGCCAAGGTTTCCTAAGCCTTTAAATGGTCCCTCAGTTTGGTTCAGAAGGACAAACAATCGTGGAAGAAGCTGATTGTGAATTGTATTACTGAATGACTGAAATGAATGAACGTTTCAAAGATATTCTAATTTATCGAGATGCTATATATATATATATATATATATATATATATATATATATATATTGTGAGTATGTGAACCCAGAGGGCGCTATTGAGCGACCCAGGGCCGGACCTGAAATGGCCCTCAGCCACACCTGTCGAGACCAGGAGTGGTTCGTGGTACTGGGTGCCGGAGAGTCAGGTGCCAATTTAAAACAAAATGGCTTTTATTCAGCAACATAACAAAACAAAAAAACAGCCTGGGCCACAGTTAGGGCACTAACTGACTCCTTGACCCCTAGCTAGCCTGACTAATGCTCAGCTCAAACAAAAGTCCCCCGTGGACCTCAGCCCTCCTGGGACAGACCGCCTCTCTGTCCTTGGCTGGTTCCACTGTACGCCTGCTACCTGCAGGTTTCTCCAGCCTCCTGGAGTTACGACCCCCCACCCAAAGGTGTGGCTGAGGGTCTTTTCAGGTCCGGCCCTGGGTCGCTCAATAGCGCCCTCTGGGTTCATATACTCACAATATATATATATATATATACACTACCGTTCAAAAGTTTGGGGTCACCCAGACAATTTTGTGTTTTCCATGAAAACTCACACTTTTATTTATCAAATGAGTAGCAAAATGAATAGAAAAAATAGTCGAGACATTGACATGGTTAGAAATAATGATTTTTATTTGAAATAATAATTTTCTCCTTCAAACTTTGCTTTCGTCAAAGAATGCTCCATTTGCAGCAATTACAGCATTGCAGACCTTTGGCATTCTAGCTGTTAATTTGCTGAGGTAATCTGGAGAAATTTCACCCCATGCTTCCAGAAGCCCCTCCCACAAGTTGGATTGGCTTGATGGGCACTTTTTGCTTACCATACGGTCAAGCTGCTTCCACAACAGCTCAATGGGGTTGAGATCTGGTGACTGCGCTGGCCACTCCATTACAGATAGAATACCAGCTGCCTGCTTCTTCCCTAAATAGTTCTTGCATAATTTGGAGGTGTGCTTTGTGTCATTGTCCTGTTGTAGGATGAAATTGGCTCCAACCAAGCGCTGTCCACAGGGTATGGCATGGTGTTGCAAAATGGAGTGATAGCCTTCCTTATTCAAAATCCCTTTTACCTTGTACAGAGGCGTAGCTAGCGGGGGGGGGCAGAGGGGCGGCTGCCCCGGGCCCACTGAATTTTTGGGGGCCCACCCCAGGGCCACCATTAATATATCCTTTATTTCTAACTAGATCGGTGTCTGCAGACACCGATCTAGTTAAAACGTAACCTGCAACTTAACAGTATTGTAAACCGCAAGCCAATACAGGCTTGCGGTTTACAAGACGCCGAGATCACAGACGATGTCTGCTTCTCAGCACAGGTGGCGCGATGACGTCACAACAACGCGCTGCCTGCGCTCAAACACAGACGTCCTGTGCGTGGACAGGGAGGAAGCGGCAGCTCCATTCATCAGCATCGCAGGTGAGTATGACTTTTGTTTTTGTTTTTTTAGCTTAGTTGTGGGTATATTAATAGTATAAGGGGTGGTTAGGAGGGGGACATATCACTATAAAGGGAGGATCCATTAGGGGGCATTATGACGATGGGGGGTCATTTATATAAGGGTTATTAGGAGGTATTATTAATACAAGGGGGAGGTTCGTTATATAAGGGGCAATTAGGGGGCATCATTTATATTAGGAGGCATTATGAACATAAGGGGTGGTCATTAATATAAGGAGCCATTAGAGGTGCAGTATTTATGTCAGGGTGAATCAGGGGCATAATATGAGGGTCAATTAATTTAATTAAGGTGGCACTTGGGTTTTAATAAGACTAAGGCCCCACGTACCGGGCTGCAGAAAAAAAAGCGCTGCAGGAAAAACCGCAGCGGTAACATTGTGGTTTTTCTCGCAGCACTTTTCACAGAAGGTCCGCAGAGGTTTCCCCTGTGGACTTTCTGATTTCAATACACCTATAAGGAAACCGCCAGTGTTTCTGTAGGTATAATTGACATGCTGCAATTTCCAAAACCACAACGGTTTTGGCAATCGCAGTGCATCTGCTGCACGTATTTTTCCGCAATGTGTGGATGGGACTTGCTAGATGTAAAATGCCGGGTTTGTTTCTGTAGGTTTTCGCCACATGTGGCCCCCATCCCCACTTTGCAGTAAAATATGCGCAGCGGATACGCTGCGATTTCCAAAACAGACGCAGTTTTGGAAATCGCAGCATGTCAATTATACCTTCGGAAATGCTGGCGGTTTTTCTGTAGATATAATTGAAGCAGAAAGTCAGCAGAGGAAACCTCTGCGAACTTTCTGTGCAAAGTGCTGCAGGAAAAACCGCGATGCGTCGCCACAGCGGTTTTTCCCGAGGCTCTTTTTTGCTGCAGGACACCACATGGGGCCTTAGCCTTAAAGAGGACCTTTCACGTCCTCATGTATATGCTGTTTTACATACCGCTAGAAAGCCGACAGCACACTGAATTCAGCGCACTGCCGGCTTTCCCGGTATGTGCCCCGGGGCTGGAGATATCGGGGGTCTTAGTTTCACGGTTTACTGTCAGAAAGGCGTTCTACGCTGTGAGGAACGCCCTCCCTGACAGTTCTCGTTCATAGACTTGTAATGGGGGGGGCGTTCCTTACAACTCAGCGTCATCGCTGGGCTATAAGGAACGCCCCCTCTCTGTACTCGCCCATAGCGCTGTACTGCCTTTCTGACAGTAAACCGTGAAACTAAGACCTCCGATATCTCCTGCCCCGGGGCACATACCGGGAAAGCCGGCAGTACACTGAATTCAGCGTGCTGTCGGCTTTCTAGCAGTATGTAAAACAGCATATACATGAGGACGTGAAAGGTCCTCTTTAAGGAGTTTTACAGCTCATTTTTATTGATGGTCTATCCTCAGAATAAAACATCAATAAGAGATAAGTGATTCCCCACTGATCAGCTGTATGAAGGGGCTATGGCGCCTGTTTATATCACACGCTGTCTGTTTATAGTGACCGTGTGATGTAATTTCAGCATTGTCACATGGACGTGTATAGGATGAGGTTGTAGTTACATTGCATGGCCGCTATGAAAAAAATGACAATATGTAAACAGAGAAAGGGTCACGGCGCTTACACAGGTACCATGGTTCATTCAAACAGCTGATCCTGGGGGTCCGGGGTATTGGAACCCCAATAATTTTTTTTCCCTTTTTAATTAGGAAACATCTGGGGCATTATTAATAAGGGGCACTATTTAAAGGGGTGCACAGGGAAGTTATTAACTTAAAGATACACTTGGGGGTATTATTCATTGTAGGGGGTTATATTATATATTTTATAATTGAGTTAGCAGCAGGATGGGGGCTTTGTGCAGGTGAGGACAATGTGGGTCAGGTGCCAAGAAAAGTGAGGAGCCAAAGATGTCTGTGTTGCAAACTTTATAGAGACTGGAAGAAGTGGTCATGGCCGTCCAGATGAAAGGGATGGGAAATGTGAAGGATTGGTCAGAGCCGTCTCCGGTAAGTCACTAAATGCTACTGCCCTGCATTCACCTAAATCGTCTGCAGAGCCCTGTGTAGAGCTGCTATATACCACTATACGCTCACCGTATATGATAGTATACGTATACGAACAAATCCAAGTTGGGGGCCCACTTGGACATGTTCGCCCCCCTGTGCTGAACCCCTAGCTATGCCTCTGACCTTGTACAAATCTCCCACTTTACCAGCACCAAAGCAACCCCAGACCATCACATTACCTCCGCCATGCTTGACAGATGGCATCAGGCACTCTTCCAGCATCTTTTCAGTTGTTATGCGTCTCACAAATGTTCTTCTGTGTGATCCAAACACCTCAAACTTCGATTCATCTGTCCATAACACTTTTTTCCAATCTTCCTCTGTCCAATGTCTGTGTTCTTTTGCCCATATTAATCTTTTCCTTTTATTAGCCAGTCTCAGATATGGTTTTTTCTTGGCCACTCTGCCCTGAGTCGCCTCTTCACTGTAGACGTTGACACTGGCGTTTTGCTGGTACTATATAATGAAGCTGCCAGTTGATGACCTGTGAGGCATCGATTTCTCAAACTAGAGACTCTAATGTACTTGTCTTGTTACTCAGTTGTGCAGCGGGGCCTCCCACTTCTGTTTCTACTCTGGTTAGAGCCTGTTTGTGCTGTCCTATGAAAGGAGTAGTACACACCGTTGTAGGAAATCTTCAGTTTCTTGGCAATTTCTCGCATGGAATAGCCTTCATTTCTAAGAACGAGAATAGATTGTTGAGTTTCACATGAAAGTTCTCTTTTTCTGGCCATTTTGAGAGTTTAATCGAACCAACAAATGTAATGCTCCAGATTCTCAACTAGTTCAAAGGAAGGTCAGTTTTATAGCTTCTCTAACCAGCAAAACTGTTTTCAGCTGTCCTAACATACTTGCACAAGGGTTTTCTAAACATCCATTAGCCTTCTTACACAGTTAGCAAACACAATGTACCATTAGAACACTGGAGTGATGGTTGCTGGAAATGGGCCTCTATACTGTACACCTATGTAGATATTGCATTAAAAACCAGACGTTTGCAGCTAGAATAGTCATTTACCACATTAACAATGTATAGAGTGTATTTCTGATTCATTTAATGTTATCTTCATTGAAAAAAACTGTGCTTTTCTTTCAAAAATAAGGAAATTTCTAAGTGACCCTAAACTTTTGAACGGTAGAGTGTGTGTTATATATATATATATATATATATATATATATATATACATGTTCTGTCTTCTGCAATGAGCACTTCCATCAATACAGACAAAAACGTTCATTGCACTGTTAACAGTATTAGGCCTCGGTCACATGGTGGAAATTTTGCTCCCAAATCAGTGGCAGATTCAGTCCTCATTTTGTCTCCCATTGTTTTTAATCACTGAAAAATTTTTGCCACAGATTGCACAGCCGATTCCACGGAGTCTGCAGCTCAAGACTCCCCACTGACTAACTCCATTCATTTGTGCCTAATCAGTGGTGGAAAGTCGGTAAGCAGAAAAATAAGAGGAATTCCTTTTTATTCTCTAACGTCTGAACAAGGCCTAATACTTATATATTGCCTTTGTATTAACACTTATATACAGTTCTATCTGCTTCTCATCCTCTGTATTACAGTGCACTCTATCAGGTTTACCTCAGCAAAAAGCACCCAATTTTTGGTGTTTTTTGCAGCAACTCTTTTGGAAGAAAACACAGCCACCACATGACTTGTACCACAAAGATGCTCACTGCAGCTCTATCATCCAAGGTCAAATGCAAAACTAAAACTGGTCCTGGTGAAGGAACTGAATACAGCTATAGCTGCATCAGGTACATTAGGGCATATTTATTATATTTATTTAGAAATATATAATTATTATATATTATTTATATGTCTGTTTGCGCAAAAATTGTGACTTTTTATCTTCTGCTATGCAAAAAGGAAGTGTAGCATAAATGATGGGGAAAATGTAGCTGGCGTACATTTTCCCCCAGGCGCACAGCCCAGCAGAGAGTGCACCTCATCATATATGAGGCACACCCTCCGCCAACTCCCGGTCTATTAAAAGCTGCCATGTGGAACACCAGTCTTCACATTGTGTCGTCAGTATTCTGAGGACATTACCTCATTGATATGATTGCTCCATATTGTAATACATAGAGCATCTACACTCTTGCTAAGCTCACGGCATGATGTAATGCCATGATGAACAAACAGATTCAGCTGTTTGCAAGGAAATGCCAGCAGCACAGAGAGGAGCAATGGCAGGAGCAAACAGAACAGTTTAAATTGTGAACTAGTGTAAACTGTATATATTTTATTTACTATGACTAAATGCATCAGTGTTCCTGTGTGTATGAGGTTTTAATTGCCTCAAATAAATGTTTCCTTTATATTGAATTAAAGGTGCGATGGACTTTTCTCCATGAAATGCATAGTGTACATATGAGAGAGAGACTCCTGTTCTTTACTTATCATATGGTGATAAAGAAAACAGTAAACAGTAAGAGAAGGAGTAAAACCACCCCCCCCCCAATGGAAAAACCTGCCACCATATTATGTTTATTATGTTTTTTCAAATTTGCTGACCCATTCAATAGATATGGTCCCTTGAAGGTAGGCATGGCTCCTGGAAGGTTATATGTGAATAAGCTCTTATTCTAAGTGGGCATTAACCTTTTGTTTTTCTCTGAGAAAATACAAGGATATCACCTACTTGGAGAATAAGAGCTAATTCGCATATAACCTTACAAGAGCCAGATCTAGCAGATGAATGGATTAAAAAAAACAAAAAAACACCAATTTGATCAGGGGTATGGCGGCAATCAAATGAAGTATGTCATGTAGCACTTTCTACTTGGTAACAAGTACTCTTCATCTCCTTCCACTGCAGGAATTTTTTGATTTTCATTTTTGACTCCCCGCCTTTCAAACCTCTTAACTTTTTATTTTTCCATTATGAGGGCTTAATGTTTGCAAGACACTTCAAAATGGTACCACTTAATATTCTGCATGATGTACTGGAAAATAATTCAGAATGGGTCGAAATTTGTGCAACTTTTTTACGGGCTTTGTTTTTATGGCATTTCCTGTGCATTCAAAATGACATGTCACCTGTATTCTATGTGTCAGTATGATTCCGGGGATATAAAGTTTAGGTCGGAGCCCCATGTAAAGTGGATAGGATTCTGCCTAATCCCATCTACACATTGCAGAAAATAATCTGCAGCGGAAATGCTGTGATTTGAAAAACACTTGCGTTTTTGTAAATTGCAGCACGTCAATTATACCTACGGAAACGCAGGCAGTTCCCGTATTGGTATAATGGAAGTAGAAAGTCCACAGAGGAAAACTCTGTGGACTTTCTGTGAAAAGCACTGCGGGAAAAACCGCAATGCATTTCCACCAAGGTTTTTCTTGCAGCGCTTTTTGGCTGTGGCCCGCTACATGGGATCTTAGTCTTATATAGTAGTACAACTTGCCACGCAAAAGATAAGCCATGCACATAGCTATGTCTACAGTACAAAAAAAAGTTATGAATTTTGGATGGCGGAGTTGGAAAACCTGAAAATAGTCACCAAACATTAACTGCCAAACTACCCTGTATCCTTAAGGGTTTAAGCTACAAGTTTACATATGATCCTGGAGATGGGAATACCCCTTAAAATTACAGTGCATTACAACTTTCTCTGCTGAATTGCCATAATTACTTGATATATTTTCTATGCACTTTTACAGTGCTTGGACTCACACGTAATAGTCTTTCAATGTTTGCCCATTTATATGATATCTAATAGTGTTATAAAATGCTAAATTACATACCACATAGAGGCTGACATGAAGAAGTATGGACAGAAAGCAGAGAATAATATTTTTAAAACACAAATTATTGAGAGCCAAATGTTAGAACTAATATTAAAGAAACTATGCCTGTGAAGGTTAAATTGGGTAGGATGTCTATTATAAGATTAATGACAAGAAATATAGGTCAATTGCAGTACAGCTTGCTTTAAAAGAGCAGCTTTCTGAGATCCCAGAGCATGTTCAAAAGTCTTGGTATAATAATATGCAGGGCAGCAGATGGGATTTGGTTATGGCGCAAAGACTACAGATTAGTTGTTATGTATTTAATGCATATATAATTGGCAATGAAGGAGAGGATGTATAAATGAATCTTGATAATGGAAAATGTCAGGCATTTCCTGTCACATTGCAAAAGATTTAGTTTACAAAGACATATGATAAGAACAAAGATGAAGAGAAAAATATGTCTTAATGCAATATGTTACAGAAATGAGTCTAAGATGCGGATTTTCTGCACCAAGGAACTTTCATCCTAAGAGATGAGACACATGCAGTTTGAAAAAAATCAGGGAAAAGTAATATGTAAAAATAATTGCAGAATTTTCAGCACAACAGTGAGTTATAATAAATGTTTATTACCAACAGCGGCCATCTGATAAAAACAAAGCTTTCCAACTGTGTAATGGTGGATGCAAAGTTTATTGCCAAGTTGAAAATGCACAGCAGTTACCAGCTGCAAAGTTGGTTCTAAATGCTTAGCCCCATGTGTGAGACAGGAGCTGATTAGAACTCTGATAAAAGATGCAAATAAATTAAGTGCACCCATTAAAATTATTGCTTCATTACCTAAATTCTGAGCTTTGATGTTCACAGTTTAGTCCTCGTTTGATGAATGAAAGCACTGGATGGTTTATTTTTGTAAGTGCTTAGAATTTTCAGAATAAAATATAATATAGATATTGGAATATAATACATTGTTTAGTATTATATCATCTTAGCTAAGAAGCTATAAGCTAAGTTTGCTTATTTTTTTCAAAATTCTGAAGGGAAAGCTTTAGACCACTGTGTAAATGGGAAATAGATTACTTACAACCTTTATGCCAGAAAGCTGATATATAGGATTGCTAAATTTCTCCCATAGTTTCTGTTCACAGAATGATTTTATTATTGTAGCATAAGATAATTTGTGCATTTTTTGCACAAAACACAGAACAGAGTGCTATTTAAAAAAGCAGAAACAAGTGACTCCTTGGGTCTGCAAGGATGGCTTCAAATCCATTCAGCTTATCCAATGAAGGGAGCTCCTCTGATTTTTCTGTCTCAGAGCAAACTTTGCCCACAAAATCCAAAATGAAAAACAATTTTTTAAAAGTGTGTGGCCAGGTCCGCCGCACCCTCTGCCCCCCACTAGCTACCCCTCTGCTCTGCATTCTTGATGCAACCTGCAGCCATGCAATTTTGTACTTAAGTTGGAAATGCATTTTAGGATTTAATACAAGTAATTGAATATCTCTTATATATACAGTACAGACCAAAAGTTTGGACACACCTTCTCATTCCAAGAGTTTTCTGTATTTTCATGACTATAAAAATTGTAGATTCACACTGAAGGCATCAAAACTATGAATTAACACATGTGGAATTATATACTTAACAAAAAAGTGTGAAACAACTGAAAATATGTTTTGTATTCTAGGTTCTTCAAAGTAGCCACCTTTTGCTTTGATTACTGCTTTGCACACTCTTGGCATTCTCTTGATGAGCTTCAAGAGGTAGTCACCTGAAATGGTCTTCCAACAGTCTTGAAGGAGTTCCCAGAGATGCTTAGCACTTGTTGGCCCTTTTGCCTTCACTCTGCCGTCCAGCTCACCCCAAACCATCTCGATTGGGTTCAGGTCTGGTGACTGTGGAGGCCAGGTCATCTGGCATAGCACCCCATCACTCTCCTTCTTGGTCAAATAGCCCTTACACAGTCTAGAGGTGTGTTTGGGGTCATTGTCCTGTTGAAAAATAAATGATGGTCCAACTAAACGCAAACCGGATGGAATAGCATGCCGCTGCAAGATGCTGTGGTAACCATGCTGGTTCAGTATTCCTTCAATTTTGAATAAATCCCCAACAGTGTCACCAGCAAAGTACCCCCACACCATCACACCTCCTCCTCCATGCTTCACGGTGGGAACCAGGCATGTAGAGTCCATTCGTTCACCTTTTCTGCGTGGCACAAAGACACGGTTGTTGAAACCAAAGATCTCAAATTTGGACTCATCAGACCAAATCACAGATTTCCACAGGTCTAATGTCCATTCCTTGTGTTCTTTAGCCCAAACAAGTCTCTTCTGCTTGTTACCTGTCCTTAGCAGTGGTTTCCTAGCAGCTATTTTACCATGAAGGCCTGCTGCACACAGTCTCCTCTTAACAGTTGTTGTAGAGATGTGTCTGCTGCTAGAACTCTGTGTGGCATTGACCTGGTCTCTAATCTGAGCTGCTGTTAACCTGCGATTTCTGAGGCTGGTGACTCGGATGAACTTATCCTCCGCAGCAGAGGTGACTCTTGGTCTTCCTTTCCTGGGGCGGTCCTCATGTGAGCCAGTTTCTTTGTAGCGCTTGATGGTTTTGGCCACTGCACTTGGGGACACTTTCAAAGTTTTCCCAATTTTTCGGACTGACTGACCTTCATTTCTTAAAGTAATGATGGCCACTCCTTTTTCTTTAGTTAGCTGCTTTTTTCTTGCCATAATACAAATTCTAACACTCCATTCAGTAGGACTATCAGCTGTGTATCCACCTGACTTCTGAACAACATAACTGATGGTCCCAACACCATTTATAAGACAAGAAATCCCACTTATTAAACCTGACAGGGCACACCTGTGAAGTGAAAACCATTTCAGGTGACTACCTCTTGAAGCTCATCAAGAGAATGCCAAGAGTGTGCAAAGCAGTAATCAAAGCAAAAGGTGGCTACTTTGAAGAACCTAGAATATAAGACATATTTTCAGTTGTTTCACACTTTTTTGTTAAGTATATAATTCTACATGTGTTAATTCATAGTTTTGATGCCTTCAGTGTGAATCTACAATTTTTATAGTCATGAAAATACCGAAAACTCTTGGAATGAGAAGGTGTGTCCAAACTTTTGGTCTGTACTGTATATAAAAATGAGTTTCTGTCTGTCTGTCTATCTGTTCTTTATGCGCGACCAAACGACTGGACCGATCCTCACCAAATTTGGCACACATGTACATCAGGTGTCCGGGAATATTTTAGACTGGGTCTCACCTCTAAAGAATGTACCATTCCTGAGATACAGTGTTCCCAAAAAATGACCAGCATTAGCTAATACAAGCCTGCAAGTCTTTCACTCATATTCCAACTGCCATACACACGGTCACATGTCCCTTATCAGCCACTAGAGGCTCATAGGTGCTTAGTCTCCTCAGGCACACAGGTTTCCATAGCAACCAAGCTATTTATGACCTTTATGAGTCAATAGCAGTTCGCAGGTCCTTAAATATTCAGTCATATCACGTGTATCAGCCAATATAAGTTCACATTTAATTTACCAGGTTTCCATAACAACACAGCCATAAATAGACTGTACCTATACTGGACTCAGTGGCGTAACTAGGAATGTCTGGGCCCCAAAGCTAGCATTTGACATGGAACCCTCCCCGGCAACCTCCCCCCCCCCGCACAAACTGCATTCCTACACACACTATTATGCCCCATAGTGGCCCTGCACACACTATTCTGCCCCATAGTGGCCCTTGCACACAGTATTCTGCCCCATAGTGGCCCTTGCACACAGTATTATGCCCCATAGTGGCCCTTGCACACAGTATTCTGCCCCATAGTGGCCCCTGCACACAGTATTATGCCCCATAGTGGCCCCTTCATATAGTATTATGCGCACTTTCCGCTACCTCTTCAATGTTGTAGCAGATGTCACGTGATCCAGACATTCATCGCGACGCATAATGACGTTGGACTGGCCCACTGACGTCTGGGACATCACCAAGGAGGCCCAAAGCCTGCTGGAGCGCAGGAGAAGTAAGTAACAGTGCTTTTTATGTTCCCTCAACTCCTTGGGGCCTCTGATCATTATACTCTGGGGTCTGAAAAGACCCCAGAGTATAATGATAGCAGTGTTTGTGGGGTTCACGGCCCGCAGGCCTTACTTACCGATCCCCGCTCCTGCTCACAGCTGCCTCTGCAGAAGGTGAAGTGCAGGCGGCCGTGAGCAAGAGCGGGGATCGGTAAGTAAATAGGGCTCATTACCTGCTGGTGTTACACCAGCAGGTAATGGCCTATTAAAAAAAAAAAAAACATCAGGGGCCTGCCAAGACCCCTAATGTCCCCAACCCTGTGGTAGCCGCTACCACTGCTACCCCAGTATTTACGCCACTGACTGGACTGCCATATTGGATTTCAGCATTCTTATAAATTGAAACGTTTTTAAACTACTCATGCCCCCTGCAGCAAAATGCATGGCTGCTGCTCAAGCTAATAAAAACTCTCAGCAGACCCAAGCCCATCTCCAATCTGAAAAGGTATATCACAGACAACAGCGAGCTGCTGAAACAACCCAGCAGACCAGTGCCGTAACTAGGAATGGCTGGGCCCCAAGGCGAACATTTGACATGGGCCCCCCCCCCCGAACGTGTTACGGGTCCCCAAACAGTAAAATATGCTCGGCAGAGGCCCCAGATAGTATTATATGCTCAACAGTGGCCCCCACACAGCATTATATGCTCCACAGTGGCCCCCATACAGCATTATATGCTCTACATTTCTCCCCCCACACACAGTATAATATGCTACCCACAGTGGCCCCACACAGTATAATATGCTCCACACAGTGTTCCCCACCCAGTATTATATGCTTCCCACAGTGGTACCCACCCAGTATTATATGCCCCCCATAGTGAGCCCCACCCAGTATTATATCCTCCCTACAGTGGCCCCCACACAGTATTATATGCCCCCCACAGTGGTCCCCACCTAGTATTATATGCCCCCCACAGTGGCCCCCACCCAGTATTATATGCTCTACAGTGGCCCCACCTAGTATTATATGCTCCCTACAGTGGCCCCCACCCAGTATTATATGCTCTACAGGGGCCCCCACACAGTATTATATGCTCTACAGGGGCCCCCACCCAGTAGTATATGCTCTACAGTGGACCCCACCCAGTATGATATGCTCTACAGTGGCCCACACACAGTATTATAGCTCCCAACAGCCCCCATCTGCTTCGGTGCTATTATTAAAACTCTGGGGTCTCCTCAGACTCCAGAGTATAATAATCGGACGCCCAGGGAAGGTGATTAAAAATAACAAACATTCATACTCACCTTGCCTTACCTTTCCTTGGCATCCTCGCTGCATCCTGCCATCTTCAGCATCTTCAGGCCCTCTTCCGACGTCGCTGCCGAGGCCTGTGATTGGGCCGCGTAATGACCGTCAGTGCGCCCCCATGTGACCGCTGGGGCCTAATCACAGGCCTTAGTCATGACGGAAGAGCGCCGGAGAGAACGCTGCGCCCAGGAGAGGTGAAAATATCTATTTATTATTTTCAGTCACCTCCCCTGGGTGCCCTGCCATCTATTGGAAAGGGGCCTGCAATATGCCAGGGCTCCTTTCCAATAACAGTATGTATAGCGGTCGGGGAACCAGGCTTTCCCCGACCGCTATCATAATGGTCCGGGCCCGGCCATCTCCAGCTGGCCGCGGGCTCCATAACCTGCCGAGTCCGTTTGCGGTCGCACCACCTGCGACTGCGATCATTACTGGTTTGTGGGGTTCACGGTAGAATCTGCCACAGAGCTCCGGGGCCCCTAATGTCCCGGGCCCTGTGGCAGCCACTACTGCTACTACCCCGATAGTTACGCCCCTGCAGCAGACCCAAGCCCATCTCCAATCTGACAAGGCATTGTCAGCCACATGCACACAGCTGCACTCCATGTTTCCATAACAACCCAGCCATTTTTCTTCACTGCTGTAGGTAAGCTTTAAAGGGGCAGGGCGCTGTGGATGTCACTGTTACACAAGATCACATACACACAGCTTTACTACAGGTTTTCCATAACAACCGATCGCAGGTCTTTCACTGATATCTAAACTGAGAAACACATGATCACATGACGCTTATGGACCAATGGAAAATCGCAGGTTCTTCAGTCTTGACATACACACAGCTTTACACCAGGTTTCCATAGCAACCAAGCTATTTATGACCTGTATGAGTCAATAGCAGTTTGCAGGTCCTTAAATATTCAGTCATATGACGTGCATCAGCCAATATAAGTTCACATTTCATTTACCAGGTTTCCATAGCAACACAGCCATAAATAGACTATACCTATACTGGACTGCCATACTGGATATCAAGTGCAAAACTGGCCAATTCTTATGGGGTCACTACACAAACAAAAAATGAAATGTACCCATGCGAAGCCGGGTCCTTCCGCTAGTGATTTAAAAAATTTATGTAAATGTTCAGTCTGCTAACTTTGCATAGTTTTGTGTGTCTTATGCTTCTGCAATTGTGACCAGTAGTCTGCACTGTTTTGTACGTGACTCTCAGAGTGGAGTGATTTTTTAAAAAGGCACAAATAATAAATCTTGTTCGCCCGAGCGGCCACGCCTAATTTTCTTGCCAAAATCACAAAGTGGCGGACAGGGAATTCTCACGCAGAAAAAAGTTGCAAACACTTCATAAATCCGACGTAATGGTGAAAAAGGCGCAGCACACGCCAAATTCAGGTGCAAACACATTGATAAATGTGCCCCATTGACTTACATTGTTCTAAAAATGGAAATGGGAAATGTGACGGGATTTAAATAATGTCTTTTACACATACGTTTTTCACACTTGTTGTGCGCATGCATGTCGTGTGCATGCTAATTCTTTTCAATTTAATCAAAACTTTGCCTCTGTGAATACACATTGGTCACCGGGCAAAAAATCCAGTCTCTAACATAGAGACAAGAAGATTTAACCCCTGATGATCCATCTGTATTCATCTAGAAACGCATAAGGTTGTTCTAGATAAGTGGATATTCAGTACCATTTTTCTCGGCTAGTGACTGACCCTCTATTCAGCCTCCTAGGGATGTTGGTGTGGCATTAGGCCAGTATCCTGGAGGGCTAATCTGTTTGATTTGGGCAGTTCATCTTATTTGCTCCAAGAATGGATTGTGCTGACCCTATGTATTATATATATCTGGTAGGGAGTCATTCAGGGACATTCAGGATATTAGGGTATATTTCTTATTTTTATTTGTCTACCCTTTTGTGGATTATATGCATCATATCCATTGGTCCCCACACCCTACATATATATATATATATACATATACAGTTGTGCTAAAAAGTTTACATACCCTGGCAGATTTTTTGTTTTTTTGGCCTTTTTTCAGAGAATCTGAATGATAACACAAAAACTTTTTCTCCGCTCATGGTTAGTGGTTGGTTGAAGCCATTTATTGTCAAACTTCTGTGTTTTCTCTTTTTAAATCATAATGACAACCAAAAGCATCAAAATGACCCTGTTCAAAAGTTCACATACCTCAGTTCTTAATACTGTGTATTGCACCGTCTAACATCAATGACAGCTTGAAGTCTTTTGTGGTAGTTGTGGATGAGGCTCTTTATTTTTTTAGATGGTAAAACTGCCCATTCTTTTTTGCAAAACGTCTCCAGTTCCTGTAAATTCCTGGGCTGTCTTGCATTTACTGCACGATTGAGATCTCCCCAGAGTGGCTGAATGATATTGAGGTCAGGAGACTGAGATGGCCACTCCAGAACCTTCACTTTCTTCTGCTGTAGCCATTAACAGGTCGACTTGGCCTTGTGTTTTGGATCGTTGTCATGTTGGAACGTCCAAGTACGTCCCATGCGCAGCTTCCTGGCTGATGAGTGCAAATTTATCTCCAGTACTTGCTGATAATGTACTGCATTCATCTTTCCTTCGGTTTTGACCAAGTTTCCTGTGTCTTTGAAGCTCACACATCCCCACATCATCAGTGATCCACCTCCGTGCTTTACAGTAGGAATGGTGTTCCTTTCATCATAGGCCTTGTTGACACATCTCCAAATGTAATGTTTATGGTTGTGGCCAAAAAGTTCTATTTTTGTCTCATCACTGCAAATTACCTAGTTCCAGAGGTTTTCAGGCTTGTCTCTGTGCTGTTTGGCGTATTGAAGGCGAGATTCTTTGTGGCATTTGCGCAGTAATGGCTTTCTTCTGGCAACTCGACCATGCAGCCCATTTTTCTTCAAGTGCCTCCTTATTGTGCATCTTGAAACAGCCACACCAATAGTTTTCAGAGAGTCCTGTATTTCAGCTGATGTTATGTGTGGGTTTTTCTTTGCATCCCGAACAATTTTCCGGGCAGATGTGGCCGAAATTTTGGCTGGTCTACCTGACCGTGGTTTGGTTTCTGGGCATGTTATCAGGCCAAAATCTCCAGGCTATGTGAACTTTTGAACAGGGTCATTTTGATGTTTTTGGTTGTCCTTAAGATTTAAAAAGAAAAAACACAGAAGTTTGACAATAAATGGCTTCAGCCAACCACTAACCATGAGCGGAGAAAAAGTTTTTGTGTTATCATTTATATTCTCTGAAAAAAAGGCCAAAAAAACAAAATATCTGCCAGGGTATGTAAACTTTTTAGAACAACTGTACATATATATATATACAGTATATATATATATATATGAATTTTGATGGAAAGCCGTTGCGGATATATGGTGTAATCTGTGGTGAACACAGAGACAACACTTTATCTTTTTTATTTTTGTTTATTAAAGGTTAAGTTTTATATATTTATTTCTAACATATTTTCTTGGTGAACTGACTTCTATGTTAGAGACTGGATATTTTGCCCGGTGACCAGTTTGTGAACTTTTGTACCTTACTCGGGGTCTATTCTACCTAGAGAGGTTTTTTGGCCTTTTATTTACTATCCTGGTATGGCAGGGTTTATTTTCTCAGACCCTAATACAGACAATTGGTTCAGTGAAGCCAAAAGTATGTTCTCAGAGGGAATCTTCCAGCCTCATCTGCGAGCGCTATCTCTGTTAAAAATACTTTCAAAAACCTCACCAGGGTTTACAACCATTTGAGATCTTGATGGGAAATACAGTCTCTTGAAAACTATTTAAAACACAGCATAGTGCCAGAGGGTCTTAGGATACCATTAACAACAGCACCTTGTTTAAAGAGTAAAACAGTAAGGGAGAAATGGGAGACGGAAATTACCAAATGCTCTTTACGTCTCATGAACCTGTTGCTTGAGGAGGAGAAATCCTGCTTTGAAAACTTGTGTGTCGAGTTTAAAGGTGCAAGAGATAAGGCAAAAACCCTTTCTGGCACCTCAGGATTCGAAGGAAAAGATAAACATCTACGGCAGTTGCTGGATTTTCATACACAAATTAAAGAACATGAACATCACCAATTCTTGAGAGACTTATCTAAATTTAGGAAAAAAAAGAGCTTTTCAATTTACCTCCCATTTTCCCACACAAGGTACGGCCCGTAGCTCAGAACCTTCATCATCTGAAGGGGATACCACAGATTCGGAGTGATTTAGCACTAATCAGGAGGATAATTTTGGAACTAGACTTTCTATTATAAGGGGGGTACAATTATACTATTATTTATAATGGGGGCTATTATAAGGGGGAACTATTATTTATAAAGGTTCTGTTATAAGGGAGGAACTATAATATATAAGGGAACTAATATAAGGGGGGAACAATTATATACAAAAGCTCCCCCTTATATATAATATGTAATCTCTTATAATATCCCCCTTATATATAAAAGTTTCCCCTTATATATAGTAGCCCCCTTATATATAACAGTTCCACCTTATAAGTAATACTTCACCCTTACAATAGCCCCCCTTATATTTACTAGTTCCCCGACTATAAATAATAGTTTGCCTCGTCACATCCCTTTACCTTACCAGAAAACTATAAATCTTGTACTCACCTTACCGCGCTCCCACAATGAGCGGAGCAGCTGAAAGTTCCCCCTGTAGTAGTGGTACAGGTGGCACGATGCAGTGACGTCATCACCCCACCTGCGTCACGACATCCCGTGCATTTCCATAGGTCCTCTATGGCAGAGCAGGGACTTTTGAGCTTAAACAGTTTTGGTGTGCACAGCACAGCATTCTGATACTGTGGAGCTAAAAGCCTGATGCTCCAGATCCTGGGGACGGGGACCCTGAGCAATTGGCCAGTTTCCCCCCACCCTAACGCCGGCCTTGCATGCGTGTATTAGAATCCCTTTGGGAGGAATCCTCCCGTGAACCTGTACTTGGCCCGCTTACTGAGTGTAAACCTATTAGCAGACGACAACCACCTTTTGCCGTTTTTACATTCATTGATTTTTTTGTAAAGTTGTTTTTGAATGAACTTCAGAAATTGGGGGATGGTCGGTGTGGTCACCCTATGAATCTCAATCATATGGAAGTACAGGCCCTGTTGGCACTTGAAAAGGAAAATAGTATAGTGATCAAGCACTCCGATAAGGGGGCAATATTGTGGTTTTAGACAGACATCAGTATGTGGATATCTGTAACACCATTTTGCTAGACAGGAACTGTTATGACATAATTTCAGGAAGAGAGACTGGGACGTCCCAACAAGATCTTAGGGAACTTTTGGTGGCAACAAAAAATGACGGGTTGATTGATAAGAAAGAGCTATCATTTTTGTTACCTGAGCATCTGGTGACAGCCACGTTTTATACGTTGCCCAAAGTTCACAAGGGGGTGTGAACTTTGATACTATCTGGATGTGGCAAAAAGAAGATACTATCATTAACTGCCACCAGAGAGGAGAAAGAGATCCAGTACGTGGTTAAAAACCCTCAAGCATCACAACATAAGAAACGTATCCAAAAAACAGTTCACATCTATCTTGAGTACATATAACCTACAAACAAAAAAAAGAAAACATTGAGGGGCGTGGTTTTGCTGCCAACCGCTATGGCACACAGCCTCTGTTTATCAGAGATATACTGTACTAGTATTCTCTGGAATCATTCCTGAGATCTCATATCTCTTATCGGAGATGGCTAAGTGAACAAAACCGGGGAATAAACGTCACATGCTGGACTTTATTTTTCTTCCAGAGAGGAGCAAATCCAAGATGGCGATATGCTTCATGTGTTGGATCCAGCAGCAAAGATAACAGGCATACATACAGGGGACTTACCAGAACAGTCCTGGCGGCCTAAAGAACTCGAATTCCGCTACTTCTATTACACAGCTTGATACTCACAGATGCACATACCAAAACCTATCAGACCTGCCAGTGTAAGATAATGCATGCCAAGTTCCAGGATTAGGCCTTGTAGCATTTCATCCCCCACACCTCCATCACCATCACAACAGAACCTTGCTAAACAAAGTGCAATGCGACAAGAAGACACAGACTCACCAATAGAGGACTCTCATGTTTCAGACCCTGAGAGGAACAGTGATATATTTGAGGAGCTGCCTGCATATGAAAATCTAATTACTGAAGCATCCATGAAAGCTATGCATATGGCTCTGCGCCACTCTTTTTAATCTGATATCACACACCTTTTACAACTGACCAATTTAGATTTGCATCTTGCTGAAGACAACGGCGGCTGCTTACGCAGCGAAGAGGAGGATGTGGACAACTAATCTACATGAAGGTGGAGTAAAGGAATGGGCCAGAAGGCGGCATTCACGGTATGACGCTGCTGTGCTCGGAGCACAGGGGGAACGCCCCGTGCTCACTGAGCTTCATTTACATATCTGTAAAAAACAATATATTTCAAAAATGGCTATGAGCAGAAGAACAACAGAGGTAGGACTAGAATAGCCTTTCTAAAGGCTATTCTAACGTGTGTTTACTTAAAAAACTAAATAAATTTCAAATGATAGACTCCCTTTAATGCAACACTAAAGGGTTTAAAATGTTCACTAAGAGCTTGATAATTCCCTTGAGGGGTGTAGTTTCCAAACTGTTCATTTTCAAATTCTCTGCTCTGCAAAAGTGGCATGACATCCAAAAAAGAAACTGAGCTCCAAAAATCAAATAACACTCCTTCTCTTCTGTGCCTGACTGTGTGCTAAAGCAGAAGTTTATACCCACATATGGCAGTGTTAAGTACATTATCCTGGGTACAAAAATGTCATACTTGTGGACATAAACTGCTGTTTGGGCACATAGCAGGGTGCAGATGTGAAGGAGCACTAAGTGACTTTTTGAGCACATATTTAGATTGTTTGTTTTGGAAGCCATGCCACATTTGCAGAGACCATGAAATGGACCCTAAAAAATGGGTTCACTTTTGGAATACCAATTTACTGGCACCTCCGGCGCTTTTCAAAAACAACATGGCATCCAGAAACCAGTCCCTCTAAATCTATACTCCAAAAGCTAAAAGCACAGTGCTCCTTCCCTTCTCAGCTCTGCTGTGTGCCCAAACATCAGTTTGCACCCACAGATACAACTTTTTTGTACCCCGGATAACACATTTAAAAGTTTTAGGAGTGTCTGTTGGCACAATGTGGGCACAACATATTGAGCACTGAAATAGCATATTTCTTTGAAAATTTCAATTTTCACTTTATATATTAATTTTTGGGGAGCACTTTTGGGCTCAAAATGATAATACCCCTTGATAAATTCTGTGAGGGGTGCAGTTTTCAAAATGGAGTCTTTTTTGGGGGGTTCCATTGTACTGGTACTTTAGGGGCTCTACAAATGTGACATGGCACCCGAAAACTATTTCAGCAAAATCTGTCATCCAAAAGCCAAATGCCGCTCCTTCCATTCTGAGCCCCACCTTGTTTATGACAACATATGGGGTATTTCTGTATTCAGGAGAAATTTTGTAACAAACTATGGGATGCCTTTTCTCCTTTAACCTCGTGTGAAAATGAAAAATTTGTGGCTAAATTGACAATTTATTGGAGAAAAAGGAAGTTTACATTTTCATGTCCCAATGTTAATAAAATCTGTGAAACAGCTGTGGGTCAAAATGCTGAGTATACACCTTGATCAATGATGTGAGAAGTGTAGTTTCCAAAATGGTGTGACTTTTGGAGGATTTCCCTTGTACTGGTACTGTAGGGGCTCTGCAAAGGAGACATGAAACCTGAAAACTGTTCCAGCAAAATCGACTTTTCAAACACCCAGTGGCACTGCTTCCATTCGGTGCACTGCTATGTGCCCATATATCATTTTACATCCACATGGGGTATATTTCTGTGCTCATGGGAAATTGCATTAACCCCTTCTGAATGTATAAATTTTAGGGCTGAATAAGAGTACTATTGAAAAAAAAATTTTTTGTCTAAATTTCAATATCGCTTTAATTCTGAGATGATGCCAGGCAGCATGGTGGCTCAGTGGTTAGCATTGCAACCTTGCAGTGCTGGAGTCATAGGTTTGAATCCGACCAAACACAACATCTCTAAGGAGTTTGCAAGTTCTCCCTGCGTTCGTGTGGTTTCCTCCTATACTCCGAAGGCATACAGATAGGGAATGTCGAATGTAAACCCTATATGTGCCAGTGATTGATGACGACTAAATAAATAATGGTTTAACAAACCTCCCAAAAATGGTTTTGAATTATTTGAGGGGTGCAGTTTTGAAAATGGTGTGATTCATTGGATATTTCTAATATATAGGCTTTTAAAATTCCCTTCAGAACTGAAGTGGTCTCTAACAAATTGGTTTGGGAAATTTTCCTGTATATCTGAAAAATCATTGTTACATTGTTAGGATGATTAAAAGATTATGCCAATATAAAGCAGAGATATGGTAGATAATATTTATCAAAGTATTTGGGTAATATGAATATCTGTTATGCAGGTTGCAGCGGAGAGACTAAGATGTGATCATTTATAAGTATTTTCAACATCTTTTCAAATTCCCTCATGGTTATGAATATTGACTGTAAATGTCAAGGGATTAAATTCCCTGCATAAATAGGTGTTAATGTGGAAAAATATAAAGTTGCTCTCCTGTGACGTTTTTTGTGAGCAGGAAACACATATCCTGGAAAATGACACATTTAGGATAACATACCCATCCTTTCCAGAGATATTTCATTGTGCACCACTCTATTAAATCCAGAGGGGTGTTGGTCACTTTCAGAAATATAGTGACTTCATTACTCAGCAATTCAGTGTATACTATAGTATCGAATTATGCACCAAATAGATATCAGTTGTGTTTCTTCCGGAAAACTCTCCAGATGATTTGTAAACATAAGCAAGGTTAATTAATTTTATGCAGAGATTTTATTGTTCTCCCAGATCCTACTATGGATGGCTCGACTGAGACCACTAAGCATACTCCCTCATTAAACCCTATACTATGGCAAAAAGACTCATTCTTCTCAGCTCCACATAGAATTATTCTCGTATAGACATATTCTTAGAAGAAAGGTTCGTATTACCTCTTATCAGGTTATCACCATTGAAACTATTATTTGGTCTGACCATGCTGTCTATCATAGAAACACACAGCCACTCTACATTGTATTGTGATGCAGTAAGTTGTACCTAATTAACCATTCAGTCTACGAACAAAAGTTATAATCAGAACTTCAGGAGTTCTTTGAATGTAATGCTCCCTCTTCACCTAATCCTTTTGTTTTATGGAACACACACAAAGTGTTCATAAGAGGCAAATTTACTGAATTAGGCCATGTAGAAAAGAAAGCCAGGAATTCCCAAATTGATTCTTTATTGAAAGATATTCAAATCCTTGAGGAACTTGATAAAAAGACCCTGAGTTCAGTTCAGGGAGCACAACAAACTACGCTACTGACTTTTACATGTTTATGAAAATTCCTTAAAGAAAACAAAATCTTTATATTATGTCCAAAATAATAAAGCAGGGAAACTTAGAGCATCCTTCCTTAAGATGTGCCACTGTGCAACAAAAATACTGTACCTTATTAACTCACAGACAGGAGAGAAATTATATAGGACTCATGACATAACCAATAGGTTCAACGATTTTTGCTCATCTTTTTAGAATTTGAAATTGGACCCCTTCTTGCCAAATACCTTGGCGGAGGATATCTGATCCGTTCTAGCCATTTTCCCAGCCTTTCGGTGGAACACTTTCACCTTCTGAACACTCTGATAGGGGAACAAGAAATTAGAGAGATTATCAACACTCTGCCTTTTGGAAAGTCTCCTGGACCGGACGGACTAGTTAATGAGTATTATAAAACTTTCCAGAAGACTATTCTACCACATCTACCACATTTGTTTCAATTAGCTATGTCACCAGGGTCCTTCCTAGAAGAAAATCATAAGGCTTCTAACCCTTCCCAAGCCTGGATAGCTTTCTGACTTATCTCTCTGTTTAATGCAGACATAAAAATTTATGCCAAGATTCTTGCCTCAAGAATAGCACGTTGCAGGGGCGTGGCTTGGAGCCGACTGAGATGGCCGCTGTTCTTTGAAGCTCCGAGGCCTCACAGTAGTCCAGCGGCTTGTAGCGACTAACCGGCACCAGTGACACCCGGAATTCAGGGCGTGGAAGGGTCCTCTGCTCCCCAGGACTGCGGCACTATGGCGAAACGGGGGAAAAAAGGCCCCCCGAAGCGGCTGACCGACTTTTTTGCCGCAGCAGACTCGGCCCAAGATGGCGCCGGCGGTTCCTCTCTGCACCCGCTGCCACGGGCGGCGGGCCGCTCCGGCGCGGATCGCAACGGCACTCCAGGTGAGCAGCAATTACACCTGGAGGCCTCTGGTGACAGTCCTGGCTCTCAGGTCAGCCAGGTAAGAGCTTTAGAGGGCCAGCAGCAGGCTTCAAAGAGGGGATTACAACCCCCATCTTCACCCACTTCAGCCCTTGTCAGCCATCCTGAGGTTCCTCCTGCAGAAGCATCCTCCCAGGCAGATAACACTACTCCCACACAAAGCCCTGTAAAACAAAGGATGAGATGGGATACCACGTTTAGTTTTGACTCTCGCCCGGCTACAGAAGATCCCCAATTAGGTGATTCAGATGCGCTCCAGGCTATCCCTGCAGGTACCCAATCGGCCTCCGAGTCCTTCTTGAAGGATATAATGCTGGCATTGCATCGGTCTATTCAGAAGGATATTACTAAGGCGATTACGTCCGTATTCTCCACGGTTGATTCTCTTGGCAACAGAATAGACCATGTTGAGAACAAAATGAGTGAATTTGCTGAGGCACACAACACTATAGTGGATGCCCAAAATGATCTTGAGGAAGAATTAGCAGCAGTCAAACTTAAACTTGCTGACATGGAAGATAGGAATAGGCGGAACAATGTCAAGTTTCGTGGCATACCAGAATCAGTCGCTGCTAGGGACTTGACTCCTTATTTACAACGTTTAATGAAAACTATCCTGCCACAATGCTCTGACGCGGATCTTATAATAGACAGGGCCCACCGTCTGCCGAAGCCGAAGGGGATGCCGGATCATATCCCTAGAGACACCCTCACCCGCATACATTTCTACCATGTCAAAGATCGTCTCATGCTTGAGTCGAGGAAAAGGCCATCTTTGCCTGAACCGTTTAAAGAAATTCAACTTTACGCTGACCTTTCTCAGGCTACCATTGCTGCCAGAAGAGAGCTTGCTCCTGTTACAGCGGTCCTCTGGCAACACAACATTCCCTACAAGTGGGGATTCCCAACTAAAGTCTTCGTGAACAGGAATGGAATGACTTCTACGTTTAACTCCTTTGACACCGGGAGTAACCTGCTCCACCAATGGAACCTGCCGCCACCTGCGCCTAATGTCCCGAAACCTTCAAGGCCCGAGTCCCATAAGTTGGACCCTCCATGGAAGTCTACCACCTCCGCCGAGTGAACAGCTCATTATGGACGTACTGTGAGTCACCTGTGGTATGTTTTGTACCTCCCTTTTTATGGCAAACTTCCCCCCAAGTTTGTGCAGTACTGCACTGCTCGGTTGTGTAACATTATTTTCTCTTCCCTTACTGTTAACTAGTTATGTGTTGACTAATGACAATACCGAATTGTTCTTCTCTAGGCCTGAGAGATGTCATTTTAGCGTTATCCTCCTGTCCGACCCTCTATACTACCAGTCTGTATTACTAATTCTTGATAATATTAATGGGTGTTAAATTACTGTCACTTAATGTGAGGGGACTAAATAGTCCCTTTAAGCATTCACTGTTGTGGAAAGAGGCTCTCAGATCTGCAGCAGATGTAATTTGCATACAGGAGACGCATTTCTGTGACTCTCATCCACCAAAGCTCTCTCACAAATTGTTCCCTCATATCTTTTGTTCCAATGCCACCAAGAAGGCTGCGGGTGTCCTCATAACGGTAAAACATACAGTGTCATTTCAGTTAATACATGTCAGTTCAGATCCCAAGGGCCGCTATGTAGCGCTCACCTGTCTGCTTGACAACTGCCCCATCACTATTGTAAACGTATATTGTCCTAATGCGTCTCAGATTTCCTTTTTAAATTCAGTAATGAAGAAGTGTAGGAAGCAGGCTCAGGGCCAGGTTCTATTGTGCGGGGATTTCAATATTGTGCATAACGCTGCTGCTGACTCCACCTATCGCGGCAAGCATCCACCTCAACAATTAGGCCCTTGGCTCTGGCAGGCAGAACTTCACGATGTTTGGCGGTGTTTCCATTCCTCTGAGAAGGATTATACGTACTACTCTGCTCGTCACCAATCCTACTCCAGACTAGACATGTTCCTAGCCCAGAGTGATATGCTACTTAGAGTACAAAGTTGTGAAATAGGAAATATAACGTGGTCTGACCATGCGCCTATCATACTTAGCATCCACTTAGCGGGCACAGTGGCTCCCCCCGTGTCATGGCGAAACAATACATATGTCATGTCTCTGAAATCGGTAACCGAGAAATTGCATACTGACATTGCCGAATTCTTTGACATTAATTCCCCCTCGGTAGAGGATAAGTTTTGCCTCTGGAATTCGCAGAAAGCATTTGTCAGGGATCTAATGATTCAGCATGCCGCGCGCTTTAAGCGCACTCGACTGAAAACGATGAGGGAGCTACTTGCTTCTATTGCAACTCTAGAGCAGAAGCACAAAGTTGACCCTAACCCTGCCCTGTCGAATGCTTTGCGGAAGGCCAGGGATGACTTGAGCTCCCATTTACTGGTGGATTTTGAAAAACACACTAAACGTGTGAAAGCCTCCTATTACCGGTCGTACAATAAAGCCAGCAAGCTAATGGCACAGAGAGTTAAGGCAGCAAGGATTAAATCTAAAATTCCATTTCTTGTGTCTAAAGCGACCACAGATAAAATCTTCCACCCCCAACAAATTGCTGATGAATTTAGTAAATATTATCAGGACCTGTATAACTTGAAAGATGACTCGGACACCACGCAGCCTTCCATGATAGATGTTAACCGATTCCTGTGCTCTTTGCACCTTCTCTCTGTTGCACCTGCACAGCTGCAGTCTTTAAATGCTTCTATTTCCACTCAGGAAGTGGCTAGGGCGATTGATGGTTTAAAGCTTAATAAATCTCCCGGCCCAGATGGGTTCTCTGGGGAATACTACAAGCTGTTCAAGCCACTTATCCTTGCTCACCTTACTGAGGTGTTTAATTTAGTAATGGTGACAGGTACCTTTCCCCGTGAGATGCTATCCGCAACGATTGTGACATTACCCAAACCAGGCAAGGACCCCTCCCGACCCGCTAACTACCCGCCCATATCACTATTGAATGCGGACGTTAAGTTGTTTGCGAAGGTACTTGCGAACAGGCTTCTCGATGTTATGCCCACACTGATAAGAGGAGACCAGGTTGGATTCACTAAGGGAAGACAGGTCCCAGATGGCACGAGGCGTGTGATCGCGCTGATTGCCGCGGCCCAGGCTCGGCGGACGCCTTCTCTGCTCCTGTCTCTGGATGCGGAGAAGGCGTTTGATAGGGTACATTGGGGGTATATTTTCGAGGTTCTCCATAAATTTGGTTTTTCTGGTCCCATTGCTACTGCAATCTCTGCACTCTACTCTAGCCCATCCGCTCGGGTGCTGGTGAATGGGGTCCTGTCCCGCCCCTTCGACATTACCAATGGCACGAGACAGGGGTGCCCATTGTCCCCTTTGATATTTTCATTGGTGATGGAGCCTTTGGCCGAAAGGATCAGGACACATCCGGATCTGTCTGGTATCAGGTTGGACCGGACAGACCACAGAATTAACTTATTCGCGGATGATGTGATTCTGTCCCTCACCTACTCTACTAACATGCTCTGTACTGTATCTCAAATTCTGAAAGATTTCGGAGAGTTATCATATTATAAAGTTAATGAATCCAAGTCCCAGATTTTAGGAATTAGTATGTCTCCAAACAATATATGCCACATCAAAAACACATCGCCCTATCAATGGTGCTCGCACGCTATACCTTATCTAGGGATACAGCTCACTCCAAACCCAAAGGATTTAGTTAAGGCCAACTTTCTAGGCCTGCTGGCTATCCTCCAGAAGGAGCTTGATGGGTTAACTAAATTTGAGCATAGTTGGATGGGAAGAATAGTGCTATATAAAATGCTGATCCTTCCCAGGATACTTTATTACTTCAGAACACTAGTGATACGATACCAAAGTCCACCTTCCTGAGTTTCCAAAAACAAATGATGTCCTTTATATGGAATGGTGACAAACCCAGAATAGCATTCCATACAATGTTTAAATCAAGAGACAATGGGGGTATGGGTGTACCAAACTTGAATCACTATTATTTAGCCATAGTTTTAGGTCAACTCCAATTCTGGTTTACAACGAACCATGACAAAATGTGGCCAGCTATGGAGGCCCAAATGGTTCAGACTTCTGACTGGGAGGGTTACCTTTTAGCGTCAGGCCCCAGGAGTGGATCTTCCATATCTGCTCCACCGGCTGTACAGGCTACGATTGGGGCATGGCATGCATTGTGTACTCTGCAGGATGGGGATGCCCCTACGGTAACACTGAATCTTCCCATTACAACGCTCCCCCACAAGATACCACATTTATCCCTAGACGTGTGGCGCAGGTGTGGGGTAAAGTATGTCTCTGACCTGTATAGGGGTGGCACTAGGGCGCCCTTCCCCGTGTTGAAAGAGACATTTGATCTGCCCGCAAGGGAAGCATACACATACACCAGATTGACTTCCTACTTGTCTGACACGACATCGACTCAGGTACGCCTGCCACAGTCGGCCGCCGACCTCTTACACCCACAGGCTTCCACAGCGGCTTATAAAACTAAAACCCTGTATCGAATTTTGAATATGGATTGCACTTTCCGCAAGACTAAACACATGATCCTTTGGGAGGAGGACATAGGTAGTAGATTTGAGGTTGGTTACTGGCGAGAGGCGATCAGATGGGCTAAGCGATCCACAGTATGTGCCTCACATTGGGAGCAATATAGCAAATTACTACTACGCTGGTATTACCCTCCTTTACGCATAGCTAAGTTCTACCCATCGTGTTCACCTCTTTGTTGGAGGGGATGCGGGGAGAACGGCTCTTTATTCCATGTGTTCTGGCACTGCCCACTCATTCAGCCCTTTTGGGTTTCTGTGTTTTCCTTGGTTAATGGCCTGTGTGGTGGAGTGGTGGGGTATACACCTGAACTGGCACTCCTCCTGCTGGGTATTCACATGATACCTGGTAGACATAGAACAGTCGTTTGTCAGGTGCTAGGGGCTGCCCGCCTACTTATTGTGAGAAGATGGAAGTCTACTGCATGCCCGGCCTTGACAGAGTTAATCTCAGCGGTGTCCTTGAACTATCAATACGAGCGCATTTGTGCATGTAATGGAGGGGGCCTGGATAGATTCAGGACGCACTGGGAGTCATGGGCAGAGGCATTCCCCCCACCGTACACTCATTGACGGACTATACAGCGAGGCCTTCCCTGTCACTAGGGTATTACATCCTACTTTATTTATAGCCTCTGGGGGCTGCTATGATTTGTTATTCCTGTAACACCTATATACCATTTATTTAAGAAATTGGAAAATTGATATCTGGTAGCTGATGGGTCTCCCCCTTTTGTAAGGGGCGAACAGACTACTCTGTGAGTGGGGGGATACGATCCGACTGTATTCATTTTCTAGGCCTAGACTATGGTTTGTGTTTTCTGTTCTTTTGTTGTTTTGCCCTTCGCTTTATTCCTTATCCTCCTCTAGCCTGTTCCCCATCTTCTTCTTCTTATGGCAAAAACTGATTGTCGTTCCCTATAGCCTCAACATGTTAGGTTTAACGTACGTTTGATAAGACTTACTTGTTCTTACTATGCATTGTCACTGTATGTATTTTATTCATGGATGTACCTCATCTGAGTATATTGTATTATACTGCGACTATGATGTATATGAGGTCATAACTGTGCCCTTGTTTCCTCAATGTGTTTCTAACTTGTATTGTATTTCTGTTAAAAATTTAAATAAAAAACTATTGAAATAAAAAAAAAAAAAAATAATAGCACGTTGCCTGCAAAACTTAATAGCAAATTATCAGAATTATCAGGTTGGGTTCATTACAGGCAGACAGGCACCTGGCAAAACGAGACAGGTACTTAATATCCTTCCTTATATTTGGATGCCGAGAAGGCGTTTGACCAGATTAATTGGCCTTATGCCTTGTCAGCTCTACAGAGGATGGAATTTAAGGGCCCCATATTGCAAGCGATTACAGATTTGTACTCTGATCATCGACTAGGGTTTTTGTTAATGGAGAATTAACTGATGCATTTCAAATTACAAATGGAACCAGGCAGGGGTGCCCATTGTCATCACTAATATTTATAATGCGCATGCAACCCCCTGCACATTCTTTGAGGACTCATACTAGTATTGAGGGTGTACAAATAGGTGAAAGGTCACACATCATTTCGCTTTATGCTGATGACGTGATTCTTTATTTGACTATTCCGAAAACCTCTCTGGAGATGGCCATGCCACTTATTATAAGCTTCATATCACAAGTTTACTATGCAAAAAACTAAGTTTATTTATTTATTTTTAAAATATGTTCAGTGAAACTCTTTACCAACTTCACCAGACCTATCAGTTCGATTGGAAGACTGAAAAAATTACCTATTTAGGGATCCAATTCATACCACAAAGGGATACTTTTATTGAGCAAACTATGTGCCTTTAGCTTCAATTATCAGGACTGAAGCCATTCAATTTTAGAAGACAGAAATGTCATGGCTAGACAGGATTTCAGCATTTAAAATATTACTATTGCTTAGATTATTGTATTTGTTCCGGACTCTATCCCGGACCTATAGCCCTTTCAAATTCTCATTTATCTACTGTTAATGCCATTATAACCCAGTTTTTTTGGGTAGGGAAGAAACCCAGACTGGCAAGACACCTACTCTGTAAACCTAAGTTTAGTGGGGGATTCAGAGTCCCTGATGCTAAGGGCTATTATATAGCGACCGTAGTGTCACATGCCAGACAATGGTGGAAAGGAGACTTACCCAAACCTTGCATGCAGGTAGAACAGATAGAACTTGGGGTCAATCCATCATTTCACTCTGCTGCTTTCTTCACTATGGAATCTGCCCTCTAAGCTCCAGAATGGAAAACTGATGCAGTTTTGTGACATCAGAGAAAAATGTATTCTTCCCTCCAGTGAATTCTTCAAATATTTGCAAATAAAACACTTTACAACTTATCTTGAAGTTCTAGAAACCATCCATAGTTCACACCTAGTGAAAATGATGACCAGTAATGTTAGAGGTATATCTCCAATTTGTTCTCTTCTGCATACCTTTACCAACTGTCATAAATCTTATTCTTACAGGTTATGGAAAAGAGATTTGGGAGTACAATCTACTGAGGCACAATAGGTATCCGCTTTTCACCTCCTCCATAGTTCTTTCAAATGAGTCCAGTGTGAAAATATATCTTAGATGGTACTTCACCCCAGTTAAGATTTATGTTGTTTATTCAATGGCTTTGATGCTGTGCTGGAGGATCTGTGGTTCTCAAGGTACCTTGGTACATATACTATGGGAATGCCCTCTTATTGCTACGTACTGGAAGTATGTTTTCCAGTTGATCTTTGACATTATCAATATCCATATACAGCCTTCCCCAAAGATAGCCCTACTGCTAGCCATTACCTCTCCGGTTGTGAACATGCAAAATTCTTATCATGGCTCAACTGCTATTGACCAGACATTGGAAGTCAGCTATATCCCCTACCACAGATGAGCTTATTCAGACTATAAAAACTATATTATGAAATTATGAGAGGGCCTTAAGATATTCCTGAATATTATAGAGGTCAGGGTCCAAAGAAGTGTGGGAAAACTGGGAAACTAGTTCTCTGTGTGTAGCTCTATGATACCTAGATAGCAGTATATCCTTTTGAGAGAGATGATGTAGCCCTTTTTGAGTTGTGCACACTATTGGTTTCTTATTTTGCGTTTTGTTAACATTGCTGACATGGACTATAACAGAGAAGGGGGGTTGCTCAGGAGGAGCAAGTGGCAGCTTCCCACTTTGTATCTCAACCAACCATAGGATCGATGGGACTCTTATCACTTGTGAACTGATGGTTGTGTTACTGAACAGGACAATCCTATCCTTTGCTTATCAATATAAATGTATACAGTGGGGGAAAAAAGTATTTAGTCAGCCACCAATTGTGCAAGTTCTCCCACTTAAAAAGAGAGAGGCCTGTAATTGACATCATAGGTAGACCTCAACTATGAGAGACAAAATGAGAAAACATATCTAGAAAATCACATTGTCTGATTTTTAAAGAATTTATTTGCAAGTTATGGTGGAAAATAAGTATTTGGTCAATAACAAAAGTTCATCTCAATACTTTGTTATATATCCTTTGTTGGCAATGACAGAGGTCAAACGTTTTCTGTAAGTCTTCACAAGGTTGGCACACACTGTTGCTGGTATGTTGGCCCATTCCTCCATGCAGATCTCCTCTAGAGCAGTGATGTTTTGGGGCTGTTGCTGGGCAACATGGACTTTCAACTCCCTCCAGAGGCGTAGCTAGCGGGGGGGGGCAGAGGGGCGGCTGCCCCGGGCCCACTGACTTTTTGGGGCCCACCCTGGGGCCGCCATTAATACATACTTTATTTCTAACTAGATCGGTGTCTGCAGACACCGATCTAGTTACAATGCTTCCTGGTGCTTAACTGACTTGTAAACCGCAAGCCAATACAGGCTTGCGGTTTACAAGACGCCGAGAAGCAGACCTCGTCTGTGGTCTGCTTCTCAGCACTGGCGGCGCGATGACGTCACAACATCGTGCCGCCCGCGCTCAGACACAGACATCCTGTGCGTGGACAGGGAGGAAGTGCTGGTGGCTCCATTCATCAGCATCGCAGGTGAGTATGACTTTTTTTTTGTGGGTATATTAATAGTATAAGGAGTGGTTAGGAGGGGGGGAATATAACTATAAAGGGAGGATTCATTAGGGGACATTATGACAATTGGGCGTCATTTATATAAGGGTTAATACGGGGTATTATTAATACAAGGGGGGAGGTTATTTATATAAGGGGCCATTAGGGGGCATCATTTATATTAGGAGTCATTATGAACATAAGGGGTGGTCATTGATATAAGGGGTCATTAGAGGTGCGGTATTTATGTCAGGGGGAATCAGGGGCATAATATGAGGGTCAATTAATTTAATTAAAGTGGCACTTGGGCTTTATTAGGACTAAGGCCCCACGTACTGGGCTGCAGCAAAAAAAGCGCTGCAGGAAAAACCATGGCGGTAACATTGTGGTTTTTCCCACAGCGCTTTTCACAGAAGGTCCGCAGAGGTTTCCTCTGTGGACCTTCTGTTTTCAATACACCTATATGGAAACCGCCAGCATTTCCATAATTGACATGCTGCGATTTCCAAAACTGCAACGGTTTTGGAAATCGCAGTGCGTCTGCTGCACATATTTTTCCACCATGTGTGGATGGGATTTGCTAGAATGCCACGGTTTTTTTCTGTGGGTTTTCGCCACATGGGGCCCCCATCCCATCCCAACTCTGCAGTAAAATATGCGCAGCGGAAACGCTGCGATTTCCAAAACAGTTGCAGTTTTGGAAATCGCAACATGTTGATTATACCTATGGAAATGCCAGCAGTTTCCCTATAGATATAATTGAAGCAGAAAGTCCGCAGAGGAAACCTCTGTGAACTTTCTGTGCAAAATGCTGCAGGAAAATCCGCGATGCACCACCGCCGCGGTTTTTCCCGCAGCTATTTTTTGCTGCGGGATGCTACATGGGGCCTTAGGCTGTGTTCACACGGCGGAAAATTTTCCGCCCCCGGACTTTTCGCCGTGGTCAGCCACGACGGGATTCTGATGCCGTGCATCAGCATTCCATCTTGCCTAACCGCTCCTGATTAAGCCTAGATGAATGGGCCTAATCAGGAGCGCGGCTCGAGCCGCGGACATCCCGGGCGGAATCCGTGGGAAGATAGGTTATGTTGATTTTTTTTCCGCTAGCGGAAAAAAAATGCTACTGACCCCCATTGAAATGAATGGGAGGAGTTTTTTCAGGCAGATTTTGAGGCAAATTCCGCGTCAAAATCTGCTGCCAAAAAACTCCGTGTGAACACAGCATAAGCCTTAAGGAGTTTTCCAGCTCATTTTTATTGATGATCTATCCTCAGAGTAAAACATCAATAAGAGATTCCCCACTGATCAGCTGTATGAAGGAGCTAAGGCGCCTGTTTATATCACACGCTGTCTGTTTATAGTGACCGTGTGATGTCATTCCAGCCTTGTCACATAGACGTGTATAGGACAAGGCTGTAGTTACATTACATGGCCGCTATGAAAAGAATGACACTATGTAAAGAGAGAAGGTGACATGGCGCTTACACAGGTACCACGGTTTATTCAAACAGCTGATCCTGGGGGTTCCGGGTATTGGAACCCCAATAATTTTTTTTTCCCTTGTTTTTTTTTTTTTTCCCTTTTCAATTAGGAAAAACCTGGGGCATTATTAATAAGGGGCACTATTTAAAGGGGTGCACAGGGAAGTTATTAATTTTAAGATGCACTTGGGGGTATTATTCATTATGGGGGGTTATATTATATATTTTATAATTGGGGTAGCAGCAGGATGGGTGTGCAGGTGAGGACAATGTGGGTCAGGTACCTGGAAAAGTAAGGAGCCAAAGATGTCTGTGTTGCAAACTTTACAGAGACTGGAAGAAGTGGTCATGGCCGTCCAGATAAAAAAAGATGGGGAATGTGAACGATTAGTCAGAGACGTCAGCGGTAAGTCACTAAATGTTACTGCCCTGTATTCACCCAAATCGTCTGCAGAGCCCTGTGTAGAGCTGCTATATACCACTATACGCTCACCGTATACTGATAGTATCGGTATACGAACATGTCCAAGTTGGGGGCCCACTTGGACATGTTCGCCCCCCGTGCTGAACCCCTAGCTACGCCTCTGACTCACTCCAAAGGTTTTCTATGGGGTTGAGATCTGGAGACTGGCTAGGTCACTCCAGGACCTTGAAATTCTTCTTACGAAGCCGCTCCTTTGTGGCCCTGGCGGTGTGCTTGGGATCATTGTCATGCTGAAAGACCCAGCCACGTTTCATCTTCAAAGCCCTTTCTGATGGAAGGAGGTTGCACTCAAAATCTCACAATACATGGCCCCATTCATTCTTTCATGTAAACGGATCAGTCGTCCTGGTCCCTTTGCAGAGAAACAGCCCCAAAGCATGATGTTTCCACCCCCCATACTTCACAGTAGGTATGATGTTCTTTGGATGCAACTCAGCATTCACTCTCCTCCTAGCACGACGAGTTGTGTTTCTACCAAACAGTTCTACTTTGGTTTCTTCTGACCATATGATATTCTCCCAATACTCTTCTGGAACATCCAAATGCTCTCTAGCAAACTTCAGATGGGCCCGGATATGTACTGGTTTAAGCAGGGGGACACGTCTGGCACTGCAGGATCTGAGTCTCTGGCGGTGTAGTGTGTTACTGACGGTAGACTTTGTTACGTTAGTCCCAGCTTTCTGCAGGTCATTCACTAGGTCCCCCCGTGTGGTTCTGGGATTTTTGCTCACCATTCTTGTGATCATTTTAACCCCACAGGGTGAGATCATGCGTGGAGCCCCTGATCGAGGGAGATTATCAGTGGTCTTGTATATCTTCCATTTTCTAATTATTGCTCCCGCAGTTGATTTCTTCACACCAAGCTGCTTGCCTATTGCAGATTCAGTCTTCCCAGCCTGGTGCAGGTCTACAATTTTGTTTCTGGTGTCCTTCCACAGCTCTTTGGTCTTCACCATAGTGGAGTTTGGAGTGTGACTGTTTGAGGTTGTGGACAGGTGTCTTTTATACTGATAACAATTTCAAACAAGTGCCATTACTACAGGTAATGAGTGGAGGACAGAGGAGCCTCTTAAAGAAGAAGTTACAGGTCTGTGAGAGCCAGAAATCTTGCTTGTTTGTAGGTGACCAAATACCTATTTTCCACCATAATTTGCAAGTAAATTCTTAAAAAATCAGACAATGTGATCTTCTGGATTTCTTTTCTCCTTTTGTCTCTCATAGTTGAGGTCTACCTATGATGTCAATTACAGGCCTCTCTCATGTTTTTAAGTGGGAGAACTTGCACAATTGGTGGCTGACTAAATACTTTTTTTCCCCACTGTATTTCTGTATGTATAAAACTTCAATAAAAAACATTTCAAAAAAGCAAATATATGTTGAAAACAAATATCTTTATTTAAATAATATGAGTACAAAAAAATAAAAATTACATTCATGATATACAAAAATAGGACAACATTCGAGCATCAGAATATTAAATTATACTAATAACAAACATATAACTGGTAAACACCAGCAATGAATAATAATGATATCATGAAGTATGGAAGAATGGAAGTAGACAAGCAAAGTGAATGTGCAACATATGTAAACAAACAACCAAAGCTAGTAGAATTTATACTAACCCATGTTGATTATAAGGAGACCAACATAGAAGGTGCCCACACCGATGCACATTTTGTCACTAGCATTCATTCAGGGGACATCTTTAGATCCAGTAAACTGAAGAAAACATATGGATATACTGAACCGTGCAATGTATCATATATTAATGTACTATTAAAATGAGAGGAGAATACCCATTGGGAAAGCTGCAGTGAGTAAGTGTGGAAGGAAATGTAGGGAGGCTGTAAGGGAATTGCTAGTTGAGCAATTCCCCAGTGCTGCTGCAGAACCCTGAGGGGAGCGGTACAACAAGACAGTGAACCCTAAGCTGAAAACCCCCCACTGTCCCTGGCTAACTTACCTGATCTGCCCCAGGCGACAGCCAGCGGCGGGTTGCCGGCCCCCCCCAAATTTGGGGGCCAAAACAGAGGGGGGGGGGGGAAAAAAAAAAAAGGGGGGGGGGGGGGGGCGGGGGGGGGGGAGAGGGGAAGGGGTGTGGGGGGTGGGGGGGGGGGGGGAGGGGCTGCGGTTGGGATTGCGGGTGCAAGCAGCACAGACTTGTCACGGTCTCTGGGCACGAGGGGACAGCGCTGGTGCTGTCCCATGTTACCACCACTGGTACCGGTGATGAGGGGGCTGCACAAATGTTGGTGGTGATTATTCCCCCGGGGTGCTTCCCCTATACATGTGCCGACTGGTGGTGTTTTGGGGTGCCCTGATGTTGTCGGTGCAGAGTCAGACACAGAAACAGTTGTAAAGTTGAACTTTTACTTCCATGGGTGTGGAGGCACAAATACTTAAACAGTTTCTTCAATACACAATAATGGGGTACACCTGGTGAAACAGCAAAGTCCTGGGGTGCAGGGTAGACTTAGTGAAAGGTGTTCCTAGCCTCTTATACTTCAGTGTTACAGCCCTAAGGTGCGTCTGGGTTCCTATTTGGCTCATAGGAGGATTCCCACCACAATACTAGCACACAATATTCCCCACTCACGTTATGTGGTCCTGATAGCTCAGAGTTTCGGGGTGCAAGAGTCAGGGTGGCAGGATGTTCCACAGGTCTGGCCTTGGCCCCTGAATCCTGTGATACTTGCTATGGAGCACGTGTTCCAGAATGTTCTCTCCACAGTCTCATGCTGACAAGATGATGATGCTTGACTTCCTTCAGGGCGATGGCTAGGCAGACAGGGGTCAGGATTTTCTGAATAGCTGGAGTATGTCAACTCTCCAACCGTCCTGGGCCTGCAGAGATACCTGCACTAAGCTCACAGTTTTCTTCACAGGACATCACACTTCTCTCCTCCTCCTACTAACACTCCACACTTCTAACTACTCACACCCAGGACCTTCCTGAAGGGGTGTTACCATGGGGACCCAGTGATCAGCTGACTCCTCCCCTTTACCCAGGCGATGTCCTCCCCTTGGACATTTGGTTACTATTCCATCCTATGGGAGGTGTAATGCATGTGTGAAGCTCAATAGGTGGTGCTGTGTTGTGTGAGATTCAGGACCCCCTGCTATGTCACACAGGCTATAAAGCAACAGGAAATAATGCAATGCACAGACATCACCCTCAGCCCAGCCACAGCCAGCTCTGGGATGCCACAAATGCAGTACAAAATCACAATCCAAGAGAATAGTCAAAGGTAAGCCAGTGGTCAGGAAATAAGAAGAACAGATAAACAGAAGAGAAGCTAGCAGGGACAAAGTAATAAACAGAATCTCAATAGCCAGCGGCCATGTGTGAACTGACAACCTGTTTATAGCAAGAAAGGACCTGCCCCAGACTTGATTGGACGATAGGCTGTCAATCACACAGGCAAAGCTAAGATTAACTATTGAGGAGCCGAAAGAAACAAGGTACAGGAGACGGGTGTGGCTGAAATTCAATTACATAGTCTAGGACAGTGTTCAGACTGAGCAACAAGAATCTTATGCAAGGAATCAAACTGAATACACCTCTTTTGCCGCGTCGTGCGAGCGGAGGGTGGCGCAGAGACCTGAACAGGCAGAGATGTTACAGAGAGCTTTGTGGATGAGGGTGATAAGTTTATATTATATTCTATAGTGAATAGGCTTCCAGTGCAGTGACTGGCACAGATCAGAGGAGCATTTAGGCTGTTAGATGAGCCTAGGTGCCCGATTCAGAATAGATTGAGAGGAGAGAGTTTAGTGAGAGGAAGACCAGTTAGTAGGGCATTGCAGTAGTCAACTCTATTGTGAGTCAGGGTGACAATAAGGGTTTTTGATGTTTTCATGTTAAGAAAAGGACGGATTCTGGATGTTTTTGAGGTGCAAATGATATGAGCTTTCAAGTGATTGAATATGAGGGGTAAAAGAAAAGTCTGAGTCAAACATAACACCAAGGCAGCGGCATGTTATGGTAAGACCTCAGACTGAAATGGAAATATAGTCCAGTCGTTGAAAGATGCAGTTTCAGATACAGGGAAGGCATGATGTTAGGGACAGCAGAGAGACAGTCACTGGTATTCTGTAGTAATGCAAGGGTGATGTTATGATAGGAAGGATAAAGTAGGGTGTCATTAGCATAAATATGGTACTGAAAGGCAAATTTGCTGATGGTTTTTCCAATAGGGGCTGTGTAGAGTGAGAATCAAAGACGACCTAGGACTGAGCCCAATAGCAAGGGGAAGTGACAGAGTCCACAAATGATACACTGAAAGTGTGGTCTAAGAGGAGGGGAACTAAGAGAAAGCAATGTTGATGAGGGTAACAGAGCGGATGATACTGTGGAGGAGTTGGTAATCTACAGTGTCAAATGTCATAGAGAGATCTAGAAGAAGAGAATAGTCACCATTAGATTAGCTGTCAGAAGAGCATTGGAGATTTTTGTTAGGGCCGATTTGTAAAGTGCAGAGTGTAGAAACCAGATTGTAAGGGAGAGAGATGAGATGGGTCAATAGTTAGCAGCACAGGACGGGTAAAGCGAGGGTTTGTTCAGTAGTGGTGTTATAACAGCATGTTTGAAAGAGGAGGGAAAGATTTCAGAAGAAAGAGAGAGGTTAAATATTTTGGTAAGATAAGAAGTGACAGCTAGGGACAGAGACTGGAGAAGAGGGGAAAGGGTCTCTAATGCACAGAGTAGAGCTAGAAGAAAGGAGCAGCTGCAAGACTTCTGACCTAACATCCATATTATGATGGATATCAGGTCAGAAGCAAAGTGGGTGACATAACTGCTGGGTCTCCTCTTTTTTCACACTGGAAATCCTGCATTATTGCTGACTATTAGAGTCCTCTCTGATCATGTGGATTAACTCTTTCTGCCACCTCCCATCCACCCTCTTCCCCTCATGCCACACCCCCAACGTTCAGAACATTGCTTCTTATGAAACAGGTAATAACTGAATTAAATAGACTCTATACATGATTACTGTAGGTTGACAGAATGTCTGAAATCACAAGATGTTGCATCAGGGAAATCTCTCTCAATCACTAAAGAGATGCTTGTGAACTGATTAATGGCAAAAAAAGGCAAAACACACAACAGATGGAATCTGCATTGAGTAATGAACATGCACATTCATTTTAAATCACTTGCATCATTTTTTATGATTCAATTGTGAATTATGTACTTTTTAGATTTGTAATTACGGCATACAACAGATGGCAAAATCTTTGCTATCCATCGTTTAAACAACCATATTTTAAAAAAATGCAAATTTTTAAATCTTTAAAGCTAAAAGCTAAGAAAATGTATTTTAGCAAATTATTATAATGTTGCAAGTCAAATTATTTTAACACATACAGGTACCTGGAGCATAAAGATAGGCTGCAAGCCTTTAATACTTTTTTAAAGTTACCTAACTTTGTAATTTACACTATGGGGCAGATTTATAAAAAAAAAATCTCTAACGGACAGACTGTCAGACGGGCATTTTTCAAAAGTAAAATACAAAATAAAATCTTCATGGTGATTGGTTGCTATGGGTAACAAACAGTTCTGTTTGAACAGTTTCATGAATTTCTCCCAGGGTTCCAATCCATCTTCTCCGCTCAGGAAAAACATGCACAGTTTCAGTTACTCTTCAGAGCTCTACTTAATTTTTCATAAGGGCAGTATTTACGCATAAACAGTGTAAGATCACTGCCTGGGATGACAACGTCCTGGGGGTGGAGTTAGTTGCCAATAGAAAAATAACACAATTATTCCTCACCTCCTAGCATTACTAAAAAAAAATTAAGGTTTGAGGGTTTGGAGGCATGAGAGTAAGGGAGATGGTCTTCTAGCATTACACTAGTGGTTATTGTAAAAAAAAAGCATCATAAAATCTGTCGATCACATCCTTCACTGGTGTCGGGAGCAAGTCCCCCTGGGATGGATGTCACCGTAATCCTAATTAAATAAATAACCAGTTTCGAGCGCTCGGGAAACAAGACGTACACAGGTATCGTGTATGAACCGTTTCTACTTTATTACGTAGTTCAATACAGTTTTAAAAGCAAGCTCAATTGCATAACAGTCATGTGATCAATATACATATATGGTCTTTCCAGTTCCGTTATCACACAAATTTGTTCATTTACCCATCACCCCAGATGTTTTCATTTTCACCTTATCTAAATGTCCTTCCAAGACTACTAGTTCTGCTGAAATCGGCAGAACTGTTGATATCTCCCCCAGACTCCAAGTCTGTCCTTATCAACTACGCAGTCTTGTTTACAGATCATTCCACCCTCTTGTGCTTTCTGTATACTGTGATATAGAATATAGTGCAAGTTATGTTTTAACCCTTACACTGGGTACCCATACATGTACATATAAGATAGTTAGGTTAACATTTTGTGATAGCTTATTATAAAATCATGTTTTTAGAAAAGCTACTTAAAGAGTAACTGTTGTTTCTTTGTTTGTAAATTAATAGTTCTAGTGAATATAAGAAAATTTTGTAATATATCTTATAGAGGAAATGCTTCAAAATGACAGGAAAAGAAGCCCTGTGAATGATGTACATGTTAAAAGAGCACTAAACCCAGAAAATGCACAGAAAAATAATAAAATCACCCATTCAAATATCCAACATTAATCTTCTTCTTTCCCTTGTTCTATTTTTTTATGTTACAGTTAAAACAGAGAAATATATAAAGAAATATTTTGTGTGTCTGAAGAGCTCAGTCATGTTTCATCTCCTCCCCACAGTCACAGTAGGGGCCTACCTACTGTACCATGTCTGCATTAGCACAAAAATTCTAATTAAGTCCTGGCCACTTGGCTAAGCCCCACCTGTAGGACTTCTATAAGACTGTTTGTGTCAGGATAAGGAAGAACATTCTTCAGACTGAAAATGGTGAGCGCTACTATATTTATTCTGTACTTTTAGCTTTAATTAGTTAAGGAAGTTAAGATGGGAGGGAACATAGAGAATGCACACCTTTTTTTTTTTTTTTCCAAGATGGCGCCGCTGGAGTGGCAGCCTGTTTCAGCAACTCTGAGACTTTCTCTTATTTTTTTCTTTCTTTGTCCTGTTTTATCACTCTACTTAAGGGATTTTAAAATAAATGATCCTACCTTACATACTGAGTATTGTCCCTCATGAGATTGCATAGCGAAGGAATACATTGGATACAACAACATCCTAATATCATAAAAATGATTACACAAAGGATTATACCTACGATTTGTCGAAGGTATCCCAAGTCAGGTAGGAAAGCTAACAGCCAGTCCCACCATCCTTGGTTGACATCTTATTTAATATGTGTTACCATTTCCTGCAACTGTTTCAACTTATCATGCACATCTTCTGAATGGTCAGACAAATTAAAACAGCACATTCCTGCAAAAGTGTTGCACCCATAACCATGTTTAAGCAGTAAATAATCTATAGCCGCCCTATTCTGCAATATTGCTTTTTTATGTGATTGCAAATCTAATACAACATCTTTAATGATAGCGCTAGTAGTGTTTATATTCTTTACCATAAAGCAAGCAATACGTGATATTATCTTAGCATTATATACAGACAAACCTGGTACTCCTACCAGTGACACAGCTAGGCTTATGTATTCTGCTTTCGATAAGAGTTTCACATCATAATTACAATCCTCAGGCAGTGGGATAGTACTTCTTTTGTGTAATATATGTACATGCGATTTCTGTGAACTCTGTTCATATGGTGTGGGTATCATAGTCAATGCTAATCTAGACAAGGCACATATGCCTCCAGTTATATTGGCAGGTATATAGGTGTAGCTGCTATTACCACACGCTAGAACCCACCCAGGTGGCAAGGGTACATGTAAATCTAGTGACGGGACAATAAGTGTCCTGTTACATTGCATCCTCTTCCCTTCCCTCAGGGTTTGACAATCGTTGTCAGTTCTATTGCAGATTTGTGGAAACTGCCCTTTATTCATTATAGGATTGCAATTAGGTATTGTTGTTTTATTACATGAAAATTTGAAACACAATTCTGCTCTTGCTACTGCCCCAGTCGATATCCTTATCATATTCTCCTGTAAATCTGCGTAGGCAGTGCAGTTCATACAAGCATAATAAGGGCTTATCCAGTCTGCATGCACATGGAGATCAGCTTCCTGTAAAAGAGTATCATTTAACTGAAGTTTCAACAATTTAGTCCATACTGCAACAGAAGTCGGCACTGCAATCAAACAAGTTTCTAACACATTACTGGAATATGCATTTCTCAAACAAAATTCTGTCATGTTTAATACTCGGGCCAAATATAACCACATATTCTCTTTTGTTCTCCATATGTGTTCCTCCAGCTCCCTTACTCCCCGATTTGAGCTGTCTTTTTTTTCCTGTAAAGTTCAAACCAGGTCCATATTATTAAAAGGCATCCAGCAAACATCAGCAAGTGTCGTGTTTTCATTTTGATGGTGCTTCAACTTTCTTGCAATGTGAAGCGTGTATCCAGGTGGGTTTTCCCTCCAATTTTACTGAAGTGGCAGTTGTCAGCAGTACTTGGAAGGGACCGTCATACCTGGGTTCAAGAGACTTCCTAGTGTGTCTTTTCACGACCACCCAATCACCAGGCTGCAGGCTATGCGTTCCTGAAAAATCAGAAGGGTCTGGAATAGAAGAGAACACTTTTTTTATGTGTTTCTCTCAATTTCTGGCACAAACTCTGCACATAGCTAGAAATACTGTCATAGTTAAGCTGTAACGTCTGAGGGAAGTATAACCCTGTTTTGGGCGCACTTCCAAACAATATTTCAAATGGTGACAACCCTGTCCTCCTGTTAGGGGTGGTTCTTACTGAGTAAAGGGCTAAAGATAGACACTCAGGCCAGGGCTTCCCTGTCTCTGCTATCGCTTTTTGGATCTTTAATTTGAGTGTGCCATTCAACCTCTCCACCTTGCCTGAATTCTGAGGATGGTAGGGTGTGTGGAAAGCTTGCTCAATCCCTAGTGCAGACATTATTTCTCTCATTATCTCACCTGTGAAATGTGTACCTCTGTCAGACTCTATCACCTCGGGCACTCCAAACCTGCACACAAGCTCAGACATCAGTTTCTTGGCAGTTGCTTGTGCGGTTGCTTTGCTCACAGGGTAGGCCTCAGGCCATCCTGAAAACAGATCCACACAGACCAATACATATTCGTATGTTCCAGACTTAGGCAACTGTATGTAATCTATCTGTATCCTCTGAAATGGGTACAGGGATTTTGGTGTACACTTGGTGGGTGTTTTAACTACCTGTCCTGGGTTGTGTAGAGCACATATGTGACATGCTTTTACGTGGTTACTAGCAGCTCTTCCAAAACCTGGGGCAAACCATAATTTACCCACTAATGACTCCATGGCATTTCGAGAGGCATGCACCTTACCGTGGGCCAAGCCAGCCATCTGGGGGTAGACTGCTGCGGGCAGACATAATCGATCCCCCATTTTCCACATACCATCACCGTCTGTAGCACCTGCTTTTCTCCATCTTTCAGTTTCCACACTGGTGACCTTTGAGTACAGCCCTTTTGGGTCTGCTAGGTCAATGTCCATTTTGCTCACCTGGTTGGGACCCCTTCTCGCCAGTAGTGCTGCAGCCTTGGCTGCTATGTCAGCTCTCTCATTTCCACGGCTTTCAGGGTCCCTTCCTTTTGCGTGAGCTCTGACTTTCACAATTGCCAGCTGCTTTGGGAGCAGTATGGCCTCCATCAGTCGACTTACCACATCTCCATTCTTAATTGGCTTGCCCTGGGCCGTTAGGAAGTTCCTTGCCCTCCATATTGGACCATAATCATGTGCAATGCCAAAAGCATACCTGGAGTCAGTGTATGTGTTAGCTGTTCTACCTTTGGCTATCTTACAAGCCTCCATAAGGGCTTTAAGCTCAGCTTCTTGGGCTGACATGTGTGGTGGAAGAGCTTCTTGGACTATGATGTCATGTTCAGTGACTACAGCATACCCTGTAACAAAGTTGCCTTCATCTGTCAGATACCTTGAGCCGTCACATCCGTGACATGGTCGGCTGCCACAACTCCTACAGGAAGAAGAGTTGCAGGATTCAAAGTTAAACAGCGTTGAAAGGAGATGTTTGAGGAGGACTGCCGGGCAAATTCCATTTTGCTCTGCCGTGCCAAAGAAAGATGACGTCTGTCTACCTGTGTGAGGATAGCATGGATGTCATGAGGTGTATACACAACCAGTATATGATCTAGGACAATGTCTGAGCTTTTCTCAAGCAACGCTTGTACTGAGAGGACAACCCGCACACAGGAGGATGTCCCCCTGGCTTACAGCATCTAACCATGAGCTGTAATGGGTTGTTGTGTGAGAACTGCAGTTGCATGCCCTATCATCTCAGTCACGTAGAGCTGAAAAGGTTTCTGATAGTCAGGTAGGCCTAGGGCCGGAGCACTGACTATCTGCAACTTCAGCTGGTAAAACGCATCCATGGCCTCAGATGTGAGGCTGAATGGTTTTGAGGAGAGGCTATCGTACAAAGGTTGCATGGTCAGAGATGCAGATCTGATCCATGGCCTACAGTAGGATACCAATCCCAAGAAGGTACGTAGCTGAGCATGAGAGGTCGGCACCTGCATGTCTCTCACCACCTTGGTCCTCTCATCTGACAGGTGCTTGGTACCCTGGCCGGGACAGTGTCCCAGGAACACCACTTTTTGTTTGCAGAATTGCAACTTGTCCTTGTTGGCCTTGCAGCCGTTCTGGTAGAGGAAACACAACAGGCTGATGGTCGCTGCTTCACAGGTTGGTTTGTCTGGAGCACAAAGAAGAAGGTCATCAACATATTGTAACAAGATGACATCATCATGTGGAAAATACCAAGTACTCATAATAAGTGTAAGACACCTTGTGAATTGGTTAGGACTGTTTTGCGCCCCTTGTGGTAGTATTGTCCAAGTGTACTGTTTACCCCTGAATGTGAATGCAAACAAATACTGGCAAACGGGGTGCAAAGGTACAGGAAAAAAGAAAAGAAAAAAAAACATTGCAAAGATCTATAGCGCTGTAATAAGTGGTTCCAGTAGGGACAGCTGATAACAGCCGGCTGGTTAACCGGCTATTTAAACCAAAGATGATGCTGAAGCGCTTCCTCCTGCATACAAAACAAACATTGGCACCAAATCCTTTATGTGTTCTCAATTGACTTAAATCAACCCTTGTCCACTTGAGAGACCACGGCCGGGTCATCCATGTTACCACAGGATAAAGACCAGCTCTTGGAGGATGCAGGTGTGGTTGGGGAACTCCACAAGCTGCACAGAATTTTCTCCAATCAGGGTTTTGTTGACCGTGAGCTCTGCAGGTCCTTCTAGACTGCTGTTTGCTGGTGTTTTCTCTGGGTACTTAGGAGATTTTACTACTTTTCGTTGCTCTTTCTGAATCACTTTTTCTGAATCACTTTCTTCAACTCCTTCTCCTTAGAATCACTTTCCTCTTTTTCCCTATTATTCTCACTATCAAAGAACTAATAATAGTACTTATTACCTCCTTCTGTCTCTCTACACCCTCCTTCCTGCACTTCCTCTGACACCTTCTGCCACATGCATTCTCCATCTATTAACCCGTGGTCTCTTAACCTCTATGTTGTCTCACTATCTTATCTCACTTTCTTGGTACCTCTCCATTGCATCAGCATCTTCTTTTACTTTAAACCAATCTCTGTAACTGGAACTTCTCTATTCTTGAATATTTTACACATATATATTACACAATATTATGTATATATTGTCATTGTACCTTACTTTTCCATTTAACCTTAGGCTAACACTTTTATCAAAATATTTTCCCTTTGGGCATAAATAGTCATCATACCCAGGCTGCGGACCCCGGAGGCCCAAAGCCAAGTTTCACTTTGTAATAATTGACATGTAACATTATTGGGTAACACAGTATCATGTTCAGCTTGTGATTTTCTGCGTGCGCATCACATCAGATACAACGTCCTTGGAGCTACTTGGCAGTCAATTAATGTTTTGGTTATTCCCTGCAGAACATCTGCAGAGCGCTACAACAGAATACAGGAATACAATTCAAGCAGATAGCAGTTAATACTGACACCAAAATTACATATTACTATTTTTGTACAATTTTCAAATATTTCCCAAACCCCACAGACTTTAGAATTTTCTTCACTGGATTCCAACCAAAAGTTGAACCCCTGTGGAACATCACAATATCCTAGTTTCTTCTTTTTAGGGGACATTTCCTGAAAGCGGATTTAATTTTACAAAAAGCATAAAAGTTGAATCCTGGCATTGATATAAACATAATGAATATTACAAATACAGGTTGACATATATATATATATATATATATATATATATATATATATATATATAATACATAATCCAATAAACATCATACCGATGGTGTACAGTTTTTCTCTTTGCACTATATCAGATTCTCTGAGTGTTTTGTTAAAGTAGGTAATATTTCATACAGAACTGGAAGATAAGATGGGTTATATTAAACAATAATACTGAGAAGGGTAATGTCTCCCTTCAAGCCTGATTCTCGGAGTGAGGTGGGGGTGATTCATTATTTCCTGAACTATCATCCCCTTATCCTATTCTATTGCTTCCTTTCTTCCATATATGCCTCTTTGCAATTTACTGTCTTGAATCAATCCCACATGATCTAATCTCCACTGATCCCAAAATTTACTGTCTACTAACCCAGTTTTGTGTATTCCTGCTCTTTTTAGGATTTTCTTTACCTGTGCAGCTACTTCTTTCCCTTCCCCTATCTCTATTAGTTCACATGGGGTGTACCATATCTTAGATGGTCCCTTCCCCATCTTGGCTGGTAGCTAATCAGCCGATGAGTCTCTCACTCCTCTAGGGCAACCTTTAGACAATAGAGGGTCACTTATGACTACTTAGTGAGAACTCCCAGAAAGACTCTTCTGTCTTCTATGCTACTGTGTAAGTCAGGAGTAGTGCTCAGGGCAATGCCTCAATTGGCTTCCACAGGCTCAACTTTCTGCCTGTGTCCCCTTACCAAAACACTCCCAAATCACTACACGCACTTCGCGCGGATTCTACTAAGTCCTTCGTGCTACTACTCAGGTCCCATTCGACCTTGACCGTCCAGGCACGGCTGGAGGCTAGTTTTCCAAAACAAGGACTTTTCAATCACTCTGTGCTTCTCAGTTCGGAACCTTGTCCGCAACTCTAAACTCTAGGGGTTAAGAATAGAGAACTTTTCCCCATTCTTTGTAGCCTTATATATCTTATAACACAGGTAACATGCCTTCTCAGTAGACAGGTAAACAGGTAAGACAAAAAGCAAAGAAAACAATTTCCATATCATTTACAGGTGACATGTCCCTTTTAGGTTCTTCCGTACTATACAATTGGCATCAAGATGTCATATAAGCATGCAGCAGCTTACCTCACTCATCGATACAGAGAATAGACACACAGGAACCTCAGATATACTAATTGGCAAGATCAAAGGCTTACCTCACAGTACTGTTTTTATCTATCTGAGGTCCTCTGGTCCCGTCCTCAAGTCGATCGGTGAGTGGGTCGGCACTCTATCGGCTGCACATCAGACGATCTTGAGGCCCCACGTTGGGCGCCAATTTCTGTCGGGGGGCAAGTCCCCCTGGGATGGATGTCACCGTAATCCTAATTAAATAAATAACCAGTTTCGAGCGCTCGGGAAACAAGACGTACACAGGTATCGTGTATGAACCGTTTCTACTTTATTACGTAGTTCAATACAGTTTTAAAAGCAAGCTCAATTGCATAACAGTCATGTGATCAATATACATATATGGTCTTTCCAGTTCCGTTATCACACAAATTTGTTCATTTACCCATCACCCCAGATGTTTTCATTTTCACCTTATCTAAATGTCCTTCCAAGACTACTAGTTCTGCTGAAATCGGCAGAACTGTTGATATCTCCCCCAGACTCCAAGTCTGTCCTTATCAACTACGCAGTCTTGTTTACAGATCATTCCACCCTCTTGTGCTTTCTGTATACTGTGATATAGAATATAGTGCAAGTTATGTTTTAACCCTTACACTGGGTACCCATACATGTACATATAAGATAGTTAGGTTAACATTTTGTGATAGCTTATTATAAAATCATGTTTTTAGAAAAGCTACTTAAAGAGTAACTGTTGTTTCTTTGTTTGTAAATTAATAGTTCTAGTGAATATAAGAAAATTTTGTAATATATCTTATAGAGGAAATGCTTCAAAATGACAGGAAAAGAAGCCCTGTGAATGATGTACATGTTAAAAGAGCACTAAACCCAGAAAATGCACAGAAAAATAATAAAATCACCCATTCAAATATCCAACATTAATCTTCTTCTTTCCCTTGTTCTATTTTTTTATGTTACAGTTAAAACAGAGAAATATATAAAGAAATATTTTGTGTGTCTGAAGAGCTCAGTCATGTTTCATCTCCTCCCCACAGTCACAGTAGGGGCCTACCTACTGTACCATGTCTGCATTAGCACAAAAATTCTAATTAAGTCCTGGCCACTTGGCTAAGCCCCACCTGTAGGACTTCTATAAGACTGTTTGTGTCAGGATAAGGAAGAACATTCTTCAGACTGAAAATGGTGAGCGCTACTATATTTATTCTGTACTTTTAGCTTTAATTAGTTAAGGAAGTTAAGATGGGAGGGAACATAGAGAATGCACACATTTTTTTTTTTTTTTCCAAGATGGCGCCGCTGGAGTGGCAGCCTGTTTCAGCAACTCTGAGACTTTCTCTTATTTTTTTCTTTCTTTGTCTTGTTTTATCACTCTACTTAAGGGATTTTCGCACTATGAAGAAACACACAAAGACTTGGAATTGGACCTTTGTAATACTTTTTTGTTTTATTTGTTTTTTTTGTTCTGCTTCAAATGGGAACTATTGTGTCTGCAGACAATTCTTTTGTCTACTCCAGAGAGGAACTTTTGCAGCTTAGAGACACAGCAGGGCTGCACACCATTTGCCAAGACATCCCCCAGGAGATCTGGAGAAGGAAAAGGAGGGGGAGGGATGTAGAGCTGGAGCTCAGCAGAAGATTAAAAAGAGATGTTTCAGACCAGCTCTTCCCTCCATCATTATGGGCAATGTGAGATCTCTTGCAAACAAGATGGACGAACTAACGGTGCTCACCAGGCATCATCAGAAGTTTCGGGTGTGTAGCATGATGTGCTTACAGAGACTTGGCTCACTGAAGTTACTCCAGACACTCTGGTCTCCTTGGATGGTTTTAAACTCCTTCAGGCAGACAGGACAAGGGAGAGCGGTAAGAGGAAAGGAGGAGGGCTGGTAATGTTTGTGAATGATAGATGGTGTAATCCTAGGCACATTGTGATCAAGGAGCAAACTTGCTGTAAGGACATTGAACTATTAGCTGTGAGCATAAGACCTTTCTATCTACCAAGGGAACTATCACATGTCATAATGATAGCTGCATATGTCCCCCCCCTCTGCGAAAGTTGATGCTGGCTGCGAGGTCCTACAAGCCACGGTGAGCCAGCTGCAGTCGCGACACCCCCAGGCCCTCGTTCTTGTGTCTAGTGATTTCAACCATGTCTCTCCATCATCCACACTGCCCAGTTTCACACAGAATGTAACCTGCCACACAAGAGACAACAAAACACTGGACTTGTTCTTTGCCAACGTGAGGGAGGCATATAACTCATCAGCCCTACCGCCCCTTGGTAGATCAGATCACAACCTAGTGCATCTCCGACCTGTGTACAAGCCACTTGTACATAGAGAACCAGCTATCACCCGCACAGTGAGGATATGGTCCGAGGAGAGTGATGAGGCTCTGAGGGACTGTTTTGACACAACTGCTTGGGAAGTTCTGCAGGATTCTTATGGAGAAGATATAGAAGGACTCACACACTGCATAACGGACTACATTAATTTTTGTGTGGACAACACAGTACCCACAAAAGTGGTGAAGTGCTTTTCCAACAACAAACCATGGATTAACTCTGATATAAAAACACTACTTAAAGGAGAAAAAGATGGAATTCAGGACAAGAGATAAGGAGGGGCTGAGGGAAGTAAAAAAGGAGCTGAGGCATCAAATCAGGCAGGGAAAAGCCAGTTATAAGGAAAAAAGGGAAAAGCAAATGGAGAGAAAAGACATAAGGGGGGTCTGGGAGGGGCTTAAGTCAATTTCGGGTCATAAACAGTCTGTCTGCCAGATTGAGGCAGATGTTAATTGGCTTAATGAACTTAACCTATTCTTCAACAGATTTGATCACACACCAGCTCCTCCCACCCCAGCATGTCCTTCAGTTCCCGCCACCACAATGACTTCACCCCATGCGGCTACTTCCCAACAGACCGGAAAATCCAGAAATCCGTCTTTATCTGACCACAGTCTGACCTTCACACGGGCCCAGGTGAGGAAGGAGATGAAAAAGATCAAGGCGAGGAAAGCCGCAGGGCCAGATGACATCAGTGCAAGGCTAATTAAGACTTGTGGGGACCAGCTGTGTGGTATAATTACATATATGTTTAATATGAGCCTGAGGCAGGAAATAGTCCCTGAATTATGGAAATCTTCTTGTGTGGTACCAGTTCCAAAGAAACCTCACCCTATGGACCTCAATGACTACAGACTTGTAGCACTGACATCCCACTTGATGAAGACCTTAGAGAGATTGGTTCTCACACATCTCCGCCCTCTAGTGAGCCCCGCTATGGACTCTCTCCAGTTTGCTTATCGGCCGGGCATTGGGGTAGATGATGCCATCATCCACCTTCTGCACAGGGCTCTGTCTCACCTGGAGAAACCAGGGAACACGGGGAGGATAATGTTCTTTGATTTCTCCAGTGCTTTTAACACCATACAGCCGGGGTTACTGAGGCACAAGCTGGACCTTGCTGGAGTGGACCACCACCTCTCCAGATGGATCCTAGACTACCTCACAAATCATCCTCTATACGTGAGAGCCCGAGACTGTGTGTCAGATACCGTGATCTGTAATACGGGGGCACCCCAGGGTACGGTTCTCGCCCCTTTCCTCTTCACACTGTACACTGCAGATTTTAGCTGCAACTCATCTAGCTGCTACCTACAGAAGTATTCTGACGACTCTGCAATAGTAGGTCTCATCACAGATGATGATGACAGAGAGTACAGAGAACTGAACCGGAATTTTGTGGACTGGTGCCAGTGGAACCACCTGAAGATTAACGCGGGGAAGACCAAGGAGATGGTGGTGGACTTCCGTAGATGCAGATGCCCTCCTAAACCAGTGGACATCCAGGGGACGGGCATTGAGATTGTGAACACCTATAAGTATCTGGGTTTGCTCCTTAATAATAAGCTGGACTGGGCAGATCACATGGAGGTCCTGTACAAGAAGGGCCACAGCAGGCTCTACCTGCTTAGGAGGCTGAGAGCCTTTGGAATCCGGGGGGCACTTCTTAGGACTTTCTTCAACTCGGTAGTGGCATCAGCCATCTTCTTTGGAGTGGCCTGCTGGGGGAGCAGTATATCAACCAGGGATAGAAATAAACTCGACAAGCTTATTAGAAGGGCCAGCTCTGTCCTATGGAGCCCACTGGACCCAGTGCAGGTGGTGGGTGACAGAAGGATACTGTCCGTGGTGAGCTCTATGCGGGAGAATAACTCCCATCCCATGCATGAGACCGTGATAGCGCTGGGCAGTACTGACAGTGACCGACTGCTCCACCCTAAGTATGAGAAGGAGCACTATCAGAAGTATTTCCTCCCCACCGCGGTTAGGCTGTACAACCAACACCGACTGTGATGATTCCGCTTAAATATGGCTATAACTTAAAGCTGTATTTTGGTCTCTGGGTAGCGTATCTCTTTACTCATAAGGTGCACAGCCATAATCATAGGTATATTGCCAATAGTGGCAGGACTGGAACAATAGGGCTTTGTATCCATCCCAGCAGGGTTCCATTGAATTCCTACACAGTCCTGAGTGATCAAAGAAACATGCATGGTCCAGCCTGCACTGGTAGATCAGACATGGTTGATACCATTGTATCATTTCACTTGGTCTCAGCTCTTTACAAAGAATCTGGACTTGAGTGCATTATTCCATCAGACTTGCTGTTGTTGATGACCTCATTCTGGGTGGTGTCATCAAGGGTATAAAAGATGAGGTAAGAGGCCAGTGGGGGAAGTTACTACAGACCATCACAGACTACAGGAGAATACAGAGTTTTTACAGACAGACCACAAGAGATCACAGAGTGACCACTGTGAAGAGCATGCAGGCTGGATTGTTGCCACATGCTGAGAAGCCTCCACTGGTTATTCACATGACAGAGCATGTGTGAGTGTTGGATTATAGAACCACCTCAAGGAGATGTGTGGTAAAGTAATTATTTCAATTTTATTCCCTTTTTATTTTTATTGTACTGTATATTGTAACTAGTAACTGTTAATGCTTGCATACATCTGCATATCTGTTCTGAACTGCATGTGTTAGATGTTAATACCGACCCATTTAGGGGTTAATAAATATATAAAATTTAAAAAGCTTGTCTTGTATTTATCTTGTGAACCCGGCACTCACTGGCGGTGAATGTGGTTTTATATGAAAGAAGACTCAGGTGTGGGCCAATGCGGGTTTGGCGCACTGAGGATCTTTCACACCGACCTAAGCGGAGATCAATACACACAGAGAACTGAAATATCTTTCTGCCTGTTAAATCCCCCCCCCTCCTCTGCTACTTCCTATCTGTCTGTTTATTGTCAATGTAATGCCTCTTACCTTGGAATATTCCTGTACATTTTGTATTTGTATCTGCTTATCTTTGCTGCTGTAACACACTGAATTTCCCATTTTGGGACTATTAAAGGACTATAACTGCAGGTTGGTGTGAGTCGGCTCTTAAGGCTCACTTTAAACAAGGCCTGTGTGACCGTGTTAAGGAGATCTGAGTTGGTCACCCAGATCCCCGTACTCTTGAGCAGGCCATGACTTTGGCCGTTCATATTGGCTGTAGAATCTGAGAAAATGTTAAAGAGAGAGTAGGGTCTGTTTCCTCCAAGTTTTCTGTCTCTTCCTCTCTCTCTCCTGATAAAACCACTTTTTCTCCCATCACTCCTGGTGAGGAACCCATGCAACTGGGAGCTATGGACACTAAGATTCGACGAGAGCATCGTCTCCGGAATAACCTCTGCCTGTACTGTGGTACTTCAAGTCATATCATCCGAGACTGCTCTATCAGACCCCGCACACTAGTGGAAAAACTTCAGTGCCTGAGTGATAGTCGGAAGAACCACTCAGGCAACCAGGTATTTGCTGAAAATAATAATAAGATGATGTTATCTGTGTCTCTGTCCTCTGGGAACAGATCTTTTTCTGGCCAGGCCTTAGTTGACGCTGGGTCTGCGGCTAACTTTGTCAAATTTTCATTTGTCTCAGCTTTAGGCATTGAGCTTTAGCCACTCGACACTCTTCTGTTAGTTACTGAGGCGGATTTTGGGGGCTCCCCTGGTTGAACCTCCATAACCCTATTTTTGATTGGGGTAAAAGGGAGTTGGTAAAATGGGGAGATCAGTGCTCATGCCACCGTATTGCTTTGCATACCTTAGATTGTGTCAGTGAGGTGATGGTCTCGGCTGCTAAAGGTTGGGAACGCCCCTCTAGTCTTAACCCGAAAGTATTGCAAACACCAGCGAATAAAAAATGTTTGCCTGGTTCACCAGCCCCTGTTGTTGTTCAGGGAGAGGCAGAGAAAATACTGGGTCCTTCTAAAACTGGTTTGTCTGGTGAGGGTCCGGTGGCCCCTCATAAAAGGGGGGGTACTGTAACTTCTCTGTTCGAGTCTCTGCGCCACCCTCCGCTCGCACACTACAGCGAAGGAGGCGTGTTCACTTTGATTCTTTGTTTAAGGTTCTTGTTGCTCAGTCTGATCACTGTCCTAGACTATGTAATTGAATTTCAGCCACACCCGTCTGCTGCACCTTGTTTCTTCTGCTCCTCAAATAGTTCATCTTAGCCTTGCCTGTGTGATTGACAGCCTGTCTACCAATCAAGTTTGGGGCAGGTCCTGGACTTGATATAAACAGTTCATCAGCTCATACATGGTTGCTGGTTAGTGAGATTCTGTCTTGTGACTTTGTCCCTGTTAGCTCCTTTTTCTGCTATTGTTGTATTTCTGACTTCTGAACTTTGGCTCCCCCTGTGACTACTCTCTTGGATTTCGTTTTGGTACTGCATTGATCGACTGTTACCGACCTGTTGGCTTGCTGACTATTCTTCTGTGTTATTTTGTCTTGTCCTGTTCTGTGTGTCACTTATTTAGTGAAGGGATCAGCTCCAAGTTGTTGGCTGTCACCTAGGACAGTCAGGCTAGTAGACAGGACCAGTGGGGGGCTTCAGCTTTAGGGCTCACTGTCTTGTCGTGCCCTTCCCCCCAGGGTTCTGCAGCAGCACTGGGGAATTGCTCAACTGGCAATTCCCTTACACAACCATCATTTTATAGACAATCATCTTGGCTATCTCATACATAAATTTGACTTGCAACTATTTAGCATATGATTTGTTATGCAGATTCTGTTCTCACATTCCCTAATAGCTCAGTGTGTTATTTTAACTAAAGGTCACTGGTTCGAAACAAGGATCAGCCGTGAAGATTTCCCAAGAAAAGAGAAACCGCATCATCCAACTCATCGATGCGGTCTCTCGGCCAAGAGACTGCTATCGATTGCCAAACTGCATCATGCGAATGCCATAACAATTGGAAGAACATGAAATAAAGTTCATCCATCCATTCAAAAGTCAAGAGGTAAATGTCCAGGTAAAATATTGGAGTCAACAAGTCGGCTCATTACAAGGTTTATCAGTTCTGGCGTGACGAACATGGCAGTGGAGGTGGCTTGTATGCTTCATAATAGTGAGATCACAGACGTCCATGCAAGCACCTTGTGATGGGCGTTACACAAGTCTGGAATGGTTGCTTAAAAAAAAAGATGAAGAAGCCTCGACTTCAAATTTGTCATAAGAAGTGTCGGTTCGAGTTTTCAAAAAAGTACAAAAATTGGACAGTAGAAGATTGGATATGGTGATTTGGAGCAATAAGACAAATGTCAATAGACTGGGCTCTGATTGGTGCAAATGGGTATTGAAGAAACAAGGGAAAAGGGGGCTAACAGATCAAGAAATTGAAGGTTTGGTGGAGAAAGCCTGATAATATGGGGTTCTTTCACAGCAAAAGGCATTAGATACTTGACAAGGAGTGATGGTGGTCTCAATGCTGAGCTATATGTGAGTATCCTACACAATGAGTTACTTCATGCACTCCAGTACTATGGTTATGAAAAGGATGACATAGTATACCAGCAGGATGACGACCTGAAGCATACATCGAGATTAGCAAAGAAATGGTTCAATGACAATGAAATAGAGGTGCTGGATTGGCCCACAGTCCCCAGACCTCAAACCAATTAAACACTTGTGAGTAGAGTTGAAGAAAAAGCTATATTCGTACCCAAGTGAGTCGACCAGTATGCACCAATATTGGGAACATGTAGAAGTGACCTGGGATCAGATTTTGGTCATTACATGCTTGAATCTGATCGAGAGCATGCCCAGAAGGATTCAGGCAGTGTTGAAAGACAAAGGTGGGTTTGCAAGATAATAAAAATTCTAATTTAGATTTTTAGGAACAAAACAGTAACAATGCGCATACATGACAAGAATCTGCATAACTAATTATATGCTAAATAGATGCAAGCAAAATTTATTTGAAATAGCCAAGATGATGGTCTATAAAATGATGGTAGTATCACGAAGCTGTAGTGGATGGTGAGATATGGAGCATGAAAGTCAAAAGTTCAAAACATTGTTACCCTTTTGCTCATCAGTATAGAAACGTCAGAGAGCTAGGTTTATGAATAGTAAAAGAAAGTGTCACAAAGTCTCAAAGAGTACCTTCAAATATAAAATAACATTTTATAAATGGATAGTGCAGGTGAATATAAGATCTGTGTGATATGGCTTATTTAGTTTTTCAGGCTGTGTTAGCTCTAACATTGACGTCTATGGAGAAGGGAGTGGGAGAAGGAAGCTGCTATAATATACATACCTACTGCAGTTGCCTGTAATAATGCTCTACCACTGTAAACAATTAGACAATCAATTAATTACCAGTCAGCAGCAGTGTCCTCCTCTTCATCCCCCTGCTCATATACTTCTGTTACAGGTGAGAGGCTGGATACAGAGCTTATAAATAGGAAAGTCAAAGGACTACAACATGTGAACAGGTCTCAAAGAATTCACCTTGCCATATGGTCTCAGTCAGAGGACTGGGACAGTAGAGGTTACAGCAAAAATGAGTATTATAGATAGGGGTAATAAAACAAAGACAAAGGAACTATGGAGACCTCTGATAGGGCAGAGAAGTCTGGGAAATGTCTCAAAACAGGGGTTCTTAAGCCAAATTTCTGGCAACCAGCCATCAGAACATCATCTTACAATCAATGTCACTCTCATAGAGAAATAGCATAATAATACAAGTAACTTATAGTTAACTCTAAAGAACATTCTATGGTGTAAACATCAAGCATGTCTTGCTTCAAGATAGCCTTTATCAAATTATTTTGATTCTTCTAACTAAGGCCCGGTTCACATCTGCGTTCGGGTTTCCATTCGGGGAGTCCGCTTGCAGCACTTTCCTCTCCACTTGCTTCATGCGGAAACCGAGTGGAAACCACACGGACCCCATTATAGTCTAAGGGGTCCGTGGGCTTCCCAGGTAAATTGCTTTATTATGTATATAGGTTTCCATTCGGGGGGTCCCCAAGCGGAATCCCCGAATGGAAACCCGAAAGCAAATGTGAACCGGGCCTAAAACAATGTTTCTGCTTACTTCAAAGTAACTAGATCATAGGTGAACATTCTTGTTCACATGTGAAAATATCAGCAATAAAGGAATTAGTAGTGTACATATATATGGGATTACAATATATTAGCAATTAATTATTAGAAAAGAATATAATGATTATTTTTCTTTGTTAGCTCCCTCATTTTGTTTATTACATAAACACTTTTATTACCCATAAAACAATACTACTGCTTTTATGAGCTTGAGGTACACTGCTGGCAAATATGCACGAGAATGTGAGATAAAACAAACAAGATCAAAACAGGGGCAATTAATGCACCAATTGGTTTGAGGGAAGAACCAAGGAACTCTGTTAACCAGGCCCCCATGGAGTCATCCATGAGAATAGATCCCATTCACAAAGCTTTAATTGTAACCCATGACGCTCCTTTATGCTTTGTAAATTCCCTGTCACCATTCTATAGGCATAAGATAAATTGCAACATTTACTTGCACTCACACCATAAAAATAATTTTCCACTAATCTAGTCTACAAACCTACCCTGACTCTAAAGAGACTTCTACAAGGGTATCAGAAGTGATCTAGTTGATTAACTTATTCTAATGATTGGAACCAAATTTTAGAAATTATCTATTGAATCCACTTATAGAGTCTGAGGCCACAAAAAATATAGATTTACTGGTAGGATCAAAGATTAGTTAGTGTAAAAAGGCAAAAAACGTTAACTCTACTAGAATTATTATCAAAGTGTATATAAGATTTATTTACTTTACCATTGATAATTTTGTAAAAAGCATGCAGAGTGTTTCTACCAAATCTCCTAATCTATTCTTATATGAGGCTAAACTACAATATTCATCTATATCAGGGGTCGGCAACCCCCAGCACACATGCCAAGAGTGGCACGCGAGGCTTATTTCCCTGGCACAGGCAGCCTCAAGTCCTCACCCAGCAGTTTTGATCGGACCAAACACAGCCGAAACGAAACTGCTATTATTATACTCTGGGGTCTCTTCAGTATAATAAGTGGAGCCCCCGAGGAGATGATCAAACAGAAAATACAATGTTAAGCATACCGTGATGGCTTGTCAGTTCATCCCCTGAAGAGGGAACCCTCCCCCATTAGCCACAACTCTGCACCTTTTTCGTGCTGAAACCGCGCAGCAAGGTATTGTAGGAAGGAGAAGCCAACTCTCCATAAGGTAAGCCCAAATCCCCTCCTCTCCAGCCCCATCCTACCTGAAATGGCCGCCCCTCCCTTCCCTGGTCCCAGCATGAATGATCCTGCCATTGTGACCCCCTTAGAGAAATGGCTACTGCCCCTCCCCCACCTCTCACCACTTGTGTGTCCTGGTCCTGAATGTCTCCAGCGCCACCTCAGTCCTATCTTTTCCTCCCCCGCCATGAGCAGGGCCGTTTTAACACATTGGTGGGCCCAGTGCAAAGATTTCATAAGTTGGACCCCCATCACCACCTGATAGCATACCAATCTGAAAGCTGTCAAAAACTGGGATTTTATATGGTGACATTCAATGGGTGACAATGTGTCACGTGACTGATGGAACTTTTCCGCCTGTCAGAAATGTTTTATACGTTCATCTCTAGTAATAATCGTTATTGCTATTATTTTAGCGTGTAATGGCTATCGCTAGAGAGACGGTCAGAGTATTTTACTCTATAAAGGTATGGACAGGACAGGGACAGAGTCAAATGTAAACTTTATTGATGACTTTGTGTATGTGCTGTGTAAGTGTTTGGTACAACTCTTTTGGCGCTGCGACCTAGACAATGGTAAACATTTGGGTCACAGCGCCAATAACTTCCTGATTATGTTATGTTCAGAGGAGTATTACATAAAATACCCCTGTGATTAGGCTATGTGCACCGCAGCAAATTTAGCTCCAGCCACTTCTACGTTGACTCCACCCATTCTCATCCATTTTTCTATGTGCCCCCACACAGTATAATCCTCCTACAGTCACCCTAACATTATATGCCCACACATTATAATGTTCCCTTCCAATTGCCCCACAGTATGAAATCCCCACTCCTGGTGCCCCAGTTTCAAGTGGGGGAACTAGAGGGGGATAATAAACTGGGGCAGCTGGAGGGAGACATTAAACTGGGGACAACTAGAGGCAGCCATGTCCCCCTCCAGCTACCCCCATGGTTTAATGTCCTCCAGTTGCCCCCAGTTTAATGTCCCTTTCCAACTTGACCCCAGTTTAATGTTCCCCTCCAGCTGCCCCCAGTTTAATGTCACCCTCCATCTACCCCTCAGTTTAATGTTCCTCTTCTTCTCCCCCCAGTTTAATGCCCCCCCTTCATCTGAACCAGTTTGATGTGCCTCTCCATCTGCCCCCAGTTTCATGCTCTCCTCCATCTGCCCCAGTTTAATGTCACCCTTTATCGCTTTCTTCTCCCAGACTGTTCATAATGACACCGACGTAACCCCTGAGACCCAATCAACGGTCGCTGACTTCAGGCAGAAGCGCTAAAGAGAACAGAGCCGCCGCAGAGTGCAGGGAAGGTGAGTAACATTGTTTTTTATGTTTGTCATCTCTCTTGGCCCTCCATTTATTATACTCTGCAGTGTGAAGAGACCCCCACAGTATAATAATAGCTAGTGAGTGGTGAAAATTGGAATATTATAAATGTTAGAATATTATACTGTTTGGAGGGGCTGCTATGGGACATAATACCGTGTGAAGGGGCTGCTATGGGACATAATATTTGTGCAGTGGTCGCTATGGGACATAATACTGTGTGCAGGGGCCGCTATGGGACATAATACCGTGTGCAGGGGCTGCTATGAGACGTAATACTGTGTGCAGAGGCCGCTATGGCTGTAGGACATAATACTGTGTGCAGGGGCCACTATGGGATATAATACCGTGTGCAGGGGCCGCTATGGGATATAATACTGTGTGCAGAGGCCGCTATGGGATATAATACTATGTGCAGAGGCCGCTATGAGACATAATACCATATGCAGGGGCCACTATGGGACATTATTCTGTATAACGGTGTGTTTTCTGTATTGAGGATGTGTTTTTGCACAGAAAACACAGGCATTTATTTTTGTATTTTTGTGCAAAAATGCACCATGTGAACGCAGTTTTTACATCGAAGTAAAAGTTACAGTGGCCTAAGAATATAGCTGCATGCAGATACATAGTGTGTTTCTACCATAAGGATGCTGCCATACGATGCTCCTGGACACATACATTTACCACTAATTGGGGGCTGCTTTCATTGCTTGGGGACCAAGGAAAAGTTGTGTAAACAATGGAGAGGAATAATCTAACATAGCAGGCAATTGAAGCAGCATTTCTAAAGCCATGTATTTAGTAATTTACATAAATTAGCAGTTTAGTCAGGATCCGTGAGATGGTAATTCCCCTTTAAGCGTAGAAAATTGAAAGGGTAGGGTTTAGACCTAATTTTAACAAAAATATCTGGCAAGTATTCAAAAGTACAGGTTAGGGGTCATCTAAGTAATAGTGACCACAGCATTATAAATGTTTATTTATTTTTTAATAAAATTTATAATAGCACAAAAATACTAAACTTCAGAAAGACCACTTTTCACCAGCTAAGAAAGGACCTAAGTGTCATAAACTGGGACAATGTCCTCAAAAGAAAAAGTACACAATCTAAATCGGACATTTTGAAAAACATCCTAAATAGGTCCTGTGAGAAATATATACCTTATGGGAATAAACAGGGGTCCAATTAGCAAAGACTGGGCCCCATAGTAAACTTTTGACATGTGCCCCCCACAGCATAGTGCCCCCTTTCCTGGCCCCCACACAGTATAACACCCCATTTACACACACTATGATGTCCCAAAGTGACCTCCAGACAATATAATATCTCATAGTGGCCCCTCCTCACAGTATAATGTCCCATAGCATCCCCTCTACACAACATAATGTCCTATAGCGGCGCCTCTATACAGTATAATGTCGCATAGCGCCCCCTGTACACAGTATAATGTCCCATAGTAGCCATGCATACAGTATAATGTCCCATAGCAGTGCTTGCACACAGTATGTCACATAGCAGCCCCTCCACACAGTTTATTGTCCCATAGCGGCTCCTGTACACAGTACAATGTCCCATAGTGGCCCTCCACACAGTATAATGCCCCGTAGCGACATCGCTATACAGTATAATGTCACATAGCGGCCCCTGCACTCAGTATAATGTCCCATAGTAGCCCTGCACACAGTATAATGTCCCATAGCGGTGCTTGCACACAGTATGTCACATAGTGGCCCCTCCACACAGTTTATTGACCCATAGCAGCTCCTGTACACAATATAAAGTCCCATAGTGGCCCCCCACACAGTATAATGTCCTATAGCGGTGCATGCACACAGTACAATGTCACATAGCGTCCCCTCCACACAGTATAATGTCTGATAGTGGCCCCTCCACACAGTATAAATTCCCATAGCGGCGCCTCCACACAGTATAATGTCTCATAGCAGCCCCCCACACAGTATAATGTCACATATCGTCCCTTCCACATAGTTTAATGTCCCATAGCGGTCCCTCCACACAGTATAATGTCCCATAGTGGCCCCTCCACACAGTATAATATCCCATAGAGGCCCCTCCACACAGTATAATTTCATATAGCGTCTCTTCCACACGGTATATTGTTCCACAGTGGCCCCTTCACACAGTATTATGTCCAGTAGTGGCCCTTCCACACAGTATTATGTCACATCGTGGCTCCTATGGTGTTCGTTGTAAATATTGCAAAAATTTCGGGTTTAGCAGACCCATGAACTATAATTATACTATGGGGTCTTTTGAGACACCAGAATATAATGATTGGAGGCCCAGGGGAGGTGACAAACATAGAAAACAGTGTTACTCATTTCTCCTGGGTTCCAGCACGACATCTTGCTGTTTTTGGCTGTCTTCAATGATGTCACAGATGTGGGTTATGCCGGTGTTGCAACGCTGGCTGCACCCATGTCATATCACTACAAAGGCCTGAAGACAGCATGGAGTCGTGCCGGAGCCCAGGTGAGGTGAATAACACTGGTTTTTATGTTTTCTCCTCCCCTGGGCCTCCAGACATTATACTTGAGGGTCTGAAGAGTCTCCACAGTATAATAATAACAGTATTTGTTGGAGTTTGTCCAACAAATACTCTTGCCACCAGCTGCGGCCTTACTTACCGATCCCTGCTTCTGGTCATGCCACCTCCCCTTCTGCCCTCTAGGGGGCCCTGTGCATCCCAAATCACGTTGCTGGGACACACAGGGCCCCCTGGAGGGCTAAATGAGAAGCGGAGGCGGCCGTGAGCATGAGCAGGGATAAGTAACTAAATAGGGCCCATTACCTGCTGGGATTGCTTCAACAGGTAACAGCCTATTCAGTTCTTTTGGATGTTAGGGCTTCATGTCGGGTAGAACTATTGGCGCTGCCACCACCCTTTTCCTCTTCATCATTAGATTCCGTATCACCTTCCTCACTTTTTTGTGACTCATCATGACAATGGGATTCCTGTATGCCCTCGCAATTCCTAACAAATTTTCCCCTAGTGCCCCTACCAGCACTACCACCAGTAGCATACTCCCTGCCACTACTACCTCCACTAACACTCATGTCTTTCACCTCTATCTCCTCTACATCAAAAAAACAATGGCAACTCTCATCCAACACATCAAAAAGAGGAGGAAGAAGAGGAGGTCTGGGACTATGTGGAATATCTCTCTCAGCAGATGCCACATGACTACTAGAGAATGGGATCTGTGTCAGTGAAGATAAAGGAGAAGACATAGCTGACAGTACAGAATGACAGCATGGTAAATTATATGTTGAGGAGGAGGAACACGCAGAGCACTCACTCAATATTTGTGGTTCATTGGCTTCAAAAAAATCTTTATTCTCAGGAAGTCGGAAAAAACTGCGGCTACTGGCGGGGCTGTCATGACTTGAAGTAGTGTTGATGTTGGCATCCACATTCTTAGTAGAAGCTGCACTACTGTGTGTATGTACAGTGGGAAAAAAAATATTTAGTCATCCACCAATTGTGCTAGTTCTCCCACTTAAAAAGATGAGAGAGTCCTGTAATTGACATCATAGGTAGACCTCAACTATGAGAGACAAAATGAGAAAACAAATCCAGAAAATCACATTGTCTGATTTTTAAAGAATTTATTTGCAAATTATGATGGAAAATAAGTATTTGATCACCTACAAACAAGAAAGATTTGTGGCTCTCTCAGACCTGTAACTTCTTCTTTAAGTGGCTCCTCTGTCCTCCACTCATTACCTGTAGTAATGGCACCTGTCTGAAATTGTTATCAGTATAAAAGATACCTGTCCACAACCTCAAACAGTCACACTCCAAACTCCACTATGGTGAAGACCAAAGAGCTGTGGAAGGACACCAGAAACAAAATTGTAGACCTGCACCAGGCTGAGAAGACTGAATCTGCAATAGTCAAGCAGCTTGGTGTGATGAAATCAACTGTGGGAGCAATAATTAGAAAATGGAAGACATACAAGACCACTGATAATCTCCCTCGATCAGGGGCACCACGCAAGATCTCACCCCGTAGGGTCAAAATGATAACAAGAACGGTGAGCAAAAATCCCAGAACCACATGGGGGGACCTAGTGAATGACCTGCAGAAATCTGGGACTAACATAACAAAGGCTACCGTCAGTAACACACTACACTGCCAGTGATTAAGATACTGCAGTGCCAGACGTGTCCACCTGCTTAAGCCAGTACATATCCGGGCCAGTCTGAAGTTTGCTAGAGAGCATTTGGATGTTCCAGAAGAGTACTGGGAGAATGTCATATGGTCAGATGAAGCCAAAGTAGAACTATTTGGTAGAAATAACCAGTCCCCAGATCTCAACCCCATAGAAAACCTTTGGAGGGAGTTGAAAGTCCGTGTTGCCCAGCGACAGCCCCAAAACATCACTGCTCTAGAGGAGATCTGCATGGAGGAATGGGTCAACATACCAGCAACAGTGTGTGCCAACCTTGTGAAGACTTACAGAAAACGTCATTGCCAACAAAGGATATATAACAAAGTATTGAGATGAACTTTTGTTATTGACCAAATACTTATTTTCCACCATAATTTTCAAATAAATTCTTTAAAAATCAGACAATGTGATTTTTTGGATTTGTTTTCTCATTTTGTCTCTCATAGTTGAGGTCTACCTATGATGTCAATTACAGGCCTCTCTCATCTTTTTAAGTGTGAGAACTTGCACAATTGGTGGCTGACTAAATAGTTTTTTTCCCCACTGTATATATGTGTACTTGTGCATACAAATATTTTGTTCAAATTAACAACGCTTTCTCACATTGGTGTATGATCATTCACCAGAGTGGGAAAAAAAACATGAAATTATAAAATGTTGCTTTTCTTTTAAAGATTAGTACAGGCTAGAGTATGTATTGGGTGAACACACACAAAAAAAATGTTGAAATAACAGATTCTTTTTTTAGATTAGAGGAGGCTGCACTACTGTGTGTATGTATATATGTGCACTTGCACATATAAAGAAATACTTAGCAATGAATATTTTGTTTAGATTAACAACAAGCGTCCATCACACTGTGTGTGGTCAGTCACCAGAGCAGAAAAAAACATAAATATAGATTTTTTTTTTTAAGATTAGCACAGGCTAGACTATATATTGGGTCACACACCAAATAAACCGCTGAAATAATGGAGATAATTTTTTATATTATCAGAGGATGCGCTGCTGTGTGTACAGTGCTGACCAAAAGTATTGGCACCCCTGCAATTCTGTCAGATAATACTCAATTTCTTCCAGAAAATGATTGCAATCACAAATGCTTTGGTAATAATATCTTCATTTAATTTGTCGTCAATGGAAAACCACAAAAAGAATTGTCAAAAAGACAAATTGGATATAATTCCACACCAAACATAAAAAGGGGGTGGACAAAAGTATTGGCACCCTTTGAAAAATCATGTGATGTTTCTCTAATTTGTGTAATTAACAGCACCTGTTACTTACCTGTGGCACATAACAGGTGGTGGCAATAACTAAATCACACTTGCAGCCAGTTGAAATAGATTAAAGTTGACTCAACCTCTGTCCTGTGTCCTTGTGTGTATCACATTGAGCATGGAGAAAAGAAAGAAGACCAAAGAACTGTCTGAGGACTTGAGAAGAAAAATTGTGAGGAAGCATGAGCGATCTCAAGGCTACAAGTCCATCTCCAAAGACCTGAATGTTCCTGTGTCTACCGTGCGCAGTGTCATCAAGAAGTTTAAAGCCCATGGCACTGTGGCTAACCTCCCTAGATGTGGACGGAAAAGAAAAATTGACGAGAGATTTCAACGAAAGATTGTGCGGATGGTGGCTAAAGAACCTCGACTAACATCCAAACAAGTTCTAGCTGCCCTGCACTCCGAGGGTACAACAGTGTCAACCCGTACTATCCGTCGGCGTCTGAATGAAAAGGGACTCTATGGTAGGATACCCAGGAAGACCCCACTTCTGACCCAGAGACATAAAAAAGCCAGGCTGGAGTTTGCCAAAACTTACCTGAGAAAGCCAAAAACTTTTTGGAAGAATGTTCTCTGGTCAGATGAGACAAAAGTAGAGCTTTTTGGGAAAAGGCATCAACATAGAGTTTACAGGGAAAAAAAAAGAGGCCTTCAAAGAAAAGAACACGGTCCCTACAGTCAAACATGGTGGAGGTTCCCTGATGTTTTGGGGTTGCTTTGCTGCCTCTGGCACTGGACTGCTTGACCGTGTGCATGGCATTATGAAGTCTGAAGACTACCAACAAATTTTGCAGCATAATGTAAGGCCCAGTGTGAGAAATCTTCTTCCAGCAGGACAATGACCCAAACACACTTCAAAAAGCACTAGAAAATGGTTTGAGAGAAAGCACTGGAGACTTCTAAAGTGGCCAGCAATGAGTCCAGACCTGAATCCCATAGAACACCTGTGGAGAGATCTCAAAATGGCAGTTTGGAGAAGGCACCCTTCAAATCTCAGGGACCTGGAGAAATTTGCCAAAGAAGAATGGTCTAAAATTCCAGCAGAGCATTGTAAGAAACTCATTGCTGGTTACCGGAAGCGGTTGTTCGCAGTTATTTTGTCTAAAGGTTGTGCTACCAAGTATTAGGCTGAGGGTGCCAATACTTTTTTCCGGCCCATTTTTGGAGTTTTGTGTAAAATGATCAATGATTTGACTTTTTTTTCATTCTCTTTTGTGTTTTTTCATTGCAAGCAAAATAAATGAAGATATTATTACCAAAGCATTTGTGATTGCAGTCATTTTCTGGAAGAAATTGAGTATTATCTGACAGAATTGCAGGGGTGCCAATACTTTTGGCCAGCACTGTACATATTTTCAGGATATAAAATCAAAGAAACTTAAAAAAAATGGTAAATCTTAAATAAATAATTTGAGTTTATTGGTTCCAATAGGACATGCAGGTAAAAGGTGACGTGTTTCGACGCCGTGATAGCGTCTTCTTCAGGCCAACACGCAGAGAGGCTGGAAACCTTACCTCGATACCCGCTGACGAGCAGCCACACCACTGCTTGGCCCCACCTCAGAGCTGATTATCGAATGATAATCAAACATCTTGAATTTCCTTGCATTTCAACCTTGAGAGTACAGAGTTTTTCTCAGTAGACTTTCTGCCCTTATTATACCTATATGGAAAACCCCAGCGTTTCCGCAGGTATAATTGACATGCTGCGATTCTGAAAAAACACTGGCGTTTTTGAAAACACAGCTTTTCCACTGCTGATTTGTTTCTGCAATGTGTGGATGGGATTTGCCAGAATCCCATTCACTTTGAGGGTACTGTAAAATGCAGCATTTCCGCTGCTGCAAAAATGCTACATTTTCGCAACATGGGGCTTCAGCCTAAAACAGGCTTAGACCCAGCAGGAGATAGGAGAAAACAGAGGAACTCTTCTGCTGTTTATGATTGGGTAAAGCATTGAAGAGAACTGCTGTCTATATTACATTACTTGTTCACATATCTTTCCATTCCATTGTCCACTATGCTTCACTCATTATGCTTTCTTTTTCAACATTTTATTTATGCTTTACCTTTTTTTTATAAACATGTACCCATCCAGCAGAATTAGAAAGCAAAGAGTCAAAGTGAGCTTCAGTTGTAGACTGCAAGAGAGCTATTGCATTCATTGCTGAATTTACAAATGTCTGCAAGCTGCTATATTATTACATACACTATGTGGGCACTCTGGGAAACATACTTTGAGTAAGACTAAGGCTATATTCGTTTAAAAGGGATGCAAAACGGCTGTGAAAAAAGTCCATCTTGCACCCAAGGGGCACCCACTTTCACAGATCTTCAACACATTTCAGTGTACAGTATGGAGGGATCCATGAAAACAGACAAAAATAGGACATGACCTATATTTTGTAAGTCCATGACAATGGACCATCAAGATAATGGTCATGTGAATAGCACTTATTCATTGACTGAAACTAATGCTGTCACGTGACGTCCGTTAAAAAAACGGACATCACATGGCCATTATTCATTGAAGTGTGAATGTTGCCTAAGTACATACTGTTGAAGACTGTCTTTATAAACTATCCTCCAAATATTGGCTTGATGACATTTATACTATTATGACACAATAGATTTCAATAAGCAGCAAAATATATGATGACTCTAGACATCTGTGATTTCATCTTGTTTGAAAATCATATATCTTAAAAATGAATATTGTGGCATAGATACTTTCCAGTGTATCTTCCAGCAGATAACACAATTGAAGCAAGTATAGTTTATGCAACACACGTGTGGGCTGCAAAGACTTCCTAGAAAAGACATCAATAACTTGAATAGAAAGTGCAAAAGAAGAATAATGAGCTCAGTTGTTGATACTGTAATTTACTCAGAAAAATTTGCTGCAAAAACATCCGTACAAGCAGAGAAACAACAGCATGCACAGAAATACTTTCACAGTATGATAATAAAAATGCTGAGCAGAAAAAGTAAGCACTAAAGAAAATCTAGACAGTGAGGGAAATTTATTAAAAATGGAGTTTCCTACTCCTGTCATAATAAAGACCCTAACTGGACCCAGAAGCACCTGAATTATTAAAAGGGTCTGGCCTCTTAATAAATCAGGCACATACTATCCGCTAGTATGGAAATCTATGTCTGTCAGGGCTTGGCTTGGGGGGGGCCCCCTCTTGACACACTTGCTTTTGTCTGTCCTACATCATCTGTTGGCTACTACTTACCCTCAGCAGGGCCCTTTTGCCAAGCATCTGTGAAGATTGTGAATATACAGTCATATGAAAAAGTTTGGGCACCCCTATTAATCTTAATCATTTTTAGTTCTAAATATTTGGGTGTTTGCAACAGCCATTTCAATTTGATATATCCAATAACTGATGGACACAGTAATATTTCAGGATTGAAATGAGGTTTATTCTACTAACAGAAAATGTGCAATATACATTAAACCAAAATTTGACCGGTGCAAAAATTTGGGTACCCTTATCATTTTATTGATTTGAATACTCCTAACTACTTTTTACTGACTTTCTGAAGCACAAAATTGGTTTTGTAACCTCACTGAGCTTTGAACTTCATAGCTAGGTGTATCCAATCATGAGAAAAGGTATTTAAGGTGGGCAATTGCAAGTTGTTCTCCTATTTGAATCTCCTCTGAAGAGTGGCATCATGGGCTCCTCAAAACAACTCTCAAATGATCTGAAAACAAAGATTGTTCAACATAGTTGTTCAGGGGAAGGATACAAAAAGTTGTCTCAGAGATTTAACCTGTCAGTTTCCACTGTGAGGAACATAGTAAGGAAATGGAAGACCACAGGGACAGTTCTTGTTAAGCCCAGAAGTGGCAGGCCAAGAAAAATATCAGAAAGGCAGAGAAGAAGAATGGTGAGAACAGTCAAGGACAATCCACAGACCACCTCCAAAGAGCTGCAGCATCATCTTGCTGTAGATGGTGTCACTGTGCATCGGTCAACAATACAGCACACTTTGCACAAGGAGAAGCTGTATGGGAGAGTGATGCGAAAGAAGCCGTTTCTGAAAGCACGCCACAAACAGAGTCACCTGAGGTATGCAAAAGCACATTTGGACAAGCCAGCTTCATTTTAGAAGAAGGTCCTGTGGACTGATGAAACAAAGATTGAGTTGTTTGGTCATACAAAAAGGCGTTATGCATGGCGTCAAAAAAACACAGCATTCCAAGAAAAACACTTGCTACCCACTGTAAAATTTGGTGGAGGTTCCATCATGCTTTGGGGCTGTGTGGCCAATGCCGGCACCGGGAATCTTGTTAAAGTTGAGGGTCGCATGGATTCAACTCAGTATCAGCAGATTCTTGAGAATAATGTACAAGAATCAGTGATGAATTTGAAGTTACGCCGGGGATGGATATTTCAGCAAGACAATGATCCAAAACACAGCTCCAAATCTACTCAGGCATTCATGCAGAGGAACAATTACAATGTTCTGGAATGGCCATCCCAGTCCCCAGACCTGAATATCATTGAATATCTGTGGGATAATTTGAAGCGGGCTGTCCATGCTCGGCGACCATCAAACTTAACTGAACTGGAATTGTTTTGTAAAGAGGAATGGTCAAAAATACCTTCATCCAAGATCCAGGAACTGATTAAAAGCTACAGGAAGCGACTAGAGGCTGTTATTTTTGCAAAAGGAGGATCTACTAAATATTAATGTCACTTTTCTGTTGAGGTGCCCATACTTTTGCACCGGTCAAATTTTGGTTTAATGCATATTGCACATTTTCTGTTAGTACAATAAACCTCATTTCAATCCTGAAATATTACTGTGTCCATCAGTTATTAGATATATCAAATTGAAATGGCTGTTGAAAACACCCAAATATTTAGAACTAAAAATGATTAAGATTAATAGGGGTGCCCAAACTTTTTCATATGACTGTACATGCACGTCAAAAACATAATCCATAATCCTAACAAAGGGCACCACTTCTCAATAGAACATTTACAGAAATACAAACAACAGTATATATGTCACTCAAAGTTCACACAAACTAATTTCAATGTGCCACAGGTCAATATAGACAGACTAACTTTAACTTGTCACAGGTCAGCTTTTTCTTGTGAAATGCAACATATCATTTGCTAATTCACGGTCTACAGGAGGACAATTTCTTCTCTAACTCCTTCCACTCACAGGGATAGCTTGTTCCCGCCATCTCTTCACAGCCAATCCATTTTCTTACAGGGCCTGACCTTCCTCAGCACTCACTTTATTGGACAAGGTCAGACAATCTCCTATGGTATAAAGGCTTCTTGCTCACTCACAGTCCACTTGGGCCTGCCTATGGTTCTTACACAATTTACAGAGCCAAACCAACTCAATTCTTTCTAGGACTAAAGTTATCACACAATCCACACTTTCTCCAAAAGGGCCTTTAGGGATGAACTCCCACACAACACAGCAATACAAATGACACTTCTCTCTCACCAACCACCTTTTTATGATGATATTTGGGCCTTGCTGCACCACACCACTCTGGCAGCTCTCCCACTCTGGGCTCTCTGTCAGAACCTCAGTTGACTCAAGTATCCCACTACTTCACAAGCTTTGTCTCAAAAGTCAGTTAATTGTTTTTTTATCTTTAAAAAAAACAACAGAAACACAATGGAAGAAGTTTGCATCCTTCACAACTTGCACACATGGAGGCAAGTATAACAAGAAAACATGAGAGATCAGATAAAATTAAACCAATGGTTTTCAAACTATCTGAAAGCATGGCCCCTTTTTCTTGCCAGACTTTCATTCAACCCCCCCAGGTTCCTAGTCCCATTAGAAAAGAAGCCAGCTATTTTAAACATCTGTTCTGCATTTCAGCTCTATATTACCTCTGATCTGCTTCTTCTTTCACACATGCCTGTTACACACACACAGCGCTGCTACCTACATGTTATCCCACCACACAGCTATACTACCTCCATGTTCTCCTTCACACACAGCTCTGCTAATTCCATGCACCTTCTCCTCCATGAAGTCAACCTTGCTACATCCTACTTCCCATACACACCAAGCACTGCTGCATCTGATTTTTCTCCACACACTCAGTTCATCTACTTATTCCTCACTGAAGATTTCTTTTAATTCATATTTTATACATAGATTTTAATACAGTTTAATACTGATTTTTAAGACTTATGTCCACCTCTAAGTAAATTAGATGAACACATGTCTATAAATCAAGAGCCAGAAAATTTAACCTTAGAATTGTTGTGATAAGAGTCAGTTGAGCTGGTATTATATTAAATGGTTTAGGTTTAAAAAAAAAAATCTTCAATTTTGTTGAAATGCATTTCACTGGAAAATAGAATTCCAAACTTCTGTACAGAATTTATTTAAGCGTGGATTGTTTTCTTTAATATAGATTTAGTTGTTTTTTTATATAGATATTAAAAATCGATTTTTTAACAAAATTGTTATACCATGACTTTTAGTTCCAAGAAATGCAGCATGTTACTACAGTAGATTTAGCATTTTGTAATTGCAATTATATTAGTACATGTTCTTTATTTGGATCTAAAAAAGGTTTAGTGGCATACAGTGATAACCAATTTTAAACATATATTTAAGAATATGTCTCCAATATATCTCTTATATACATAAAAATGAGTTTCTGTCACCAAACTTGGCACACAGGTACATCAGGTGTCCGGGAAGATTTTAGACCGGGTGTCAGCTCTCTGGGACGTACCGTTTCTGAGATACAGTATTCCCAAAAAAATCATCTGCATTAGCCAATAGAAGCCTGCAAGGCTTTTACTCATATTCCAACTACCATACACATGGTCACATGTCCCTTATCAGCCAATAGAAGCTCACAGGCACTTATTCTCCACATGCACATAGCTTTACTCCAGGTTTCCATAACAACCAGCCATTTCTCTTCACTGCTGTAGGTGAGCTTTTAAGGTGCAGGGCGCTGTGGATGACACTGTTACACAAGGTCACATACACACAGTTTTACTCCAGGTTTCCAAAACAACCCAGCCATTTTTCTTCACTGCTGCAGCTTTAAAGGGAATCTATCATTAAAAAACACGTTTTAAACTAAGAGCACATAGGAATAGACTTTATAAAGGCGATTCATCTCTTACCTTTATCTTGAAGGTCCATGCTGCTGTTTTTTTAATTTTTATTCATTTTTCATTGTGCTCAAAATGCACAGGGGGGGGGGGGTTACCCCTGTGTTCTTAGCAGAGCGCTGTCATCCTATCCAGTGTCGGCTTTCTTCTGCCCCGGCCATTCTCCTCTTCTTCTTACAGGAGACCACCACATGTATGACGTGTATCAGCCAATATAACTTCACATTTAATTTACCAGCTTTCCATAACAACACAGCCATAAATAGACTGTACCGATACTGGAATGCCATACTGGATGTCAGTATCCATATAAATATGGAAGATTTATTACCCATCTTTCTAGTTCATTTTCTTCCCCACAGAGTGGGGAGTGCATACATATGTGATTCACAGGAAGCAGGGAGGATGATCATGCGACCACTCTGTGAATGATGCTAACAGGGCGATACTGGTAATAACATATTATAAAATGTATTGGCTATCAAGACTAAACATTGCTGTAGCAATGTCAAAAGGAATGAGTCATGGATAACCCCTTTAAGTTTGGTAACCCTGCTTCATCAGGTGTCTATATATATGACAATTTTATGGGCAATCCAAAGGTTGGACATTTTTAGAGAAGCATTCCTGGAGGGAAGAGACAAGAAATTTGCCTTGAGAAATGTTGCAGGTGGTTTACTGTGTTGGCCGTAAGTGAATAGATGCTGAGGTTGATCCTTGCACATTTAATGCTAGTTCTATTATGAGGTTTTGTAGCTAGGTCTGAGGATAGAAGAAATAAATCTATTCCGGAGTAGCTATCATGTACCAAAGAGTAGAAAGAATTTTCTCTCTCTAGAGCAGGGGTGGGCAATTAATTTTCCCATGGGGCCACATGAGAAATTAGAATGGTTTTAGAGGGCCATCATCATGCACAGCGGGCGGGTCCGAAAATGAAAGTACGCGCATGTGGTATATGACCCCCTTTTTCTGGCCAGTCACACAGTATATGATCCCCTTTTCCTGGCCCATCACACGGTATATAACTTCCTTTTTCTGGCTAATCAAACTGTATATAGCCCTCTTTTTTTAGCCCCCACACGGTGTATGACCCCTTTTTTTACCCCCCCACACAGCATATGATCCCCCTATTTATGGCCTCCACACAGTTTATGGCACATTTTATACCCCCACGCACAGCATATGATCCCCCTATTTATGGCCCCCATACAGTTTATGGCACATTTTATACCCCCACACACACAGCATATGATTCCCCTATTTATGGCCCACAAACAGTTTATGGCACATTTTATAGACCCCGCACAGCATATGATCCCCCTATTTATGGCCCCCACACAGTTTATGGCACATTTTATACCCCCCCCACAAAGTATATGACCCCTTTTTTAAAGCCCACCCACAGTATATGACCCCCTGTTATCCCCCCCACCTCCACAGAGTAGAGACCAATACTTTTTACTCACCTGTCCACGCTCCAGTCCTGGACGGCCTCTGCTGCAGCCTCCAGGGTGCGGTGTTGCCAACACTGAAGAAGGTCTGGACGCTGTACGTAGTGTCACGGCGTTCTTCAGCGTCGTGACGTCAGTGTCGCATCGCCTAGAGGAGGCAGCGGAGGGCGGCCAGGACTGGAGCATGGACAGATAAGTAAAAAAGTATAGGCAGCTGCTTATTGCAATAACACAATACGTTGCTGCCAATGCGTGTCACCTGTCACCACGCGGGCCAGTCAGAGATAGCCTGTGGGCAGTACAATGCCCAGGTCTGCTCTAGAGGGTAGTCCTGTCCCCATAGTTCTGGGAGTGACAATTTTTTTATGAAGTATAAAATTAATTTAGGGGCTGAGGGTGCTATCCCATTTTGAATCTGAAAATATGTCCAGCTGTTGGATGAAAGTAGAAAAGAAAGTGGCCTATGAAGAGCTGGGAGTATATGAAGTGGTAAGCTTGACCTGCTAGCCAACTAGCATCTGTATGATATATCTGGCCTACTGTGTCTATGATGGAGTCTACGAATGGGTAGGATTCTCTAAGCAGAATGACCACTCTCTTTGATTTGGTATCAAAGTAGGATAGGAAGACCCTTTTAAAATGTGTATTAAAAAATGAGTATGAAAGTGTCTCTTGAATCATAATGATATCATAATAGAGCTTTTTATGGTATGAGGAAACCACTTATCTCTTTGTAGGGCTATTAAAACCTTTCACATTATATGTAATTATAGTAAAATCTGGTCTGAAATCTAAAAGTAGGTGGATTGTGATGTATTCATTGTAATGGAAAGGTGACACAGAGCTGCACCAGAGAAAACAGCAAACTAAATAACAAAACACCAAATAACAAAATGATGGTAACTATAGTGGAGGTCATGTAGATGTCTCTCCTGCTTGGATCCAAACAACTAAAATGATTTTCACAGAGCAATGTTTGGGGATCAATCAAGCCACAGACTAGTTTCAGAGTATTACCAGGGAGGGCATCACCATTTAGACAGCGTTCACACTATTATTTCCAGTGTATGCCAAAAAGACCGCAAAAGTTAGATTTGAAGAAAGTTGTATTCAAAATGATAAAGTTTAGTCAACTTCTCAAACTGTCAGGGGTCCTTGAGCCAATGAGGAAAAAAGGAAGCTCAAGAGATAGAATACAGAAGTCTCTTCTTATTGGTCAGGTTGAATAGGTCAGGGATGAATTTTCTTGGTCAGATGGAGGGTTTGAGCTAGGGGTTAGGTGCAAGTGCCTTCTCTGTGCTGAGGTCCTGATAGATTCTAGTAGAAAGCGTCTTTGTTCTGGGCCTGTTGACAGTGGGATGGAGACATTGGAGGCCCAGGTGAGTGAGCAGGTGCCATTTGGCATCTAGGGTGAAGATTGATTGGGAAATGCCACTATAGGAGAAGGTGAGCTTAAAAAGGGTTCTTAAGGAGGGTTCTGAAAAGACTCCATTGTTCAAGGGTGGCAATATCGGTAAAGATTTGTATAGGTGTATTTTAGAAAGTGATGAGCAATTTTTCTCACAGCGGTTTAAGAATTAATTCTTTACTCGTAAGGTAATGACTGTATTTTTCATATTATAGGAAAAACCTGACTAGAAGCTTAACCTCACAATTAGACAAGAAATAAAGGAAAAAAAAATATTTATCACTAACTAAAACTTCCCTGTTGATCAGAGGAAGTGGAGGGGTCAATAAAAATAGCTTAGGTGGTCTAGGCTAGTGCCTCCTTTGGAATTCTAGAATGGGTCAGGGATTAATAGCTAACAGTCTGCTTCTGTTAAATATAGTGTGTCACCATCATTTGATCATTGAAACAAACTTTAGTGGCGCAGATTTAGCTGTCTATGTAAATATGTCTCCTGTCACATAACTCTCCTCATGTTGTTTAATAGTGTATGTCTGCCCTACTTTATCCATTCTGCTTAACTATGTGGTTTTTTTAATCAAAGTTTATTTGCACTATGACATTATGCATTTCCCGCCGTATGCTGCGCCACATCCCTTAAGGATGACTCTTAGTCATTGATTGTGGATTTGTAACTCAGTGCGCTGCGTCGCAAACCCTTTGTTATTCCTTGTGGAAATAAGATGTGTTGTCAATAAAGAGTTTTTGTTCAATCAAAAATTATGCATATGCAGCTCTGCACAACACCTATTGTATACACACACAGCTCTGCAGTATACACATTAAACATACACAGAGCTCTGCAGTATACACATTATTCACATACAGCTTTGCTGCCTTAACAGTGTATATACACACAGCTCTGCAGCATGCATCATACACACACAGCACTGCCATGCACACTGTTGTGGAATACAAACACACAGTTGTGCTGCTTACATAGCACATATACACACGCAGTATATACTGTACCCACACTACATAAAACCGCAGTGTTTTACAGTACCTGCAAAGTGGATGGGATTTTAGCTAATCCCATCCACATATTGCAGAAATATATCCGCAGTGGAAATTCTGCGATTTCAAAAAAAAGTTGCACAGGTGTTTTCCATATAGGTATAATAAGGACAGAACGTCCACAGAGAAAAACTCTGCTGACTTTCTGTGAAAAGCGCTACAGGAAAAAAAACGCAGCGTTTTTTCCACAGTTCTTTTTGTCTGCTTCTCTCTACGTGGGGCTTTAGCCTTAGACTATGACCTTTCATCTCCTAGCAATCCAATTAAGCACTTTAACTGTACTTTTATTATGAATACTGACAGGGAGTTCCCCTGATTTTGGACTATAAGAAACAGAAACTTTTAAGCAACCTTTTTTTTTCCCCCTAAAAGTATGTCTTTTTCTCTTCTCTTCAGATACATATTGCTGTTCATAAGTTTTCAGATTTCCCCAATAAACGTAGCTATCCTATGGGCTTTGGCTTTCATGCTGACTACTGGAATTGTTTGGCTACTCCTTACCATAGCTTTAGAGCCAGTATTATTAGACATACTGTAGAAGAGAAGAGAAGAAAACTTAAAAGTCACCCTTGAAGCTATCTTCAACATGATAATGGGGATTATCGTATCAAACTGGACAGGGTGCATAGAGCACTTTGACGCTCATTACACTGTGTTCCAAATTATTATGCAAAAAGTGTTTAGGAGTGATAATGTAAGAATTTTTTTTGTTTGTCAGTTAAACTCATTGATGGTGATGTGTGTCAGGGCTCTTTATATCACTGAAAGCAATTGCAGACACCTGTGCTAATTAGTTTGGCAGGTGTGTCCAATTAAAGGCAAGACTACTTAAGAAGGCTGTCCCACATTATTAAGCAGCCTACATTTTCAGCCAAAATGGGAAAGAAAAAGGATGTGTCGGCTGCTGAGAAGCAACAAATTGTGGAGTGTTTAGGTCAAGGCATTACTACAATCGACATTGCCAAGACACTTCATCGTGATCATCGCACAATCAAGAAGTATGTAGCTGATTCACAGCACACACGTGTGCGTGCTGATAAGGGAAAATTGAGGACTCTTTCCAACAGGCAATTACGTCAGGTTAAAAGAGCAGCTTCAAAAATGCCTTGTCATAGCAGCAGACAAGTTTTTGAAGCTGCTGGTGCCTCCAACGTCCCCCGAACAACAAGATGCAGGGTCCTTCAGAGGTTTGCAGCTGTGCGTAAGCCATCCTGTCGACCTCCTCTATCCACTGCACACAAGCAGAAACGGCTCCAGTGGGCCAAACAATACAGGAAGACTGACTTCAAAACTGTTTTGTTCACCGATGAGTGCCGTGCAACGCTCGATGGTCCAGATGGATGGAGTGGAGGATGGCTTGTTGATGGACACCCCATGCAAACACGGCTACGGCGCCAACAAGGAGGAGGTGGAGTAATGTTTTGGGCTGGAATCATGGGGAGAGAGATTGTCGGCCCCTTTAGGATCCCTGAAGGGGTAAAGATGAACTCCATAATGTATGTGGAGTTTCTCAAACAGCACTTCCTGCCATGGTTCAAGAAGAAGAACCATGCATTCTGCAGAAAGATCTTTTTCATGCATGATAATGCACCGTCTCATGCTGCAAATAACACATCTGCATCTCTGGCTGCTATGGGCATAAAAGGGGACAAACTTATGGTGTGGCCCCCATGCTCCCCTGACCTCAACCCCATTGAGAACCTCTGAAGCATCATCAAAAGGAGTGTCTATGATGGCAGGAGGCAGTTCACATCTAAGCAACAGCTCTGGGAGGGTATTCTGTCCTCATGCAAAACAATTGAAGCAGAAACCATCCAAAAACTGACAAATTCAATGGACGAGAGAGTTCAGAAGCTTCTTTTGAACAAGGGGTCCTATGTGCAAATGTAACATCATCTCGAATAAAGTTTTGGCTTGAAAACTGTTTGAGTTCAGTTTGTAATAACCTGCTAATGCTTATAATTTCACAATGACCATTTTTTTGTTCTTATTAAAAATGAAAAGGTTGCAAATTCTGCTGTGCATAATAATTTAAAACATGCATTTTGAGTGTTTATTTTTTTTTTAAATATACTGTTATCATTGTTAAAAAAAAACTTTCAATTATACTCGAATAGTTGATGACTGGAAAATTACAATGACTGCAATTCATATAGGTAATTTTGGAAAATATGAGAAAATATTATTTGCATAATAATTTGGAACACAGTGTATACCACACCACGGCACTCTTGCAAGCAGTTTTTCTGGTTGCCAGTAGTTATTTTTTTGGCCCTTTTCAGGACTAACACTTCCTGGACTCATTGATTGCTTTTACAATGTTGCATTTTTTAACTTTTTTATGTGTTGTTGTCTCTCTCCCTCCCCTCCTGCTTCTTCCTACAAATTCTCCATTACTGCCACAGGCCTTGGTCGACAACTGCTCAGATGGATCGCTGGGCTGACTCCGCTATGCCTCTGGACCTTCCCTTGTTGTCAGCCTTGGGGTGAGTCATCTCAATCTTGCATTCCCCACATCACACCTCACCATGGTTAAGTTGGTCTCACTAAATGTAAAAGGTCTCAAATCTGATACGAAAAGATGGTTGTCTTTCATGGAGTTGCGTGCCCATTTTGATACCTCCTGCTCTTTTAGTTTTGCTCTCCGACACTACGGTGTTTCCTGCTACCCAATCGAAAAAAAGGGCTGGGATGACCATATTAATTCCAGCAACCTACCCCTTGGAAGTTTCCATTTCCATTTTAGATCTACATGGTAAACTTGAGGGTAAACCCCTTACACTGTGTAGCTTGTATGCCCCAACTCCTTATAGTCTGATTTCCTCACCCAAGGGGCCCCCCTACTCCTGTCCAGCGAAAATTGGCCACCAGCTTTTGATGCCTTATCTGATGATACTCACTGTATGACCTATGGTGAATTACCCACCACACTGACAGGTAATTTTCATTTTATTCTGCCCCCCCTATAGAGTACACATGCACCTGGACTATTTATTTGGGAATGTTCCCACTCTGCGCTTTCTCCGGGGGAGCCTCTATGGGTTCTATCATATGGTTGAATCTTGCCCCTGTGACGATTAGCCTGGCTGCATGCAACGCATGTACTAGAATCTGTCACTGGAACATCAACGAGGGCCACCTCCGGAGAGCACAGACTTGTTAATAATTCTACTCCCACCTTAAATCTTTTTATGAGCTCAATGAGGGTTCGATATCATCGGTAGCAATGCTTTGGGAAACCCATAAAGCCGTGATGGGAGGCTACTGTATAGTTATGGGGTCTTGACTGAAAGGTGACACCAAAGCCCGCCTTGCAGAGTTGCGCACTTAATTGAGTCGTGTTGAATTGGATATGTTAATCCTATACACCAAACAAAGATACTATGGATGGGCCAACAAGCCCCACACACTGGCTGGCCAACTTCAGAACCGGGAAGAGAGGGGTACAGCCTATGCTCTTAGGCGCACAGACGGTGAATTGATCTATAATCCCACCAAAGTTGCCCTCATGTTTCATGATTATTACTCCCAGCTGTATTCTTTGCTGACTTCTTCCTTTGAACCTGCTTGAAAGAGATAGTATTCTCTGCACATACCTACAATCCTGTCACCTACCCTCCCTTTCCCCAACTGCCCTTTTCTTTCTAAATTAACCCATATCTGTGGATGAAGTGGATCTGGTGCTTACGGTTCTTCAGGCCTGGATAGCTTCATGTACCTTTACTATAAAGATTTTGGAGCGGCGTTTATCCCTCGCCTCTCTATTTAATACCTTTATGGAAGGAGCACATGTACTTCAATCCCTTATTCAATCCTTTCTCACCCTTATCCCCAAACCAGGAAGGGACCATCTTGATTGTAGACATTTTAGGCCTATTGTACTTATAAACACCAATCTCAAGCTTTTCACCAAGATTTTGGCCTCATGATTTAACCTTTACCTTCCTTCTCTAATACGTAAGGATCAGGTAGGGTTTGTCCTGTGCCACCAAGGAGGTGATAATACTCGAAGGACTATTGATTTGATCAAGGTTGTCTCGAGGTCTTACTGAACTCATGGTGCTCAGCTTGGAAGCAGAGAAGGCCTTTGATTGCCTGGGCTGGCCTTTTCTATTCGCTACTCTGGAGAGTTTTGTTCTCAGAGGCCCGTTTTTTGACAACGATCAGGGTCCTATACACAACCTCTTCAGCTACGATTAAACTCCCTCACACCTTCTCTTAACCATTTACTCTTCACAATGGCACTCAACAGGGCTGTCCATTATCTCCCCTCTTATTTATTCTGTGTATTGAGACCCTTTCTGCTTTTTTCAAATGCACCCAGACATCAGGGGCAAGGAATTCAAGCTGTCCTTATTTGCTGATGATGTATTGCTTACCTTGACCAACCTCTACATAACCCTCCCTAATCTCCATGATGGGAAGAGTGGTTGCATGGAGTATAAGTAAGAGGGGGGACCTAGGAGATGTCAAAAATTAAAGAGGAAAAAAAAACGGATGGTAAGTAGTGAATACAAACTCATACACACTGTGCTGCCACTCACTTTTATGATTTTTAACATTTAAAATGCTTTTTGGGGAAAAGTGCTTGACAGTGGTTTTTTAAACACCCATAGCAGTTATATTGCATAAAGCCATAGGTTTTTTTAGGAAAATGTGCCCATTTTGATGACTTGTAAGTGTTAAAGGCTTGTTATTTAGGAGACAAATTTGTGGCTGTGTGCCTCGATAAAAAGTTATGAAGAATTGGCTTTTCAAAAAAAAAAAAAAAAGCCACCAAAAATTCTCTCTTTACGGAAGCAGAATGCTGAACCAACAGTACGTTTGTATTGGAAGAAGCAATGGTAGGATTGTTTGTTTTATTTTGATATGCTAACAGTGTGGCAGTGACAAATGTCACTGGCAACTACAGAATTTGAAGAAAAAATTTTGGTACACTGTCAGCGTACCTGCCACTTCAAAAGTGAAGTGTCAAAGAATTGGCTTTATAAAAAACACCAAAAATGCAGATACAGCACATGGAGTGACAATTACAGAATTTCAAGAAAATGTGGCACTATCATTGTGTCTGCCGGCAGGACCGTACTAGAGGACTGAGTGTAGAACAAAGCCCTATGGGTGCAAATGCAGCACTAAATAGAAACAATTTACAGAATTTCAAGAAAAATTAGTGGTGCACCATCAGTGTGTCTGCCGGCAGGAACGTACTGTAGAACTGAGTGTAGAAAAAAGCCCACCAGGTGCAAATGCAGCACTAAATAGAAGCAATTTACAGAATTTCAAGAAAAATAAGTGGTGCACCATCAGTGTGCGTGCCAGCAGAAACGTACTAAAGAACTGAGTGTAGAAAAAAACCCTATGGGTGCACTTGCAGCACCAAATAGAGACAATTTACAGAATTTGAAGAAAAATTAGTGGTGCACCGTCAGTGTGCCTAGCCTACCAACTGAAAAAAGCTGGACTATCTTCCAAAAGATGAGGTAGAAGTTGTTGTTGTTGTTGTTCTTCCTCTCACAATTATCTGCTCCATTTTTTCTGTGGTTTGTTGTATACAGTAATCATTCACCGTATACATCTTCTAAAACTGATGCTTCAGCATGTGCCACAATTCCACCCAATGTGCACTTCACCTTACGGCCATGAAATGAGGGAGGGGGAATGGAAGCAATGGTTTACCCTGGTAAAATTGGGGGTGGAAAATGGTCCAGTGTAGAGGAAGTGGAGGAGGCATATGGGTCCTGGACTCCTGTCTGGTTTTGAAACTGGGTATACACCCACGAGGTGATGTCAGTAATAGGACGCACCCAGCCTTGCTGCAGTTATAGACTGTGACCACTGATCCTCAAAACATTGACCCAGCTATGTATTCTTCCTGCCATAATTGCTGCTCCATCTGTTGATGGTGGTATGCACCTTTTTCCACATTGACATTTACAAAGAGAGGCCCACATGGCGATATCAAGCAGGGACATCTTTCCTAGAGAAATAATGACGGCTAGGTAATCCCCACCGAGACTGTGTGCATGCCATCAGTTGACGAAATGCAGTGGATTCCACTAAGTGGCACAGCAATGACTGCACCACCAGTAGCTTGGCCAGTCGTGAGTTAAAGTTGCAGACCAGTCAGATGACATTTAGTAACTTCATCATCTTTGCCACTTTTTTATGACTTATCATGGCAATGAGATAACTCTATGCCCTCACAATTTCTAACAGAATTTCCCCTAGTGTCCCTACCAGCATGACTACCAGTAGCACACCCCCTGCCACTACTACCTCCACTAACAGTCATATCTTCCACCTCCTCTGCATTAAAAAAAATTGTCTGTTCTCATCCAAGTCATCAAGAAGAGGAAGAAGACAAGGTCTTGGGTTATGAGGAGTATCTCTCAACAGATGTCACATGACTACTAGAGAATGGGATCTATGACAGTGAAGATAAAGAAGAAGACATGGTTGACAATACAAAAGGAAGGCATGGTAAATTCTGTGGTGTAACAGAGGAAGAGGAGAAGGAGAAACATATCGAACCCTAACTCAACATAAGTGTTTCACTGCTTTCAAAAACGACAGCACCCTGGATACTGGCAGGGTTGTCAAAAGCAGACGTAGTGTTGCCGTTTTCACCCACAATTTTATTGTTAGTACCCTCCTTTTGTCTGTCCCCTGCCCAGTTTTTTTTTTCTAGTCATTTTACTCACACTGCTTAATTATAATAGTTATTGGCAACAATTCTTACACTTTGTGTATGTCTTATTTTTTACAAAAAAACTATTTAAAGAAAAATAGCAGAGCACTAAAAGCACTAAAAATGTAAAGGGAGTCTACCACCTCCCCCATGCATGTTCAACTGCCACCATCATGCCCCCATGTTACAGAACACATTACAGTGATAAACATCATACCTCTGTTATTTATGTCACTTTTTTTCACTGTAGATTTGCACAAAAATAACTTTAAAAAAAAGTACTGCACAGTATCCCCACTGTATACGAAAGCCATACTTTAGAGTAATGCTACATGTTTCAATTAAATATGTTAAACTGTGTTATCTCTGGGACACCACTTACAAAGTGTTCTGGAAAAATGAAATTTACACTGTGATTGGTTGTTGTGATGTTTAATAACTTTATGTAAATCATACTGCAAAGATTTTTTGTTGTTTTTGTGACACTTTAGCATCCTTTCCTATTGATCACTTCCAAACAGGTATCAATTTAAATCTACTATTTGAGATTTATACATTGTTAATAAAACAATAATAACCACATGAATAAATATTTATTTGCTGTGATTTTCCACCATCTGTGTTTGAAGCCCTTAATGTACAGGATAATACTAACTTCATTGTGCTACTTATGCATAGAAATTTCTGGGGGCACTTTGTCATTGGATCAGATCCAGATTCATGACTTTGTCTGCATTTCAGACAGGGAAAAGGATGCCAAATGTTATATACTGCATGCTAAGTCCTAAATCAACTAGATGCTTTGTACAGTGATTTTGAGCATATCTGCTTATGCATATCCCATAAGGGCAATCAGTCAGAGGCAATCTTCAGTTCCCACTTCATAATACAGTTGTAAGGTCTATTTTGTTCCACTGGAGATTCACAACAACTATTTAGCATTAAAAGAGAGAACATAACTAAATTCTGTTCCTTGATATCATGGGGAGCAGATAATATCTTCAATAAATGGATGCAAAGCAAACAGCATGATGTGGCTAGAATGTGCATAGTTAAAGAACATTTTGAAAGTTCTAACTTCTACTGGTACTTGCATAGTACAAAATGAGGTGTTATATAATTGTAATTATTGGAAGATTTCCATTAACCTTGGTTTAGGCAAATACTTATTCTTTCCTTCATCTTTCTGTTCATCTTTCCTCCTTTCATCTTGCTCTAAGCTCTAACTTTTCTTATCTCAGAATGATGTACAGTATCCATTAAAATTCAGAGATGACCTGATAAGAACAAATGCATATTAAAGCCAAAGTGACCCCTAGAACCCAAAGTGAGATTAACTTGGATAATTCTACTAACATGAGCACTGGCAATTCTTTTAGCCTTCACTTACTTTAATTACTAAATTTCAGGAAAGATGCAGGTTTAGCAAGTGCAGTTACACCTTTATATTCAATACACTAAGTATTGTATATTCAGAGGCACTGTGTATAGCCAAACTCTGCTGTTAACTATATCTATACATATTATGTATGTGTAGATTATTATGTTAATCTATTTTCCCTTAGTCCCACCAGCAACACAATATTGGGGTATTTCTGTGTGTTGGTAGGACAGAATGGAATTTTTAATGAACAACAAATAGTTAACTGTAACCCCTCCCCCTCCTCAATATAAGGAAGGAAGTACCAACCCCCCAGCATGTAATTATAAAGACAAATACATAACACATAGGGAGGGAGCCTTGTTCTGCTGTTGGGACTAAGGGAAAACAGATTAACATCATAATCTACACTTCCCTGTAGTCCCATTGCAGCACAATATTGGGGATCTAGCAAGATATATCCTAGGGAGGGCCCTCTTGAAGAATTGATTTTAACACGGAATGGCCAAAAGAAGTGGCCTCCGTGCCCTGGGTGTTAAATCTGTAATGATTAACAAAGGTATGGACAGAGCTCCAAGAAGCTGACGAACAAATTTGTTCCCAAGGAACAAAGCTTCTTTCCACCCAAAAGGTAGAAATGGCTCTTGTAGAATGAGCTCAAACAAACTCAGGGGGGTCTTACCCCTGTGAAGTGAAAGCAAATTTTATGGCTTCATTGTACCAAGGAGGCTTTAGAGGATTTGAGCCCATTATTTTTCCCAACAAATGGTAGAAAAAAAAATTCTCTGACCATCTAAAAGGCCAAGATCTCTGAATATAAATTCCGAGGCATCTAGCCACATCCAGGGAGTAAAGTTTAACTTCCTCTGGAGATGACTGACGGGGATAGAAAACTGGTAATGAGATAACCTGGTTTAGGTTAGAATATGAGGGTACCTTAGGGAGGAACCCTGGCATAAATCTTAGTTGTACTCAGCAACTCTCTGAGCTGAGGTTATGGCCAAAAGGAATACTGTCTTTAGTGTGAGAAATTTAATCTCAACCTCTTCTAGAGGCTCCAAGAGGGGAAATCACATAACCCCTTTAAAACAGTAGATAAATCCCATTGAGGGATTGGGTGGGTAACAGGTGGACTAAGCCTGAATGCACCCTTAAAATTTCTTTTAACCAGTGGGTCTGCAGATAGCTGCTTATCTAAGCAGACTGACAGGGCAGCAACTTAAGCTTTCAAGTGAAATGGCTAAGGCCCTTGTCCAAGCAGTCCTGAAGGAATTCCAGGATCTCTGGAATGGAAGGATCCAAGCTCTCAATTCCTCTACCTGATGCCCAGGAGATGAAGATGATTCAGATCCAGGCATAATTTTTATTTGTAGATTCTGCTCTATCAAGAGAGAGAATGCTTAAGACGGCTCCTGAGAGTCCCTTAGATCGTAATAGGGACGGGTCAATCTTCAGGCTGTCAGATTGAAGGATTTCAGATCCAGGTTCTGAATCAGGGGAAGCCTCCAATATATCCCGTGACTCATTTGAATGAGATGGGAAAACCAAGCTCTCTTTGGCCAGAATGGAATGATGGCGATTACAGAGACTTGGTCCTGTCTGATTCTCATCAATACCCCTTGGTATCATGGAGATTGGAGGGAATATGTATGCCAGCCTGAACCTCCAAGGGATGGATAGGGCATCCACAGCCAAGGGATTGTCCTCCTTGTATAGAGAGCAGAACTTCTCTACCTTGGCATTGAGTCTGCTTGCCATCAGGTCTATCTCTGGATGACCCCATTTCAGGGTGATTGCTTGAAAGACTTCTGGATGGAGAGACCATTCTCCTGGAACAGTGATGCCACGACTCAATTGATCCGCCACTACATTGAGTGACACTCGAATATGTACGGCAAAAAAATGGTTAAGTTCTTCTCTGCCCTACTCAAGATCTTCCCCACTTCACTTAGAAGAGGATGTGACCGAGTTCCCCCCTGCTTGTTTAAATAAAGGATGGTCATCATATTGTCCGATCTTACACGGACTGCCTTGTCCTTCAACTGGTTGGCAAATGAAGCAATGCCAGTCGTACTGCCCGGAGTTCTCTCCAATTGGATGACATCATCTTCTCGAGGGAATTCCAATGCCCTTGGGCCGGAAAGTCGTTAAGGTGGGCTCCCCAACCTGTGAGCGATGCATCTAGTCAATAGGGTCCAGCAAGGCTAGACTGTGGACTTTTCGTTTTTTAGCCGAATCCACCACTTGAGGGACGAGCGGGCTTCATGAGACAGGAAAAACTGTCTAGACCGATGGTTTTGCAATTTCAGGCCAACAGGACTTCCCAAGAGACTGCTTCTGCAGCTGATAACATCAATCCCAAAACTTTATGCCTGTCCTGATGGTGATTGGCCGAGGAACCAGCAGGAATTTTGCGGCCTTGATGATTCTTTCCCTTCTGGAGGGAGGAAGAGATATTTTCATTAGGCCTGAATCAAGTCAGAAATGTTTTCTGGGTTGCTAGTAATATTTGGGACTTTCCCCAATTTATAATCCACCCCAATTGTTGGAGGAAATTTATTGTGATGAATAAATGCTGTAGTAGGCCTTCTCTTGAGAGACTTTCAACATCCAGTCTTCCAGATAAGGAACACATGTGAACCTCTAGATTTCCAGTGACTCAGCTACCGTGGATACCACCTTGGTGCATACGCAGGGTGCTGACGTTATCTCGACTGGAAGTGTGGTGAATTGGAGGTGTCTCAGCCGACCCTCTACAACCACTGCAATTCTTAGGTATTTCCTGTGAGCAGGAAGAATAGGGACGTGGAAGTGCATGTCCTTTAGGTTCAGAGTGGCCATGAAATCTCCTTGCTGGAGAATGGATATCACAGACGCTTCCATAAGGAAATATTTTCCGAGATAGCTCTGCTGAGGTATCGTAGGTCTATTATCATCAATCAGTCTCGTGAAGGTTTTGGAACCAGAAACACTGAAGAATAAATTCTAGACCCTTGACGTTGTGATGGACAGCAGGGAGGCGAGAGGTCTGTATAATTCTGTCCTGGGGAGGCACAGAAAAAACTATGCCGGAACTGGACCTGATTATCTCCAAGACTCATGATCTGTTACCCCCACAGGAACTTCATGTCTTGGAGGAGGGAGAAGGTAATAGTCAGAAATTTGGCTTTCTGGTTTTCCTGTATCATGGAAAAAAAGATGGTTGGAGTTCCCACTTAGGAACCTAGAACGTCCACACGTGACCTCTAGCAGGCAGACTGTCCTCTACGACGCGGTCTGCCCTGTCCACAGAAGGACTGTGGAAGGACTTTCCTTCCTTTCCCACTAGTCCTTGTATCGTGTTCTGCCCGCAAATATTAAATTATGAGGCATTATCCGCCCTCCAAGGTTTTAACCATAGGGGCGATGGGCACCCGAAGTCAAGGCCCTAGGCTTGGCAGCTAACTTCACCTGGAGAAGAGGTTTCATTGAGATAATCCACCTCAAGGGCTATACCCTTCAAAGAGGACAACAATTCTTCCCTGGAGACCCCCAAATAAATATCTCTTTTTAATGAAGAGAGGCTGGAGCACAGCTTCTTAGCTACCTCACTAGTAGCACCAATCAAACACTGTGCAGAGAAAGCCGTAAACGTTTTCCTTAGGGAATACTCTGCCCGGTGGTCCATGGGGTCCTGAAGGCTAGACCCGTCCTTAGAGGGCACAAGTTTTTCGCCTGAACAATTTGGCGACTGCCATGACAAGCTTAGGTGGTGGACCCAAGTCCCAACTGGTCCTCAGCTATTGGGAAGAGTGTCTTGAACCTCTTGGATAACACACAGGTCTTCTCTGGGTGTTTTCATTCGGTAGACATAGCTCTTTTAAGCATGTCATCCACATTGAAGGCCCTAGGCCCCCTAGAGGTGGAACTAGAGGCTTTCCCAAGGTCAACATCATGTTCCCTTGACCTGATGGACTTCAGTAATTTCTGAATTTTCTCCAGAGGGAAAAGCGTTTTTTCTATATCCGTATCTGAATCCTCAGATGAAGAATTAGCTTCCTCTAAGATCCTGAATACCTCATCAGATCGTATGACAGAAGCTCTATCATATTCCACAGCGCTCCACAGACACAGACAGTCACTGTCCCATATAGGGTTTGTTAGGGACAACAAAGGGGTCCCTCTGGAGTATGTTGTAGAGTTCCGAATTGATGTTAATTCAGCAGGCCTGGGAGAAGACACTTCACACACACACATCTTGCTTGTGTATCAAATGAATTCTGATTTTATTGTGCAAAATCTTGAGTTCTTATAGAGCTGTTCTGGGAACATGCCCAGATGTTACAAGAACAATAGGTACATATTTCATTCACAGAAAAATACAAGAACAATACACAGGATACTAGATGCATCCTCTCACACTGAGGCCTCCGAGATAAGAATCAGCAACTTAGACACAAATGTTTGTGTCTACATCATTTCACACTCAAAGTGACCTCACCTCTTAACATACAATAATTTTCTTTATCTATAATAGAATACAAAATGGATGACAGATACAAGATGGAGGATTACCTCTAACAGGTTCACAATCCATACCCCCCACCAGCACACCTTTGCAGTGTGTGAGGAAACTGGAGTACACCCACACAAACATAGGGAGAACCACAAACTTCCCGTAGATGTTGCCCCTGGCAGGATTCAAACCCAGGTCGCCAGCTCTGTGAGGCTGCAGTGTCAACCACTGAGCCACTGGGCTGCCCAAGCAGCACTGGTGGCATGTATTGAATTTGTAACTGTCAGGCAAGGGAATTTCACATGAGCGACAGTTTAGATGTTTGCGCCTAGACGCAGACTTACCTGGAGGATTCATCACCACCAGACACAGAGGAAGACATCTAACCGCAAGTGTAACAGTAAATAGCAAGAAAGCCAGAAAAAATGCAACAGTACAAGTCTGTTGAACTAGAATGCCCAGCATGCACACTCGCTGACAAACAACAAAGAGGCAGAAGAAAGGAAGCAGCAGACTTATATAGAAGAAAAAAGCTGCCCCGCACAGATTTTATAAAAAAAATGGCGGAAGATAAGATAAAAAACATTACCTAGTAGCTCACCTGAAGGAGGTTCAAAGATGCGATCATGTATGCAAGCCAGCGTACTCTGTACTCTGGCGCCCCCACACACGGGAGCTAGAGAGAAGTAGAAGGAAACGCTGTGCATTGCAATAAAACAAGCAATGCAAGGCTTACATTGCCACAAAGGGTTCATTATGGACACTTAAAGGCTGCAGACCTGTCCAGCCACACATTATAAGCAACAGCTGAGAAAAGGCCTTTCACTGCAGCTAAGCAGACTAAGCAGCAGGAAAGACAGACAAGGAGTTTTAACCTTTAAATTTTGTTCCAATAGGAACCAAAGGCAGAAAAGAGTCCTCACACAGGAGGATAGACAAAATAAACTCAAACAGGAGAGAAGAGGGGAGATTCAGACAGAAATCTGAATAACCTCACTATAGGGAAGGTATAAACTTCCCTCCAACTGTCCCACCAACACAGGACAGAAAAAAACATGTTGGGGGGTTGGTACTTTCTTCCTTATATTGAGGAGGGGGAGGGATTACAGTTAACTATTTGTTGTTCATTTAAAATTCCATTCTGTCCTACCAGCACATAGGGGCAGATATACCCCAATAATGTGCTGCTGTGGGACGACAGGGAAATATATATATATATATATATATATATATATATATATATATATTTATATTTATTTTCTGACCTTACCCTGATTTTCTCCATCTCTTCCCTGCAAAGGATTGATATGCCAATTGCCCCAGATATGTCAAGTGACTGAAGTGCAAGCACTATGATGTTTATACAGTGAGGAAAAAAGTATTTAGTCAGCCACCAATTGTGCAAGTTCTCCCACTTAAAAAGATGAGAGAGGCCTGTAATTGACATCATAGGTAGATCTCAACTATGAGAGACAAAATGAGAAAACAAATCCAGAAATTCACATTGTCTGATTTTTAAAGAATTTATTTGCAAATTATGGTGGAAAATAAGAATTTGATCACCTACAAACAAGCAAGATTTCTGGCTCTCACAGACCTGTAACTTCTTCTTTAAGAAGCTCCTCTGTCCTCCACTCATTACTTGTAGTAATGGCTCCTGTTTGACATTGTTATCAGTATAAAAGACACCTGTCCACAACCTCAAACAGTCACACTCCAAACTCCACTATGGTGAAGACCAAAGAGCTGTGGAAGGACACCAGAAACAAAATTGTAGACCTGCACCAGGCTGGGAAGGCTGAATCTGCAATAGGCAAGCAGCTTGGTGTGAAGAAATCAACTGTGGAAGCAATAATTAGAAAATGGAAGACATACAAGACCACTGATAATCTCCCTTGATCAGGGGCTCCACGCAAGATCTCACCCCATGGGGTCAAAATGATCACAAGAACAGTGAGCAAAAATCCCAGAATCACACGGGGCGACCTAGTGAATGACCTGCAGAAAGCTGGGACTAACGTAACAAAGGCTACCATCAGTAACACACTACGCCGCCAGGGACTCAGATCCTGCAGTGCCAGACGTGTCCCCCTGTTTAAGCCAGTACATATCCGGGCCCATCTGAAGTTTGCTAGAGAGCATTTGGATGTTCCAGGAGAGTACTGGGAGAATGTCATATGGTCAGATTAAACCAAAGTAGAACTGTTTGGTAGAAACACAACTCGTCGTGTTTGGAGGGGAGTGAAAGCTGAGTTGCATCCAAAGAACACCATACCTACTGTGAAGCATGGGGGTGGCAACATCATGCTTTGGGGCTGTTTCTCTGCAAAGAGACTAGGACGACTGATCCGTGTACATGAAATAATGAATGGGGCCATGGATCGTGAGATTTTGAGTGCAAACCTCCTGCCATCAGCAAGGGCATTGAAGATGAAACGTGGCTGGGTCTTTCAGCATAACAATGATCCCAAGCACACCGCCAGGGCAACAAAGGATTGGCTTTGTAAGAAGCATTTCAAGGTCCTGGAGTGGCCTAGCCAGTCTCCAGATCTCAACCCCATAGAAAACCTTTGGAGGGAGTTGAAAGTCCGTGTTGCCCAGCGACAGCCCCAAAACATCACTGCTCTAAAGGAGATCTGCATGAAGGAATGGGCCAAAATACCAGCAACAGTGTGTGCCAACCTTGTGAAGACTTACAGAAAACGTTCGACCTCTGTCATTGCCAACAAAGGATATATAACAAAGTATTGAGATGAACTTTTGTTATTGACCAAATACTTATTTTCCACCATAATTTGAAAATAAATTCTTTAAAAATCAGACAATGTGTTTTTCTTGATTTGTTTTCTCATTTTGTCTCTCATAGTTGAGGTCTATCTATGATGTCAATTACAGGCCTCTCTCATATTTTTAACTTGGAGAACTTGCACAATTCGTGGATGACTAAATACTTTTTTTCCCCACTGTAAGTGCAGTCTTAACACCTCCTAAAAATTATGATCTATGAAATTACACATTTTTTGGTTCTTTTTGATGTCTAGCTAAATTAGCTAAAGAAAGCTTAGAAATGAAAAGTTTGACATAAAAGGTGTATTAAAAAATAATAATGATTATTTCTGAGAGGGGATTAAAAAGAAACCAGCAATATGTTTCTGACTATAAAAAAAACCTTGCTAAAAAGTGCCTGTGTCTTATAGTGTAAAGTCAGGGGCATCCAGAAGTGTCATACTCCCCCAACAACTTTGTATATGATCAGGTAAAGCACTGCTAAAGAGCTGAGCGATGTGTGGCTTTCTTTCTGACTGATCGACACTGAACTGTGTGATCAGCACAGGTAGGAGGGAGACATGAAAGACATGTTCCTATAATGTTTTTTCCACAGCCTTCTCCATGCTACAGGTCCTGACACACAGGCCATGGCACATGAAAGATGTCATGAGCATATGACCAGCCATATGCATGGGAGGAAACGGTATGAGGCTTTAATCAGCATGAGCTATGAAAAGGTACTCACTGTACTGGTATAATACACTACACTGTCAGCAGTGTGTGTAGCAGAGCTGCACAAACATATTGTGTGAAGCAGTCTGTGTATATATGTGTAGCAAGCTGTGTGTGTGTAGAGTGTGCAGCAGGGATGTATATATGAGGGAAATAGAAAAAAATTAAAATGTAACTTTTATTAGGAAATCCGGTATATTAAAACTGTCCTGGTGTGCTTAAGTGGACATCCAGCCAAAACAATCGGCCCCTAATCAAGACAGACTTAAAAGATAGTACTTATGCAACATATAAAGAATCCCCCTAATAAGACTGCAATGGGATGTATAATAGCAGTCAAAAAATGTAACCCCAATCATATGGAGATTTCCTATATAGGAGGGGAAAACTATGTTGCAAAATATGCAATTAAATGAATACAGCATCGGTAAGTCAGTATGCCCTCTACTGATACTCTCTGGGCAGTTACCTAAATACTGTATTAATAAATAAATATACCCTCCACTGATAGTCATGTGGATATGTACAGTGGGGAAAAAAAGTATTTAGTCAGCCACCAATTGTGCAAGTTCTCCCACTTAAAACTGCTCTAGAGGAGATCTGCATTGAGGAATGGGCCAACATACCAGCAACAGTGTGCACCAACAGTGTGAAGACTTACAGAAAACGTTTGACCTCTGTCATTGCCAACAAAGGATATATAACAAAGTATTGAGAAGAACTTTTGTTATTGACCAAATACTTATTTTCCACCATAATTTGAAAATAAATTCTTAAAAAATCAGACAATGTGATTTTCTGGATTTGTTTTCTCATTTTGTCTCTCATAGTTGAGGTCTACCTATGATGTCAATTACAGGCCTCTCTCATCTTTTTAAGTGGGAGAACTTGCACAATTGGTGGCTAAATACTTTTTTTTCCTCACTGTATATCCAAACCCCATTTACGGCATAAAAATAAATGTATACAGTATATATGAGATGCATTCCAAAGTCAAACTAGACCCAGTTTAGTATGGTCTGAACCATGATCAGATGGAGAGCCGACAGTGTATTAGATCAGACCCACAGGTCTAGTAGAAGCAACAATATACCCTATAGGAGTTAGTTTATGGAGTGTCAAGTCTAAAACATATTTCTAATGTATGTGGTAAATGGGGTATAAACGTAAGGGGCATTAGCCCATATGTTTCCCGTTTATTTCGGGCGTTTCAAACCCCAAAAACTAGCAGTGATAAATACTCATTCAAGCCACTCGTACCATAAGAGATGCCATAAGTTCAAGGGGGGGGGGACAGAATACAATCAGTAGTAAGGGTCAAAGAAAAATTTTTACTTTTCTAACAGCTTTCAAAAAGTCATGACCCATCAAATAACCCACAAATAATGAGGAAAATGGCTCAAAATGACAACACAACAATTAAATAAAAGATGCAAATTAATATAGAATAATTAAGATCCAGTGGTTTTACACTCTTAAAGCGAAAAAAACAAGAATGAAGAATGATGCGATCCCTCACTTTTGTTGTTTTTAGTTATATGTGTGACTGGAATTTCACCAGATTGAGTTTAAGAGATGTACAGTACCTTGCAAAAGTATTCATACCCCTTGAACTTTTTCACATTTTGTCACCTTTCAACCACAAAATTAAATGTATTTTATTGAGAATTTAAGTGATAGACCAACACAAAGTAGCAGATAATTGTGAAGTGGAACGCAAATGATAAATGGTTTTCAAAATTTTAATCAAATAAAAAAAAGTGTGACTTGCAAAAATATTCAGCCTCCCTATATCAATACTTTGTAGAGCCACCTTTTGCTGCAATTACAGCTACAAGTCTTTTGGGGTATGTCTCTACCAGCTTTGCGTATCTAGAGACTGAGATTTTTGCCCATTCTTCTTTGCAAAATAGTTCAAGCTCATCCACATTGGATGGAGAGCGTCTGTGAGCAGCAATTTTCATGTCTTGCCACAGATGCTCAATGGGATTTAGGTCTGGACTTTGACTGGGCCATTATAACACATGAATGCTCTTTGATCTAAACCATTCCACTGTAGCTTCGGAACAGCAGGACCGAACTGCACTGAGAAACACTGGTGCACCAAGGGCAGGTGAGTATGTCTTTTTCTTATTTATATCCTGGGCAACCTTTTTAACGCAACTTGTTAAAACCGCTACAGCATGATATCTTATGATAGACGTCAACAAAAACTAATAAGAAGTTAAAAACATTTTTAGGTTAAGGCCCCACATAGTGACCCGCAGCCAAAAAGCACTGCGGGAAAAACCCAGCGCTTTTCACAGAAAATCCACAGAGTTTTAGTCTGTGGACTTTGTGCTCCCACTATAGCTATACGGAAACCGCCACCTTTTCCGTAGGTATAATTGACCTGCTGCAATTTGCAAAAAAGTGAGCCTTTTTCAAATCGCAGCATTTACACTGCGGATTACTTTCTGCAATGTGTGGATGGGATTAGCCAGAATCCCATCCACTTTGCAAGGATTGGTTTTTGTTGTCTTCTGTGATAAGATATCACCCTGCAGCAGTTTAACCAATTGCAGAGTTAACTCTGCTACATATGTATCTAGTAACAGTCAAAAGTAAAACATTGCAAATGACTAATTCTGTCTACAATAATCTACAACTGAATTATTAAATTACTGCTTATTGTAAGATTATTCTTTTAATATAAAGCTTTGTCATGTTGTCTCAAACATGCATTTAATGAAAATATAATTTATTTATGATGATAATTTTAGTCTCAGTCTAGTAAGAAGATGTGGCCAAATAATTAAACACATACTATTTAGAAATATTCTCATTTCTGGGGAAATTATAAAGAGAAAGCATGTCTTTCATTTCCGAAAATCAACATGTACATGCTCCTGGCAAGTAATTCAAATCCCTATTAAGAAATTCTAAAAAATAAAGTATTGGTGAATTACAAACCTTAAAGACATTCATCTTTGCTATATATTGTACATGGTGGCTGGAAATACAGCAGGAAAACTGATGAGACTATCCAGGATAAAGCTCATAAACTTTTTACAACCACTTTTTCAAGTTTATTAGGAAATAAAATGAGTAAGAGTGTGTTTGACCTCAAATTAAAATAGCTTTGGGAAGAATTAGAATTACCATATATTTTCAGTTGTATATTTTAGTAAGAAAGTTCTGTGAATCCTATTGGAAAAATGTAAAAAAAAAAGTTTGTGTTTATGTGAAATGAACAGAATCCTCAACTATAGATATAGAGTAATTCTAGTTAGAAAAAAAATATACAAGGTGGGGAATAAATTAAACCTTATCCATCAGAATTCTGTCTAAAAATGTGCAAGAAATAAAACTCTGACACATAAACTAAAGGTTTGCAACTATATTAATATTGAATGCTCTTGCCAGTTCATAAAATACATTGAAAAAAGGGGTGTGGTTAAAACTAACAGGCAAATGTGTTTTTCAAGTGCACCAGATTTTATATTACCATGCAACACAATAGAAAATCTGGCACAGTTTTCGATATTGTTAACGTATTTAAAATTGTCTAATACTTAGACAGTTTTAGTTTATTCATCCCCAAGATGTGAGCAATTACTGAAAAACTGAAATCTAAAGAGTTGTTACTGTGTATGCTTAAATGCTATAAAGAAAAACCTTTTCATGACTCATAGAAATTCTTACAAATCTATGTCAGGTCATGGCATTGTGCAATCAAGTTCTTGACAGGTACTATAGAGGGACCTTAGCTGTGAAAGTGTACAGAGTGTATCACTGCAATCAAGAAAAAAGGGGAGAAAAGTCATACAGAAGTCACAGAGAAAAGCTAATGCTGCTAATACTGACCCAATAATGAAAATGATACAAAAAACAGAAAAAGAAGGAAAATATATATGCTGTACTTCATAAAAGTTTAGGCAGGTGTGGAAAAATTCCTGCTAATAATGCTTCCAAAATAGAAGCTTTTTTTTCTGTCAATAAAATGCAATGGGAATGAACAAAAGAGAAATCTAAATCACATCAATATTTGATGTGACCACACTTTGCCTTCAAACCACATCAATGTTTCTAGGTATACTTGCACACAGTCAGGTATTTTGTAGGATTATAGTCAGGTGTATGATTATCCAGGTGCATGGTTAGAAATTGGATAGACAGGTTTCTAGGAGCCCTAAAAGTATTATACACTATGTTTTAAGCCAATTTAAGGTGTGGTTTGTACCGAACTTGTTTGACCCAAAACTAATCTTGAGAGGTTTGCTAATCTCTAATCTCATGCACATATGCAAGTATATCACTGAGGGACAATTAAAAAAAAAAGTCATTAAAAATGTATGGAATCTAGAACTAAAATATAACCTTTCTTATATCATCTAAAAGGGACTCACAAACATTGCTCAATAGACTAAGAAAATCAAATTACATAGGGGGAATATGGTGTAGCCAGAGCTGTAGCCAGCGAGGGGAGGGCAGAGGGGGAGGCTGCCTGGACCCACTGACTCTGTGGGACCCACCCCGGGGCCGCCATTAATACATCCTTTTTTTCTAACTAGATCGGTGTCTGCAGACACCAATCTAGTTAAAACGTCTCCTACTTAACAGCATTGTAAACCGCAAGCCAATACAGGCCTGCAGTTTGCAAAATGCTGAGACCACAGACGGATGTCTGCTTCTCAGCACAGTCGGAGCGATGTCGGAGACGTTCTGTGCGTGGACAGGGAGGAAGCGGCAGCTCCATTCATCAGGATCGCAGGTAGGTGAGTAGAACTTTTTTTTTTGTTTTTTTAGTGCAGTTGTAGGTACAGAGTGGAAAAAAGTATTTAGTCAGCCACCAATTGTGCAAGTTCACCCACTTAAAAAGATGAGAGAGGCCTGTAATTAACATCATAGGTAGACCTCAACTATGAGAGACAAAATGAGGAAACAAATCCAGAAAATCACATTGTCTGATTTTTAACCCCTTAACGACCCAGGACGTAATAGTACGTCCTGAGTCGCATGACGATGTATGGAGAGTGCTCAGGAGCTGAGCGCTCTCCATACACCGCGGGTGCCGGCTGTATAATACAGCCAGGACCCGCAGCTAACAGCAGCAATCGGTGCCTGCACCGATCGCGGCTGTTAACCCTTTAGATGCCGCGGTCAAACGCGACCGCGGCGTCTAAATTGCGGAGCCGACAAGGGCGCCGCCATTTTTACCTCATCGCCGCTCTCCGGAACGTCATCGGAGGGCGGCGCTTGGTTGCCATGACAGCCGGGAGCCTATTGAAGGCTCCCAGCCCTGTCATTTCAGTATAGCTATTACACGATGCCAGAGGCATCGTCTAATAGCAGTGAAGGCATTTTGCTATTCACTGCGATACAGTAGTATCGCAGTGAATAGTATGAGCAATCAGACTCCCTAGGTTTCAAGGTCCCTAGGGAGTCTGATCATACAAGTAAAAGTATAAAAAAAAAAGTTTTTAAAAGTATGTAAAAATTAAAAAAAACATAAAAGTTCAAATCACCCCCCCTTTCCCTAGATCAGATATAAAAGTAAATAAACAAAAGTAAACATAAACACATTAGGTATCCCCGCTCTCCAAAATGCCCGAACTATTAAAATATTAAAATATTTATCCCATACGGTGAACGGCGTAGCGGGGAAAAAAAAATCAAAATGGCCAAATAGCGTTTTTTTCAACACTTTGTCTCCTATAAAAAATTGAATAAAAAGTGATCAAACCATCAGATCTTTCCCCAAGTGGTATCAATAAAAACTTCATGTTGTCCCGCATAAAAAGACGCCTTACCCAGCTCCATACATGTAAATATGAAAAAGTTACAGGTGACACAATATGGCGATGCAAAATTTTTTTTCTATTTAGCAAAGTTTTTAATTTTTTAAAAGGTATCAAAACATTACAAATACTATATAAATTTGGTATTGCCGTGTTCGTACTGACCCACAGAATACAGGTAACATGTCATTTTTACCACACAGTGAATGGGGTAAAAATTAAACCCATATGAATTTGGCGCAAATGCAGTTTTTCTCCAATTGCACCTCATTCTGAATTTTTTTCCAGCTTCCCAGTACATTGCACAGAATATTGAATAGTGACATTACAAAGTACAATTTGTTTCGCAAACAATAAGCCATCATGTGACTCTGTGAACTGAAAAATGAAAAAGTTATGGCTCTTGAAATGTGGGGAGGGAAAAACGAAAATGCAAAAACAAAAAATGGCCGGGTCATTAAGGGGTTAAAGAATTTATTTGCAAATTATGGTGGAAAATAAGTATTTGGTCAATAACAAAAGTTCATCTCAATACTTTGTTATATATCTTTTGTTGGCAATGATAGAGGTCAAACGTTTTCTGTAAGTCTTCACAAGGTTGGCACACACTGTTATTGCTATGTTGGCCCATTGCTCCATGCAGATCTCCTCTAGAGCAGTGATGTTTTGGGGCTGTCGATGGGCAACACGGACTTTCAACTCACTCCAAAGGTTTTCTATGTGGTTGATATCTGGAGACTGGCTAGGCCACTCCAGGACCTTGAATTGCTTCTTACGAAGCCAATCCTTCGTTGCCCTGGCGGTGTGCTTGGGATCATTGTCATGCTGAAAGATCCAGACACATTTCATCTTCAATGCCCTTGCTGATGGAAGGAGGTTTGCACTCAAAATCTCACGATATATGGCCCCATTCATTCTTTCATGTACACGTATCAGTCATCCTGGTCCCTTTGCAGAGAAGCACCCCCAAAGCATGATGTTGCCACCCCCATGCTTCACAGTAGGTATGGTGTTCTTTGGATGCAACTCAGCATTCACTCTCCTCCAAACACGACGAGTTGTGTTTCTACCAAACAGTTCTATTTTGGATTCATCTGACCATATGACATTCTCTCAATACTCTTCTGGAACATCCAAATGCTCTCTAGCAAACTTCAGACGGGCCCGGATATGTACTGGCTTAAAAAGGGGGACACGTCTGGCACTGCAGGATCTGAGTTCCTGGTGTCATAGTGTGTTACTGACAGTAGCCTTTGTTACGTTAGTCCCAGCTTTCTGCAGGTCATTCAGTAGGTCCCCCCATGTGGTTCTGGGATTTTTGCTCACCGTTCTTGTGATCATTTTGACCCCAGGGGGTGAGATCTTGCGTGGAGCCCCTGATCGAGGGAGATTATCAGTGGTCTTGTATGTTTTCCATTTTCTAATTATTACTCCCACAGTTGATTTCTTCACACCAAGCTGTTTGCCTATTACAGATTCAGTCTTCCCAGCCTGGTGCAGGTCTACAATTTTGTTTCTGGTGTCCTTCCACAGCTCTTTGGTCTTCACCATAGTGGAGTTTGGAGTGTGACTGTTTGAGGTTGTGGACAGGTGTCTTTTATACTGATAACAATGTCAAACAGGTGCCATTACTACAGGTAATGAGTGGAGGACAGAGGAGCCTCTTAAAGAAGAAATTACAGGTCTGTGAGAGCCAGAATTCTTGCTTGTTTGTAGGTGACCAAATACTTATTTTCCACCATAATTTGCAAATAAATTCTTAAAAAAAAATCAGACAATGTGATTTTCTAGATTTTCTCATTTTGTCTCTCATAGTTGAGGTCTACCTATGATGACAATTACAGACCTCTCATCTTTTTAAGTGGGAGAACTTGCACAATTGGTGGCTTACTAAATACTTTTTTCCTCACTGTATATTAATAGTATAAAGAGAGGGGAAAATATAACTATAAAGGGAGGATTCATTAGAGGGCATTATGACGATGGGGGGGGGGGGGTCATTTATATAAGGCTTATTACAGAGTATTTTGAATACAAGTGGGAGGTTATTTATATAAGGGGCCATTAGGAGGCATCATTATTTTAGGAAGCATTATGAACATAAGGGGGTGGTCATTGATATAAGAGGTCATTAGAAGTGCAGTATTTATGTCAGGGAGAATCGGGCATAATATGAGGGTCAATTAATTTAATTAAAGTGGCACTTGGGCTTTATTAAGACTAAGGCCCACATGGCTTGCTGCAGCAAAAAAAGCGCTGCAGGAAAAACCATGGCGGTAACATTGTGGTTTTTCCCACAGCGCTTTTCACAGAAGGTCTGCAGAGGTTTCCCCTGTGGTCTTTCTGTTTTCATTACACCTATATGGAAACCACCAGTGTTTCCATAGGTATAATTTACATGCTGCAATTTCCAAAACCACAACGATTTTGAAAATTACAGTGCGTCTGCTGCACTTATTTTTCTGCAATGTGTGGATGGGATTTGCTAGAATGCCACGTTTTTTTTCTGTGGGTTTTTCGCCACATGGGGCCCCCATCCCCACTTTGCAGTAAAATATGTGCAGCGGATATGCAAACTTTCTGTGCAAGGCGCTGTGGGAAGAAACATGATGCATCGCCTCCATGTTTTTTCCCGCAGCTCTTTTTTGCTGCAGGACACCACGTGGGGTCTTATCCTTAAGGCTTTTTTCAGATCATTTTTATTGATGATCTATCCTCAGAATAAAACATCAATAAGAGATAAGTGATTCCCCACTGACCAGCTGTAATAAGGGGCTATGGCGCCTGTTTATATCACACGTCTGTTTATAGTGACCGTGTGATGCCATTCCAGCCTTGTCACATAGACGTGTATAGGACGAGGCTGTAGTTACATTACATGGCCACTATGAAAAGAATGACACTGTGTAAACAGAGAAGGGGTCACGGCACTTACACAGATACCACGGTTCATTCAAACAGCTGATCCTGGGGGTCCCGGGTATTGGAACCCCAATAATTTTTTTTCTCCTTTTTTTTTCTTTTCAATTAGGAAACACCTGGGGCATTATTAATAAGGTGCAGTATTTAAAATCGGTGCACAGGGAAGTTATTAATTTAAAGATGCACTTGGGGGTATTATTCATTATGGGGTGTTATATTATATATGTTATAATTGGGGTAGCAGCAGGATGTGGGCTTTGTGTATTTGAGGACAATATGGGTCAGGTGCCTGGAAAAGTGAGGAGCCAAAGATGTCTGTGTTGCAAACTTTACAGAGACTGGAAGAAGTGGTCATGGCCGTCCAGATGAAAGAGATGCGAAATGTGAACGATTATTCAGAGATGTCACCTGTAAGTCACTAAATGTTACTGCCCTGTATTCACCTAAATCGTCTGCAGAGCCCTGTGTAGAGCCGATATATACCACTGTACACTCACCATATACTGATAGTATCAGTATACGAACATGTCCAAGTTGGGGGCCCACTTGGACATGTTTGCCCCCTTGTGCTGAACCCCCAGCTACGCCTCTGGGTGTAGCTAATAATATTAATACCAGTAGAATTAGAAGAATACCAAAATGTATTAAGCTTAACACAAGTACTGGTGCTTGTGGCACTAGGAAATGCAGTTTTCACTGCAATATCGCTGAATTCTGGGGCCTTACTATACCGGCCTCCTATGCAGACCACCTTATGAGCCCCTCAAGCTTGTTTTGATGGGAGAAACATGTACAGGAATAATTAACTATTGGAGGAATAATTACATTACTTAATAGAGGGCATTGGTGCAGGTGTACTAGTAGTTTTATTAAAGACACCTATACAGAGGTGGTTAAGTTTGTACTGTTTGGGATATTATGAAAACCCCCATATCAAAGCTATCTAAGACATAAGGTATCACCGTAAACACCTCTTGGTATTATTATTATTATTAGCTACACCATATATGCCCCCTATGAAATTTGATTTTGTTATTCTATTAGTTATGTTTGTGAGTCCCTTTTCGATTATATAATAAAGGTTATATTTTAGTTCTAGATAACATAGATTTACACACACTAAGTAGTACTAAGTAGCACAATATATAGATTTTACAATATATATATTATACCCTGCACAAATCAACATCTAATAAAACTTCTCATATCAATCAATAAGCAACATACAAGTGATGAGGAAAAGGAGGGGAATCACAGGGCCAAAGCTTTATTGAAAGATAGACGTGCATGTAGTCCAGTGTTTTTCACAGCATTCTCAAGGAAAAAATGTTCTGAAAAATTCCATTAAAAATTCTTAAATATGCAGCAAAAACGCCTGTGTGACTCCGCTAAAATTTATATGTTGCGTAGTTCAAAAATGGACACATTTTTGAAAATGCAGCTTTTCCCCAGCTTTCTTTTTACAGGAAATCTACACAAAATCTCATTCACTTTGCTGGTACTGTAAAATACAGCATTTACATAAAAAAGCCAAAAATGATGCATTTCTGCAATGTGGGGCCGTAGCCTCAAAGATACTTTCACAATGGTAAAACTAGGAATGGCTGGGCCCCAAGGCGAACATTTGACATGGCCCCCTCGCCCCAAATTGCCTCCCCGGACCGCCCCCTCCAACCCCCCCCAAAAACGCATTCCTGCGCATACTATTATGTGCCATAGTGGCCCTTGCACACAGTATTATGCCCCATAGTGGCCCCTGCACACAGTATTATGCAGCATAGTGGCCCCTGCACACAGTATTATGCCCCATAGTGGCCCCTGCACACAGTATTATGCCCCATAGTGGCTCCTGCACACAGTATTATGTCCCATAGTGGCCCTTTCACATAGTATTTTGTCCCATTGTGGACCACCCATGAACAATTATTATACTCTGGGGCCTTCTTCAATGTTGGACCAGGCCGGCGTCACGTGATGCGGGCCGGCGTCACGATGCAAAATGATGTTGGCTGACGTCTGGGACGTCACCAAACAGGCCCGAAGCCTGGAGAAGCGTAGGAGAGGTAAGTATATTGTTTTTTTATGTTCCCTCACCTCCCCCAGGCCTCCTATTATTATACTCTGGGGTCTGAAAAGACTCCCAAGTATAATGATAGCAGTGATTGTGGGGTTCGGCCCACGGCCTTACCTACCGATCCCCGCTACTGCTCACAGCCACCTCTGCAGAATGGGAAGTGCAGACCGCCGTGAGCAGGACCCGGGGATCAGTAAGTATATAGGGCCCGTTACCTGCTGGGGTTACTCCAGCAGGTAATGGCCTAGTAAAAAAAAAAAAAAAGCATCGGGAGCCCACCAGGCCCCATAATGTCCTGGGCCTTGTGGCAGCCGCTACCGCTGCTATCCCGGCAGTTATGCCCCTGGGTGTAACGAACGTGGTCGCAGGGGCTGTGAATGTAACTGGGCCCGGGGTGAACTGGAGAAGGCCAGGGCCCTGGCCCACCATGATAATGGTCGGGATACCAGCCCAGGGGAGGTGATTAAAATTAAGAAATACTTATACTCACCTCTCCTTGGCTTCTGCCAGTCCACAGCATCCTCTTCAAGGCTATTCCAGCCTGTGAATAAGTGATGTCTAAAGTATGTCACCTCAGTCGCAGGCAGAAGAGGACTGGAGAAGATGCTGAAGAGAGCCGGACGGAGCAAGGATGTCCTGAAGAGGTGAGGTAAGATGAGTATAAGTGTTTATTTTTAATCACTTCCCCTGGGTTTCTACTTACTGAGGAGACCCCAGAGTATAGTAATACTACCGGCTCTAGGGGGCTCTTGGGGGCATTTTATACTGTATGGGGCCACTGTGGAGCATATAATACTGTGTGGGGCCACTTTTGAGCATATAATACTGTGTGGGGGCTACTGTGTAGCATATAATACTGTGTGTGTGCCACTGCAGAGCATATTGTACTGTATGGGGACCACTGTGGAGCATATTATACCGTGTGTGGGCCACTGTGGAGCAGATTAAACTGTGTGGAGTCATTGTTGAGCATATTATACTGTGTGGGGCTATCCGTGTATTTCACAGATAGCACACTGACTCATTCTTTTCTAGGAGCCATACACACAACCATGAATTTCACAGTCCCGTGTACAGACCAACAATCTGGGCCGCAAAATATAGAACAGGTCCTATTCCTGTCCTATTTTGCAGCCCTTGCTTCCATGGCTCCTATTCATTGAACGAAAGTAGCCACGGAGGTATGGCCCGGGCAAGGGCGGCACACGGGGACATTCCCGTGTCCCCCATGTGCCGCCTGTGCCTTTAATTCATGGCTGGTCGGTTGTAGCATGGTCATCTGCAACCGGCCTAAGTTTGTGTTTGTAAGGTGACAAAAAGTAAAAAAGTTCAAGGAGTAGGAACAGACTCGTAGCTAGGGGTTCAGCACAGGGGAGGGGGGGGGCAAACATATCCAAGTGGACGCCCAACTTAGGTTATTATGACTATACGGTGACCACGTAGTGGTATATATCGGCTCTACATAGGGCTCTGCAGATGATTTAGGTGAATACAGGGCAGTAACATTTAGTGGCTTACAGGTGACGTCTCTGACTAATCGTTCACATTCCCCATCTCTTTCATCTGGACCGCCATGACCATTTCTTCCAGTCTCTGCAAAGTTTGCAGCACAGACATCTTTGGCTCCTTACTTTTCCAGGCACCTGACCCATATTGTCCTCACCTATACACCCATCCTGCAGCTACTCCCAATTATAAAATATATAATATAACCCCCCCATAATGAATAATACCCCCAAGTATATCTTTAAATTAATAACTTCCCTGTGTACACCCTTTAAGTAGTGCCCATATTAATAATGCCCCAGACATTTCCTAATTAAAAGGTATGTAAGCCGTGTACTGGGGTTGGCTTTCCCGGATACAACGAAGTCACGAACAAAGGAAGCGACTCCAAATCAATTTAGTAAAAACAAGATTTTACTTTGTATAGTAACACCTCTTTACCAAAAAAAACACTCCCAACTATTTACATACACTCAATCAGTAAGCTGAGACCCTGGTGTTGTACAGCGCGGTGCCCTCTAACGTGTGCCTCCAATACACTCCAAGCTTTTACCTATCTGCAGGCTATAACTAACCAGCCGCTTGTTACCTTTTTATCACCCTAGTCACCGGAACAATTCAGTGAGTGTGATAGGGGCTCCGGCGGTATAACACAAGAGCTTACAAACTTATCAAAATACCCCTATTCCCCCCAAACAAAGTACAACCAAGTAAATATAATAGTAGGTCAGCTTGCAAGCCAAAGAAATGTGACAATGTATAAGATGTCAATTCTAGACTTCCTCAGAAGCTCCTCTCTGGGAGTTACAACTCAATAGAATTCTCTGAGTCCTTACCACCGAATAGGTAGGTAATTCACCAGTAGTGTGGCCTGTGAAGATGAGTATGCCTAACTATTCTAACTACAGGCCCTTACTCAGTCCCAAGCTATTTGCGCCAAAAATGTAATGTGATGCGTGCGCGATTACTTCTCTTACTGATACGGGTCTGTGGCGTACCTTTGGCCTTTGTCTGGAACAGCTGGAAGTGGGGCTCATCCAGAAAACGTACAATCTCACTGACAGGGCCACTTCTCAGCCGGGTCCTTGATAGCAATCTTCAACTTAGGATGCTGTCTGAACAAACCCTGGAACAGTCTCTGCTTCAGCACCACCTTCCTGTATTTCTGATCCTATAGGAATCCTTCTTCTCTCACTTCAGTCCTTCTTCTTCTAAAAGCTCAAAGCACACTCCTAAGATGGCTGCCACACACACACTCCTCCTCCTTCTAGTTCCACCTCTGCAGAACAGGGTCTCCACGTCACTACTCCAGGGAATTACAGAATTACAGTCCTTCCCATTTCTGAGGTAACAGTGGCCTCTTGTGGCCAAACAACCAAATGTCAGTTTATAAAAAAATAAACTTATTTATAGAAACAGGAACATTCATAACATGAGGGCTGTTTCCCCATCTTACAGGTAAACAAAAGGTAAAAAAAATTAGAGGGATTCCAATACCCAGGACCCCCAGGATCATCTGTTTGAATGATCCGTGGTACCTGTGTAAGCGCTGTGACCCCTTCTCTATTTACATATTGTCATGTCATTCATTTCATAGTGGCCATGTAATGTAACTACAGCCTCATCCTATACACATCTATGTGACAAGACTGGAATTACATCACACGGTCACTATAAACAGACAGCGTGTGATTTAAACAAGCGTCATAGCCCTTTCATACAGCCGATCATTGGGGATTCACTTATCTCTTTTTGATCATCTATTCTGAGGTTAGATCATCAATAAAAATGAGTAGGAAAACTCCCTAAGGCTAAGGCTCCATGTGGCATCCTGCAGCAAAAAAGCGCTGCGGGAAAAAAAAGCGCTTTGCACAGAAAGTTTGCAGAGGTTTCCTCTGTGGACTTTCTGCTTCAATTATATGTAAACCACTGGCGTTTCCGTAGGTATGTTGTGATTTCCAAAACCGCGACTGTTTTAGAAATCGCAGTGTGTCCACTGTGTGTATTTTACCGCAAAGTGGGGATGGGCTGGGGCCCCACGTGGCAAAAACACCACGGGAAAAAAACCCGGCATTTTACAGTTCCTGCAAAGTGAATGGGATTCTAGGAAATCCCATCCACACATTGCGCAAAAATACATGCAGCGGACAATGCTGCGATTTCCATTGTGGTTTTGGAAATCACAGCATGTCAGTTATACCTACGGAAACACTGGCAGTTTCCCTATAGGTATAATGGAAGTGCTGCAGGAAAAACCACAATGCATTACTGCTGTGGTTTTCCCTGCAGTGCTTTTTTGCTGTGGCCCGCTATGTGGTGCCTTAGTCTTAAAAAAGCCAAAGTGCCACCTTACTTAAATTAATTGACCCTCATATTATGCCCCTGATTTCCCCTGACATAAATACTGCACCTCTAATGACCCCTTATGTCAATGACCACCCCGGTATGTTCATAATGCCTCCTAATATAAATGATGCCCCCCTAATATAAATAACCTCCCTCTTGTACCCACAACTAAGCTAAAACAAAATAAAAAAGTCATACTCACCTACCTGCAATCCTGATGAATGGAGCCGCCCCCTCTCCCTGTCCACGTGCAGGACGTCTGCGTCTCCCTGTCCCCTCTGCCCCCCCCCCCACACCTGCTAGCTACGCCACTGGGTAGGAATACTTTTGCAAGTCACTGTAGCTTGGAGAGATAACTGCAACATGTTCATTTTAGCTGCAGAATTGTGAGTATATTCCATATATATTTAATAGGGGGAATAAAACAAGGAAATCTCTGTGATGAAGGCTGTGGGGAAAAAAAAGTTTTCAAAATAAAAACAGCATGTTTATTTTACCTGCATTAAACCTGCGTTTCCTCCAAGGACTTGTGCGTTTTTTTATTTGTGCTTTTTAGCTTCCTTTCACTATGTGTGGTTTTAGACTAAAACGGTGTAAAACATCATTATAACAATAAAATACAGCATTTTACCACAGGGTGTGTCCTTGTGGGGGACACTCCATGAACATATTTTATAAAGCAGCCATGGGTGGTTAGATGAAAGGAATCAGAGTAAATTGTGTTCTTACCCTTAGAAAAGAAAATCACAAGGGCATGAACGTCTGTCACAAATAATGAACAGTTCTTTACAAAACTGTTTAGCTTAGAACAAAAACGTTAAACCAAAGGTTGTACAGTTAATTACAAATGTAAGTTTTAGCAAAACTATATTTCAAAGTGAATTTGCTTAACCTGAAATGAAAATACCACAACCATTTATCATGTAAATTTTAAAAAAGGAAATCTTCATTGTTTCAAGCCCATATGTTAATGATGAGGAAGTGACTTGGCTCTTGCAAGAGTTTCTTGCCCAATTGGGCAATGTTCCAAATGCAGAGGATTCAGAATGCTGAGAAGTTAATGAGTGTAATGGAATGGCTAGCAGGACAAAGTTATGGGTCACTTAGTACAAGCGCCAATTAGAGAAGATGTGCTGTTAGATCTTGTAATCTCCAGCAATGCAAAAACGTCCTACAAATGTTCAATCAAATAAGAAAATAATGATCACAACATATTTGCATTGGAACTAAGCAAAATGCGAGCTCATTCAGCACAACACAGCATTCAATGAACCACAATTGTCTAGTTATGGAAACAAAATAGTTTGTAGTAATAGATAGAGCCTAACAAATTGATTTTGAAACTTTTTAATATGAGCACTTTTAATATATAGTAAAACCTTTATTAACAGGTAATAAACAAGCGAAGAATACTGAGTTGCATAGTTACATAGGTTTCCTGACACACCTATTTTAATTATTACTTGTATCCCTCAAAAATAATAAAACAATACTTCAGAAGCACTGTTTCTTAGAACTCTGTGCTGTTCAGTTAAAATGACTTGTCCATCTAGATTAACCTTTCTCAGGCTTTTCAAGCATTTCACACTAACTACTCTGCCCATAGGCTATCTATGAAAAAATTGGACAGTACACAGACCTATTATAGTCAATGGAGCCTTTCACACATCTGTTGTTTTTCATGGACGTAGAGACAGTGAGAAAAAAATAGTGGCATTCCTTCTTTTTTCTACTCACCTCGGATATTTGTGTCAAAATGGAACTATGGAAAACAATGGACACCACACAGATATCTTCTGGTCATTGTTCACACATACAGTGGGGAAAAAATTATTTAGTCAGCAACCAATTGTGCAAGTTCTCCCACTAATGGCCCCTTATATAAATAACCTCCCCCTTGTATTCATAATACTCCGTAGTAACCCTTATATAAATGACCCCCCCCCCCCATCGTCATAATGCCCTCTAATGAATCCTCCCTTTATAGTTATATTTCCCCCTCCTATCCACCCCTTATACTATTAATATACAGTGAGGAAAAAAGTATTTAGTAAGCCACCAATTGTGCAAGTTCTCCCACTTAAAAAGATGAGAGAGGCCTGTAATTGACATCATAGGTAGACCTCAACTATGAGAGACAAAATGAGAAAACATATCTAGAAAATCACATTGTCTGATTTTTAAAGAATTTATTTGCAAATTATGGTGGAAAATAAGTATTTGGTCACCTACAAACAAACAAGATTTCTGGCTCTCACAGACCTGTAACTTCTTCTTTAAGAGGCTCCTCTGTCCTCCACTCATTACCTGTAGTAATGGCACCTGTTTGAAATTGTTATCAGTATAAAAGACACCTGTCCACAACCTCAGTCACACTCCAAACTCCACTATGGTGAAGACCAAAGAGCTGTGGAAGGACACCAGAAACAAAATTGTAGACCTGCACCAGGCTGGGAAGACTGAATCTGCAATAGGCAAGCAGCTTGGTGTGAAGAAATCAACTGTGGGAGTAATAATTAGAAAATGGAAGACATACAAGACCACTGATAATCTCCCTCGATCAGGGGCTCTATGCAAGATCTCACCCCGTGGGGTCAAAATAATCACAAGAATGGTGAGCAAAAATTCCCGAACCTCACAGGGGGACCTAGTGAATGACCTGCAGAAAGCTGGGACTAACGTAACAAAGGCTACCATCAGTAACACATTACTGTACGCTACCAGGGACTCAGATCCTGCAGTGCCAGACGTGTCCCCCTGCTTAAGCCAGTACATATCCGGGCCCGTCTGAAGTTTGCTAGAGAGCATTTGGATGTTCCAGAAGAGAAATGGGAGAATGTCATATGGTCAAATGAAACCAAAGTAGAACTGTTTGGCAGAAACACAACTTGTCGTGTTTGGAGGAGAGTGAAAGCTGAATTGCATCCAAAGAACACCATACCTACTGTGAAGCATGGGGGTGGCAACATCATGCTTTGGGGCTGTTTCTCTACAAAGGGACCAGGACGTCTGATCTGTGTACATGAAAGAATGAATAGGGCCATGTATCGTGAGATTTTGAGTACAAAACTCCTTCCATCAGCAAGGGCATTGAAGATGAAATGTGGCTGGGTATTTCAGCATGACAATGATCCCAAGCACACCGCCAGCGACAACCTCAAAACATCACTGCTCTAGAGGAGCTCTGCATGGAGGAATGGGCCCACATACCAGCAACAGTGTGTGCCAACCTTGTGAAGACTTACAGAAAACGTTTGACCTCTGTCATTGCCAACAAAGGATATATAACAAAGTATTGAGATGAACTTTTATTATTGACCAAATACTTATTTTCCACCATAATTTGAAAATAAATTCTTAAAAAATCAGACAATGTGATTTTCTGGATTTGTTTTCTCATTTTGTCTCTCATAGTTGAGGTCTACCTATGATGTCAATTACAGGCCTCTGTCATCTTTTTAAGTGGGAGTACTTGCACAATTGGTAACTGACTAAATACTTTTTTTCCCCCACTGTACATCACTACAGATGTGGAGTGATGCAGGCATGATATTTTGTTACAGGATTGTCCCCTTGCAGGAGCTGCCTGTCAATTCAAATGAATTGCTGGGCAGCACTTCCTGTGAATGCAGGAGCCACCTGTCAATTGATATGAATAGCTGGGCAGCTACTGCTTCCCCAGCCCCCGAGCCTTACCTACGCTTCAGTGTGATCAGTGGTTTGTTGTTAATATGACCAAGAATAACCTTGGTTACATAACTATTGAATGGACTGTTACAGTGCTGGCCAAAAGTATTGGCACCCCTGCAATTCTGTCAGATAATACTCAATTTCTTCCAGAAAATGATTACAATCACAAATGCTTTGGTAATAATATCTTCATTTAACTTGTAGTCAATGGAAAACCACAAAAAGAATTGTCAAAAAGCCAAATTGGATATAATTCCACACCAAACATAAAAAATGGGGTGGACAAAAGTATTGGCACCCATTGAAAAAACATGTGATGCTTCTCTAATTTGTGTAATTAACAGCACCTGTTACTTACCTGTGGCACATAACAGGTGGTGGCAATAACTAAATCACACTTGCAGCCAGTTGAAATGGATTAAAGTTGACTCAACCTCTGTCCTGTGTCCTTGTGTGTACCACATTGAGCATGGAGAAAAGAAAGAAGACCAAAGAACTGAGGACCTGAGAAGCAAAATTGTGAGGAAGCATGAGCAATCTCAAGGCTACAAGTCCATCTCCAAAGACCTGAATGTTCCTGTGTCTACCGTGCGCAGTGTCATCAAGAAGTTTAAAGCCCATGGCACTGTGGCTAACTTCCCTAGATGTGGACGGAAAAGAAAAATTGCCGAGAGATTTCAACGAAAGATTGTGCGGATGGTGGCTAAAGAACCTCGACTAACATCCAAACAAGTTCTAGCTGCCCTGCAGTCTGAGGGTACAACAGTATCAACCCGTACTATCCGTCAGCGTCTGAATGAAAATGGACTCTATGGTAGGATACCCAGGAAGACCCCACTTCTGACCCAGAGACATAAAAAAGCCAGGCTGGAGTTTGCCAAAACTTACCTGAGAAAGCCAAAAACTTTTTGGAAGAATGTTCTCTGGTCAGATGAGACAAAAGTAGAGCTTTTTGGGAAAAGGCATCAACATAGAGTTTACAGGAAAAAAAAAGAGGCCTTCAAAGAAAAGAACACGGTCCCTACAGTCAAACACGGCGGAGGTTCCCTGATGTTTTGGGGTTGCTTTGCTGCCTCTGGCACTGGACTGCTTGACCATGTGCATGGCATTATGAAGTCTGAAGACTACCAACAAATTTTGCAGCATAATGTAGGGCCCAGTGTGAGAAAGCTGGGTCTCCCTCAGACGTCATGGGTCTTCCAGCAGGACAATGACCCAAAACACACTTCAAAAAGCACTAGAAAATGGTTTGAGAGAAAGCACTGGAGACTTCTAAAGTGGCCAGCAATGAGTCCAGACCTGAATCCCATAGAACACCTGTGGAGAGATCTCAAAATGGCAGTTTGGAGAAGGCACCCTTCAAATCTCAGGGACCTGGAGAAATTGGCCAAAGAAGAATGGTCTAAAATTCCTGCAGAGCATTGTAAGAAACTCATTGATGGTTACCAGAAGCGGTTGTTCGCAGTTATTTTGTCTAAAGGTTGTGCTACCAAGTATTAGGCTGAGGGTGCCAATACTTTTGTCCGACCCATTTTTGGAGTTTTGTGTAAAATGATCAATGATTTGACTTTTTTTTCATTCTCTTTTGTGTTTTTTCATTGCAAGCAAAATAAATGAAGATATTATTACCAAAGCATTTGTGATTGCAATCATTTTCTGGAAGAAATTGAGTATTATCTGACAGAATTGCAGGGGTGCCAATACTTTTGGTCAGCACTGTATGTAGCTTAGAAAAACATTCACTAACTCATTCTGGTGCATGAACTTTTGAAAAAAAAAAAAAATTGTCTCATCTTCTGGTCCCCTGCAGTAGAATAGAAACCAGAGTTCATTGAGTATATATTTTTTTATAGTTTATGCTTCTGTTTTTTGTCTTTCAGGTTAGGCTGGTTCACTTGAATCATGTTGGAATCATTGGACTCCATCAATGATCATTGTTTTTTCAATTCATTTTTTAACCCATTCCTGCTGGTGACATTTTTTGATTTTGGTTTTTGATTCCCCCCCCCTCCCCGCCTTCCAAACCCCATAATTTTTTTATTTTTCCATTCACAGAGCCATTATTTTTCAATTGTTTGTATTCTGGGTTAATTGGTCCTTTAACCCCTTAACGACCTTGGACGTACTATTGCGTCCTGGGCGCTAGGTACTCGCGCACCAGGGCGTAATACTACGCCCGAGACCGGATGCCCGCTCACTATCTGAGCGGGCGGTATCGGAACCGGGTGTTAGCTGTATCTGACAGCTAACACCCTGCTCCATAACCCCCGGTCGGAACTGAGTTCCGATCGGAGGTTTTAACCCCTTGGATGCCGCGGTCAAACATGACCGCGGCATCCAAGGGGTTCTGCCGTCTTGCCGCCCCTCCTGGCACCCCCCCGCGGCGAGATTGGGGTTGCTGATATCTCTAATCTGCAGCACGGGGTCTGCCAAGTGACCCCAGGCTGCCTGGAGCCCCCAGTACCTGGTTGATCCTGCCGAGACCTCAGGAAGTCAGTGCTGTGTTTCCATAGCGCTGACTTCCTGTATAGGCTGCAAGACACGTGTATGCTCGTGTCTTGCAGTCTATAGTACTGAGCCAGAGTTCAAAGCATCTCTGGCTCAGGTGTCCTAATGGGACACAAGAAAAAGTTAAAAAAAAGTGAAAAAAAAAAAATAAAGTATGTGAAAAAAATTAATAAAAGAATAAAGCCCCAAAAATTCCCTTTTCCCATATAAAATGAATTATATAAAAAATAAACCTAAAAATTAATAAAAACAATACATATTTGGTATCATTGCGTCCATAACAACCTGTACAATAAAACTGAAACCATATTTAATGTACACGGTAAAAGTCGGGGAAAAAAAAACGGAAAAAAACCCGCCAAAAGTAATGATTTTTCGCCATCTCACCTTACAAAATATGCCATAAAAAGTGATCAAAAAGTCATATGTACCCCAAAACAGTACCAATAAAAAGCACAGGTTGTCCCGCAAAAAAATAAGCCCTAAACCAACTCTCTAAACTGAAAAATAAAAATGCTACGCATCTTAGAAGACGGCGATGCAAAAAAAATTGATTTATGTCCCAAAATGGGTTTTTGTTCTGCAAAATTGGTATTGCATAAAAAACAGTATAAATGAGGTATCGCCGTAATCGTACTGACCCGCAGAATAAAGGTAAAATGTTACTTACGCTCTACGCTGCATGGTGAAAAATGTAAAAGATAAAACGCAGTGCCAGAATTGATGGGGTTATTTTTTAATCCACCAAGAAAGAGTTAATAAAAATTTATTTAATAAGTTGTAAGCACCTAAAAATGATGTCATTAAAAAATACATCTCACCCCGCAAACAACAAGCCCTATATGGCTACATCACCAGAGAAATAAAGAAAATATAGCTCGTACAATGTGAAGACAAAAACCCCAAAAATCGCCAAATCATTAGAGCATAACTGGCGAGTGTATATTAGGGTACAACCCAGATTTAGAGCTTACGAGGGACAATAAACCAGAAAGGACCCCCAGAGTGACCCCCCAATAATAGGAACTACTGGGGAAATAGTAGGGAATTTAGTGTACCCAATGTACTACGCACAGCTTACATATTCATTCCCTTTTCCCCATCCGCTGTGTATTCACGTCTGGGATACTAATGCTCACTACACCCCTTGATAAATTCTTTGAGGGGTGCACTTTTCAAAATGGGGTCATTCCCTAGGGGATTCCACTTTACTGGTACTTTAGAGGCTCTGCAAACATGACATGGCATCCAGATCCCAAACATCTGAATCTGCTCTCCAAAAGCCACATAGCGCTCCTTCCCTTCTGCGCCCTACTGTGTGCCCAAACCGCAGTTTATACCCACATGTATGACACTGGTGTACCCAGGATAAGGTACTTAATGTCATATATGGGTATAAACTCCTGTTTGGGCACAGCCGGGCACAGAGGGGAAGGAGCGCGATTTGGTTTTTGGACGCCATTGCACTTTTGCAGAGCTGAAATGCCAGTACAGTGGAGTCCCCTGACATGTCACCCCATTTTGGAAACTACACCCCTGAAGCAATTTATCCAGGGGTACAGTGAGCATTTTTAACCCCCAAGTGTTGCTATAATTTATTATCCGTAAATGAATACGCAGCTGATGATGAAAGGTGAAAATGACAATTTTTCCAGGAATACATCATTTCAGTGCGTAATATGTTGTGCCCGGCTTGTATCAGAGATGAACGCTCCAAAAGCTGTTGTGCCCGGAATCCCCGCTCACCAGATTTTGGAGTGTGTGTCTGTGCAGACATAAACTGGGCACAACATATTGGGCACTGAAATGGCGTATCTATAGAAAAATTTCATTTTTAACTTTTCATTATCAGCTGTGCATTCATTTTTGGAAATTAAAAGAATGCAACACTTAAGGGTTAATAATGCTCGCTACCCCACTTGATAAATCCCTTGAAGTGTATAGTTTCCAAAATGGGGTGACATGTCTGCGGATTCCACTTTACTGACAATTCATGGGCTCTGCAAAAGTGGCATGGTGTCCAAAAAGCAAACTGTGCTCTAAAAACCAAAATAGCGCTCTTTCCCTTCTGTGCCTGGCTGTGCCCAAACAGCAGTTTATACCCACATATGGCATTAAGTACGTTATCCTGGGTACACCAGTGTCATACATGTGGGCATAAACTGTCATTTGGGCACACAGCAGGGCGCAAATGTGAAGGAGCGCTATGTGCTTTTGGAGCGCATATTTAGATTGTTGTTTTTTTGGACGCTGTGTCACATTTGCAGAGACCCTAAAATTGCCCCTACAAAATGGGGGTCACTTCTTGGGGAATTCCAATTTACTGGCACCTCCAGGGCTCTGCAAAAATATCATGGTGACCAGAAAGTCCCTCTAAATCTGTACTAAAAAAGCTAAAAAAACCCCACAGTGCTCCTTCCCTTCTGAGCCCTGCTGCGTGCCCAAGCAGCAGGTTATACCCACATATATAATTTTTTTTGTCCCCAGGATAGCCCACTTAATAGTTTTAGGAGTTCATGTCTCTGATGCCACAAAGTGGCCGCAACGTATTAGGCACTGAAATTGGATATTTCTTTAAAAACTTTAATTTTCACTTTGTACATTAATTTTTGGGAAGCATTTTTAGGCTCTAAATGATAATACCCCTTGATACATTCCTTGAGGGGTGTAGTTTCTAAAATGAGGTCACTTTTGAGAGGTTTCCATTATATTGGTACTTTAGGGGTTCTGCAAATGCAACATGGCATCCGAAAACTATTCCAGCAAAATCTGCCCTCCAAAAGCTAAATAGCGCTCTTTCCATTTCGAGCCCTGCCATTTACCCATGCAGCAAATTACAACCACATATGGGGCATTTATGTGTTCAGGAGAAATTGTGTAACAAACTTTGGGGTGCTTTTTCTCCTTTGTCCTCTTGTGAAAATGAAAAATTTGGGGCTAAATTGACGGTTTATTGGAAAAAAAGTAATTTTTCATTTTAATGTCCCAATGTTAATAAAATCTGTGAAACAGCTGTGAGGTCAAAATGTTCACCATACCCCTTGATATGTTCTGTGAGGGGTGTAGTTTCCAAAATGGGGTCACTTTTAGGGGGTTTCCACTGTATTGGTACTTTGGGGGCTCTGCAAATGCGACATGGTACCTGAAAACTATTCCAGCAAAATCTGCTCTCCAAAAGCTAAATAGCGCTCTTTCCATTCTGAGCCCTGCCATGTACCCATACAGCAGATTATGACCACATATGGGGTATTGCTGTGTTTAGGAGCAATTATTTTGCAAACTGTGGGGTGCTTTTTTTCCTTTAACCCATTGTGAAAATGAAAACTTTGGGGATAAAGTGACATTTTAGTAATGTTTCATTTATACATCCCAGTGTTAGCAAAATCTGTGAAATGACTGTAAGGTCAAAATGCTCACGATACCCCTATATGAATTCTGTGAGGGGTGTAGTTTCCAAAATGGGGGTCACTTTTTCGGGGTTTCCTTTGTATTGGTACTCTAGGGGCTTTGCAAATGAGACATGGTACCTGAAAACTATTCCAGCAAAATCTGCTTTTCAGATGCCCAGTGTCACTCCTTCCCTTCCGTGCGCTGCCATTCGCCCAAACATCAGTTTACACCCACTTGTGGGGTATTTCCGTGCTCGGGAGAAATTGAATAACAAACTGTGAGATGCATTTTCTCTTTTAACCCTTTGTGAATGTGTTAATTTTAGGGCTAAATTAAGGAATTAGTGGGAAAAAATTAAATGTCTAAATTTCACCTCCATATTGTTTTAATTCCAGTGAAATGCTTAAAGGGTTAACAAACTTCCCAAATGTTATTTTGAATTATTTGAGGGGTGCAGTTTTGAAAATGGGGTGATTTATGGGGGTTTCTAATATATAGGCCATTATAATCCTCTTCAGAACTGAAGTGGTCCCTAAAAAATTAGTTTGGGAAATTTTCTTGTAAATCTGCAAAATCGCTGTTACACTTGTAAGCCTTCTAACATCCAAAATAAATTACAGGACGATTAAAAGATGATGCCCATATAAAGCAGAGATATGGTAGATAATATGTATTAATGTATTTGGGTGGTATGACTATCTATCTGAAAAGCAGAGCATTTCACATTTTGAAAATTGCGATTTTTTTCCAAATTTCCATCAAATTTCCTATTTTTTTATAAATAAATACAAAAATATTCATTAGTGTTTACCACTAACATGAAGTACAATGTGTCACGAAAAAACAGTCCCAAAATCACTTGTGTAAGTTAAGACGTCTCAAAGTTATTGCCATGTAAAATGACACATGTCAGTTTTGAAAAACGAGGCCTGGTCCTTAACGCACTTTTGGGCTGGGTCCTTAAGGGGTTAACCCCTTCCCCCAGAGGAATTTTTCGATTTATGTTTTTCGTTTTTGACTCCCCCCCCCTTCCAAACCTCTTAACTTTTTTAGTTTTCCGTTCTCAGAGCCATATGAGGTCTTAAAGTTTGCAGGACAAATTGTTCTTCATAATGGTACCATTTAATATTCTGTACAATGTACTGGGAAGCTGGAAAAAAAATCAGAATTGGGTGGAATTGGAGAAAAAGTGCATTTGTTTGACGATTTTGGTATGATTCAAGAGATACCAAATTTCTATAGTTTTATTTACATTTTAACCACTTAACAAAAATTAAAAATTTTGCTAAAAAAATAATTTTTCTTAAAGTTGCCATATTCTGACACCCATAACTTTTTTATATTTCCATGTACAGGAATGCATAGGACATCTTTTTTTGTGGGACCAGGTGTACTTTTTAGTTATACAATTCTGGGGAAAGTCTATTGCTTTGATCACTTTTTATTCTAATTTAACTAATTTATTCTAATCTAACAGTGAAAGAAACGGCGGTTGGGGACTTTTGATTTTTTTTTTTCCCACTACAGCGTTTGTATATTGGGCGTTTTCGGACACAGGGACACCTAATGTGTATGTGTTTCACAGTATTTTTTAATACAGGCTTTTAGGTCACAGACACCCAGAATGCATATAGGAACTACAAAAGAGGAATCTGACAAAGTAGCTAACAGTATCCCCTTGTTCGGTTACCGTTAAATGTGAATGTTGCATCAAATCCAAAGCTACAAGAGCAACACTTCCTAATGTAAGTCACAATAGAGTTTCAAGATCTCTTGACCTAGTTCACAGTGATGTATGTGGTCCCCTAAACCCACCTACACCTGGAGGCAACAGGTACATAGTGACTTTCATAGATGACTATTCAAGATACACAGTCACTTACCTAATGCAACACAAGAGTGAAGTTTTTGACAAATTACAGGACTATGTAGTAAAGACAAGTAACAAGTTTCAGAGAAAACCTCTCATACTTCGGAGTGACAATGGAGGTGAATTCACAGGACATAAAATACAAGAGTACTTAAAGCAGAATGGAATAGAGCATCAAAAGACAGTCCCATACACACCAGAGCAAAACGGGGTAGCTGAAAGAAAGAACAGAACTCTGACTCCAATGATCAGATGCATGCTAACAGACTTTGGATTACCACAAAAATATTGGGGTGAAGCAGCAATGACAGCCACTTATTTGCAAAACAGACTCTTTTCTAGAACAATGGAGAAAACTCCATATGAACTGTGGCACAATGAGAAGCCAAGTGTAAAACATCTAAGAGTTTTTGGATGCAAGGCGTTCATCTACATTCCAGAAGAAAAACGCATCAAACTCCAAAACAGAGCATTTGAAGGCGCATTTAAAGGCGTCTTTGTTGGATACAGTGACAATGTTAAGGGTTAAAGAATCCTAAATCTCAAAACTGACAAGGTTACCATTAGCAACAGCATAACTTTTGTTGAAGAACTGAGAGACAATGTAATGACAACAGAGGAAGTAAGAACAGAAGAGAAAACTGACACTGATCAGCCAACATCTGTAACTTCCGAAAAAACAGTTGAAGAGAGTGTAGTCTCCATCAATACTGAAGAACAGACACAACCAAGCTCACACACAGAACAAAGACGCTCGATGAGAGAAAATAAAGGCAAACCACCTGTACGTCTCTCATACAAGGCTAGCACTGCCAGTGCTAATGAACCTGCAACTTGGAAAGACATATCTCAGCTTTCAGAAGGGGAAACCAGTAAATGGATAAAGTCTGCAAAGGAAGAGATAAAATTCATGTACACTAAAACATGGACACTTACAGAACTACCACCTGGAAGGAAATCCATAGGTTGTAAATGGACTTTCAAAGTAAAATGCAATGCAGATGGCACAGTGGAGCAATACAAAGCAAGGCTTGTAGCCAAGGGATATTCCCAAAAATATGGAGAGGACTATGATGAGACATTTGCTCCAGTAGTCAAACAAGCTGCAATAAGGACTTTGCTGACAGCAGCAGCAACAAGGAAAATGCAACACTGTGATGTAAGAACAGCGTTTCTACATGGCGAGTTAACAGAAGACATCTACATGGAACAACCACCAGGATTCAAAGATGAGCAAAGACCAGACCTAGTATGCAAACTTCAGAGGAGTATACAGTGGGGAAAAAAGTATTTAGTCAGCCACCAATTGTGCAAGAAGTTCTCCCACTTAAAAAGATGAGAGAGGCCTGTAATTGACATCATAGGTAGACCTCAACTATGAGAGACAAAATGAGAAGACAAATCCAGAAAATCACATTGTCTGATTTTTAAAGAATTTATTTGTACATTATGGTGGAAAATAAGTGGTCAATAACAAAAGTTCATCTCAATACTTGGTTATATATCCTTTGTTGGCAATGACAGAGGGCAAACGTTTTCTGTAACTCTTCACAAGGTTGGCACACACTGTTGCTGGTATGCTGGCCCATTCCTCCATGCAGATCTCCTCTATAACAGTGTTGTTTTGGGGCTGTCGCTGGGCAACACGGACTTTCAACTCCCTCCAAAGGTTTTCTATGGAGTTGAGATCTGGAGACTGGCTAGGCCACTCCAGGACCTTGAAATGCTTCTTACGAAGCCAATCCTTCGTTGCCCTGGCGGTGTACTTGGGATCATTGTCATGCTGAAAGACCCAGCCACATTTCATCTTCAATGCCCTTGCTGATGGAAGGAGGTTTGCACTCAAAATCTCACGATACATGGCCCCATTCATTCTTTCATGTACACAGATCAGTCGTCCTGGTCCCTTTGGAGAGAAACAGCCCCAAAGCACACCCATGCTTCACAGTAGGTATGGTGTTCTTTGTATGCAACTCAGCATTCACTCTCCTCCAAACATGACGAGTTGTGTTTCTACCAAACAGTTCTACTTTGGTTTCATCTGACCATATGACATTCTCCCAATACTCTTCTGGAACATCCAAATGCTCTCCAGCAAACTTCAGAAGGTCCCGGACGTGTACTGGCTTAAGCAGGGGAACACGTCTGGTACTGCAGGATCTGAGTCCCTTCCGGCATAATGTGTTACTGACAGTAGCCTTTGTTATGTTAGTCCCAGCTTTCTGCAGGTCATTCACTAGGTCCCCCCGTGTGGTTCTGGGATTTTTACTCACCGTTCTTGTGATCATTTTGACCCCACGGGGTGAGATCTTGTGTGGAGCCCCTGATCGAGGGAGATTATCAGTGGTCTTGTATGTCTTCCATTTTCTAATTATTGCTCCCACAGTTGATTTCTTCATACCAAGCTGCTTGCCTATTGCAGATTCAGTCTTCCCAGCCTGGTGCAAGTCTACAATTTTGTTTCTGGTGTCCTTCCACAGCTCTTTGGTCTTCACCATAGTGGAGTTTGGAGTGTGACTATTTGAGGTTGTGGGCAGTTGTCTTTTCTACTGATAACAATTTCAAACAGGTGCCATTACTACAGGTAATGAATGGAGGACAGAGGAGCCTCTTAAAGAAGAAGTTACAGGTCTGTGAGAGCCAGAAATCTTGCTTGTTTGTAGGCGACCAAATACTTATTTTCCACCATAATTTACAAATAAATTCTTTAAAAAATCAGACAATGTGATTTTCTAGATATGTTTTCTCATTTTGTCTCTCATAGTTGAGGTCTAGCTATGATGTCAATTACAGGTCTCTCTCATCTTTTTAAATGGGAGAACTTGGACAATTGGTGGCTGACTGAATACTTTTTTTTTCCCCACTGTATATGGTCTAAAGCAAGACAACAGATCATGGAATATGAAAATAAATGAAGTGCTTACACATGAGGACTTTCAGATGAGTAAAGTAGACCACTGTTTATTCACAAAGAAATTGGCAGACAGGTGAAAATATGTACTCATTTATGTGGACGATATTCTGATTTATTTCAAGCAAGAAGGGGATGAAGGAGAAATACTACAAACCCTAAATCAGCACTTTGAGACCAAAGATCTTGGCAACATAAAGAATTATCTCATTCAGATTGAGAGAGTGGAAGATAGCAGCTTCCTTCTGAACCAAAAACACAAAATACAGGAAATAGTCATTTTGCAGCTTCCAAGTTTAGCTTCTAAGTGTATAGACCAGACTTAGGCCAGAATTGGACCAGAATGGAACTGAAGGTAACAACAACCCACTAAGCGAAAACCAAGCAATTAACCACAAAATGCTTCTCACTATAATCACTGTTGTTCTTCTCATACTTGTAAAAACCACTTTACCACCCCAAACCAGCCATGTCACTGAGAATATCTTTATCTTTCCATCTATTCTACCCCACCATCTCACCTTCTCTGCACAGCTACTCACACACCTGCAAGCTTTCCGCCCCAGACACACACAACCTCCCCACACTCTCTCCTATTTACACCTGCTGTCCCTCTCCCTTCTACTCCTTACTTCTGGCGACATATCTCACAATTCTAGACCACCCCAGCACTTCCCTGCTGTCAGATCTTTCCGCACAACCATCAACAGTGCACGGAACCCCCTAAACCTTACACCTATCTTACCTGCTCTGTCCCTCCCCACGCCCTCCCTGGTGCACTATGGAACGCTCGCTCTGTACGCAACAAACTTGACTACATCCACGACCTCTTCATATTCCATAAATTTTCATTTCTCGGTATCACAGAAACGTGGCTAACTCCCTCAGACATCACCTCCCCTGCTGCCCTCTCCTATGGAGGTCTGCAATTCTCGCACACTCCCCGCCCCAACAATAAACCTGGTGGAGGCATAGGTGTAATCCTGTCTGACAATTGCTCCTTTGCCCCAATCCAACCGGTACCTGCTCTCACCCTCCCCTCCTTTGAAGTGCACTGTGTTCACATTTACTCACCCTCCAACCTCCAACTAGCCATCATATATCGACCTCCAGGACCTACCGCTGCCTTTATCGACCACTTCACCACCTGGATAATACACTTCCTATCCACTGACACCCACATCATTATCATGGGTGATTTCAACATCCCCATTAACACAAACCGCTTCCTCCGCTTCCAGTCTCTTGTCCCTCACTGCCTCCTTTGGTCTCTCTCAATGGTCCTCCTCTGCCACCCACACAAAGTGGCACACACTCAACCTCATATTCACCCGCCTCTGCTCTCTAGTCAACCTCTCTAACTCCCTGTCCACGCTCTCTGACCACAACCTGCTGACATTCTCTGCCCTCTCCTCTGTAATAGAACCCCCAACCCCTAAACCAACACACCCCTGCGAGAACCTTAATCACCTTGACATCCGCACACTCTCAGACTCTCTCCTACCACTTGCTGACATAACCTCACTCCAGGACGCAGATACCGCTGCTGACCTCTACAATAACACCATTACTTCAGCCCTTGAGTCTGTGGCCCCCTTCACTAACACCAGAGCCCAACCGATCAATAGGCAACCATGGCACACTGACCTGACTAAAAAACTGAGACGTTCCTCACGGGTTGCAGAACGCCTCTGGAAGAAAAGCCACTCCCAGGAGGACTTCCTTAGGTACAAAGAGGCAGTACAAACATTCAAGAATGCACTCACCTCTGCAAAGCAGGTCTACTTCTTCACCTTAATATCTGCCCGATCCCGCAACCCCAAACAGCTATTCACTACCTTCAACTCCCTCTTCCGTCCTCCTGCGCCCCCTCCAACATCACTTATTACAGCTGATGACTTTGCCTCTTATTTCAAAAGCAAAATTGACACCATCAGAGACAGTCTCACCCTACACCCCCAACGACCACCCCACCCAAGTGCTCGGTGCTCTTCATCTTTAACCTGTTTCTCCACCGTCACTGATGAAAAGCTCTCCACCCTAATCTCTAAATCCCACCTCACCTCCTGCGCACTTGACCCGATCCAGTCACACCTCATCCCCAAACTCTCTGAAGTCATTACTCTTGCCCTAACCAATCTCTTCAACCTATCCCTAACCAATGGATCCTTCCCTTCTGCCTTCAAACATGCTACCGTCTCACCTATACTTAAGAAACCCTCCCTCGACCCGTCCTCTCCAGCCAACTACCGCCTCATTTCACTGCTCCCGTACGCCTCTAAACTGCTGGAGCAACACGTCCACTCCGAACTATCTTCCTATCTCTCGTCCAATGTGCTCTTTGACAGACTACAGTCAGGCTTCAGACCCCATCACTCCACAGAAACTGCCCTAACCAAAGTCACTAATGACCTTCTAACTGCCAAGGCCAAGCATCACTACTCTATCCTCCTCCTCCTCCTCGACCTCTCCTCTGCCTTTGACACAGTCAACCATTCCCTCCTGTTAAAAACACTCTCATCCCTTGGCATCTCAGATCTGGCCCTTTCCTGGATCTCCTGATATCTCACCAACCGCACATTCAGCATCTCCCACTCGCACACCACCTCCCCGCCACGCCCTCTTTCTGTAGATGTCTCCCAAGGCTCCGTCCTAGGACCTCTCCTGTTCTCCATCTACACCCTCGGCCTTGGCCAACTCATAGAATCCCATGGTTTCCGCTACCATTGCTATCTCTCTGGACCAGACATTACCTTTATTGTCCAGAGTCCCAGAATGTCTAGCAGCCGTAGCCTCCTTTCTCTCCTCCCGCTTTCTCAAACTCAACATGGAGAAAACGGAGTTCATAATTTTCACCCCTCCTCGCACAGCCCCCCTACCTGACCCATCTATTAAAGTTAGCGGAACCACCCTCACCCCAGTCCCACGGGTCCGCTGCCTTGGGATAACCTTAGACTCTTACCTATCCTTCAAGCTGCATATTCAAACCCTAAACTCCTCCTGCCGCCTCCAACTCAAGAACATCCATCGAATCCGCTCCTTCCTCACCCCTGAAACTACAAAGATGCTAGTCCACCCCCTCATAATCTCCTGCCTAGACTACTGTAACACCCTTCTCCATGGCCTCCCAGCAAACACTCTCGCCCCCCCTCCAGTCCACCTTAAACTGTCCTGCTCGCTTAATACACTTCTCCCCCCGTTCTTCATCGGCCGCTCCCCTCTGCCAATCCCTTCACTGGCTACCCATCGCCTATCGAATAGAGTTCAAACTACTAACGCTGACATACAAAGCCATCCACAACCTGTTTCCTCCATATATCTCCGACTAATCTCCCGCTACCTGCCCGCACGTAACCTCCGATCCTCCAAAGACCTTCTACTCTGCTCCGCTATTATCTGCTCTTCCCACAAACATCTCCAAGACTTCTCCCATGCATCCCCCATACTCTGGAACTCACTATCAAGACACATCAGACTGTCCCCCACTGTCAAAAGCTTCAAGAAGGCCCTGAAAACCCACCTATTCAGGAAGGTCTACAACTTTCAATAACACTACTGTCACCATACCACCACCTGAACAGTCTCTCCCCTCACCTTCTGTCTCTATTCCTCTTCCCTCATAGATTGTAAGCCCTTCCGGGCAGGGCCCTCTATCCCACTGTGCCAGTTGGTCACTGTTAGTATTATCTGTTTTGTACATTTTGTGTACCGTATGTAAATCCTCAAATGTAAAGCACCATGGAATTAATGGTGCTATATAAATAAACAATAATAATAATAAATAATTGAGACATTTGGAATGGAAGATGCCAAACCAGTAAAATCCCCTATGGTATCCAACTACCTGAAGAAGATAGACAGCCAAGATTTGCCACTACCAACTAACAGTCAGTACAGGAAAGCAATGGGGAAATTGCTGTACCTTAGCACCACTACAAGGCCTGACACTGCAGCAGCAGTCGGAATCCTATGTATAAAGACTTCAACGCCAAGTCAGATGGACTGGAATGCTGTAAAGCGAGTCATCCGCTATCTTAAAGGGGCTTTACACTACAAGCTAAAGTTACTAGCAAGTGGATATGTGGATGCCAATTGTGTCGGAGACACCAGTGACAGAAAATCTACAAGTGGATAACTGTTTCTTCTATCAGGAGGGGCTATCTGTTGGACTAGCAGAAAGCAGCTTTCTGTTACTCTATCATCTACTGAAGCAGAGTATGTTGCAGCAGCGCAGGCAAGTCAATAATTCATATGGCTAAAACAACTGTTAAAAGACTTGGGTCAACCACAGTTGAAAGCAAAGAGAATCTTTGAGGACAATCAAGGATGCCTTGCACTTGCGCAGATGGAAAGGGTTAGCTCAAGAACTAAGCATATCGATGTGAAGTTCCACTTTCTGAGGGATCTTCAAGAGCAGGGACTTCTTGAGTTACTTTATTGCCCAACGGAGGATATGACAGCAGATATCCATGCCAAGCCCCTGACCCCTGCAAGACACTCGAGGCTTACAAAGAAGATGGGCCTAACAGACTAAGCCTTAGGTGTTGAGAAGGGGTGTTGGATATACAACAGCTTAGCTTTTGTCTGTATTTTCTGGATTGACTGCAGCTCACATTTATGACTCTAGATGTAGCTGTTACCAAATGTTTATCTGTAGACACTCTGTACTTTGTTTTGATGTTTGTTGTTACACTTCCTGTGCTGTACTAGATCTGTTATTCACCATGTGAGGTTACCTTCACTTACTACACTCATGTTTCAGTAAAGTCTGTTCCTGTTACATCACAAATGTCTATCTGGTTTTGACTCTGCCACATCCAGCACTCACACTCTGAAACAGGCACTTTGCGATAATTTAGTGGGTTTTGGGTTGCAGTTTGGGCACTCAGTCTCTAAAAGATTCACCATCACTGTCCTAGAGGCTGTATAGGCGGCTGTTGAGCTCCAGTGCTGGTGTTCTCACTGCACAGTCCAGCATGAACTGCACAGGATGGCTGCTCTCACTGAACTCAGACTAGACTGAGGGCTCAACGGTCGCCGTGTAGACTAAGTTCTCCTACAACCTCGCCCAGTGGCCTGTGATTGGCCAGGGCTGAACCAAGGCAAAAGTTTGAACAACTGGGGTGAAAACAACAGGAAAAGCTGTGAAACAGTATATACATGTGACATAGAACAAAGAACATAGAAACTGAGACACAGCAATCGCTGCTATTGGTCGATCAAATCTGATTGGTCAACAGCAGCTTGCTGGCACAGATTCAATGATCTGTACAGAATGACCAATTGCAGGTGCAGTGGATGGTTGAAATTATCAGCAACTGCCCTTCTTGTAATAATCTAAATTTTAGTTAGATTTAGTTAGAATTGCTATAAATATATATAGAAGTCTCTATATCTATAGAAAAATTTTATATAACTCTTACAATAAAGCCTTTTTACACTACAGGTCTGTGACATACATTTTTGACCAACATCTGCTCAATTTTTAGCAGCAGTTTCTTTTGGTTTTTTTATAATCTAAATTATCTATATCTATAGAAACATTTTAGGTAGCTTTTAGGACAGGGCCTTATATAAGTACATTTATTGTAGTTCTTTTCTATATATCTTTTTATCTGGTTAATATAATTTTTGCATTTATACATATATGTATGTTGAAGCATAACATACACCTCACATAATAAAGGTTCAATAAACAAAATTTCAATACACATGTAAAAGAACAACAAATATACAAAATGTCCCAAAGCTCCCAAACGTCTCAAAGAATGTATTCAGCAGAAGAGGTGAACACTGATACGGACAGCGAGGGAGAAGAGGAAAATGCCCCATTCCTCTATTTTTCCTCTTCCCCTCCTCATCATCCAGTGATGAGTGACCCCAAAGAAGGCGCCCCAAAAGAATTGCTGAGGCAGCTTCTGAAATTACTGAACCAATGTAGACCCCAGGAATGCAAATTGAGACTGAAGGCTTCAGAGAAATTGACTTTTTCAAATTTTTTTTTCTCTGATGACTTTATAGATTTTATGGTGGCCCAAACTAATTTATATGCCCAGAAATTTATAGAGCAAAATGTCACCTCTTCATATGTTAGGCCACAGAGGTGGACCCCTATAAATGCAGCAGAAATTAAAATATTCTGAGGTCTTGTGCTCCATATGGGCATAGTAAAAAAAACAAGTATTAGACAGTATTGAAGTACAGATGTCTTGTATAACTCTTCAATCTATCGAATGGCATGACAAGGTCACACTTTGAAATTATCCTGAAATTTGTACATTATATATGATAATACACAGTGCCCGCTCCAAGATTCCCCAGACTTTGACCACCTATTCAAAATCAAGCTAGTCATTGACCACTTTGGTGCCAAATTTGCAGTTTCATACATCCCAGATCAGAACATTGCAAGAGATGAGTCCCTGATCAGTTTCAAAGACAGACTTAAATTCCGCCAATATCTGTCCAGTAAGAGTGCACTATACGGCTTTAAAATGTACAAATTGTGTCAGAACAGCTAAGGGTACACCCACAAGTTTAGTGTTTAAGGGACACCGGAATTGCGGCCCCAGAATGCCCCCCAAGCCTAGGAGTTAGTGGGAAAATAGTGAGATTTGTTGCACCCACTGCTGGACCAGGGTTATAACTTCTATGTGGATAAGTTGTACACCAGCATTCACACCACTCTTTAGTTGCCTCAGTTCCAGAGGAACTGCAGCTTGTGGGACAGTATGCAAAAATCAGAGGTACCTCCCTAGGGCACAGGTTGTGTAGCCTCTCAGAAGGGGTGGAAGTAGGACAGTCTGCAATGAGAACATGCTGTCGGTTAAGTATAAGGACAAGAGGGATGTCCCTGTACTAACCCCAATTCATGGTAATGGCAGCACCCCTGTCTCTGTATGTGTTACAAGTACCACTATGCACAAGCCAGACATTTAATCAGGCCCCTTGAAGACGACCGTCTGCTGGCCGCTGTCTGTGATTGAATGTCACAGCCGGCACACAGATGTCATCCGTGTGCTAGCCATGCTTCCGCGGCCCCATTCATTCAATGAATAGGAGCCATGGAAGCACAGCCGCAAAACCTGTCCTGAGCTTTGTGGCCTGGACTGTCGGCCCACACTCTGATTCGTGTAATACACAGAAAAAACCCAGATATCACACTGAACTCGCCAATGCTGTCTGCAAAGGGCCTCAGTCAGTAAGAAAAGCTTAACAAATTGTGACTGCATTTTCAACTTTAAGCCTTTGTGTAAATGGAAAAATTGTGGTTAGAGCAACATTTTATAAGAAAAAATGTGGCTTTCCATTTTTATAGCCCAATTCTGGGAAACATATAAAAAGGTCTAAGTATTCCTATACCCTTGATAAATTCTATGAGGGGTCTAGTTTTCAAAATGGGGGTCACATTTTGGGGGTTTCATTGTTTTGGCACCTTGGGGGCTCTGCAAGTGGAACATGGTGCCTGAAAACTATTCCAGCAAAATCTGTCTTCCAAAAGCCGATTAGCGCTCTTTCCATTCAAAGGGCGACCATGTGCCCGTACATCAGCGTACTAGCACATATGGGGTATTGTCATATTCAGGAGAAATTGTGTTACAAAATGTGGGGTGCAATTTCTCCATTAACCCGTTGTGAAGATAAAAAATTGGGGGCTAAATTGACATTTTATTAGAAAAAGTTATTTTTCATTTTTAAGTCCAAATGGTAAAAAATTCTGTGAACCACCTTTAGGGTCAAAGTTCTCACTATACCCCTCAATAAACTCCTTTAGGGGTCTAGTTTCCAAAATGGGGTGATATGGGGGGATTTTTCTCTGTCCTTGCACTTCAGAGGCTCTGCAAATGCAACATGGTGTGTTCTGTCTTCTTACATGTTCTCTCAGTGTGCAGTCTGACATACAGCATAAACCTTTTCTGTCTTCCAAATAAACAGACAGTTTTTTCTGTAATCTAACTATTTATTGGTCAACAGGTAGTAGATATGTAGATATGGTAATGTGATGATGATGATAATGATGTGATGGTAAAACTAAACAATACAAATAGTACAGGTATAAGTATTGAGCATGAATCACACGGCCATGACACTTAAAATCAACCGTGAAAAGCACATGGTACGATGGCAGCCTATTATTATTGTTTATTATTATGTTTAGTTTGCTTACTTATATAGCGCCATCATATACCGCAGCACTTTACTGACATTGACAGTCTCTGTCCCATATAGGGCTCACAATCTATATTCCCTATCAGTATGTCTTTGGAGTGTGGGAGGAAACCGGAGTACTAGGAGGAAACCCACCCAAACACAGGGAGAACATACAAACTCCTTGCATATGTTGTCCTTGGCGGGACATATACATATACACACACTTACTACCAGTAACAACTTCCTGAGTAAGCTATACATGGCTCACTAACAGTTCTGAAAAATACATACATTAATATAGAAATAGGAGATAATTCCTATCAGATATGCTTGCACAGGGATAGTGAAGATTAAAGAGGACCTTTCACGTCCTCATGTATATGAGGTTTTACATACCGCTAGAAAGCTGACAGCGCGCTGAATTCAGCGCACTGTCGGCTTTCCCGTTATGTGCCCCGGGGCTGGAGATATCGGGGGTCTAAATTTCACCGTTCACTGTCAGAAGGGCGTTCCTGACAGTCTAGCTGCACTGTGAAGAACGCCCTCCCTGACTGTGCTCCTTCATAGCACTGTACTGAGGGGGCATTCCTCACAGCTCAGCGTCATCACTGGGCGGTAAGGAACGCCCGCCCAGTACAAGTCTAGGAGCTCTGGAGAAGACATCCAGAGGCTGGTTTAGGGTCAATTGAGGTATGCAGTATCTCTGGTAGGAGCTTTTGCCATAGTAGTGGTAGTCCTGGTTTTTGTGACCTCTTCCTGTAAGCTGAGTGTGAACTGCATTTGAACCATAACAGTATTGTAACACCCGAGTAATGTAACCCCAATGTTTATAGGGTCAGCCGTACTGAACTCACAAATATGCAGCCAAATAGAATAATGGTTATATCTTACCCGGTCAGTAGTCAAACCGACGGCAGAAAGATGCAAACAAGTCACTGAGCCAATAAGACAGTGACTAAGCTACCCCTAAGGACCTACCCCTATATTCCTTGGAATTAACTCCCCCCTGACAAGGGCAGTACCAAGCTGTACCCTCACAAAAAATGTCCCTCATACTGTACATCAGTGTACCAGCACATATGAGATATTGTCATGTTCAGGAGAAATTGTGAGAAATTTTCATATCTCAATAGTATATAATTCTGTGAAACACATGTAGGTTCAAAGTGCTATACCCCTTGATGAATTCCTTGAGGGTTCTAGTTTTCAAAATGGGGTCAATTTTGAGGTGTTTCAACTGTCCTTGTATCTCAGGGGCTCTGCAAATGCGACATGGTGCCTGAAACAGATTCTAGCAAAATCTGCCCTCCAAAATCCCAATAGTGCTCCTTCAGTTCTTTACCTTAATGTGTGTCCATATATCAGTTTACATCCACATGTGGGATGATTTCATGTTCAGGAGAAATTGTATAACAGAATGTGGAATGCATTTTCTCCTTTAACCCCTTGTAAATATGTAAATTCTAGCTCTAAATGAAAATATGGCTGAAAGAGTTAAGAAACTTCCTTAACCTAAGGCCCCACGTAGCGAGCCGCAGCCAAAAAAAGGCCGCGGCGGGAACATATCGCGTTTTGTTCAAAGAAAGTCCACAGAGTTTTCCTCTGCAGACTTTCTGCCCCTATTATACCTAAATGGAAAAGCTAGCATTTCTGTAAGTATAATTGACATGCTGTGATTTTCAAAAATGTGAGCGTTTTTGAAATCGCAGCTTTTCCGCTGCAGATTTTTTTCTCTGCAATTTGTGGATGGGATTAGCCAGAATCCCATCCACTTTGTAGGTAATGTAAAACATGCTGTTTTGATTTCTTTCAGGAGTGCAGTTTTGAGAATGGGGTGATTTATGGGGGTTTCTATTAGAGAGGCCTTTTAAGGCCCCTTCAGAACTGAACTGGTCCCTTGAAAAATGGGTTTTGGAAATATTGTTTAAAATTTGACTTGTAAGCCTTATATCTGAAAAAAATGAAAGGGTGATTAAAGTTTGATGTCAACATTATGCAGAGATATGGTCAATTATATTTATGTAGTAATTTGGGTGGTATGACTATCTACATGAAAGGCATACAATTTCAAAGTTTGAAAATTGCATTGTTTTCAAAATTTTCACCAAATTCCCTATTTTTTCATAATTAAAGACAAAACATATCGACCAAAATGTACCACTGACAAGAAGTACAATGTCAATGTCAATCTCAGAATAACTTTGATAAGTCAAAGCGTCTCAAAGTTATTACCACATAAGGTGACACATGTCAAATTTGAAAAATGAGGCCTGGTCCTTAGGGTACTTTAGGAGTTAATATAAAATAAACCACATCATATGAATATGCAAGTTATGGTTTGTAACCTTATGTGTTCTTTATAGATAGCCTGAATGGGCTCTCATTTCTTATATTGTTAAAGGGATGTTCCAACTCATAATTGAATTATTTAATACTGCTGCTGAGGGGCTCTTAAACATAAACAAAACCATTCTCACATCTCCCTGTTCCCATCAGCAGCAGTTACCTTCATTTGTATACAGGTTCCCAGGCCGACGTCACCAGTGGTGTCCCATTGTGCTAGGGGACCACTGCAGCCAATCACAGGCCTCATGGCTGCTGTGATGTGCTGATTGAGAAGAAATCTCCATTGAGGCCTATGATCAGTGGTAGTGAAGCATCCCAGAGCGCTACTGCTTTTATGTGTTTGTCTTGTGTGCCTCTGGGTTTTATGTCTGTAAGTTCTGTTCTGTGGTAAGTGTCACTGTTTGCAGCTTTCCCTGTTATTTCTCCCCTGCAGTGTTCAAGTCTAGCCTTGGTTTAGCTCTGGCCTATCACAGGCCATGGGGCGGGGTTGTGGGAGACCCCGTCTCCACGGTAACCCTTGGTCTGAGAGCAGTTAGTCTAGTGTGAGCAGTGGAAGAGTAAGGGTGTGCAGAGGTTTCCTGCCCCCACAAGCTGCACTGAGGCCAACCGTCAGCCAACATAGCCCTTCAGGAGGATTGCTTCGGGCCTAGTCTTCAGGTTCCAGTTCCTTGTCAGGCCTCCTAGAACCAAGGCTGGGGTTTGGACACTGTACTACTACCCCCATCAAGAAGCTGCTGTTGTTCTTTTGTGCCAGTTGCCTAAATAAAAGGCTGTTTGGTTTACCTGCAACGCTGAATCCTGAGTCGTGCCTGCTTCTACATCAGGGCTCTTCCGACCAACACCACACCGGCTCAGGTAGGAGAGATTCCTCTTCAACTGTAAGTGCCCCGGGGGAAGGAACTACTACCACCACCATCCGGTAGTGCTGCAGGACCCCCCCTCGACTTTGTCCGGCCTAGGAGTGGGACTGGAGCCGTTTGGGAGCGTGCTCAGCCTGCTAGGTGGCACAGCATCCACCACTACTACTCCCATCCTCCGGTCTCATCCGACTGGGTTGCGGCAAGGCGATTTTTTGGCGTAGTTGGCAGGATCGTGACTCCCGTGTCCTTATAACATCTTCAGACTATGGTGTCAAGATCCTTATTTCATCATCTCTACAACGGGTGAGCTGAAAACCTTTATTGGCTGTGTGAGAGACTTTTGCCCTGTGGATTTATACTGAGGACTCTGTTTGTGTGCCCGGAGCTGTTTGTCGCTATCTCCCTGGATTATTTTTGCAAAGACTGTGGACTGTTGCAACTGTTTGCATGTTAAGCCACTGTATTGCGTACCAGAGGACTGCCAGCCGTTACCGGACTGTATACTGTTCTGCAACATCACCGGTGCACGTGAGCCCAGCCCACGAAGGGTTAGCTCCAGCCTCAGACGGAGCTGCATCATTCAAAATTCTACAGCTCCGCAGAGGTTAACCGCCAGCCCGCCAAAACCAGCGCTCAGGCAGGAAAGACTGACGTCAGAAGTGCATCAGCCAAGCTCCACCCTCCTGCTTTGAAAAGGACAAATCAGCGGCCGCTGACGTCAGCGGGACAGCCCCTCCTATAGGACAGCGTCATCGGAGCCTCCTGGGCGCCGCAATCTTGGGTGAGACTGTTCCCATAGACTGATCGTTAGAACTCTGTCCTTACTTAAAAAAAAAGCTTGTCTGCTGTCACCATGTCGGATCAAGACGATCGCGAGTCCGTTAGCCCTGCGGGGTCTCCAATGGCTGCCGCATCGCCTGAGAGTGCTGCATCATCTGCGGCTGTCACATCACCGGTGACTTCTACTACTACCTCGACGGCCACCATTATGCCGCTCACCCTGCCGTATTATCTGAGTGCGCCTTGGCTACCCCGATACAAAGGGGAAGCACACACCCTTAGAGACTTTAGAGACCGCATGCAGGCCATGTTCAAGCTGTACCCCCTGTCTGAGTAGCAGAAAGTGGAAATTGTGGTGGAGCAGCTGGAGGGCGCTGCTCAGAGGGAAGTCAAATCCTGGCCCTCTTTCTACAAGACATCCCTAGAACAAGTGCTGCAGCGGCTTCGTGACATCTTTGAAGTCCGAACTGCGTCTGAATTGAAGATGCGGTTCTACAGCAGAAAACAACAAGCCGGTAAGATCCTCCGAGAATTTGCCCTGTCCTTGCAAGAGGCTTTCCAAGCTGTAGCCCAAGTAGATCCTCGAGCTGCAGAGAACCCCAACGCTGCCTTGAGAGAACAGTTCATTGAAGGAGCTGAGGACGAGGCCTTAAAGAGACAGTTAAGAATTCTCTCTGCTCAACACCCGGCTGTTTCCTTCCTGGACTTTACAGAACTAGTCATCCCCATACTGGGCCCTGAACAGCAACTGGGGTTCCCAGCTCAGCCTGCCTCACCTGGGAGTGCTCCAGCTATCACCCTGGAGCCTTACTCTCCTAGACGCCGCAATGTTTACCTGTCAGCACCGCAGGCTGTATCAACACCAGGGCCTAGCGATGTGGCGGATCTGAGAGAACAGGTCTCCGTACTGGTCAGAAGTGTGGATGTCCTGACCAAGAAGCTGGAACATCTGCAGGCCAGTTCTCAATCAAGGAGTGCACCACCCTCTCCTTCCAAGTCTCCGCCAGAGGCTCCAAGGGGAACTGCCCGGAAAAGACTACCCTTTGCTGGCAGTGAAAAGCCAAAGAGACCCATTTGCAGATACTGTCACAAATATGGACATAGTGAATCCCAATGCTGGCAGTTAAACGGGTTTCCCCTGAGGCCGAGGACCGCCCCTCAGGAGGAAGAACAATAGGTCCAACCAAGTCAAAGGCTTCCCCTAAGTATGTGGGCCCCCGTCCAGAGGTTACCATCCATATTGACGGGGTGCCACTGACTGCTCTGCTGGACACTGGCTCTCAGGTTACCACCATCCAGAGAGCCACCTTCGATGAATTTTGGGGAGAGGATCGACTGGTGCACCCCCGGGAGACTCCACCCATGGTGCTTGCTAGTAATGGACTGCCGGTACCTATCACTGGGTACTGGACCCCTGACATGCAAGTTGGACGTGTCAAGCTGTATGGACAAGGTGTCCTGGTCACCAACATCTGTGACGATGAAGTTCCCCCTGTGGTGTTTGGCATGAATGTCCTGAAGAGCTGCTATGGAGAAATGCTGGAGGCCCTGCAGAACTCACTACCTACTGCCTCGCCTACCAAGAAGAGGGTGATACAGAAAACCATCCGTATCCTGGCTGCTCAGCAGAAATTTGCCAACAACACAGGGGAAGTTTGCAGGGCCCGTGTCCAAGACAGCAGGTCAGTGACTCTTCAACCTGGCACAGAGACTGTGGTGTGGTGTCGGGCACACATGGGTGTGCAGGGACAGGACTATCTGGCTCTAGTGGAACCTATGCCACTAGAGGCTTATCCCATGCTGTTGGTTGCCCGCTGTCTGTCCAAGAACACTCGAGGAGAAGTGCCAGTTCGCATCATGAACTTAAGCAATCTGCCAGTGGAATTAAAGAAACATTGCCCAGTGGCTGTGGTGTCCTATGTGGCTCCAGAGGATGTTATTGAAGTCGCTGCTTCCGCTGCACGTCAGTCCTCACAGAAAGTTGCCTTCAAAGAAGAGAAAGAAACTGACAAAGCTTGGTGGGAGGACTTACATATTGGAACCCCAGACACCCCAGCTGAACAGATTAAAGGTGTTCTTGCGGTGGTAAAGGACTGTCAGTCGGCCTTCAGCCAACATCCACTGGACTTTGGGCACACCAAGTTCATTGAGCATACTATTCCTACGGGTACTCATCCTCCTATCAAGGAGAGGTACAGGCCTATTCCACCAGCTAATTATCAGACTGTCAAGAAGCTGATGGCAGAAATGAAGGACGCTAATGTCATCCAGGAGAGCCACAGCCCCTGGGCTGCGCCACTAGTGCTGGTAAAGAAGAAAGACGGCGGTGTTCGATTTTGTGTGGATTACAGGAAGCTGAATGCTGTCACTCACAAGGATGCCTAACCTTTACCTCGTATAGAGGAGTCTCTTACAGCACTGGGAGCTGCAGCCTACTTTTCCACCCTGGACTTGACCAGCGGGTACTGGCAAGTACCCGTAGCTGCTGCTGACCGAGAAAAGACACGACACCTTCACGACACCTATGGGCCTCTTTGAGTTCAACAGCATGCATTTCGGACTCTGTAACGCCCCTGGAACCTTTCAACGCCTTATGGAGCGCTGTCTGGGACACAAGAACTTTGAGACTGTTCTGCTGTACCTGGATGACGTCATCATCTTCTCTAAGACGTATGAGGAGCACCTACAACATCTTACAGAGGTGTTCCAGATCCTGGCACAACACGGGTTGAAGGTGAAACCATCCAAGTGCCACCTGCTGCAGACTCAAGTCCGCTACCTGGGGTATGTGGTCAGCGCTGAAGGGGTGAGGCCTGATCCTGATAAGATCGCTGCTGTGGAAGATTGGCCCACGCCTACTACAGTGAAGGAGATCAGGAGCTTCCTGGGGTTTGCCGGATACTACAGGAGGTTCATCCCTAAGTTTGCCCAGATCTCTGAGCCTCTGCAAGAACTGTTGAGAGGACATCCTAAAGAGGAGCTGAGAAAGAAGATTCCTATCAAATAGGAAGAGCAACAAGAAACCGCATTTCAGAGACTGAAACGCTTGTTGACTGAACCACCTGTCTTGGGCTACCCGGATTACAGTTTACCTTTTCGGCTGCACACCGATGCCAGTACAAAGGGCTTAGGTGCCATCCTCTCTCAGATTCAAGACGGGAAGGAGAGAGTAATTGCCTTTGCCAGCCGGTCTTTGAAAGGAGCTGAAAGGAATGACCAGAATTACAGTTCCTTCAAGCTGGAGTTCTTGGCCCTGGTGTGGGCTGTCACCGAAAAGTTCAAAGACTATCTGGCTGCTACTCCCTTTGAAGTCTACACAGACAATAATCCGCTAGCACACCTGGCTACCGCACAACTGGGAGCGCTAGAGCAAAGATGGGCGTCACGTCTGGCCAATTACAACTTTGTGGTCAAGTACAAGTCTGGCAAAGCCAACGTCGGGGCGGACACCTTATCCCGGCTACCAACAGAGACCAGTCCTGATGAGGATGCGGATGAGTGGGAAGAAATGGAGATGCCAGTTTTCTATGCTCGGTTTGCCAAGCAAGCGGTTCACACCGTCAAAGTTCCAGCTGCCCCCGCTGCTCCTACACGGCTGCCGGTGAAGTCAACTCCTGGGACGGAATTATTGGCCCAGTTGCAGTCTGAAAGTAAAGTTCTGCATGAGGTACGAGACTTTCTGAGCCAGGGTATGCTGCCAACTGGACTTCGTGGAGTTCGTGCCAATCCGGAGCTGCGCAAGCTGTGGAGACAGAGGAGGAAGCTGTTCCTGAGAGGTGGACTGGTGTGTAGGCGTTTCATTGATCCTGTTTCTGGGACCCGACTCCATCAAATTGTCATCCCTCATTGTGATGTGGGCACGGTCCTGGAAGCTTATCATGACAAGTCTGGACACTTCGGGGTTCAGAAGACTGAGGCCACTATCAGAAGTCAGTTCTACTGGGCTGGTCTGAGAGACGACGTCGAGAAGTGGTGCCGAGAGTGCACTGCCTGCACCCTTGCCAGAGGGGAGAAAGCTGACCAGAAGGCTCCACTCCATCCTATTGAGAGCCATCGCCCTCTGGAGATTGTGGCTCTGGACCACTTAAAGGTAGAACCCAGCCGCTCTGGATACACCTACGTGCTGACTATGATTGACCACTACACTAAGTTCACAGTGGCTGTACCCGTACGTGATCTATCGGCTAAGACTACTGCTAAGACCTTCTGGAAGTCTTTCCTTCTTCCCTATGGATGTCCGGAGAAGATCCTTACAGACCGGGGTTCTGCCTTTGAGTCTCAGCTGTTCCTGGAGCTCTGTGCCCTGTACGACTGCAAGAAGCTGCGTACAACATCTTACCATCCTCAGGGCAATGGTCTGTGTGAAAAGATGAACCAGACTCTTCTTGGGCTCCTCAGGACTTTGTCACCCTCCAGCCGAGCAGATTGGCTGCTACGGTTACCTGAGCTGGTCTACAAGTATAATAACCAGAAGCAGCTGTCCACCGGGTATACCCCCTATTACCTGATGTTCGGGAGACATGGGAAGCTGCCTGTAGATGTTGCCTTGGGAGTGGCTGTCCCTGATGACATCAACCCACTGCCAAAGACCGACTGGGTGAGTGACCATCAGAGACGCCTGGCTGAAGCTCACGAAGTAGTGGAAGCCCGAATGAAAGAGGTTCGGGCCAGACAGGAAACGGATCACAACTTACATGCTCGGGCTACCCCCCTACAGGTCGGCGCAGTAGTACCCAAAACTGCGGTTATCAAGAATACAGTGAGTTAGCAGCGCAGCACCTGGCATGTAAACAATGCTGGGAGCTGCGTGCTCTGGGAAACAGCTGATCTACAGAAGGTCGTAATAGTCTGAGAGATCAGTGGGGGTGCATCACCCGGGACTGCTACTGATCAGAGCTGTGACCTCTTTGCCATTAACATTACACAGTATCTGTTTTATAGTGACTGTAATATATAATTACAGAGGCCCCCCTGTAATGCTCCACAGTGTCCCCACATAGTGTGATATGTTCCTAAGAGCTCCTTCCCCCTAGAATAATATGCTCTGAAAGCCTGAAGCTGTTTCAGGTGAACCCCTCAAAATTTTTCTTGATGAATATTTGTGAGGTTCAGCCTTCTGGTTTGTCTTGATGCCAGTATTGTACTCTGGGATCTCCTCAGACCCCTAGTATAATAAGTGGAGGCCCGGGGAAAGCTGAGTAAAAATTAAAAAAATAATTATACTCACCTTGCCTCACCTCTGCTGAGCATTTTTTCTGTGTCCCGCTGTCTCCTGCATCCTCTTGGGACCTCTCCAACCTTGGGGGTCACATGGAGTGTGCTGATGCCATAACGCTGGTGTGCCCCACATGAACGCTGAGGCCTAATCACAAGGCCCAGCGGTGACCCGTGGAGTGTCTGACGTCTGCCGCAGACTGGAAGAGACTTGAAGAGAAAGCTGGGAACCGTTAAACAACCCCGGAAAAGGTGAGTATAAGTGTTTGTTATTTTTTCTCACCACTCCTGGGAAGGTTTCTATTGGAAAGGGAACCGAAGACAAATACATACATCACATGACGCCGTGCCCCTTTCCCTTAGCGGCACTGTCCACTGGCAGCAGAGAAGAGTGCCAATGAATGCTGCCTGAGATCATGTAAAGTGGAGATAGTGGTCAGGGACTCAAGTTTTCCCCGACCATTATCATGGGTCGTGGTCACGCCCCCTGAGACTCGCTGTGAATGGCTGTAGCAGTCACCTGGCACAAACATCTGTGGAACCTGCATACAGAGGAACAGAGTTGCCTGCACTGTCAACGGAGGCCCAAGGATAGATGAGTATTAGTTTGTTATGTTTACCAGTCCCTCAGCAGCAGTATTAAAAAATAAAATTGGAAGTATGACAACCCCTTTAACCCCTTAACGCATTTTCACGTACATGTACGTCAGGGATTGTGGTTAGTTACTGCATTCCCACATACATGTATGTGATGGTAATCGAGCGGGCTCAGAAGCAGAGCCCATGTGATCACCACGGGAGCCCGGCTGTATCTTACAGCCAGGCTCCCGCTGCAACAGCAGGGACGGTGATAACACCGATCCCCACTGTTTAACCGTTAAGATGCCGTGGTCAATAGCTGTTATTTTTTTTTAAGTGAAAGTGCGGGCGGCATTGGGAGCTGGTGTTAGCTGTAACTGCTCAGCTCAGCTTTGATCGGGGGTTTTAACCCCTTGGATGCCGCGGTCAAACATGACCACGGCATCCAAGGGGTTCTGTCATGTTGCCGCCCCCCCCCCCCGGCACCCCCTATAATCTGCAGCCCGGGGTCTGACCAGTGACCCCAGGCTGCCTGGAGCCCCCAGTACCTGGTTGATCCTGCCGGGACCTCTGGAAGTCAGTCTATGCGTCTGCATAGACTGACTTCCTCTATAGACTGCAATACATGTATATTGCAGTTTATAGTGCTGAACCAGCGATCAGTGTATTGCTGGTTCAGGTCTCCTAGTGGGACATCAATAAAAAGTAAAAAAAAAAAAAAAAAAAGTTGAAAAAAAAGAAGTGAAGTATATTAAAAAATAAAATTAATTAATCAACCAAAGAAATAATGATTTTTCGCCATCTCGCCTTAAAAAAATGCTATAAAAGTGATCAAAAAGTCATATGTACCCCAAAACAGTATCAATAAAAAGCACAGGTTGTCCTGTCAACCAGAAAAAAAAAAAAAAATGCTACACATTTCAGAAGATGGCGATGCAAGAATAATTGATTTCTTTCCCTAAATGGTTTTTTGTTCTACAAAACTAGCAATGCATAAAAAACAATATAAATGAGGTATCGCCGTAATCGTATCAACCCGCAGAATAAAGGTAACATGTTGCTTATGCTGTACGCTGCGTGGAAAAAAAAATTACAAGGTAAAAAGCAATATCAGAATTGCTGGGGGGGTTTTTAATCCACCAAAAAAGAATTAATATAATTTATTCAATAAGTTGTAGGTACCCAGAAATGTTGTCATTATAAAATACATCTCACCCTGTAAACAACAAGCCTTCATATAGCTACATCACCAGAAAAATAAAAAAAATATAGCTTGTACAATATGAAGACAAAAACCCCAAAAATCGCCAAATCATTAGAACACAACTGACTGCATCAGGAAGGGAATGTTTAAGCTGTGTGAGCGTATATTAGGGTACACACCAAATTTACATCTTACAAGGGAAAAGACACCAGAAGTGACCCCCAGAGTGACCCCCCAATCACAGGAACTACTGGGGATATAGTAGGGAATTTGGTGTTCCCAATGTACTCCGCACAGCTTACATATTCACTCTTTACCATCCGCTGTGCATTCACGCCTGGGATACTAATGCTCACTTCACCCCCTGATAAATTCTTTAAGGGGTGCAGTTTTCAAAATGGGGTCACTCATTTCTACTTTACTGGTACCTTAGAGGCTCTGCAAACATAACATGGTGTCCAGATACCAAACATCTAAATATACACTTCAAAAGCCACATAGCGCTCCTTCCCTTCTGCCCCCTGCTGTGTGCCCAAACTGCAGTTTATGCCCACATGTATGACACTGGTGTACCCAGGATAATGCACTTAATGTCATATGTGGGTATAAACGGCCGTTTGGGTACAACCGGGCACAGAAGGGAAGAAGCGCTATATTGGTTTTTGGAGCACAGATTTAGATGGTTTGGTTTTTGAACACCATTACACTATTGCAGAAACCTGAAATGCACTCTTGGGCTCAAAATGATAATACCCCTTGATAAATTCCTTGAGGGGTGTAGTTTCTAAAATGGGGTCACTTTTTGGGAGTTTCCATTGTGTTTGTACTGTAGGGGCTCTGCAAATGCGACATGGCATCTGAAAGCTATTCCATCAAAATCTGCCCTCCAAAAGCCAAATAGCGCTCTTTCCATTCCGAGCCCCACCATTTACCCATATAGCAGTTTACAACCACATATGGGGTATTGCCATGTTTAGGAGAAATTGTGTAACAAACTTTTGGTACCTTTTTTCTCCTTTATTCTCTTGTGAAAATAAAAAATTTGGGACTAAATTGACATTTTATTGGAAAAAAAGTAATTTCTCATTTTCACTAGAGATGAGCGAATCGAAGCTGCAGAAGTGGAATTGGATCCGAATTTCAGGAAATCTTCGATTCGCCTCGATTCTGGATTTTCTCGCGCTTCGATGCATCGAATCACATTTTTTATAAAATGGCCGCTGCACATATTAGGACAAGGGGCAAGGCACTCTGGGAACGCAGGATCACCCACAATGCCAAGCGTGCAGCTAATCAGTAGCCAGCTGGCCCTGTGATGTCACAGCCCTATAAAAACCGTTGGCCATTTTAGGTACAGTCATTTCACATCGCTCTTACTCTAGGGACAGACGTCAGCAGGAGCTAGGGAAAGACTTACAAAACAGATAGAGGATTACAAGTGTAGGGAAAGGATAGGGAGGAATTGATAGAAGAATTTGGGGTGATTGCAGGGTCATTTACAGCAAGAACTTTAATACACATTGCATCACTCACTGCCATTTTACTGCTTCTCATTACTCATACCTGTGTCTTCAAGGTGGAACACAACAAGCCTTTTGCAGTGCAGTACAGCAAAAACAGTGAATTATCATCCACTAATATCTGCACTTATCTGTAATAAATGCCTTTTTAAAGGCATTTATTATAAGGAGCTTATTCACTGTTCTTCCAAAGCATAACATTACAGGCCATTTGTCAGTACTACTGTGCCAAAGAAAGCTCAATTATCATCCACTAATATCTGCAGTTATTTGTTCTAACACCTTTAATGTGGGGAAAGACATAACAACCATATTCGTTACTTTTTTCCCAGTATAAAGTTATCAATACAGTATTGTCAATAATTCAATAATTCTTAGCAGTTATTATCACTTATTTAAAGGTGTTTATTAGTGTGGAAACCCATAAGGAACATATTTGCCACTTTGTTCCCAGTATAAAGTTGCTGGACATTTATCAATACAGTATTGTCAATAATTCAATAATTCTTAGCGGTTATTATCACTTATTTAAAGGTGTTTATTAGTGTGGAAACCCATAAGGAACATATTCGCCATTTTGTTCCCAGTATAAAGTTGCTGCCATTTATCAATACAGTATTGTCAAAAATCAATAATTCTTAGCCACAAATCTCTGCCTTTATCACACTTTTTTTTTATAGGTGTTCATTAGTGGGGAAAGAAATAAGGGGAATATGTGCCGTTCTCTTCAATGTAGAAAATTACAGTCCTTTTTGCCCTGTATTTATTTCCTTTGCAATTACGTTTTTTCATTGAACAGTATGTCAGACAGAGAAGCGAGAGGCCATGCACAGGGGAGGGCCACAGGCCTAAATGTTTCTGGCGCAGGCATAAGTCGCAGAAGAGTAAGGGGGCTTGGAAGCACGGGTCACTTACAGAGGCCTGAGCTCCCAGTGTCAAGTAGCGGACATGTCTTGAACAGCAACCCAACGGTTGTAGAATGGTTGACTCAGTCATCCAATTCATCCCAAGTCACATCAGACACCCCCATCCAAGAGTCGGTGGGTTCGTCAGACACAACCCTTAGTTGGCATGGCCCGGCAGCAGGCCCTGTGCCCTCACTTGTCCTCTGTCCTTTTCTTTTCCCTCAGCTAGAAAAGTACCCTATGCTGTGGGCTCAGATCCATTGTACAGTGAGGAGGAGGTACTAGAGGACAGTCAGCAGCTACTGCTCAGCCAAGATCTGGAGGAGACATCCGCTGCTTCCTCCGGTAGGCGGGCAAGTAGTGATGAGGAGAGTGGCGTGGAATCTGGTGTTGAGGAGGACATCAGTGACCTGCAGACAGTAGTGTAGATGTAGCCGATCGTAATTGGGAGCCAGGTGATGAAGGGGCCACTGGGTCACTGTATGGCCTCCTCATGCCACTTCCACTGGGTCACTGTATGGCCTCCTCATGTTGCTGCCACTGGGTCACTGTATGGCCTCCTCATGTTGCTGCCATTGGGTCACTGTATGTCCTCTTCATACTGCTGCCACTGGGTCACTGTATGTCCTCCTCATTCTGCTGCCACTGGGTCACTGTATGGCCTCCTCATGCTGCTGCCACTGGGTCACTCTGTGTTCTCCTCATGCCACTGCCACTGGGTCACTGTATGGCCTCCTCATGCTGCTGCCACCTCCACATTATGTCGTCTTGCCACTCTGTAGACATCTGTGTGGAATCGGCAGACGACGGTGTAAAAGGAGTGTGCTCTTTCATGCTGAGTTCACACTTGAGTTAGTTGGTCAGTCTTGGCCCCATAACTGGCCAAATAAGTGAAGTGTGCAGTGGTTCTAAGAGCGATGCCTGTCATGTGCATGTCATACTGACTCACAGTATTATTTCACTACAACAGTAGGCTCCCTATGCGTGTTACTGCAAGGCACAGTGTTCTATACCACTATACAGGCTCTCTGAAGCTAGGAAATAGGTGTTTTTTAGCGATATTCCCTGTGAATTAATTTGGATCGAAGCAAATTTTTTTGGAAATTCAAATCGAACTGCAGAATCGAACTTTTGAGAAATTCGCTCATCTCTAATTTCCACGTCCCGATATTAATAAAATCTGTGAAACAGCTGTATGTTCAAACTGATCATTATATCCCTTGATATGTTCTGTGAGGGATGTAGTTTCCAAATTGGGGGTTTCCATTGTATTGGTACTTTAGGGGCTCTGCAAATGCGACATGGCACCCGAAAACTATTCCAGCAAAATCTGCCCTCCAAAAGTCAAATAGCGCTCTTTCCATCCCGAGCCCTGCCATGTACCCATACAGCAGATTACAACCACATATGGGGTATTGCCATATTCAGGAGAAATTGTTTAACAAACTGTGGGGTGCTTTTTCTTCTTTAACCCCTTGTGAAAATGAAAACTTTGGGGATAAAGTGACATTTTAGTAATTTTTCATTTACACATCCCAATGTTAATAAAATCTGTGAAAAGGCTGTTGGGTAAAAATGCTCACTATACCCCTTGATGAATTCTGTCAGGGGTGTAGTTTCCAAAATGGGGCCACTTTTTGGGGGTTTCCTTTGTATGGGTACGCTAGGGGCTCTGCAAATGAGACATGGCACTGAAAACTATTCCAGCAAAATCTGCTTTTCAAGCACCCAGTGTCGCGCCTTCCCTTCTGTGAACTACCATGTGCCCGAACATCAGTTTACACCCACATATGGGGTATTTTTATGCTCTGGAGAAATTGTTTAATAAACTGTGAGATGCATTTCCTCCTTTGTGAATGTGTTAATTTTAGAACTAAACGAATGTATTATAGAAAAAAAAATGAAATGTCTAAATTTCACCTCCATATTGTTTTAATTTCCATGAAATACTTAAAGAGTTAACAAACTTCCCAAATGGTGTTTTGAATTATTTGAGGGGTGCAGTTTTGAAAATGTAATTTATGGGGTGGTTTCTAATAAATAGTCCTTTATAATCCCCTTCAGAACTGAAATCATCCCTAAAAAATCAGTTTGGGAAATTTTCTTGTAAATCTGGAAAAATCGCTGTTAAACTTCAAAGCCTTGTAACGTCCAAAATAAATTAAGTGACAAATTAAGATTATGCTGATATAAAGCAGAGATATGGTAGATAATATTTATTAATGTATTTGTGTGATACGACTATCTGTTTGAAAAGCAGAGCATTTCACATTTTGAAAATTGTGACTTTTTTTTTTCCAAATTTCCATCAAATTTCTTATTTTTTTTTATAAATAAATACAAAAATATTGATTAGTGTTTACCACTAACATGAAGTACAATGTGTCATGAAAAAACAATCTTCAAATCACTTGTGTAAGTTAAAGCGTCTCAAAGTTATTGCCATATAAAGTGACACATGTCAGTTTTGAAAAATGAGGCCTGGTCCTTAATGCACTTTTGGGCTGTGTCCTTAAGGGGTTAAAATGCTAATACTTTTGAAAATTCTTTAATAAAAATTGAAATTTAGAAAGTAATTGTTAAACCACATCATAAATTATATACATTAAACTATCAATATAGATATATCAAACATGCCCTAAAATTCAGAAATTTAGGGGTTCTTGTGTCCAGGTTCAAGATCCAGAATGCGTCCCTTATGAAAAGTGCTCCTAGCATTCAGTGGAAACTGAAGATTTTCAAATATACAGCATATTCATACTGTTGTGTGGTAATGCAGCAAATTTTCAGAGCAGCACATTTCACTCTCTCATAGTTACATAGTACCTTTGAAAAAAGACATATATCCATCAAGTTCAACCAAGGGATGGGAAAGGGCATGACTGAAGGGACAAGTGAAGGAAATAAGTATTCCATACATTTCCATAAGTTTCAATGCTATTTTGCTGTAGAAAGACATCTAAGTCAGTTTTTGAAACTGTCAGTTGTTGCTGCTGTGATCAGCTCCTTGGGTAGGCTATTCCACAAATTTACAGTCCTTACAATTAAGATGTTCTTGTTGCCTCTGGAGATTGAACCTTTTTGACTACAGATGGATGGAGTCAGAGGCGTAGCTAGCGGGGGGGGGGGGGCAGAGGGGGTGGCTTCCCCGGGCCTGGGGGGTTATCATATATATTTTATAATTGGGGGTAGCAGCAGGATGGGGGCTTTGTATAGGTGAGGACAATATGGGTCAGGTGCCTGGAAAAGTGAGGAGCCAAAGATGTCTGTGTTGCAAACTTTACAGAGACTGGAAGAAGTGGTCATGGCCGTCCAGATGAAAGAGATGCGGAAAGTGAACGATTAGTCAGAGACGTCACCTGTAAATCACTAAATGTTACTGCACTGTATTCACCTAAATCGTCTGCAGAGCCCTGTGTAGAGCCGCTATATACCACTATACGCTCACCGTATACTGATAGTATCGGTATACGAACATGTCCAAGTAGGGGGCCCACTTGGACATATTCGCCCCTCCTGTGCTAAACCCCTAGCTACGCCTCTGGATGGAGTGCCCGCTTGACATTTGAGGGGATTTTACATGCATGCTGCATTGCATGCTGTTATTTAATCTATGATTTATAAGTACACTCAGGTTCTTCTCTACAAGTGACTCTCCCAGTTTTACTCTTCCTAGAACATATGTGACATTAAGATTATTTACCCTGATTCAGAACTTTACATTTATCTACATTGAACCTCATCTGTCAAGTGGATGCCCAAATACAATATCTCAATCCAATTACAACCGCAATTTCAAAGAAGTTGGGACATTGTGTAAAACATAAATAAAAACAGAATATGATGATTTGCAAATCTTTTTCAACCTATATTCAAATGAATACACTACAAAGACAAGATATTTAATGTTCAAATGGATAAACTTTATTTATTTTTTGCAAATATTCTCTAATTTTGAATTTGATGCCTGCAACACATTCCAAAAAAGCTGGGACAGGGGCAACAAAAGACTGGGACAGGGGCATGTTTACCACTGTGTTACATCACCTTTCCTTTTAACAACACTCAATAAGTGTTTGGGAACTGAGGACACGAATTGTTGAAGCTTTGTAGGTGGAATTCTCTCCCATTCTTGCTTGATGTACAACTTCAATTGCTCAACAGTGCGGGGTCTCTGTTGTATTTTGATCTTCATAATGTGCCATACATTTTCAATGGGAGACAGGTCTGGACTGCAGACAGGCCAATCTAGTACTCTTTTGTAAAAGAGGCCACTCTTTTACTACGAAGCCACGCAGTTGTAACACATGCAGAATGTGGCTTGGCATTGTCTTGCTGAAAAAAGCAGGGACGTCCTTGAAAAAGACGTCACTTGGATGGCAGCATATGTTTCTCCAAAACCTGTATGTACCTTTCAGCATTAATGGTGCCTTCACAGATGTGCAAGTTACCCATTCCATTGTCACTAACACCCCACCATACCATCAGAGATGCTGGCTTTTGAACTTTGCACTAATAATCCGGACAGTCCTTTTCCTCTTTGGACTGGAGGGCATAACGTCCATGATTTCCAAAAACAATGTGAAATGTGGACTTGTCAGACCACAGGACACTTTTCCGCTTTGCGTCAGTCCATCTCAGATGAGCTCGAGCCCAGAGAAACCAGCAGTGTTTCTGGGTGTTGTTGATCTATGGCTTTCACTTTGCATGGTAATGTTTTAACTTGCACATGTAGATGTAGTGATGAACTGTGTTCACTGACAATGGTTTTCGAAGTGTTCCTGAGCCCATGTGGTAATATCCGTTACAGAAAGATGTCGCTTTTTAATGCAGTGCTGCCTGAGGGATCGAAGGTCACAGGAATTCAATGTTGGTTTTTGACCTTGTCGCTTACTTGCAGAGATTTGTCCTGATTCTCTGAATCTTTTGATGATATTATGGACTGTAGATGATGAAATCCCTAAATTCCTTGCAATTGTACATTGAGAAACGTTGTTCTTAAACTGTTGGACTATTTGCTCACGCAGCTGTTCACAAAGTGGTTAACCTCACCCCATCCTTGCTTGTGAACGACTGAGCCTTTCGGGATGCTCCCTTTATACCCAATCATGACACTCACCTGTTTCCAATTAACCTGTTCACCTCTGGTATTCTCCAAATAGGAGTTTTTTGATCATTCCTCAACTATCCCAGTCTTTTGTTGCCCCTGTCCCAGCTTTTTGGAACGTGTTGCAGGCGTCAAATTTAAAATGAGTGAATATTTGTAAAAAAATAATAACGTTTATCCGAACATTAAATATCTTGTCTTTGTAGAGTACTCAATTGAATATAGGTTAAAAAGGATTTGCAAATCATTATATTCTGTTTTTATTTATGTTTTACACAAAGTCCCAACTTCATTGGAATTGGGGTTGTACAAACTATATTTTCCAATAGAATGGGCCTGATTTTACCCATTAAACATCAATGAGGAACTTTGTCAAGCCCCTTTGTAAAGTCATGTAACATTAACTGACAATAGCTGCTCCCAGTCTATGTCCTGAAGTGCAGTCCCTAAAATAGTAAAATTGGATTTTTTAAAATTGAAAGATTTTTCTCTCCCAACCTTTGTTTTTTTTTTACAATTTAGGTGGAATCTGATTAGATTATGGTTTCCATTACTAAGGTTTTCGCCAACAGTGACATTTCCAACAAGTCCCACACTATTGGAAATGATCAGATCCAGCAGAGCCTCTAGTTGGATCTTCTACAAACTGGACCAAAAAATTGTCCTTTATAAAGCTGAGTAATTTCCTCCCCTTTGCAGACAATGCAGAACCATGATCCCTTCAATATCTGGGTAGTTAAAATGTACCATCATTATCACCGTAACTCCTATACTGCCGACTCAGTTTGCTTATACAACTGATCCTCTAACTCCTCACTTATGGGGAATCTATTGATTATGCCAAAATGTATTTTGTCAGTGGTTTCAATCTTATGCATTTCTACCCATAAGGATTCCACAACCTCACAATCTTCACCCATATTTGCCTCTTTCGCATTCACTTTCATGCTACTACTTATTCCACCTCCCTTCTTTCTTTCTCTGTCTTTGCGAAATATTTGTGAATATTACCAGCCCAATCATGTAAGGAGTCTAGCCATGTCTCAGCCACACCAAATACATCCTCCCGTACCAGGGCCTAAAGCTGCCCAAATTTTCTTGCTATGCTTGTGACATTTGTGAACATACACTTTAATGTGCCATTAATTTCCAAAATTGTGAATTCTTGAGGTTTTGTGGCCAGATTTGTGTGTACTTTTTGATTTTAACATATGGATCTCCCTGCAAATTGTTGTAATCCCACCACCACTATTGCCTACTCCTTTGTTTCCTATCTATCACTGTAATGTCTGTCTGGCCTTTCCCCCCCCCCCCCTTCATTGCTAGTTTAAATGACCCGCCACCCCGACTAGAATTCTCTCCACCAGTACAGCAGACTCCCTTCTATTTAGGTGCAAATTATCTGTGGAAAGTAGTTTGTACCATAATGTAGGGATAGCCCAGTACTCTAGGAATCCAAACCCTTCTTTCCTGCACCAAGACTTGCAACATGTGTTTAACTCCCTAAGTTCCTTCTTAGGCAGTGATCCAGAGAATAGAACTTTGGAGGACCTTCCATTCAGCTTGGAACCTATTTCTCTAAAATTATTCTTAAGGAGTCTCCACCTACCAAGTATTCTGTCATTGGTACCCATATGAACCACAAAAGCTGGGTCTTCCCCTGCCCCTCCCAGTAATTTGTAGTCCTGTTCCCCATTAATTTGAACCTTGGCACCAGCGAGACAGCAAACCATTCGATTGAGGAGGTCTTGGTCATCCATCTTCCTGATTATAGAATCCCCTATAGCAACTAACTGTCTTGGCCTACCTGCACTATTGCCTCCCTTTCCCCCACAACTGCTACCTGGACTGTCCTTCTGGTTATTAGGGAGAGCAGTATCCATTTCTGACACTGACATCCTCATATCATTACTCAATTAGGCAATTTTGTTTAGATGAACAGAAACAGGAGCAGCCATCCTTTTCTTGGAGCCCCTTCCACCACTTCAATCATGCATTCACAGAGATCCTTGCCTTATCTTCCTGATGTTCCTCCAACTCTCTAACCTCCATATCTCACTCACTAACTGCGTGCTGAGTGAGCAGCATGCTCCACACAAGATTGTCAATAGCCCTCAGTCTTGCTTTCTGCTCTTCCAGATCTCTACTTTGATCTTGCAGATGGGCAATAAGCTCACATATGCCCCAGTGGTGTTCAACCTGAAACTCTTGCTCCAGCAGTGCATACATATAACAGACTGTGCACTGAAGTAAATGGCCAAGCTTACTAGCCATTATCCAAATTACAACAAACAGGAAAGTAAAGTAGGTGATTACAGGTATGTTCACTCCTGATTTTAACTATGAAAAGAATCTTTCTAATCACTATGTGCTATCACTCAAACCATAGTCAACACAACCAACTCTGATTATTGACTTCACTAAAGCTACATTCACATGACAGTGATAATCAACCTTATGATGGCTGTTTTTCTAATTCACATGTCTGATTTTAAAGGACCATAAAAAAATAGGTAGCAGCACAGTTTAAGGTGGACTGGAGGGGGGCGAGGGTGTTAGCTGAGAGGCCATGGAGAAGGGTGTTACAGTAGTCTAGGCAGGAGATTATGAGGGCATGGACTAGCATATTTGTAGTTTCAGGGGTGAGGAAGGAGCGGATTCGATGGATGTTCTTAAATTGGAGGCGGCAGGAGGAGTTTAGGGTTTGAATATGCGGCTTGAAGGATAGGTCAGAGTCTAAGTTTATCCCAAGGCAGCGGGCTTGTGGGACTGTTGTTAGAGTGGTTTCACTCTGGACAACAGAGAGGTAATGTCTGGTCCAGAGAGATATATTTGGGTGTCTTCAGCATAGCAATGGTAATGGAATCCATGGGATTCTATGAATTAGCTAAGGCCTACGGTGTAGATTGAGAACAGGAGGGGTCCTAGGACAGAGCCTTGGGGGACACCTACAGAAAGAGGGTGTGGCAGGGAGGTGGTGTGCGAGTGGGAGACGCTGAATGTACCGTTGGTGAGGTATGAGGAGATCCAGGAAAGGGTTTATTTATAATAAAAATAGGAAATTTGATGGAAATTTGGAAAAAATGATCTACCATATCTCTGCTTTATATTGGCATCATCTTTTAATCGTCTTTCATTTATTTTGGATGTTAGAAGGCTTACAAGTGTAACAGCGATTTTCCAGATTTACAAGAAAATTTCCCAAACTAATTTTTTAGGGACCTCTTCAGTTCTAAAGGGGATTATAAAGGCCTATATATTAGAAACCCCCATAAATAACCTCATTTTCAAAATTGCACCCTTCAAATAATTCAAAACAGCATTTGGGATGTTTGTTAACCCTTTAGGCATTTCACAGGAATTAAAACAATATGGAGGTGAAATTTAGACATTTAATTTTTTTTACTAATACATTCATTTAGTCCTAAAATTAACACATTTACAAAGGGTTAAAGGAGAAAATGCATCTCACAGTTTGTTATGCAATTTCTCCAGCGCACAGAAATACCCTACATGCGGGTGTAAACTGATGTTTGGGCACACGGCAGCGTACAGAAGGGAAGGAGCAACACTGGACGTCTGAAAAGCAGATTTTGCTGGAATAGTTTTCAGGTGCCATGTCTCATTTTCAGAGCCCCTAGAGTGCCAAAACAATGGAAACCCCCTAAAAGTGACTCCATTTTGGAAACTACACTCATCACAGAATTCATCAAGGGGTTTAGTAAGCATTTTGACACCACGACTGTTTCACAGATTTTACTAACATTGGGATGTGTAAATGAAAAATAACTAAAATGTCAATTTATCCCCCAAGTTTTCATTTTCACAAGGGGTTAAAAGAGAAAAAGCACCCTACAGTTTGTTAAGCAAATACCCCATATGTGGTTGTAATATGCTGTATGGGTACATGGCAGGGCTTGGAATGGAAAGAGCGCTATTTTGCTTTTGGATGGCAGATTTTGCTGAAATAGTTTTCGGGTGCCATGTCACATTTGCAGAGTCCCTAAAGTAACAACACAATGGAAACCCCCTAAAAGTGACCCCATTTTGGAAACTACACCCCTCACAGAACATACTGGGCATACTGAGCATTTTGACCCTACAGCTGTTTCACAGATTTTATTAACATTGGGACATTAAAATGAAAAATTACTTTTTTTTCCAATAAACTGTCAATTTAGCCACAAATTTTTCATTTTCACAAGAGGATAAAGGAGAAAATGCACCCCAAAGTTCGTTACACTATTTGTCCTGAACACGGAAATGGTCGTAAACTGCTGTTTGGAAACATGGTGGAGCTCAGACTGGAAAGAGCACTATTTGGCTTTTAGGGGGCAAATATTGCTGGAATAGTTTTCAGGTGCCAAGTCGCATTTGCAAAGCCCCTAAAGTCCCAGTACAATAGAAACCCCCAAAAAGTGACCCCATTTTGGAATCTACACCCCTCATAGAATTTATCAAGGGCTATGGTGAGCATTTTGACCTCACAATTGTTTCACAGATTCCATTAGCATTGGGACGTAAAAATTACTTTTTTTCCAATAAACTGTCCATTTAGCGCCATATTTTTAATTTTTGCAAGTAGTTAAAGAAGAAAAAAACACACCACAATTTCTTCTGAACACAGAAATGCCCATATGTGGTTGTAATCTGCTGTATGGGTACATGGTGGGGTTCATAATGGAAAGAGTGCTATTTAGCTTTTGGAGGGCAGATGTGGCTGGAATAGTTTTCAGGTGCCATGTCACATTTGCAGAGCCCCTGAAGTACCAATACAATGGAAACCCCTCAAAAATGACCCCATTTTAGAAACTACACCCCTCAAGGAATGTATCAAGGGGTATTATCATTTTGAGCCTAAAAATGCTTCCCAAAAATTAATGTACAAAGTGAAAATTTAAATTTTTAAAGAAATATGCAATTTCAGTGCCCAATACGTTGCGGCCACTTTGAGAGAGACATGCACTCCTAAAACTATTAAGTGGGCTATCTTGGGGAAAAAAAAATTATATATGTGGGTGTAAACTGCTCCTTGGGTACACAGCAGGGCTCACAAGGGAAGGAGCACTGTGTTTTTAGCTTTTGGAGCATAGATTTAGAGGGACTTTTTGGACGCCATTTTGTTTTTACAGAGCCCTAGAGGTGCCAGTAAACTGGAATTCCCCAAGAAGTGACCCCATTTTGTAGGGGCAATTTTAGGGTCTCTGCAAATGTGACATGGCGTCCAAAAACCAACAATCTAAATATGTGCTCCAAAAGCACATAGTGCTCCTTCACATCTGCGTCCTGCTGTGTGGCCAAACGGTAGTTTATGCCCACATGTATGATACTGTTGTACCCAGGATAACTTACTTAACAATGTCATATGTGGATATAAACTGCTGTTTGGGCACAGCCGGGCACCAAAGTGAAGGAGCACTATTTTGGTTTTTGGAGCACAGTTTGGTTTTTGGAACGTCATGCCACTTTTGCAGAGCCCCTGAATTGCCAGTAAAGTAGAATCCGTGGACGTGTGATCCCATTTTTGAAACTATATCACTGAAGGGATTTATCAAGTGGGGTAGCGAGCATTTTTAATCCTTGAGTGCTGCATTATTTTCATTTCCAGAAATGAATGCGCAGCTGATAATGAAAAGTGAAAAATGCAATTTTTCCAGAGATATGTCATTTCAGTGCCCGATATGTTGTGCCCAGCTTATGTCAGCAGAGACACACACTGCAAAAAGTGTTAAGCGGGTATACCGGGCATAACAGCTTTTGGAGCATTCTAATAAAAGCCGGGCATAACATATTACGCACTGAAATTACATATTCCTGGAAAAATTGCTATTATGTTTATTAATGAACTGGAAAACCTTTTAATTAGTTAACACCTGGGTCATTATTAATAAGGGGCACTATTTATACAGGGTACACACGGACATTATTAATATAAAGATGCACTTTGGGGTATTATTCATTATGGGGGGGTTATATCATATATTTTATAATTGGGGGTAGCAGCAGGATGGGGGCTTTGTGTAGGTGAGGACAATGTGGGTTGGATGCCTGGAAAAGTGAGGAGCCAAAGATGTCTGTGTTGCAAACTTTACAGAGACAAGTCACAGCTGGAAGAAGTGGTCATGGCGGTCCAGAGGGAAGAGAAGGGAAATGTGACCGATTAGTCAGAGACGTCACCTGTAAGTCACAGAATGTTACTGCCCTGTATTCACCTAAATGATAGAGGATAAATACCTGATTGATGGGGGTCTGTCTGCTGAGACCCCCCGAGCCTGAGAATTGGGTTTTTCCCCCCACTAGGTGGGAATCCAGCCTGACCGCAGCCATATATATATGTGTGTCACTTGGTGGATGGACGAACCCGCGTGGCTCTCATTCACTTTAATGGGAGTGCCAAAGATAGCCGAAGTCCAGTACTCAGCTATCTGCGGGGCTCCTATTATAGAGAATGGGGGCCACGTGGGCTCGTCCATCCACCAAGCAGAAGATGTGAGAAGTTACTTTCATTGTTAATGCCGTGTTGTTGATCTGATACTGAAGTAATACAGGAAGAAGAATTCTTAAAAACTGTTTTATAACTTTGTGTATTGTGTATATTGTGTGACGATAACAGTGTGTTAAACTAGTAGCATGGAAACTCAGTTTTTTTTTGGTTTTTGTTTTTTTTTTTTGGGGGGGGGGGCGTCTTTCTATAGTCCGCCTCAGGCAGCAAAGAGGCTAGGTTCACCACTGCTTACACATTCCCTTCCTGACACTGTCAGTTATGTTCTAATGATTTGGCAATTTTGGGGGGTTTTGTCTTCACATTGTACAAGCTATATATTTTTTTATTTTTCTGGTGATATAGCCATATGAGGGCTTGTTTTTTGTGGTATAAAATACATTTTGTAATGACACCATTTTTGGGTGCCTATAACTTCTTGACTAAATTTTATTAACTCTTTGTGGATTTAAAAAAAAAAAATGTCAAATCTGGTATGGTTTTTTACCTTTTAATTTTTTTTCTGCAAAGCATACAGGCTAAATAACATGTTACCTTTATTCTGTGGGTCGGTACAATTACGGCAATACCTAATTTATATTGTTTTTTATGCATTACTGATTTTGCAGAACAAAAAAACATTTGGGGACATAAATCAATTATTTTTGCATCGCCATCTTCTCAAAGGCGTAACATTTTTATTTTTTGGCTGACAGAGTTAATTGAGGGCTTATTCTTTGCGGTATGACCTGTGCTTTTTATTGGTTCTGTTTTAGGATACATGTGACTTTTTGATCACTTTTATAGCATATTTTGTAACAGAATACTAACGGCCAAATAAATAAATGACAAAATACGTGCGAGGCAAGTACCAAAAAGCCAAAAACCAAATTCATGCCCACACATAAGTAAAAATCCAATCACATAATTTATTAAAGAATTAATGAACACAAAAACATATAAACATATGGGGAAATCCAAGAAAAAAACCAAATGAAAAATAAATAAACATATACAGAAGCAGGAAAATCAGGAAATCACATAATGAAAATATATGGAAAATCCAAAAAAGCACAATATAATATATATATATATATATGTTTTTTGATAAATAAGGTGATTAAGATCTCCGTGTAAAAAATACACCTTAAAACTATAAAGAAATGAACCACAAATCATAATATAATATATAAAATATGTGGTAAGGAAACCATGTATAGCATAAGTAAAACGTCCTGAAAAAAATCCACCTAACAAACACCTCGACGCGCGTTTCGCCACAGGCTTCGTCCAGAGGAAAAAATCATCATTTTCGCCGGCTTTTTTTTCCAGTTTTTTTTCCCCCAGCATTCACTGTGCAGGTTAAATAATGTTTCAGTTTTATTGTACAGATTGTTATGGACGCGACAATACCAAATATATATTGTTTTTTGTTTTTTGGGGGGGGGTTTTCTTTTATATATTTCATTTTAAATAGGAAAGAGGCATTTTGGGACTTTATTTATTTATTAAATTTTTTTTTTTCAAACTCTTTACTTCCTTTTTTCCCACTTTTTTTTTTACTGTCTAGTGATGTCCCACTAGGGGACCTGAACCATGCTCTGATCGCTGGTTCGGTACAATACACTGCAATACACATGTATACATGTGTATTGCAGTCTATAGAGGAAGTCAACCTATGCAGACGCATAGGCTAACTTCCTGACATCCTGGCAGGATCAACCAGGTACTGGGGGCTCCTAGCAGCCTGGGGTCACTGGTCAGACCCTGGGCTGCATAAAATACATAACGGAGAGGGTCAGAAACATGGCGGAACCCCTTGGATCCCTTTGATGACTGCAGTTTGTGTATTGTAAATGTAACACCCCTATCCTCTGTTGAACTGGAGTGAGAAGACTTATGACACTTAGCCTTCCACTGTCAAAAAAAAAGAAAAAAATTAACCTTTTCATGCAAAATGGAGCAGCTGGTCCGAATATAGTCAACAACCGATTCTGTGGGGGAGGTTGTAGCACAAAAGGGGAGAAAATGGTTGTGGGGGCTCAAACTGGACTTTTTCACCAGGGCCCTTAAGCCTTTAGTTATGCCACTGCTGCTGGACCATTTGCCAGGCAGCAGAATACCTTGGTGCACAGACTAGGAACAATTGTTATCATTACCAGAGCATGTGTGTATCGCTGAGGCAGCTAGCATTACTAAAGCATATTGTCACATATGGACCATTCTACCACGTGACCTGGGTGCGACCGTCACTGGTCAACTCACTCCATTCACTCAATCTTGCACTCCCCCTTCACTCAGGATTCAAATTGAGCATAAACTGCACCCCAAATACATACTGCCACCACCACTGATTTGATAGGCTCAGCAGAAACTTTACTTGCATATATACACATATTTGCAACAGTCAGACACAAACACACTTCAATAAGTTAATGGGTTTATGGAGCAACACAAAGTGACCTTAAGTTTAACAATTTAATACCCAAAGGGTTCAGAGCCATATATGAAAAGAAAAATAACAAATGACACACAATCAAACAGACTTAAAAAACAAAAGGAAAAAAAAACAGAATAATACTTAATAGTCTTTGTTTCCAGGAAGCTTGGAGGAGAAATATGGCCGACATCCAGCTCTGTTATCTTACTTCCAGATGTGACATAGTAGTAAGGAAAAAACAGTGTTCTGTGGCTTTTGCTTAGCCACACATCCCTGCCAGGATGAACAAGTCATCTTCATCCAGAAAAGATTAATGTTCTTTTTTCCCTTTGTAGAGCTGTGTCTCTGAGGGTAACTCCCGGTCACGACCCCCCCCCCCCCCCTCCACCCCCGCAAGCCCAATTGAGTTGGTTAAAGACATCTAGTCATATAACAATAAATCCTCTTAGCTTGACATCTGTTTTTGGGCTTAAAGAAGTTAGTGGTCTTAAAGCAAACCCCCCCTTTCTGATGTTACCCAATGTAGTATATTGATAGGGCATGCATAAACAATGCATTCACTAAGAATATTTATATGAATAATATGATTCAGTAATAATACATACACAACTAGGGTTCCTTCATTACACATATGTATATCTCTGAGGCTGTTATCATGACCAGAGTACAGTCATGGCCAAAAGTTTTGAAAATGACACAAATATTATATTTTCACATGATCTGCTGCCCTCTGGTTTTTATGTGTGTTTGTCAGATGTTTTTAGCACATACAGAAATATAATTGCATTCATATTATGAGTAACAGAAGCTTATATTGACAGTTAGAATGAGTTAATGCAGCAAGTCAATATTTGCAATGTTGACCCTTCTTCTTCAGGACCTCTGCAATTCTCCCTGGCATGCTCTCAATCAACTTCTGGACCAAATCCTGACTGATAGCAGTCCATTCTTGCAGAATCAATGCTTTAATTTTGTCTGAATTTGTTGGTTTTTGTTTGTCCACCCGTCTCTTGATGATTGACCACAAGTTCTCAATGGGATTAAGATCTGGGGAGTTTCCAGGCCATAGACCCAAAATCTCTATGTTTTGTTCCCTGAGCCATTTAGTTATCACCTTTGCTTTATGGCAAGGTGCTCCATCATGCTGGAAAAGGCATTGTTGAGCGCCAAACTGCTCTTGGACGGTTGGGAGAAGTTGCTCTTGGAGGACATTCTGGTACCATTCTTTATTCATGGCTGTGTTTTTAGGCAAGACTGTGAGAGAGCCGATTCCCTTGGCTGAGAAGCAACCCCACACATGAATGGTTTCAGGATGCTTTACAGTTGGTATGAGACAAGACTGGTGGTAGCGCTCACCTCTTCTTCTCCGAATAAGCTGTTTTCCAGATGTTCCAAACAATCGAAAAGGGGATTCATCAGAGAAAATGACTTTACCCCAGTCCTCAGCAGTCCACTCCCTGTACCTTTTGCAGAATATCAGTCTGTCCCTGATGTTTTTTCTGGAGAGAAGTGGCTTCTTTGCTGCCCTCCTTGAGACCAGGCCTTGCTCCAAGAGTCTCCGCCTCACAGTGCGTGCAGATGCACTCACACCTGCCTGTTGCCATTCCTCAGCAAGCTCTGCACTGCTGGTAGCCCGATCCCGCAGCTGAAACACTTTTAAGAGACGGTCCTGCCGCTTGCTGGTCTTTCTTGGGCACCCTGGAGCCTTTTTGGCACCAATGGAACCTCTCTCCTTGAAGTTCTTGATGATGCGATAGATTGTTGACTGAGGTGCAATCTTTCTAGCTGCAATACTCTTCCCAGTTAGGCCATTTTTGTGCAGTGCAATGATGACTGCACGTGTTTCTTTAGAGATAATCATGGCTAACAGAAGAGAAACAATGATGGCAAGCACCAGCCTCCTTTTAAAGTGTCCAGTGGTGTCATTCTTACTTAATCGTGACAGATTGATCTCCAGCCCTGTCCTCATCAACACCCACACCTGTGTTAATGGAGCAATCACTGAAACGATGTTAGGTGGTCCTTTTAAGGCAGGGCTGCAATGATGTTGAAATGTGTTTTGGGGGATAAAGTTCATTTTCTAGGCAAATATTGACTTTGCAATTAATTGCTGTTAAGCTGATCACTCTTTATAACATTCTGGAGTATATGCAAATTGCCATTAGAAAAACTGAAGCAGTAGACTTTGTAAAAACTAATATTTGTATCATTCTCAAAACTTTTGGCCATGACTGTATGTGTATATTTCTGAGGCTGTTATTAATTGCAGAGCATGTGTATAGCTCTGAAATCTGGTTTCAGAAGGAATCCAAAATTTCAATATAGACAAAGAAAATGTAAAATGAAACAAAACATCCCTTCTGGCTTCAAAAAGAAGCAGATGAATGCAAAGCCCAGTGATCTGTGATGCTAGAATCACAGTCTGTCCTGTTAGAGGAAGATTAAAGGGGTTGTGCTGTTAAAGACACTTAGCCTCTATCCACAGGACATGGGATAAGTGTCTGATCGCCTGGGGCCTGGCAGTGATTGAAGCCCTGGTCACGCTAGTGCACTGACGCACAAGGAAGTTTTAGGGTGCATTTATCCCCTGTCCTGTGGATAGGGGATAAGTGCCCATAATGTCACACCCCTTTAAGTCTCTTTGCCTTATTCTGGAGACAGTGTTATTCAATCAGCAGATGAAAGGAGTCTAGAATCTTTGCAGTGCCAAGGTTACCTATAGACCTCAAGGAGGTTAATTATAGACTTCACTTATTTGAATAAATTCCTTGATGCATCAGAAGAACAGTTACATGGCTTTAGTAGATATAACAAATCCTTCCTTGCATGTTCCTATATTGAAGAAATACAGGAAGTTCCTACGGTGGGTCATAAAGACTCCATTACCAGCTCAGATGTCCGCCTTTTGGCATACTTCGACACCATGGGTCTAAAAATTGTCATAGTCCTCACAGCTGCACTTCGACTACAGGGAATAACGATAATTCCATATTTGGTCAATTGACAGCTCCAGAGATGAATTATTACTCCATCTTTAGATGACTCTGACCACATTGGAAGAGCATGGCTTGGCAGGAAAAAAAATCTCATCTTTGCCTGACACAAGAAATAACATTTTTAGGCTTCATGATCAGCTCTCAGCTCATAACAGTTAAGCTATCTCCAGAACGAAGGGCAAAGACGATATCAGCAGTATCTCATCTTCTGTCCAGGGGCGTAATTAGCAAATTCCGGGCCGCGTAGCAAACTTTTGACTGGGGCACCCCAGTACCCACACAGTTTATCAACATGGTATAAAGCCCTCATTACTAGCCATCACATAGTATAATGTCCCTTTCCTAGCCCCCGCATAGTATAGCACTCTCTTTACTGGCCCCCCAAGCTGAGGGGCACCAAGAGTCATCAAATGTCAACGCAGTGTAGGAGCATCATGACTTGGTCACTGCCATTCATATTTAGAGCTCTCTGAACATGAAAGTAGACTGGTTAAGTCACAATCCTCTTCATCCTGGGAAATGGGATCTGCATCCAAAGGTATTCAAACAAATTTGTCAGAGATGGGGTTAACCATACCTAGACATCATGGGACAACATGAAGATGACAAATTCAATTCTCTCTCCTGCAAAGGCAATCCTGACATCCCGAAAGGCGACTGGACCTGGAAACTTAATGACACGCTTCTAAGCGATGTCTCAGCTGCACATAAAATTTATATAAGTCTTCAACAATACTTCAATGCCAACAAGACTGATGGTATCTCTGATCCTGAGGCTCACAAGGAGGTAGTCAGAGGGGAACTAATTTCATTAGGCACACACATTAAAAGGAATAGACAAAAAACATTGACCATTTGTTATCGTGCATAGCACAGCTGAAAAGTGCACACAAGCAGTCACAGGCCTAGAGCACCCTACATGAGCTCACCCTTACACAAGACAAAGTCAAGGATCTGCTGAACATTTGCTCGGACAAACTACTTCAGACTTCCAAGTGTAGGTTTTACACTCATGGGGACAGAGCTAATAAGATTATGTCTGCATTTATTCACAAACAAAAAGAGAAGTAATTTGTTAGGGAGATTGCTCAACCTGATAACACTACGGCTAATACCACTGATCGAATAGCAGAGGCCTTCCACGACTTCTATCATAACCTCTATAACCTAGACCAACCCCTGACGAATCAAGCTGCTCCCCCAGGTAACACCAAACAGGATTTAATAAATAACTTGCTCGATTCTATCTCCTTACTGAAACACAACAGAGAAGACAGACTCTCTCTAACATGCCCCTTTGCTAATGAAGAACTGGAAGCGGTATTATCTTCCATTCCATCGGAGAAAAGCCCAGGTCCTGATGGACTCCCCATTATGTACTATAAGAAATTCAAGTCGGTGCTACTCCCACACTTCACTTCTCTGTGTAATTCACTTCTCAACGGCCACAAACTCCTGCCCCAGTCCCTTGAAACCTTTATAACTATCCTCCCCAAGGAAGGCAAAGACCCAAAACAATGTGGCAGCTACAGGCCCATTTCCTTGCTAAACCTAGATCTCAAATTGTGGGAGAAGGTGCTGGTGTGCCGTCTCTCACCCCTCCTGCCCTTTATTATTGGGAAGGAACAAGTGGGATTTGTGCGTAAACGACAGGGAAGGGACAACATGTGGAGAGTGGTCAAACTGATTGAACACGTTAAAAATGCCAAAATCCCCTTAGTGCTGTTGAGCACAGATGCGGAGAAAGCATTTGATAGGGTTGTCTGGCAATAACTTGCTTCCACACTGTCGTCCCACAAACCTTCATAGACACGATGCTGACACTCTATCAGAATCCCAGCGCACGAATCAGAGTAAATGGTACCTTATCAAAACCCTTTCAGATTTTGCTATGGAACGAGACAGGATTGCCCTCTCTCCCCCACTCTCTTCATTATGGATATTGAAACACTCATTCAAAAAATTTGACAGGACCAGACAATACAGGGGATATCAGTGGGAGGCTTCACTCACAAAACAGCGGTTTTCGCAGACGATCTCCTGGTTTTCACCTCCAACCCTGCACATTCGATCAATCATCTCACAGAACTGTTCTCCACATTCGGCTTGGTCTCCAATTTTAAAGTAAATTTTCACAAATCTGAAATCCTAAATATCTCTGAAAGGGATAGCATAATCTCCCAGTTAAAACAACACTCACCATATCACTGGCCCAAAGACGACATTAAATACTTGGGAGTGAGGATCCCTTGGGATTTGGCAAACATTCTACCGCTTAATTCTTACCCCATGCTCCGTAATATTCAAAAACAACTATGAACCTCCACATCCCATATGTCTCCTGGCTGGGCTGTAAGAATTTACTAAAGGCGTACGTCCTTCCTAAACTATTGTGTATTGACAAATTTAGACGTATAACCACTGACTTTCTTTGGCAGCAGAAAAGGCCTACAATTAAATACATACAACTGTTACAACCGATAACCCAGGGAGGAACGGGGCTTCCAGATTTACTCACCTATTATCATGCTCTCCAACTGGAGCGCTGGACCCTCCTGACGAAGGACACATCCAATAATCTAGCAATTCAGTTAGAGACCTCCTTAATGTCACTCACAGAAAAACTGTCACTTTGGGGTATACGACCTCCAACACCCACGAATAACGTACTCCTGCAGAGTGTTATCAAGACATGGCACACATTACAGAAAAAACACCCACTCCTTTCATGCTTTCAAGCTCACGACCCACACTACCCATGGACTTGCTGCCCTACTGAATCAACCCCAAAAGATTTGCTCAACACACGTTCTGAGATAGGTTTCGCCACCACACCCTGTCCTCCTTTTTCATCAAGGACACTCCCCCGACTGTCTCATGGTTACTGCGCAAGATGGACTAGAGCTAAGACACTTTATTCAACAACAAAACTTCACTATGACGTATGACTCCTACATATCAGAATACTTAGCTGAACAGCTGATAACCTGGCTAGAGTCCATTACTAGGAATTCTGCACAACAGAAAGGGATTTGTTCAAAAATTTACAAATTCCTATTAGCACAATCTAGTGACAACTACCCGGGGTACATCAAGCGCTGGGAGGAGGATTTGGGAATCACTCTGTCAGTGGAGGATAGGAAGAAGGTCTTTGCGAATGCACATGGCTTCTCCCGATGCGTGAGAATACAAGAATACTCTTTTAAGCTTCTTTCCCGCTGGTATAAAATGCCGGTGTGGCTAAACAGCATAAATCCCTCCATCTCAGATACTAGCTGGAGGTGCCAAAGAGAACCTGGGAGTATCATACACATTTGGTGGAAGTGCCCACTGATATGCCCCTTTTGAACCAAAATTATTGCCACTACTAACCATATCTGCAACACACAGATCCCCCTTTCACCCGAACTTCTAGTACTGTGGCTACCTCCCACCGATTTCTGCCCCAAAATGGAGGATTTGGCCACCCATCTCATAGCCGCAATGAGACTATTAGTACCTGCCCATTGGAGAAACGCTGTGCCGCCCTCTCTGGTGCATTGGGTCTCCAGGGTCAATGATATATGCCGTATGGAAGAATTAGTGCACTGGGCTAGAATGTACAGAAACATCTTCCTCAAAACATGGTCGCCCTGGCTAACCTTCCGACAGACACTCACATGAAAAACAGGTCTTCTGCACCTCAGTTACACCATAATGGGATAACCCTACTCACCTACAGAACCCAATTAACCACCGTGACTCACACTGTCCAGTGAAATAGGCGTATGTCGCTTACATCGATTACTTTGACACCACCCTAATGTTTGTATTGTTATCTTTGTTAAATAACTTGTTTTTGTACCTTTGTTACATGATTTTCATTTTACCTACTGTATAAGATATGGCTTTGTACTGCTTACAACAGCAATATACAGATTTAGTATGTATACAATGTTTAAACCAGCATGGCTTCTCCCGATGCGTGAGAATACAAGAATACTCTTTTAAGCTTCTTTCCCGCTGGTATAAAATGCTGGTGTGGCTAAACTGCATAAATCCCTCCATCTCAGATACTAGCTCAGATACCCAATTAACCACCGTGACTCACACTGTCCAGTGAAATAGGCATATGTCGCTTACATCGGTTACTTTGACACCACCCTAATGTTCGTATTGTTATCTTTGTGTTAGGTTCTTGCCAGACGTAGCAATACCCTCACACTACTGCATGGGTCTGGGAGGAAGGACAGAGACAAGTGAGCCCTAATCTCACCCCAGCCACTGTCCCTTCCTATTGCCTCAGTTTACCCTAAACGGTAAAAGGACAACTCGAAGACGAGTCCTATACTGAGTAAAGTGACACACAGAACAAGACAAACAACAGAGAAGAATGGTAAATAAGCCAGGGGTCACAACCAGAGAAGCAAAAGTGGTACCAATTCGAAATCCAAGAGAGTAGTCACAAGGCAAGCCAAAGGTCAGAGATAATAGCAAGGTAAAAATCAAAGGTACAAAGAGAGCAGGCAAAGTCAGTGCAATAACCAGCAACTTGCTGTGAAAGTGACATCCTGTATATAGGAAGTCTGGGCCCAGCCCCAAACCTGATAGGTACACAGGCTGTCAATCGCACAGGCAAGGTAAAGATTAACTCTATGCGGTCCAGAGAGAAACAATGCTCAGAACACGGGTGTGGCTGGAAATCCATTACACAGCAAGGGAACTAGGACCGCGTTCAGACTAAGCATCCAGAATCCTAAGCAAAGAACCAAACTGAGGATGCCTCCTATGCCGCAGCGTGCGAGCAGAGGGTGGCGCTGAGACCCGACCAGGCAGAGACATAACACTTTGTTAAATAACTTGTTTTTGTACCTTTGTTACATGATTTTCATTTTACCTACTGTATAAGATATGACTTTGTACTGCTTACAACAGCAATATACAGATTTAGTATGTGTACAATGTTTAAACCCAATAAAAACAGAATTTAAAACAAAACAAAGGCAATCCTATAGCTATAAACACACTTTCAATCAGCTGGTCCAATTAATTGATATTTGTGTTCCCTCCATTCTCCCTTATTTAGAAAGTGTTGATGAAGAAAATGTACAAACAGAGCCCTTAGCTGTGATCCCCTTTTGGCCACATTTAGCCTGGTTCTCTTTTGAGTATCATCTTTTGAGAGAAGTTTTTCTAATCCAGAAAGGGTTCTTCCATCCGCATATTCAACATCTTCAATTAATGGCCTGGAGGCTGAATGGGAGTCTTTGAGAAGGTCTATCTGTTTAAGTAATAAAAACTATCCTCCAATCCAGGAAACCAAACGCTATATCTGCGTACAACAAAATATGGAAAACAATGACTGGCGCCCCTCAAATAATATTCAGCTTGATATTATGTGTTCTCTTCAGTTTCTTCAAGAAGGCTTCAACAAAATACTCAAATGAACCTTGAAGGTTAATTTTACGTCAATAAATGCCCAATAAGAATCTAAGTTCTCAAATCAAAGTCTCATACGCAGATTCTTCAAATATTAGAAATCTCAAACCTAACACTAATAGTCCGATGCCTTCTTGGGATCTGTCCCTGGTTGTTCAAGCCTTAAAATCCATTCCCTTCAAGCCTATGGTAGAAGCTTGTCTTAACTATATTTCATTCAAGATACTATTTCTGGATGCCATCACCTCTACAAGGAGAATTAGTGAACTACAGGCATTATTTCACAGGGAACCGTACCTGCACATTTAACAGCACTGTGTAATCCTATACATGCTTCCAAACTTACCGAAACTGCCGATATCTCTAAAGAAATATCTTTGCTAGGAGAGCCATCCTATCTTACTTACAGGCCACTGAAGCCTTCAGGAAAGCAGAATCTCTGTTCATCCATTTCCAATTTCTGTTAAAAACAGAGGCCAAAAGGATATCAAGGCTACATTATCAAGGTGGATCCATACCACCATTAAAGAATGTTACTGCTATTAATATCAGAGCCCATGCTACTTGTTCACTTTCTACTTCTGCAAAGCAGCCAGTTGGATTTCGGCATCAGCCTTCATCCAACATTACGGATTAGATAGATAATACTGCCTTCTAGGATTCTGCCTTCGGCAAAACTGTGTTATCTAAGGTGACTAAATCTCCTAGAGTCTGAAGGCAGCACAAATTCTCACCCTTAATAAATGATTATTGCTGCATACAATACTGTGGTGCTACGTGTCTTCCTTTCTTTTATAAGTGGATATCTTGTTATTTGATTTATTCTACATTAAAGCTCTAGACTGATAACTCTATTATACAATTGCTAGTCGTGAAATTTCACATAATATATCAAGTTAAAATAACAAACTGAATAAATTAGATACTGTAAATTGATAAAATGACAATAATTTTAAATATATTCTAGCCTAATGGATATTCTACACCAGTAATTCTAATTAACATAGAATTGTAAGAAAGTGCCAAAAGCAGGTATTAAAAACATTATCTTGTCAAGAAAATTCCTAAACTGTTTTAACAGTTGTCAAAAATTAGACATGAAGTAGCAAAGATGGAAATTCTTCATTTTAAAAATCATGACATAATGTATATAGTTTATTGAAGAACAGAATAGCATGTCATTGTAGTGTGGAGTGTAAACCCCAGGCTCAATACTGTAGAGGCTGCTGGTCCTACTGCTGTGAGTCTGGGGGAGGTATTGAAGATTGAAAACTCAGGCTTGGGCATACAGTCACGCAGTTCGGGTGGATGAATAGAAGAGAGACCACCAACTGCAACCCAAAGAAGTACAGTGGAAAGACTCAGCCTGGAGAAGTGGAATCCGCATAGTGGAGGTGGTTTTTTACAAGGCCACGACATACTTCACACATGGGGGAGGAAAACTCCCCTAGCACTGGACAGGTGGCTGACAGAAAAGATCCTCTGTGTTAGGTGCAATCACAGTATCACAACCTTGTTTTAATCTTCAACGTTATAGTAACGAAGCTTGAAAAGTCTACCTGGTTGTTGTTTTTAGGTCCATGCTTCTGCACCTTGCATAATAGTGATTTTAATTCTGACTCATATACTGTACTCCAAATTTCCATTTAAACAGTGTTGATGGATGAACATCTTAAAATCTTGATTTTAATTGTTAATCTGTTTTGTTTGACATAGATCTCTACATTGTGAATCTAAGGGGATTTTAGAGTATGAACTAACATGGAAGATAGTTTTCAGATTTTACATTTGGCCTAAAATTGAATGGAGACTGTCTCACATAGATGTTAGGACCCAAAGAAAATTGGAGATAAAAAGTAATATAAAGATGGGGAAAGATAATGATTCTTTATCTCCCAGCATTCTCTTTTTGAAGCAATGACATATTATCTACACACCTGATAACTGCAGTCATTCTGCAGCCTAATAAACACATATTTTTATCATTTATAAAATTCTCGCTTACCCCTTTAAGACGGAGGCCACACACATATTAATTGTAGCTGGGTAGCTGCCACAGAATTACCGGGGGCTTATCTGCTGCAATCAACAGTAATGGAGCAATATAATATACTCACTCATGAAGTAAAAACAGGCCTTTATTGAATCATGTTAAAAGCAGACATACAGTACATAATGTAGAGACTTGAAATTAGTGAATTGAATCAGAAGAAACCGTTTTCAACTTCAATTTTCCAAAAATTTTATTTTTTACCAGTAAAAGTTTTATTAAGTTTTCAATAAATTGTCAGAAATGAAAACAACAGTAGGATCAACATCATGAAGGGGAAAGCAGGATAGAGATGGTGGGGGAAATGACTGACGAGAGAAGGGGAGGAACAAATAAAGAAAGAGATGGGGGGGGGGGGTCACAAAGCTCAGCAGGGCAACACTCATGAAAACAAAGTATTATAAATGAAGCAGATAACAGAGAGGAGGACAAACCTCCAACACAGTAGAGGAGTAACATTAAGTGTCTTAAGGGGAGGCAGTGGGAGTATAGAAGGTGGGGATAGGATGAATCTGGGGGTATAGGATGTGTAGATTGGAGCGAGATGAAGAGTTTAGGGAGTGGGGACAAGGAAAAAAGATTGGAAGACAGAAGAGTAATAGAAGGTATTCCACAGGAGCCATACCTGTTGGTGTGCACTGTCATTTGGCCTGAGTTAATAGCTCTTGGAGTGTAATAGATGGGGAGGAAGTAGATTTCCACATCCTAGGGATGATGGGCCTCGCCACCACTAGGATGAAGCCGATGAGTTTGTGGATGTGCTTTTTGCATTTACAGGGGTTATTCTCCAAAGCCACCCCAGTGACCGTCTTGATGACTATATGGACCTCATGCCAAAAAGGACACAGAAGAGGACAATTCCACCAGATGTGCAGCATTGTGCCCCAGCAGTGCCACATAGCCAGCAGCAATCTGAAGCTGAGGGAAAGATCTCAAAAAGAACAGAAGGCACTCTATACTAGTAGGATAAAAAAATAAATTTTTTTATGAAACCAAAACTTCTGCGATTCATCTCTGACAAATTACAATGGCCTGCCACCACATGTAACAATGGTAGAAGAGCAGAGGAGGATGACCAAATCTGTGTCACCTAGGTGGACCTCTGACATCACCTGACAGTCTCTGAGCCAATCGTGAGTGGTAAGTGGATAGGTTACAGTGCTAATGAAGGGCCATTTTGTGATACTGCAAGCTTAGGGAAATACATCTTATCCCTGCGTGATCCGAAGCAATTGCTGCTAATACATTGCTGGTGGAGAAACACCAACATTGCAATAGTACTATAAAATTATAGGAGAGAAGCATAGCATAGTTTATTTAGATTTAATAAATTTTAGACAGGCAGAAAAATCATAGGAGTGAGGGAGAAGCTCGGCACTGATCTGTGACTGTTCACTGTGTTATACATATATGCTGATAGGGTCACCCTTCCAGTGCCAAAAATCTCATTTTGTTAAGTTTTTTTTTTTCATTATCATTTTTTTAGATCTACCATTGGTGTTGCCACATTGTGATCTTACTGTCCACTGACCTGACTCACACAGTGTATTCTACTCTAACACTCACTGTGGCCAGGCCAGTCTTTCTGTTCTATATCTAATTTCTTCCTTAATTTTCTTCAAATAGAGTTTTTTGTCAAAAAAAACAAAAACAAATACACACTGTGTCAGAATTGTCACCAATCACTATTGTATAAGCAGTGAAGTAAAATGACTAGGCCTATAAAATGCAATAAATAAAGTAAAATAGGGCTTGGGATAAGCTAAAAGAGGTTAAAAAACACTTGTTCTACTGTCATGCCATCCACCACTGCAAACACTAACAATAAGAATGCGGGTGGTAACAGCAACACTTCTTCTAGTCTTGGCAGTTGCACCAGTAGCCACAAGGTTGCTATACTTTCTGAGAATAAAGATGAAGTTTTTTTTATTACTTTTCTCGCTCATTTCAGTCACAGCAAGATATTAGATCTGACAGCAGTGAAACACAAATTTTAAGTCAGAATTATGTGTGTTCTCTTCCCCATCTGCTGTTGTAACATGGAATTTACCACGCTGCCATTCTACAATGGCCATCATGTCTTCTTCATCTTCACTGACACAGATACAATTCCCTAGTAGTCATGCAACACCTGCTGAGAGATATAATGCATTCCTCCTAATGCAAGTCTTTCTCTTCTTAATGATTTGAATGAGAACAGTGTTTCTTGGATATAGAAGAGGCAGAGATGGAAGACATGACTGTTGGTGAAGGTAGTAGGTGCAGGCGGTTTGATACTGATAGTTGTGCTGGAATCCCATTGCCATGACGAATCAGAAAAAAAGTGGGGAAGATTGTGAAATTACTGAATTTGATGATGATTCTATTGCAGATAAGACCTGGCAATTGGTCAGCATGACAGGATGACATCAGAGGAAGATGGTGCTGCAATGGTAACAATTCCATCCATTGCATAGCCCTAACATAAAAAAAATGGCCCAGGGTATGTCTAAGGCAAGCTTGTGTGGTGGTAGTAGTGATGGTGGCACTGACAGACACATTTACACTGCTGTTGGTGTTGGTGGCAGCAGCTATATGCTGTCATGTCCCATATGAGAATTTTTTTGTACATTACCAAATAATAAATCCATGGCAAGGTGTAAGATCTGTAAGGAGAAATGAAGCCATTGCCATGCAGGCACTAATGTAGGAACTGAGTCTCTCCGTACTCACATGAAAATGCGTCACCAACTCATTTGGCAAAATAGAAGCAGCAGTGGCACTGGCAGACAAAGTGGTCAATATGGTCCTATTCCTTCTCCACATGATCTTCATTGTAGGCAGGCCACATCTACAATTAGGACATGGTCATCGCCGTTATCATCATCAACCCCATCTGCTTCTCCTCCTCCATGCCAACATCAGTCATCAATAACGGAATGTGTGTCCAGTGATGTGTTAGAGATTCTTTTTAGCCCCTTCCCACCAGTGACATTTTTCGTTTTTGACTCCCCCCCTTCCAAACCCAATAACTTTTTTATTTTTCCATTCTCAGAGCCATATGATGTCTTAATAATTTTTTCATGATGCTACCATTTATTATTCTATACAATGTACTGGGAAGCTGGAAAAAAATTCAGAATGGGGTGGATTTGAAGAAAAAGTGCATTTGTGCGACTTTCTTACGGGCTTCATTTTTACGGCGTTCACTCTACAGCCAATATGACATGTCATCTGTATTCTATGTTTTGGTACGATTCCGGGGATACCAAATTTATATGGTTTTATTTACATTTTAACCCCTTAACAAAAATCCAAAACTGTGCAAAAATATATATTTTTTAAAAGTCGCCATATTCCGACACCCGTAACTTTTTTATACTTCCTTGTACAGGAATGCATAGAGCGTCATTTTTTGTGGGACTAGGTGTACATTTTAGTTATACCATTTTGGGGAATGTCTATTGCTTTGATCACTTTTTATTCAAATTTTTATCAGAGGCAAAACAGTGAAAAAACGGCGGTTTGGTACTTTTGATATTTTTTTCCTGGTACGGCGTTTACCGTACAGGAAAAATATTTTTATAGATTTGTAGACTGGACGTTTTCGGATACAGGGATACCTAATGTGCGTGTGTTTCACAGTATTTAACTACTTTTATATGTGTTCTAGGGAAAGGGGGGTGATTTGAACTTTTTTTGTGTCAATAGTTTTTTATAAAATTTTTCAAATGTTTACTATCAGAAAATACTGAGACAGTCAACATAAAAAACATCAAAACTACTAAAGTAATACAGTCATCTAAATTACAAGTAGTACAACCACAGACACAACACACCACATAAGGAAAGGGCAAAAAAAGGGGGGGGGGGGAGCAGGTCAAACAGAAGATATCGTAATTGGCCGGTATCAGTTGGCAAAGTAGGACAAGACTCTAAAAAGGACTTAACCAGATACTATAACTTCTAAGTATAGTAGAGGGTCGGAAAAAAGAGCCTAAACCCACATTTCAAAGGTCCAGCAATAGTAGCACAGAAGCACAAATCAACTGGAAAAGTGGGTCACTCAGTTAGCTGTTCAACTCATCTCACGAACTAATTAATTACAGTCATATGAAAAAGTTTGGGCACCCCTATTAATCTTAATCATTTTTAGTTCTAAATATTTGGGTGTTTGCAACAGCCATTTCAATTTGATATATCTAATAACTGATGGACACAGTAATATTTCAGGATTGAAATGAGGTTTATTGTACTAACAGAAAATGTGCAATGTGCATTAAACCAAAATTTGACCGCTGCAAAAATTTGGGTACCCTTATCATTTTATTGATTTGAATACTCCTAACTACTTTTTACTGACTTACTGAAGCACAAAATTGGTTTTGTAACCTCACTGAGCTTTGAACTTCATAGCCAGGTGTATCCAATCATGAGAAAAGGTATTTAAGGTGGCCAATTGCAAGTTGTTCTCCTATTTGAATCTCCTCTGAAGAGTGGCATCATGGGCTCCTCAAAACAACTCTCAAATGATCTGAAAACAAAGATTGTTCAACATAGTTGTTCAGGGGAAGGATACAAAAAGTTGTCTCAGAGATTTAACCTGTCAGTTTCCACTGTGAGGAACATAGTAAGGAAGTGGAAGACCACAGGGACAGTTCTTGTTAAGCCCAGAAGTGGCAGGCCAAGAAAAATATCAGAAAGGCAGAGAAGAAGAATGGTGAGAACAGTCAAGGACAATCTACAGACCACCTCCAAAGAGCTGCAGCATCATCTTGCTGCAGATGGTGTCACTGTGCATCGGTCAACAATACAGCACACTTTGCACAAGGAGAAGCTGTATGGGAGAGTGATGCGAAAGAAGCCGTTTCTGAAAGCACGCCACAAACAGAGTCACCTGAGGTATGCAAAAGCATCCCAGTCCCCAGACCTGAATATCATTGAACATCTGTGGGATAATTTGAAGCGGGCTGTCCATGCTCGGCGACCATCAAACTTAACTGAACTGGAATTGTTTTGTAAAGAGGAATGGTCAAAAATACCTTCATCCAGGATCCAGGAACTGATTAAAAGCTACAGGAAGCGACTAGAGGCTGTTATTTTTGCAAAAGGAGGATCTACTAAATATTAATGTCACTTTTCTGTTGAGGTGCCCATACTTTTGCATCGGTCAAATTTTGGTTTAATGCATATTGCACATTTTCTGTTAGTACAATAAACCTCATTTCAATCCTGAAATATTACTGTGTCCATCAGTTATTAGATATATCAAATTGAAATGGCTGTTGCAAACACCCAAATATTTAGAACTAAAAATGATTAAGATTAATAGGGGTGCCCAAACTTTTTCATATGACTGTAACTAACTAACTAACTTACTAACTAAGAGAGCAGTGCGGGCTCACCAACCAACTCTCCCACACAATTTTATACTTAGGAAAGGAAAAATTCCCAAAAGCAATGATTTGTTCGTATGAGTGAGTGGTATCAATAAGTGTCAGAAGGTCTTGCAATTTTGGGGCAAAGGTTGTTTCCATTTCCGAGCAATAACCAATTTAGCCATCACCAAAATCTTACACGCCAGTTTGCGATATGGAGGAGGGAGCGCGTCCATCTCTAAATTAAGCATAGCCAGCTGGGGGGGTCCGGAGAATAGAGCACCCCAGAAGGTCGTCCAGGAGGTCAAAAACCTCCTGCCAGTATTGAGTAAGATGAGGACAAGCCCAAAAGGTGTGGAGCAGCATACCCACTCCCCCACATAGCCTCCAACATTTGATGTAGCCGAGCCAGGGGGAAATACCACCTAAGAGCCACCTTGTACGCCATCTCCACATGAGAGCTACAGGCTAGGGATGTGCGGAATAGAGCAAAGGCTTTCTGCCATTCCTTAGGAGTCCAGGACTTTTCAAGATCCCTCTCCCAAAGACGGATAGGGTAAGTCTTTTGGAAGGAGGATTGCGGGTCAATAGAATAATAGATCAGTCTAAGACCTTTTCGAGTTGATCGAAGTAAAAAAAAGACATCAGGGTTGCACCTCACTTGTTAGAAGTCATGTTTTTGTAGACAATGTCGCACTTGAAGGAACTTATAAAAGTTGTGTTTGGGCAAATCAAATTCTGCAGACAAAGATGCAAAATCTCTTAGGTTACCATCTTGAAAAAGTTGAGATACAAATTGTAAACCCTTAGCAACCCAGCTCTCCAGAATCAAGGATGGGACCACTATAGAAAACACTCTGAACGGAATAGTGGATCTGTCTAGCAAATCCGAACTACCCGTGTGAGAATGGGCGTATTTCCAGGCCACTACAGAGTATTTGGTAAAAGGTGAAGAATCAACAACAAGTGGGACACAATTGTGAAGTGGAACGAAATTTATTGGTTTTTTCAAACTTTTGTAAAAAATAAAAAACTGAAAAGTGGGGCGTGCAATATTATTCGGCCCCTTATCTATCAGTGCAGCAAACTCACTCCAGAAGTTCAGTGAGGATCTCTGAATGATCCAATGTTGTCCTAAATGACTGATGATGATAAATATAATCCACCTGTGTGTAATCAAGTCTCCGTATAAATGCACCTGCTCTGTGATAGTCTCAGGGTTCTGTTTAAAGCGCAGAGAGCATCATGAAGACCAAGGAACACACCAGGTAGGTCCGTGATACTGTTGTGGAGAAGTTTAAAGCCAGATTTGGATACAAAAAGATTTCCCAAACTTTAAACATCCCAAGGAGCACTGTGCAAGCGATCATATTGAAATGGAAGGAGTATTAGACCACTGCAAATCTACCAAGACCCGGCCGTCCCTCTAAACTTTCATCTCAAACAAGGAGAAGACTGATCAGAGATGCAGCCAAGAGGCCCATGATCACTCTGGATGAACTGCAGAGATCTACAGCTGAGGTGGGAGAGTTTGTCCATAGGACAACAATCAGTCGTACACTGCACAAATCTGGCCTTTATGGAAGAGTGGCAAGAAGAAAGCCATTTCTCAAAGATATCCATCAAAAGTCTCGTTTAAAGTTTGCCACAAGCCACCTGGGAAACACACCAAACATGTGGAAGAAGGTGCTCTGGTCAGATGAAACCAAAATCAAACTTTTTGGCCACAATGCAAAACGATATGTTTGGCGTAAAAGCAACACAGCTCATCACCCTGAACACACCATCCCCACTGTCAAACATGGTGGTGGCAGCATCATGGTTTGGGCCTGCTTTTCTTCAGCAGGGACAGGGAAGATGGTTAAAATTGATGGGAAGATGGATGGAGCCAAATACAGGACCATTCTGGAAGAAAACCTGTTGGAGTCTGCAAAAGACTTGAGACTGAGACGGAGAGTTATCTTCCAACAAGACAATGATCCCAAACATAATGGTTCACAAATAAACGTATCCAGGTGTTAGAATGGCCAAGTCAAAGTTCAGACCTGAATCCAATCGAGAATCTGTGGAAAGAGCTGAAAATTGCTGTTCACAAACGCTCTCCATCCAACCTCACTGAGCTCGAGCTGTTTTCCAAGGAAGAATGGGCAAGAATTTCAGTCTCTCGATGTGCAAAACTGATAGAGACATACCCCAAGCGACTTGCAGCTGTAATCGCAGCAAAAGGTGGAGCTACAAAGTATTAACTTAAGGGGGCCGAATAATTTGGCACGCCCCACTTTTCAGTTTTTTATTTTTTACAAAAGTTTAAAATAACCAATAAATTTCATTCCACTTCACAGCTGTGTCCCACTTGTTGATTCTTCACCAAAAAAATTTAAATTTTATATCTTTATGTTTGAAGCCTGAAATGTGGCAAAAGGTTGAAAAGTTCAAGGGGGCTGAATACTTTCGCAAGGCACTGTATGTTGTGCTCAGAAATCTTTGTACTTGTTGGATATTGATATCGTTGGAAATCCAGCTGTGACACATGAAGCATTGCATTCTTGCCTGATGGCTCCTGGTTTTCTTGTTGTCAAGGAAATGGGTAATCCCTTGGCATCTGGAAGAAAAACTGAAGCCACTATCATGCAGACCCAAAAGTCAGTACTACAAGGACTCTGAACTACAAAGGAAAGGAAGCCTACAAGAAAAAAAAATATTACACTGTGATCATATTGTTTGGGGCCTGGCATTTGACTTCTTGCCTGTACTGGCTGTCTGGAAGCTGTGACCCCTTTCCAGAAAAAAAAAAAGGAAGATTACAAAACATATCGAAAGTTGAACTCAGCTCAAGATATTACAGAAAGGAAACAAAATCTATTAATAAAGTATATTACAACATTTATTATTGACAGAAATGTTTCCAGAAACTCAAAGTTGTCTGAAAGTTTAGGTACACTTTAATTTGTTTAGACAGTGGCGTAAATACCGGGGTAGTGGCGGGAACTGCTGCCACAGGGCTCGGGACATTAGGGGGCCCGGTGGGCCCCTGATTTTTTTTTTTTAATAGACTGTTACCTGCTGGTGTAACACCAGCAGGTAACAGGCCCTGTTTACTTTCTGATCCCCGCTCCTGCTCACGGCCGCCTGCACTTCCCATTCTGTGGAAGCGGAGGTGGCTGTGAGCAGGAGCGGGGATCGGTAAGAAAGGCCACAGCCCGCGAACCCCACAAACACCGCTATCATTATACTCCAGGGTCTTTTCAGACCCTGGAGTATAATGATCGGAAGCCCAGGGGAGATTTGGGAACATAAAAAACACTGTTACTTACCTCTCCTGTGCTCCAGCAGGCTTCTGGTCTCCTTGGTGACGTCCCAGACCTCACTTGGGCCAGGCCGATGTCATTATGCATCGCAACGCCGGCTGTCACGTCTGGTCTAACATTGAAGAAGTAGCGGGGAGTGGGCCGGAGCCAGGGAGAGGTAAGAAACAGTTTTCTATGTTTGTATCCACCCCTGGGTCTCTGGAAAGACCCCAGAGTATAATAATTGCTCATGGGTGGTCCACAATGGGGCATAATAGTGTGTGCAGGGGCCACTATGGGGCATAATACTGTGTACAGGGGCCACTATGGGGCATAATACTGTGTTCAGGGGCCACTATGGCGCATAATACTGTGTGCAGGGACCACTATGGTGCATAATAGTGTGTGCAGGAATGTGGTTTGTGCTGGGGGTCCATGTCAAATGTTCGCCTTCGGCCCAGTCATTCCTAGTTACGCCACTGTGTTTAGATGTAGCTCTACTGTACAGTACATTTACGTGTCTTAAATTAGTAATATTGGTAGAGGACTTTAATTTAAATCCCCCTAACTTAGATAATTTGAAAATTAAATTTCTGAATATCTTTCTAATATTGCAAACACACAAGCTAAAAGTCCCTGCAGGATGTTTATTACCTTAAAGGGGTTGTCCGGGATAAAAGCAAATTCCTAATCTAAATACCCTCCCCCCACCTACATTCTAAATAACATAATTTATCAGAAATGTATATTTACCCATATCATGTGACTGCCTCAGGGACATTTGCTGGTTAATCCGGTGACGATCCATTTCCCCAGAAACTGAAATGGAACGTCACTACTACTCCCCCTCCCCCCATCCACTCCAGTATACTTACCTCTCTTCCTTTCAGGCTTCCTCCTGTGGGATGGCTCCTCTCTCTTTTCTGACTGCTGGTGCACGCAATAGTCCCAGTGCTGCTCTGTGCTCTGCAGCCGATAATCCATGGATCATCGGCTAAAGAGCAGCGCTGGGACTACTGCACGTGCCAGCAGAATCAGAAAAGAGGGAGGGGCCATCCCGCAGGAGGAAGCCTGAATGGAAGTCACGTAAGTATAATGTGGTCGGGGGGGTGGGCGGATAGCTGGAGAGACAGGGAGGGGATGTATGGGAGGGAGAGAGAGAGGAAGGGGGGGAGAAAGGTGAGAGGGAACTAGCGTTGAAGTTACGTAGCAGGAAGTTGAACAATTTAAACAAATGCAGAAGATGCCAGGAGCTCCCAGAGATACCCAGAAATCACTCAAAACACTGCTAAAGGTATACTGGTACATTTATTAACCCATTAATAGCACTAACAGAACTTTTTTAAAAAAAAACATTTTTTGCCCAGAAAACCCCTTTAATGGTAATACCTATGAAAAGGTTCAATGAACTACCCTGGGGTGTCTACACTAGTGTGGTCTTAAATTTAGGTATTTTATATATATAGGCTCAGTTCAAAAAGTGTAAGCCTTTGTTTTTTAATTTTGACTAATACATCAGAACATTGGAGTGCATATAATAGTACTCACTGTGCATACAAAATACAAAATTTGAGCACTCTAAATCTTAAGAGTCACAATTTGCTAATGATAGATTTCAATGGCAATTCAGCTGTATGCAACCTGTGAGCAGTAGGAGACCCAAGTTATTTTTGTATTCTGCCACAAAAATAATTACAAAAATCTAATACTGTGCAATTTTATACATATTTAAAATAATATTTATAAGATAATTTTGTGTTCGCAGCTCCTCACTGTTCAAGCTCTGTTGGAATTTACATTTCATTAAAATGAGAACAGTTTTAATGCAATGTCCCATAATTACCTACGTTGGGGGAAAAAGAACTCCTAGTAAGTAGAAATGAGGAAGAAACTTTACATTTAAGTAGAAAAATAAGTTCCAGCAAGCAAAATCCTATAAACGTCCATATTCTCAGCAAATCGTAAAGTTAAATCTAACAATCCCTTTTTTTCCTGTCTTATATTACACATGTTACACATACTCAGTAGTTCAGTTCCACCACTCAGATCCTCTTGTACATGGTTGCCAGAGTGATTTCTGCTATTACACAGGCCAGCCAATAATAATTAGTATAATGGCTTTTTCTCACTGCCACTTTACACAAAAAGTGTATATTCTCTGAGGTGCTATAGCAAATATGTAACAATATGCCATCAAATAAACCCTGACAGACTGTGTGAAGTGTGAACAGAGCCCAAGGCTACTTTCAGGTCTGCATTGAAGTTTCCCTTAGAAGACTTTGTTGCAGAATTCATAAAAAATAATGGCCAAAAATTCATGCACGTAGGACTTTTTAAACCAGCAAAATAACAGACTTTATTATGGATATCTGATGGATCCTCTCATAGTCAATGGGCTCCTTTGGGATCCGTATGTATATGTCATATGATGAATCTGTCACTGTCTGAGTTTCTGTTCCAATATAGAACAGAAAAATGTAAATCCCAAAAAAAGACTAAGGTTCTTTTTACATAAGCATATTTTCTGTCCCTACAAGCACTGATTGTTGATATTAGTAAGTCAATCAGTGCTTGTTATTCTCATTTACATGCTGCAATCACTGTGATTGTATATAACTGATTTGTCGATCATTCATTCAGATACAGTGCAGTTTTATTAAGGTCAGTGGTACATCTCCTGTTTACATTAGCATTTGGACTATTTACAAGGACTGTGTAAATGGCAGTGATTCCTATGACTGGTTGTTCCTCCAATCATTGATCTGAGTAAAACAATCTTGCCCAACAAGGGTGCAGGTCTTAGGGGTAAAGGTGGAGGGCTCAGTAGGAAATGGCCAAGTTTGACACAATTGTGTCACAAACTGGTACAAACTAAGAAAAGTGAGAAACAAGGACCAAGATAAACAGGAATAGGTCACACTGTCAATCACAGATTCCCCTTACGTCCGACAGCAGCACAATATGGGGTATCTCTGCCACTGTGTGTTGTTTAGGACAGTGGAACCTTTAATTAGCACCAAATTTAAGGTGCCTCCTACTAGCCCTATAAGAGGGCACCTGAGACCTCCCTCCACTGTGTTTTTTTCTGTCCTGTGTGGGACAGGTGGACGGAGGTCTCTGGTGACCTCCCGTTGCTAGGGTTTTTTTTCCCAAAGCAAGGCTTCCAAGCCTACTCTATCCACATGGATCAAGGAGACAATTAGGTCTTCCTTCCTTATTCAGGAGTTACTCCCTCCAGTTTTTTCTACGGCCCACTCAACCAGGGCTGTGTCGACTTCTTGGGCTGAGTACCGGTCCTTACCTTTGGACCAGATTTGTGCGGCTGCATCATGGTCATCCCAGTTGACCTTTGTCAAACATTATCGTTTAGACGTCCGCAGTTCCCAGACAACTGCCTTTGGTCAGACAGTCCTTGACGTTGTAAGGCGAGGAAACCCTCCCTAGGGGAATTACTTGCTATCTCCCCATATTGTGCTGCTGTCGGACGTAAGGGGAATCGTTGATTGTAATGTCAATCTGTATTCCCTTAGTCCAGACAGCAGCATAAGGCTTCCCTCCCTAGAAGCTTGTTTCCTTTTACTTTATAATTTACACAGTGGAGGGAGGTCTCAGGTGCCCTCTTATAGGGCTAGTAGGAGGCACCTTAAATTTGGTGCTAATTAAAGGTTCCACTGTCCTAAACAACACACAGGGGCAGAGATACCCCATATTGTGCTGCTGTCTGGACTAAGGGAATACAGATTGACATTACAATCAACGATTCGTGGTGGTGAAGAGAATGAAGATTTATTTAGGAGATCCTATTCCCTTCACTACTGGGTATGAAGCCTCTGGCTACTGAGTAGGAAGCATTTGACTACCAGGTAACCTTGTAGCGAGATATTTTCCTACCTCTGTCCCTGATGCATGGTATTGGAGGAAGCAGCAGCCAATTCCATTTTCTCTAACTACATGTTCGTGCAGTATTACGCCTATTTTAACACAACCAAAAAGGTAAGCGTTTTCAATAACCTTGCTTTTACACCTATATTGGACTTACTACTCTATGATGCACCATTTATTTTTATTTTACAGTATAAACTTAGACAGTCTAAAGTTGTACCAGATTTATCACCCAGCCTGTGATAAATATGTTGCACTATAAGACTGTCATATTTAAGGGGGGAGGAGGGAAGGTATCATGAATGTAATTTTTATACCACTTTTTTCTAGCTATTTTGTTTTGTTTTATGGAATTTTCAATATGGCACAAATGAGTTGGTGAGTTTGGCACACATTTTAGTAAAAAAAAAACTGTCTATTTTTTTCTGTTTCAGAAATTGCACCAAATTTGCAAAAAGTCACACATTATATGTTAGATTTGGTGTAGTTTCTGAAAAGCAAGGTAGGGTTAAAGAGTATTAGACGATATCAGAAACAGACCAGAATGATTGCTCGAAGGTAGAATGAAGCTCCTGACATGAAGAAGGGCTAAGAGAGAAGGTTCCCTGAAGATATGTGCAACCTTTTTATAGAGTTGGACATATACGTGTTCTAATACAAAGCCAGAAAAGCTGCATGCCCCCACCACCATCACCATTAGTTTCAGCAAAACCTTATATTACACACCTCAGCAGATGTGGTTGGATGGTATTGTTTGGATTGAATTTTCTGTCTTTACATTCTTTTGGTTTATTTAAGTTTTTATCTGTTTTAAAATAAGGTCTTCACTAAACAAATTTATGGTCTGTGTGGGTTTTATTACCAATAGCAATTTGCATCCAAGTTTGATCACTCTTGTTTATTTGTAATTATCATGTGAATTATGAGTTGAACAGCTCTATAAAGAGATTTTTTACTGATGTCAGTTGGCACAATGAGAGCAAAGTAGCACTGCAGGACACTTTCTGTAACAGGCTATTTGTTATTCTATACAGAGTTAGAAATAAATGAAACACAAGGCGGGTTAATTAGGCTTTTATTTACTTTGCTGTGCAGATCATATTTATTTCTTTATAGATAAACAGAATTTGTGAAGAACAAAATGGTTAGCTAACAGGACCGGTATGCTTCTAGGACCTCACATCCTGTTCCATTAAGCACATATTGATTGAAAACAAAAGGCAACATTTAGAAACATTTATAAATATTGAATGGGAAACAATGGCTTTCCTTTGCTTTATGATAATTATATTGATTTTGGCAATACGTAGCTTGAGTTTTGGATGGTGCTACCATTAGTAGACAATCCTAAGGAGGTGGGATGAATACATAGGAGACAGTGAAACAAATTGTTCGATATTGAAATGCACATATCTCTCCTGTTCGTATAGCATCTTTACATTTGTTGTGCAATCAGCAGTCATCTGTTATTTATGTCGGGAAAAATTAAAAAAAAAAGATTTTTAATGCATAAATGATCAGTTGAGTTCAGAAAAAAAAACACACATAATGTTCATTGAGCACCTACTGTCCCATTCTTCTAAATGGGTCTTGCAAATATTCGCATGTGTGAGTGACACCAAAACAACCTCATTCAGGTGAAGGAAAATGAGTTTCAGTCACAGAGATGCATGTAATAGAATCGGTCACTTACTGTATATATGTCTGCCATATACCCTTAAAGCATATCTGTTTTTTACTTTTCAAGAGAGGTTGTCAGGTCTGTACATCAGGAGTAAAACTATTTCTGGTGATCATATGACATATTCTGCAACTTTTAGCAGCTTTCCTGTCTGCATGCTGTATCTGGAATTTACAGGTCTCTGAGCTGCTAAGTGGAGACTAGCTGCCCTACGCTGCACACCCTCGGTAGAGGTGGAAACTGATCTATAACTATCTCTGTCAGTCAAAAACAGTCTCAGGATCATGCAGGACAAATATAGACAATACTCACCTGTACCGATGTGAATAAAATGCTTTAGCTGTGATAGAAAGCTCTAGGGTTAGACTAAAAGCTGTCTTTCTTGTCCTATATCCTTTTTGTCCTGCTCACGCCTCTCCTCCCCCTCTCTGTAGACTATAGACATGAGTCAACATAGTCATGTGATCTACCATTCTGTCTCAAGATAGATAAAGCAGTTGTTATGGTTGAGTTCTAGGAGCTAATAATAGCAAAAGCAGAATCTTAATACAGTGGCTTGCAACAGTATTCATACCCCTTGAACGTTTACACATTTTGTCACCTTACAACCACAAACTTAAATGTATTTTATTGAGATTTTAAGTGATAGACCAACACAATGCAGCAGATAATTGTGAAGTGGAATGAAAATGATACATGGTTTTCAAACTTTTAATCCAAAAAAAAATCTGAAAAGTGTGATGTGCAAAAGAATTCAGTCCCCTGAACTCCAATATCTCTAAATAAAATCCAATGCAATCAATTGCCTTCAGAAATCACTTAATTAGTTAATTGAGTTCAGTTGTGTGTAATTTAGTCTACACCTGTTCTGTGAAGGCCTCAGTGGTTTGTTAGTAACTCTAGTGAACAAACAGCATCATGAAGACCAAGGAACTCACCAGACAGGTCAGAGATAAAATTGTGGAGAAGTTTAAAGCAGGGTTAGGTTACAAAAACATATCCCAAGCTTTGAGCATCCCAAGTAGCACTGTTCAATCCATCACCCAAAAATGGAAAAAGTTTTCTACGACTGCAAACCTACCAAGACATGGTTGTCCAACTAAACTAACAGATCGACCAAGGAGAGCACTGGCCAGAGAAGCAGCCAAGAGGCCATGGTCACTCTGGAGGAGCTGCAGAAATCCACAGCTCAGGTAAGAGAATCTGTCCACAAGACAACTATAAGTCGTGCATGTCACAAATATTGCCTTTATGGAAGAGTGGCAAGAAGAAAATCATTGTTGAAAGAAAGACATAAGAAGTGCCGTTTGCAGTTTGCTACAAGCCATATAGGGGACACAGCAAACATGTGGAAGAAGGTACTCTGGTTGGATGAGACCAAAGTTGAACTTTTTGGCCTAAATGCAAAGTGCTATGTGTGGTGGAAAAGTAACATTACTCATCACCCCTGAACACATCATCCCTACTGTGAAACATGGTGGTGGCAGCAGCATGCTGTGGGGATGCTTTTCTTCAGCAGGGACAGGGAAGCTGATCAGAGTTGATGGGAAGATGGGTGGAGCGAAATAAAGGGAAATCCTGGAAGAAAAGACTGGGAAGGAGATTCACCTTCCAGCAAGACAATGACCCTAAACATACAGCCAAAGCTACAGTTGAATGGTTTAGATCAAACAATATTCATGTGTTAGAATGGCCCAGTCAAAGTCCAGACCTAAATCCCATTGAGCATCTGTGGCAAGACATGAAAATTGCTGTTCTCCATCCAATCTGGTTGAGCTTGAGCTATTTTGTAAAGAAGAATGGGCAAAAATCTCAGTCTCTAGATGTGCAAAGCTGGTAGAGACATACCCCAAAAGACTTGCAGCTGTAATTGCAATGAAAGGTGGCTTTACAAAGTATTGATATGGGTGGGGGGGCTGAATACTTTTGCACATCACACTTTTCAGATTTCTATTTGATTAAAAGTTTGAAAACCATGTATCATTTTCATTCCACTTCAAAATTATCTGCTACATTGTGTTGGTCTATCACTTAAAATCTCAATAAAATACATTTAAGTTTGTGGTGGTAAGGTGACAAAATGTGTAAAAGTTCAAGGGGTATGAATACTTTTGCAAGCCACTGTATTAAGATTCTGCTTCTATTAGCTCTTAGAACTCAACCATAACAATAAATTAGTAATATAGGAGATTGTAAGTAATTGCACTATATGTTATCAAAGAGAAATTCCTCTTTCAGCTCTGCCTCCTTCTGCTAAAGTCCCTTTCACTGTGAAAATCACTGCTTTATCTGTCTTGAGACATAATGCAGATCACATGACTATGTTGACTCATGTCTATAGTCTACAGAGAGGGGCAGGAGAGGTGTGAGCAGGAAGAAAAGGATATAAGACAAGAAAGACAGCTTTTAGTCTAACCCTAGAGCTTTCTATCACAGCTAAAGCACTTTATTCACATCAATACAGGTGAGTATTGTCTATATATGTCCTGCATGATCCTGAGACTGTTTTTGACTGACAGAGATAGTTATAGATCAGTTTCCACCTCTGCCGAGGGTGTGCAGTGTAGGGCATCTAGTCTCCACTTAGCAGCTCAGAGACCTGCAAATTCCAGATACAGCATGCAGACAGGAAAGCTGCTAAAAGTTGCAGAATATAAGTCATATAATCACCAGAAATAATTTTACTCTGGATGTACAGACCTGACAACTTCTCCTGAAAAGTAAAAAACAGATGTGCTTTAAGGGTATATGGCAGACATATATACAGTGGGGAAAAAGTATTTAGTCAGGCACCAATTGTGCAAGTTCTCCCACTTAAAAAGATGAGAGAGGCCTGTAATTGTCATCATAGGTAGACCTCAACTATGAGAGACAAAATGAGAAAATATATCTAGAAAATCACATTGTCTGATTTTTTTTAAGAATTTATTTGCAAATTATGGTGGAAAATAAGTATTTGGTCACCTACAAACAAGTAAGATTTCTGGCTCTCACAGATCTTTAACTTCTTCTTTAAGAGGCTCCTCTGTCCTCCACTCATTACCTGTAGTAGTGGCACCTGTTTGAAATTGTTATCAGTATAAAAGACACCTGCCCACAACCTCAAACAGTCACACTCCAAACTCCACTATGGTGAAGACCAAAGAGCTGTGGAAGGACTCCAGAAACAAAATTGCAGACCTGCACCAGGCTGAGAAGACTGTATCTGCAATAGGCAAGCAGCTTGGTGTGAAGAAATCAACTATGGGAGCAATAATTAGAAAATGGAAGAAATACAAGACCACTGATAATCTCCCTCGATCAGGGCTCCACGCAAGATCTCACCCCGTGGGGTCAAAATGATCACAAGAACGGTCAGCAAAAATCCCAGAACCACACGGGGGGACCTAGTGAATGACCTGCAGAAAGCTGGGACTAAGGTAACATAGACTACTGTCAGTAACACACTTCGCTGCCAGGGACTCAGATCCTGCAGTGCCAGACGTGTCCCCTTGCTTAAGCCAGTACATATCCGGGCCCGTCTGAAGTTTGCTAGAGAGCATTTGGATGTTCCAGAAGAGTACTGGGAGAATGTCATATGGTCAGATGAAACCAAAGTAGAACTGTTTGGTAGAAACACAACTCGTCATGTTTGGAGGAGAGTGAATGCTGAGTTGCATCCAAAGAACACCATACCTACTGTGAAGCATGGGGGTGGCAACATCATGCTTTGGGGCTGTTTCTCTGAAAAGGGACCAGAACGACTGATCCGTGTACATGAAAGAATGAATGGGGCCATGTATCGTGAGATTTTGAGTGCAAACCTCCTTCCATCTGCAAGGGCATTGAAGATGAAACGTGGCTGGGTCTTTCAGCATGGCAATGATCCCAAGCACACCGCTAGGGCAACGAAGGAGTGACTTCGTAAGAAGCAATTCAAGGTCCTGCAGTGGCCTAGCCAGTCTCCAGATCTCAACCCCATAGAAAACCTTTGGAGGGAGTTGAAAGTCCGTGTTGCCCAGTGACAGCCCCAAAACATCACTGCTCTAGAGGAGATCTGCATGGAGGAATGGGCCAACATACCAGCAACAGTGTGTGCCAACCTTGTGAAGACTTACAGAAAACGTTTGATCTCTGTCATTGCCAACAAAGGATATATAACAAAGTATTGAGATGAACTTTTGTTATTGACCAAATACTTATTTTCCACCATAATTTGCAAATAAATTCTTTAAAAATCAGACAATGTGATTTTCTAGATATGTTTTCTCATTTTGTCTCTCATAGTTGAGGTCTACCTATGATGTCAATTACAGGCCTCTCTCATCTTTTTAAGTGGGAGAACTTGCACAATTGGTGGCTGACTAAATACTTTTTTTCCCCACTGTACATATACGATTTAAGTACATATATACTGTAAGTTTCCATGGAGCTCATACGATATACTATATGCTGCTTGGTAATTTCAATAAAAAATAGATCACTTCAATGTAAGTGAAGAAAAAAGTGTACATTTATTAGCTCATGTGCAACATTTATGTTCAAGTTTGAGAAAGGTCCTGCTTGAACTAAAACGTTGTGCATTAAAAATATGCATCTTGCTACATAAATAGTGTGAATGCCCTATGATAATAGTGAAGTGCACAATGTTTGCTGGATCTGTAATTTCTAATTTTTGACAGAGGGCAAGGGGCCCATTTTACTGTAGTTGTACAGGGGCCTCTAGTCTTGACCTTAATCCCAGCCAGGTGTAAAGGGTTTGTTTACTTTATCTTGCAACTGGTAACAACTTGCGCAATAAAATGTATAAATTTCATTATAGATCATGAAAGTATTTTGTTTATCAATCACCTAAATATTTAGTGTAGATGATTATCAATAAGGTTGTATTCATAAGTATGAAAAATTGTCCAAGTTATATCCACAACAAATGGAAGATTTTTCATACATGTGGTAAACCTGTGTAACTGAAGGTGATATACAGAGTTGTCTTCAATGGTCTCGAAGATCGACCTCTCAAAAATATGAACTAAAATAGTGCATGCTGTGATTTTTTTCTGTCAGTTCGCATGAATTACAATGCACTGCTGTGGGTATGTGTGCTGCCTGTGGGTAGTCCATTGTAGACTTGGACAACACACAAACTAAAAATATAACCATATGAATAATCCTAGTTTGACTGTTGCTATGTAAGGACAGTGGATTTTCAGTGCAATAATGACAATGACTTGCATTATTCACTTTATCAGTCCAAAAGCATATTTAGCCACAGGTAGGGAAAAGTGAAAACAATTATAAGAAATGTTTATTGTAATATCGGAATTCATTTCAAGAACATGATTATGCTCCTCTGTGCACACTGAACAGATTGGGAATTATGTATTTTACACCATATGAAATTTTTTTAAACCATTTTGTTCCTCTCGTCGAATATTCAAGCTGTGGCTTTCTACAAGTGTTTATAGACTATGGTAAAATACAAATATCATTTAATCAGATATCTATTAATTAAATGTATCAAGCTCTGCTGGGGGAGGATTAGTTGCCATTGGGGAGGGCTGGGTGCAAACATCTGGAGGAGAAAGGGAGGTAAATTTATTTAGTTAATTATTTATATATACTTTTTTTTGGTGGGGTGATACAGTGTATATTTTATAGGTCATGATGTATTCATTGTATTTGGATGTTGGGGAGAAGCTTATATCTTTGTCTCTCTTTTTTTGCTATTTATGTTATGGTGTATTTTGGATAAAATTAAAATAAAGAATTTAAAAAAATACACTATAATGGAAGCCAAAATACTGTTGTTTTTTGATTCATCATTCATATTTAACCATCTCCCCAACCCTATTGTGTTTTATGACTAAAAAGTACAACTTCACTTACCACATAAAGCATGTTTAATCCCAGAGGAAATGATTTTTTGGTACAAACAATTGCTAGAAATATCCACTTCATATATAATAAAGTAATCTCCCACTGTGTTCCAATTGACGAGAACTTTTATTGTGAAGCTACATTTAAGAAAATATATTATTAGCTAGTATATGGCTCTTAAATACATCGAATTGGCAATACAAATGTGTTTGGATTTTCCCTGGTAACAGCTCACCTAGAGGGGTGATAGCAAAAATTTTAGAGCCTGTTTTCTATTAAAAAGAAGTTAGATTAATTAAGTACATTAGCCACAATCCAAAGAGTTAACAAACTCAACCTTTATTATAGTCGAAATTATATAAGCATATTAAGTACATATAAGTATATATTAAATTATATAAGTATATTAAGTATAGTCAGAAACAATCTTAGGTTAAAAGCATAAATACCAGCCACAAAGTATCATACAAATGGTAAGTTACACAAACCTAACCTTTTATAAGGAACAGAAAACAAATGTGGATTGAGTGTGGATTCAGGGATAGTTATGGACCTTTCCTGTCCCTATTCCACCCTAAAGAATCTAGGTTCGGAGTCAAGTCCTGAAAGACTGATGCCCGCCCTGAAAGATACCAGACTCTAATGCATTAGACCCGTGATGGCGAACCTATGGCACGCGCGCCGTCGCCATGATCGCTCGCTAACGGGGAATCCGGTACATACAGCTGAAAACTGTCAGTGTAAATCGGTAAAGGCTAAATACTGTACTCTGGAAGGACCTTCTGACATCATAAGGTTCATGACAGGGTAGGCGTGTCTTTACTTGTAAGAAGGTCCTTCTACATGAAGAAAAGTTGTATCCTGAGCAGTGGAGGAACATGGAGAGATGTGGGGTGGGAGAGATGTGAGGTGCAGGGTGTACTGTGGGGAGGGGGAAGAGATGTGGGGTGCAGGGTATACTGTGGGGAGGGAAGAGATGTGGGGTGCAGGGTGTACTGTGGGGAGGGGGAAGAGATGTGGGGTGCAGGGTGTACTGTGGGGGGGTAAGAGATGTGGGGTGCAGGGTGTACTGTGGGGGGATGTGAGGTGCAGGGTGTACTGTGGGGAGGGGGAAGAGATGTGGGGTGCAGGGTGTACTGTGGGGAGGGAAGAGATGTGAGGTGCAGGGTGTACTGTGGGGCGGGGGGGATGTGAGTGTAAGCCGTGTACTGGGGTGGGCTCCCCAGGATACAGCGAAGTCACGAACAAAGGAAGCGACTCCAAATCAATTAAAAAACAAGATTTTACTTTGAGTAGTAACACCTCTTTACCAAAAAAACACTCCCAACTATTTACATACACTCAGCCAGTAAGCTGAGACCCTGGTGTTGTACAGCGTGGTGCCCTCTCATGTGCAGCTCCAAAACACTCCAAACTTTTACCTATCTGCAGGCTTCTACTAACCAGCCGCTTGTTACCTTTTTATCACCCTAGTCACAGGAATAATTCAGTGACTGTGATAGGGACACTGGCGGTATAACACAAGAGCTTACAAACTTATCAACATACCCCTATTCCCCACAAACAAAGTACAACCAAGTAAATATAATAGTAGGTCAGCTTGCAAGCAAAAGAAATGTGACAATGTGTAAAATGTCACTTCTAGACTTCCTCAGAAGCTCCTCTCTGGGAGTTACAAGTCTATAGAACTCTCTGAGTCTTAGTCCTTACTACCGAATAGGTAGATAATTCACCAGTAGTGTGGCCTGTGAAGATGAGGATGCCTAACTAGTCTAACTACAGGCCCTTACTCAGTCCCAAGCAAAACATTGTAATGCGGTGCGTGCACGATTACTTCTCTTACTGATCCAGCTTTGTTGTATACCTTTTTAGCCTTGATGTTGAACAGCTAAAAGCGGGGCTCATCCAGAAAACATGCGATCTCACTGACAGGGCCTCTTCTCAGCCGGGTCCTTGATAGCAATCTTCAACTTAGGATGCTGTCTGAACAAACCCTGGAACAGTCTCTGCTTCAGCTCCACCTTGTTATATATCTGATCCCTTAGGAATCTTTTTCCTCTCACTTCAGTGCTTCTTCTTCTAAAAGCTCAAAAGCACACTCCTAAGATGGCTGCCATACACACTTTGCTCCTTCTTGATCCTCCTCTGCAGAACAGGGTCTCCATGTCACTACTCCAGGGAATTACAGAATTACAGTCCTTCCCATTTCTGAGGTAACAGTGGCCTCTTGTGGTCAAACAAACAAATGTCAGTTTATGAAAAAAAATAAACTTACTTACAGAAACAGGTACATTCATAACATGAGGGCTGTTTTCCCATCTTACACGAGGTGCAGGGTGTACTTTGGGGGGGGAGATGCGAGGTGCAGGGTGTAGTGTGGAGGGGAGAGATGCGAGGTGTAGTGTGGGGGGGAGAGATGCGGGGTGTAGTGTGGTGGGGAGAGATGCGAGGTGTAGTGTGGGGGGAGAGATGCGGGGTGCAGGCTGCGTTCAAGAGGGGGGAATGGGGGTGAAGGCTGTGTGTGAGCAAGAGGGGGGAATGGGGTTGCAGACTGTGGTGAGCAAGAGGGGAGAATGGGGGTGCAGGCTGAGTGTGAGCAAGAGGGGGGATGCAGAGGAGGCAGGTTAATTTAAGGTGACATTGCCGTGTTGGCACTTTGCGATAGTTTAGTGGGCTTTGGGTTGCAGTTTGGGCACTCGGTCTCTAAAAGGTATGCCATCACTGCATTAGACCCTGTAAAATCCCTAACTATACAAGGGTGGTCCCTATCTCACAAGTAATATTAAGTCATGCAAATGGTCAAGGTATAGTCACAACTAGAGATGAGCGAATCGAAGCTGAGGAAGTGGAATTCAATCCGAAGTTCAGGAAATATTCGATTCGCAATGAATCCGGATTTCCTCACGCTTCGTGGTAACGAATCACATTTTTTCCTAAAATGGCTTATGCATATGTTTGGACATGGGACAAGGAACTCTGGGAATGTGGGATCACCCACAATGCCATGTGTGCAGCCAATCAGCAGTCAGCCAGCTCTGTGATGTCACAGCCCTATAAATACCCTCTGCCATCTTGGATTCAGGCATTTTCCAGTGTACTTAGTGCAGGAAGAGACGTCAGCAGGCGCTAGGGAAAGTGGTAGAAAAGACTTGAAAACTGATATTTTTCTCAAAGTTCAGGGAAAGAGAATTAGAAGTGTAGGGAAAGGATAGGAAGGAATTTATACAGAGTATTGAAGCACAACAGGGTTCATTTGGGGTGTTTGCAGCCTGGGTAATAGGAACAATCCTACTACACCTTGCTGCACTGACTGCCACTATACTGCTGCTCATTGTAGGTTTGCAATAGTTCATACCTTATTAGTCCTTGTGCGGTGCAGTTATATGTTGTAAAGCCTTTTCTTGTCGTTTATTAGTGGGGAAAAAAGAAGTGGCTTATTCGCTGTTGTGTGTTGAAGGGAGACAATTACAGGCCTTTTTGCCATGCATTAGTGGCAAAAAAAAAAGGATTGTTATCCATTAATCTCTGCAGTTATCTATTATAACACCTTTACTTGGCGTTTATTAGTGGGGAAAAAATAAGTGTCTTATTAGCCGTTGTGTGTTGAAGGGAGAAAATTACAGGTCTTTTTGCCCTGTATTAATTTCCTTTTCATTTACTTATTTGATCTAACAGTATGTCAGACAGAGAAGCGACAGGCTCTGCACAGGGGAGGGGCACCGGCCTAAATGTTTCTGGTGCAGGCACAGGTCGCAGCAGAGTAAGGGGGCGTGGCAACAGGGGTCACTTCCAGAGGCGTGAGCTACTAGTGTCAGCTAGCGGTCGTGTCCTGACCAGCAACTCAGCAGTCCTAGAATGGTTGACTCAGTCATCCACTTCATCCCAAGTCACATCAGACACCCCCAGCCAAGAGTCAGTGGGTTCGTCAGACACAACCCTTAGTTGGCATGGCCTGGGAGCAGGCCCTGTGTCCTCACCTGTCCCCAACCTGCCTCTGTTCTTTTCTGTTCCCTCAGCCAGAGAAGTACTCTATGTTGTGGGCTCAGCTTCACTGTACAGTGAGGACGAGCTACTATAGGACAGTCAGCAGCTACTGCCCAGCCTTCCTCCGGTAGTCGGGCAAGTAGTGATGAGGAGAGTGGCGTGGGAGCTGGTGTTGTGAGCGGTCAAGCTCCTAGCTCAGAGACCATTGAGGAGGACGTCAGAGACGTGTAGACAATACTCGGTGATGATGTAGCCGATCTCAATTGGGAGCCAGGTAACGAAGTGGCTTCATCATCATCGGGAGCAGAGGGTGGCAGCTTGCGCATGAGGTAGCGGCAGAGCCAGCAAGTCGGTAGCGTGGAGTCAGTAGGGTGGCAGCAGTGGGAGGTCAGGAGCCAAATATGCCCGGGGTAGACCACCCGCTTCGCAGGAGCCTACCTGCCCGGAAAGCAGTGGTGCAGGGGTTCACGGAGGCAGTGGTGGTAGCAGTCAGTCAGTGAGGAATGTTGGGGGTAAAATCGCCTACTTGATAGTGTAGCAGTTTTTTGTTAAGCTGCCAGGGAAGTTGAACATGGCCATATGTCGAATCTGTGGGCAGAAGGTGAAGCGTGGCCAGGGTGCCAATGAAGTGTCCTTACAGCCACCATCGTCAGTGGGTACTGTTTGTGTCACCCACCTCCCCACTCTGTCACTGGGTCACTCTATGGCCTCCTCATTCTGCTGCCATCTCCACATTATGTCACCTTGCCACTCTGTGGCCTACTCATGCTGCTGCTACCTCCACATTATGTCACCTTGCTATTCTGTGGCCTCCTCATGCTGCTGCTACCTCAACACTATGTCACTTCTCATGCTGTTCCCAACCTCCCCACTCCATGACTGGGCCACTATTTTGCCTTTTTGGCCTGGTTGACATAATCATTTATTTGACCCTTCTTCTGATCTGTCAGAAGGAAGGGAAAATGAGACGCACAACGGATCCTGTCTGTGTAGCAGCTGTAAGGCCTGTATGGTCCCATCAGAATTGGCTTATGATTTGGTAGTCAAAAGCAGGAGTGGGTACAAAACACAGAAGACATGCAAATATTCCGTTCACGTGTCATCTCTGTTTTGGATCCACTCCTGTTTTTTTTGGCATCAACAATACTAATGGATTACTGACCAAATCCTGACCGACTGAAGGTGAATGCTCAACAGACAGGATCCGTTTTTTTGGGGGGTTATTGTTTTGACGGATCAGAAGAAGGGCAAAATAATCAGTGACGTCAACACAAACTTACTGCTGACACCCTCTCCACTCGGTCAGGGGGGCTATACTTGTATAAGCGTTTAATAGAACAGGTTCTGTAGATATCTATGTGGATTCAGCAGACGATGGTGTAAAAGGAGTGCGCTCCTTCACGCTACAGTAGGATCTTGGGCCTCTACACAGTTCTTTATATCTGGCATCGACCTGTAAGGCTGAGTTCACACTTGAGATAGTTGGTCAGTTTTGGCCCCGTAACTGGCCAAATAAGTGAAGTGTGCAGTGGTTCTAAGCCTGTCATGTGCATGTCATAGTGACTCACAGTATTGTTTCACTACCACAGCAGACTCCCTATGCATGCTACTGCAAGGCACAGTGTTCTACACCACTATACAGGCTCTCTGCAACCAGGATAGCTGTTTTTTAACATGTTTCGTTTTGAATCAATTTGGATCAAATTGAATCATTTCAGAGAATTCAGCGAATCGAATTCTTGAAAAATTTGCTCATCCTTACTCATGACATATAGCTCTGCTCTTCATCTCGTGGATCAACAATCCTAGTTCACCACTCTCATCTGCTATCTCTCTAATAACCCTAAGACTAAGTTCACACCTGCACGGAGGACTTTTCTCTCTGCCAGTTTCAGTATGAAACACCTGGCAGACAACTGGCGAACCCCATCATTGTCAATGGGGTCCGTTGGTGTTCGTGTGTAACCGCTGTGTTAGTGGTCTGATTCTCTGTTGTTTGGGTTCCCCAGCAGACTCGAAGGACAGAGAGTCTGGCGCACATGTGAACCTAGCCTAAATGACTCTTTGAAACATTTTACTCCTTACTCACTCCCAAGGTACAGGTGCCTGTCACAGATCTCTGTGCTCAGGACCTGGCCACTTATTTCCATGACAAAATTGATAACATCAGTCAGGAAATAATTACCCAATGCCCAGGCAGAATTAATCCCCTCACCTACCGCACTTCATCCTGTTCATTCTCCTCTTTTTATCCAGTTACAGAGTAAGTCTCCCAGCTCCTTTCTTCGTGACGCTCTACTTCTTGCATTAGTGGCTCTGTCCCCTCACACTTCTCAGGTCTCTGTCCCCATCTGTCACTACTTACCTTACTAAAATATTTAACCTCTGTTTTTCTTCTGGAGTCTTTCCCTTACAATTTCCCTGTCATCTTGGTCTATTTTCATCTGATCTGCTATCTTTCTGCTAACTCTTTTCTCGACCCCTTATAATATGGCTTCTGCACTCTGTACTCTACTGAAATGACCCTTACAAAAGTCTCCAATGATGTTCTGACAGCTATATCTAAAGGCAACTGTTCTCTTCTTTTTCTTCTGGATCTTTCAGCAGAATTTGACACCATAGGCCCCCAACTCCTCCTTGGTAAGCTCCCCTCTGTTGGCCTCATGGACATTGTTCTCTCTTGGTTCTACTTCTGTCTCTCAGACTGCACATTTAGCGTATCATTTACTGGCTCTATCACTTGCGCCCTTTCCCTTGGAGTTGAAGTTCCCCAGGACTCATTCCTAGGTTCCCTTTCTATTCTCAATCTATACAGCCCCTACTGGACAAACCATTAGTAGAATTAGCTTTTGGTACTGATGACACCTATATACAGTGGGGAAAAAAAAGTATTTAGTCAGGCACCAATTGTGCAAGTTCTCCCACTTAAAAAGATGAGAGAGGCCTGTAATTGACATCATAGGTAGACCTCAACTATGAGAGACAAAATGAGAAAACAAATCCAGAAAATCACATTGTTTGATTTTTAAAGAATTTAAGATGTCTCCAGGCAGGTGAACTCTATCCATTAAGCTGCTTTTGCCTTGCCCTCTTAACACAGACTGTTATATTGTTTGCCCTCTCTGTTTTATATGTTTTCCATATATTCTCCCCTTTACATCACCCACCATTATCCTCAACATCGGGCCTGCATGGATGCTGGCTTTTGTTCCTCTTTGATCTACTCCTCCGCTCTTGAGACTCCCCAGTATCTTCCATATCCCCACATAGTTTGGTGGATTTTAATTTAACTCCACCCTAAGACTCACCCTCTTTAGCCCCCACTGCGGGTAGCTATACTACCTTCTAGCTTCTTCACTTCCCTCTACAACTTCTACCCTCTTCTCCTACTCACCCCTCCGACCCAACTACCCTCTATTCTGACCTACTCTCTGATCTTCTTATCTCCCTTCCTTCAAACCTCCCTTTTTTCCCACCCCAATGGCAGATATTACAATCTCCTCCATCAATTGCAAGGGTCTGAACACATATGAAAAATGCTCCCAGATCTTGTATGATTCACACAAATGCAGAGACCACATATTATGCCTACAGGAGACCCACTTCCTCGCCTCCCGCTCCTCGACAATTAACAATCAATACTACCCTTCTTGGCACCACAGTAGCTGTTCCACAGAAAAGACTAAAGGTATGGCCATCTTCTTCCATAAAAATCTCCCTGTTAAGATTGTAGACTCATTGTCTGACGACGATGCTCGTTATCTCTTCCTGATTTGTGAAATCCACAGCAGAACCTACACTATTGCTAACATCTACTCCCTTAACTCCAGTCAGTTCCCCTTCCTGCTATCCACATTCTCCACCCCTATAATCCTACACAAAAGGCCACCTAATTCTCTGTAGTGACCTGAATTTGACCATCAACCCCCTGATAGACTCCTCCACAGGCGGATCCCACATCTCTTATCACACTCTCAATAAAATCTGTAAATCCCTACACTCTATGCTGCTGTGTGATGCTTGGCACATCCAATCCCCCGACGTAAAGGACTATTCCTTCTACTCTCATGCCCATAACTCATACAGCAGACTGGACTACATTCATTGCCATGCCCATCTGCCGCAGGTAACACTCTTCTTTCTGATCTCCCATCTCTTGCTCCCTTATCTTCCAAAACCCAGCACCTTGCTCTAACTCTGGAGGCTCAGTGAGTTGCTGCTGCTTGATGCTCGATGCCTAACTAAAATAAAGCTAAAGTAAGTACAGTAAAATATAACTTTTAATAGTAATTCTAAAACTATGCAAATCACCATATAGAAAAGCCCAACAAACATTGGCTATTAATAAATGTATGTATGTAGTGTTAGCACTAAGACCATGCTGCTGGCCAGATAAATAGCTTAGGTTCAAAGTGGAAAAGAATGGCTATAGATTTGCCTGCATCCTCATGTATCATACAGGCAAAGATCCATCATACACCACACCACAGCTCATACAACGGACTATGTCTGCCTAGCCAGTAAAAGATCGGCCCACTAGTCTAATTAAATGGCTGACTAGGGAGCTTACATTACACCACCGCAAATCTAGCTACACATAAACACATACACAAATAAAATATGCGCCTCCTTCTCACAGCCTGATGCATTTCGCTATAGTGTATCCATAGCTCATCAGAGGCATCCGAACTTATTTAGTACAAGCCACCTATAATAAGGCAACATTAGGACAAATGTAGATAGAGCTATCCCGGTCAGCCTTGATATCTGGCCGCAGCGAACAGTCTGTGCGGCCGGATATGTATACCCAAAGCCACGCCTCCAACTTCTGACGTCAACAGCGGTGCGCCCAATCAAACGAGCGCACCTCCCCGATGGTCAGCGTCACGGCTGGAAAGAACCGCTCATAGTGGCGTAACAAACCGTCGTGTATTAACAACGCACAACAGCGTCCTTAGTAACAGCTAGAACGCATGTTGCGGTAAAATTCATTGGGGATAAATCAAAAACAGCAACAGGGAGAAGAGATCTAGAGCAAAAACCTAACACATAACACCTAAGAGGCTATATGGAAAGATCATTTAATAGACCCAGCCGAGAGAAAGAAAAATAAGGCATCACATATATAGAAATGCACCATGTATGCATCACATATATAGAATTGCACCACCCCCCATGAAAACATGAATCCATTAATAATAATAATAGCACAAACCAGCATTCTGAACAAATAGAGGTAAACCACCCCTAAAACCGACACACCCCATAACTATGGGGGTGAAAGGTAGAACATGACCATAAAGGCTAACAACTGATAAGATGACAAATGGCTACACAAGTCCTATAGCAAAAATAGAAAGAGAGACAACCTGTATGACAACACTAAACCCATTTGGAAGATAACCTGTATGACAACGCTAAACCCATTTGGAAGATAAAACTAGCCAAAAAAGATATAAGGCTCCAAAATAGGGGAGACTAGACAAAACCAATTAGCTAAAAATAGAAAAGAGAAAGAAGGACCAGCAGACAACAAAGGGATAATCAACTAGAAGAATCCCTAAATACGGCAATGTTAAAGGATAATTCAAATAAAGGAAGAATAAGAAATATATTCATTCAACCCTTTCGGATGGACCGTATCCAGGGCCGGCGTTAGGGGGGGCAAACTGGGCAATTGCCCAGGGCCCCGTCCCCAAAGGGGCCCCCGGGATCCGGAACCTGATGACTCCGGATCCCGGAGTCAGGCCCGGCCAAATCAATAACAGAAATGGACCGCAGGGCCCCTTTCCGAGGTGAGTAAAAATAACAAACATTTTTACTCACCTGTCCTTGCGTCCGACGTCATCTTCTAGCGTTCCAGACATCACCGCTGAGGCCTGCCCACAGTGGTCACGTGGGGTGTTCTGACAGCCTGCCTCACGTAATTGCTGAGGCCCAATCACAGGCCTCAGAGGTGACGTCCACAACGCGTGACGTCAGCCACGGAGAAGAAGAAGCCAGCACCGGCGGGGATAGCGGAGCAGCGCAAGGAGGCTCAGCAGAGGTAAGAACAAGGTAAGTATAATTGTTTATTATTTTACCTTACCTACCCCGGGCCTTCGATTATTATACTCTGGGGTCTGAAGAGACCCCAGAATATAATATAATATAATATAATATAATAGCACTGTAGGGCTCTTGTGGAGCATTATACTGGGGGCCCCCTCTGGATAGCATATTATACTGTGTGGGGCCACTGTGGAGCATTATACTGGGGAAGGTGCCCTCTGGAGAGCATGTTATATGCTGTGGGGCCACTTTGGAGCATTATGCTCTCCAGATGGGCCCCCCAGTATAATGCTCCAAAGTGGCCCCACAGAATATAACATGCTCTCCAGAGCCCCCCCCCCCACTTTATAATATTCCATAGAGGCCCCGCAGAATATAACATATTCTCCAGAGGGCCCCCTCCCCAGTATAATGCTCCACAGTGACCCTACACAGTATAATATACTCTCCAGAGGGGCCCCCCAGTATATTATACTGTGCGGGGCCACCGTGAAGCATTATACTGGGGAAGGGGCCCTCTGGATATCTGGATAGCATGTTATATTCTGTGGGGCCTCTGTGGAAAATTATAATGTGTGGGGGGCTCTGGAGATAATGTTATATTCTGTGGGGTCACTTTGGAGCATTATGCTCTCCAGAGGGGCCCCCAGTATAATGCTCCAAAGTGGCCCCACAGAATATAACATGCTCTTCAGAGCCCCCCCACTTTATAATACTCCATAGAGGCCCTGCAGAATATAACATGTTCTCCAGAGGGCCCCCTCCCCAGTATAATGCTCCACAGTGGCCCCACACGGTATAATATGCTCTCCAGAGCCCCCCCCCAGTATAATGTTCCATGGTGGCCCCAAACAGTATAATATGCTCTCCAGAGGGGCCCCCCAGTATATTATACTGTGCGGGGCCACCGTGGAGCATTATACTGGGGGGGGGGGCTCTGGAGAGCATATGATACTGTTTTGGGCCACTGTGGAGCATTATACTGGGGGGGCTCTGGAGAGCATATTATACTGTTTTGAGCCACTGTGGAGTATTATACTGGGGAAACCTCTCTGGGCAGTATATTATACTGTGTGGAGGCCATTCTGGAGCATGTTATACTGAGTGGGGTCACTGCGGAGCATTATTCTGGGGGGGCCATCAGCAGAGCATATTATATTGCATGGCGCCACTATGGGGCATTATTCGGGGGGACTAATGAGCATTATACTAGGGGGCCCTCTGGAGAGCATATTATACTGCGTGGGGCCTACTGTGGAACATTATACTGGGGGGACGCTCTGGGGAGCATAATATATTGCGTGGGGCCACTGTGGAGCAAAATACTGGAGGGGGCACTGTGGAGCATTATACTAGCAGGGGCCCTCTGGGGACCATATTATACTATGGGCCACTGTGGAGCTTTATACTTCGGGGAATGGACAGTGTGGGGAGCCTGTTATACTGTGTGGGGCCACTGTGGAGTGTATTATATTGTGTGGGGCTTTTCGGGAGCATATTATACTCTGTGGGGCCATTGTAGAGCATTATACTGGGGTGGACTGTGGGGAACATATTATACTGTGGGGGACCACTGTGGGGGACCACTGTGGAGCATTATACTGGGGGAACCCCTCTGGGGAGTATATTATACTGTGTGGAGGTCATTATGGAGCATGTTATACTGTGGTAGGCCACTGTGGAGCATTATACTGGGGGGCATTGTGGGGTGCATATTATACCGTATGGAGCATATTATATTGTGTGGGGCTGCTGGGGAACATATTGTACTGTCTGGGGCCACTAAGGGGTAGTATACTGTGTGGGCCACTGTGGAGTATTATACTGTGTAGAGCCTTACATACCATGTGGGACCACAATGGGGGGCTCAGGGGAGCATTTTATACTGTGTGGGGTCACTGTGGAGCATTATATACCATGTGGGGAAACTGGAGGGCTCAGGAGAGCATTTTATACTGTGGAGCATTATATACCATGTGGAGCATTATATTGTGGGGGGCGGTGCTCACAATTCCTGCTGGCAGCCCTGTGTGCTATGTCTGCATCACAGCTCCCTCACTATAATCTTGCACATATGTGTAGTGCCCCATGGCCATGTCATTCCCCATACAGTACTATGCATGAACCGGAGTTATTGGGACCTGCACAGTACTATAGGGGCTGACTATACTGGTAACATACTCAGTAACACCAGATAGTCAGCACATATGTAAGACTTCAGGGAAGGAGCCATGGTGTAGGCTATTAGCAGGAAGCTGTTAGGTGGGGCGCCAGAACAAGTTCCTCTGGTGGGCCTAAGCCCTTCAGTCCGACACTGTATAATGGAGAACTATTATATATAAGGGTGGGTTACTATATATAATTGGGAAACTTAAGTATAAGGGGGCTATTATAAGGGGGAACTATTATTTATAAGATGGGCTATTATTTATAAGGGGGGAACTATTATATATAAGGCATCTATTATAAGGGGGAGCTATTATTTATAATAGGGGAACTATTTATAAGGGGGGTGTAATTGTTAAATGGGCTTATTTATAAAGGGGGCTATTAGTGATAATGAGGACTATTATTTATGAGGGGGCTATTATTTATAAAGGAGCAGTATTATTTTTACTGGGTGACTGTTACTGATAAGGGGGGATATTACTGATACAGGGCACTATTTATCATTTATAAGGGAGCTATTACTGATAAAGGTGTAATATTATTTATAAGCGGGCTATTATTTATAAGGAGGTGCTATAATAACTGATGACTGGGTGCAAAAATCTATTAGGCTGTACAGAGGTGCTCATTTGAATTGTGTGTGGTAAAATGGGGCTTGTTATTACTTTTTTGTTGGCAGAAAGGAGGCGTTATTATAGGGGTTGTCACTGGAAGACGATGGTGTTGTTTGCATATCAGCATTTGGGGCCCCCGCTTTTAATTTTAGCCCAGGGCCCCACTTTGTCTAAAACCGGCCCTGACCGTATCCATCATGAATATCCACCGGGTCTCGTGCTGTAACACTTTTCTATCAAAATCGCCCCCTCTCGGGGAACAGAAAACTTTCTCAATACCCTGAAATGTAAGCACTTGGGGGTCACCCCCCATGTTTTTCCCTCACATGACGAGATATGGAGGTGGGCACTTCTCTTGAGATGTTAATAATATGTTCCCTGATCCTCCTGCAGAACTCCCTTATCATTTTTCCAACGTATTGGAGTCCGCAGGAGCAGGTCACTAGATATACAATACCATTAGTTCTACAATTAATGAAATAACGTGTATTGTAAATCATACCTGTGATGTTACTGACAAAGTCTTTTCTTTTCCCAATAAAGGCACATGCTCTACACTTCCCACTTGCAAAAGTGCCAGTCATTGCTTTTTGTCTAGTCTGTAGCCTGTTTTCACCAGATGTTAAAGGGGCCAAATGGCTGTGCACTAATTTGTCTCTCAAATTTTGGCCTCTACAGAAAGATATCTTGGGTCTAGGGCCCACAATTGCACCCATCTCCGGATCAGTTTTTAAAATAGTCCAAGATGATTCAATAAACTATATCATATGTAGCCACGATACGGATATCATCACTCTGTCCATGAGAAAGCCTAGGGTTAAGAAGTTGTGTTCTATCCACACTAAGCGCATGATGGTATGCTTTACGCAACACCTTTTCAGGATACCCTCTCCTATGGAATCTCCCTCTCAGATCTTTAGACATCGTTTGAAAATCAGAAAAACAAGAACAGTTCCGCCGCATTCTCAGATACTGTCCTTTTGGTATACCAGATCTAAGGGAGGGAGGGTGCCAACTGTCAAAACGCAACAATGAATTAGTCGCAGTGGATTTCCTATGGACACATGTACGCAATAGTCCAGATGGCTCCTTGGAAATAGATAGGTCCAAAAAAGTCATTTTATCTTCCTGAATTTCAGAGGTAAAGTATAGCCCCAGATCATTACTATTAAGGGCCCAAACAAAAGACGTAAATTCCCCCCTGGGACCATCCCACAAGATGAACACATCATCTATGTAACGGACCCAGAGGAGAATATGCCCTGTCCATTGGTCCATGGACTCAACAAAAACCCTTTCCCTCTCCCACCAGCCCAGGTAGAGGTTAGCGTATGATGGGGCACAAGGACTCCCCATCGCTACCTCCCTGAGCTGATGGAAGAGCCCCCCATTAAAGAGGAAGGTATTCCTCTCCAGGACAAATGTAAGCAACTCGGTCACGAACCGATTATCTTCCTCCATATGGCTACCTCTCATCCTAACAAAGTCCCTGACAGCCCCACACCCCAGATGATGGGGTATGGAGCTGTACATGGCCTCCACATCAAGACTGGCAAGCAACACATCAAGCGACAACTGGATGTCCTCCAGTCTCCGGAGGACATCCATGGTGTCCCTGACGTAAAATGGTAATCCCATAACAAAGGGGCGAAGAATATCATCCAAGTAGAGGCTGGAGTTTTGGGTAAGAGACCCCATACCCACCAAGATTGGACGCCCCTTCAATGGTGATAAGCCCTTGTGGAGTTTTGGTAAGGCGTAAAATGTAGCCTGTATTGGATATGAAGCTAATAAAAACTCATATTACGCTTTACTAATAAGATTTTTTTTCTTTAGCGTTAAGCAGAATATCCTCCAATTCCCTTGTATAACAAGTTACCGAATCGTTAGTTACCACTTCATAACACTCAAGGTCAGACACAATGTTCTCACACATCCTAATATATTGTTCACGACCCATTATGACCAAGTTCCCCCCTTTGCTTAATCACCACACTATTGTCATTCTCCAAATTCTTAAGGGCTGTTAATTCTGGTTTAGTTAAATTAATGTTAGATTTACATGTGTTTTCGAGTACTGCTGAACGTCATTATTAGTTGAGTGACTACACGTAAAACCAAGTCTATCGCACCCTGATCCCCAATAGGAGGATATTTTTTAGAGGGTAGGCGACGTGTTGTAAACGGACCCTCACCAGGATTTCTCTGGCCCTCTTATCATAATGCTCCTAAAATGTCTAAAGAAGGCAGGTCATCTTCAGTTATGCCCAACTCCTCACACTTGCGGTTATCCGTTAACTTAAAAAAAATTTTTTCCATTTCAATTTACGGCAAAAAAAATTAAAATCGTTCACCTAAGTAAATGGATCAAAATGGGGAGTTGGGACAAAAGATAGACCTTTCTTCAATACTAGATTTTCTTCCTCAGTCAATATTCGCTGAGATAAATTCACAATCTGCATTTCATCATCATCGAAATTAGATGTCATCCATTTATTAGACATTTTCATTTCCAATTTCTCAGGAGATAATCCGAAATGGGGTGCCTTGCAATAAAAAACTTTTCCTATTACGTAAATTAAGGTCTCGTCTATTACGATATCTACCCCTCTGAGGACTTCCTGGAGAGTGATCAGTTCTAGATACAACAGCCACCTCTTATTTATCTTTTCTAGAATACTGTTTCCTACGTGTGTCACTATCAGAGCCTTCATAATCAGAAGATGAAATTTCCGTATCAAAATTCTTCTTAGTAACCGTCTCTTTAACCTGATAATCAAAGATTTTACCCTCTTTAAAATCCATCATATCCTGCTTGAACTGGAAGTGTTTCCTTTCTTTGGTGTATGACTCAAACTTTTCTATTGTTTGTTGCAACAAGGCTTCCTTCCGTTCAAAGTCAGGATTGGAGTTATTAATAGTTTTTAATAGAGTCAATGTTATCTTTTAGGGTTTGAGAGGTAGCAGATAGTATATTTCTCTTCTTTTCTAAGAGAAGAGTCATGAAGCGTAAAGATGCCTCTATTGATTCTTTTTCCCACTTTGCCAGTAGGTCAGGTGTTCTTACTCTAGCCGATGGAGCTAGATTAATCCTTAAGCCCCTAGGCTCTATTCTATTTTTTATATATGCTTCAATAGTCTGTACCTCCCAGAAAGAACTGGACTACATTCATTGCCATGTCCATCTGCCACAGGTAACACTCTTCATTATGATCTCCCATCTCTTGCTCCCTTATCCTCCAACCCCCAGCACCTTGCTCTAACTCCTGGAGACTCAGTAAGTCACTGCTGTTTGATGCTCGATGCCTAACTAAGCTCAAAAGCTCCATTGCTGACTTTGCGCGTTGTAAGTATGTGAGCCAGAGGGCGCTGTTGAGCGACCCAGGCCAGGCCAGAAAAGGCCCTCAGCCACGCCTTTGGGTGGTGGCACGCAACTCCAGAGGGGCTGGAGCATCCTGCAGGAAGCAGGAAGTAGTGGACCAGCGAGGACGGAGAGAGAGGCTCTGTCCCACAGGGCTGGCATCCACAGGAGTGGACCAGCGAGGACGGAGAGATAGGCTCTGTCCGAGAGGGCTGGCATCCACAGAGGACTGTTGCTAGAGCTGAGTAACAGTCAGGACAGTTAGGGGCTCAAGGAGTGAGTTAGGCCCTAACTGTGGCATAGGTTTGTTTGTTGTTTTGCTGTGTTGCAGTTAAGCTGAATAAAGCCACTTTTTATTTACACTTGGACCGTCTGAAAGCTATCTTTCCGGCGCCCAGTACCACGAACCACCGCTGTCAGGACCAGGAGTCAGCCGCCATTTTGAGTTTAATTCCCCAAGCTATCACAGCGTGATCACCAATACGACACTACTTCCCCACCCATTCAATGGGAGGCTCTGGAGTGTGTCCTGCAAGGTGTCTTGATAAAACATAGAGCAAAATTTAAACATGCTGTAAGCCACAATCCCTCCTACAGCCTTTAAGCATACTGGAGGCGAAACACAAACAATCCCTTCAAAGCTACGCTCTCACTTCCTTCACAGTGACATACCATGACATTAAAGCTCTCCTTGAACACAACCAGTAACGCAACCTTTTACGAATGGGGTAATAAAGCGGGTTGCCTTCTGGCCCATGCGGTTCGGGGAGTGTCAGTCAGCCTTTCACATCATAAAGAAATTATAATTCCAGGCACTCCTTGGTGTGTTGAAGAAAAAAAGATAATACCCAAGTCCAGGCGGCATAACAAGTTCACATAGCATGTCATAAGCATGTATGCATCACATGGAGTATGTAGATGTAAAGAGGTCTTGTTATAATCCCTTACATTTCGGTAGTAGAACCTTCATCAGTGGGAGGACCAGGTACCAAGTGAGGTGCAAATCAGATGAATGACAATGAAAGTGATGAACAACAGAGATTCTCTCAATAATGTGGTAAGAACAGGGTCGGACTGGCCCACCGGGGAACCGGTAAATCCACCGGTGGGCCCCGAGCCCCGACTATTAGTCCTCATGTCATGAGGGCCCGATTGGGATTAGGCCCCGGCGGTCACATGGGGCGCGGCCCCGTAATGATGTCAGTGCGCCCCCATGTGACCGCTGAGGCCAAATCACAGGCCTCAGCAGCGTCGTCGGAAAAGGGCCTGAAGACGCTGAAGACGGCAGGATGGAGCGAGGATGCCAAGGAAATGGAAGGCAAGGTGAGTATGAGAGTTTGTTATTTTTAATCACTTCCCCTGGGCCAACGATTATTATACTCTGGGGTCTGAGGAGACCCCAAAGTATAATAATAGCACCAAAGCGGGGGGGGGGGGGGCTGTTGGGAGCTTATAATACTGTGTGGGGGCCACTGTGGAGCTTATAATACTGGGAGGGGGCCACTATGGAGCTTATAATACTGGGTGGAGGCCACTATGGAGCTTATAATACTGGGTGGGGGCAACTATGGAGCTTATAATACTGGGTGGGGGCCACTATGGAGCTTATAATACTGGGTGGGGGCCACTATGGAGCTTATAATACCGGGTGGGGGCCACTGTGGAGCTTATAATACTGGGTGGGGGCCACTATGTAGCTTATAATACTGGGTGGGGGCCACTGTGGAGCTTATAATACTGGGTGGGGGCCACTATGGAGCTTATAATACTGGGTGGGGGCCACTATGGAGCTTATAATACTGGGTGGGGGCCACTGTAGAGCTTATAATACTGGGTGGGGGCCACTGTGGAACTTATAATACAGGGTGGAGGCCACTGTGGAGCTTATAATACTGGGTGGGGGCCACTGTGGAGCTTATAATACTGGGTGGGGCCACTGTGGAGCTTATAATACTGGGTGGGGGCCACTGTGGAGCTTATAATACTGGGTGGGGGCCACTGTGGAGCTTATAATACAGGGTGGGGGCCACTGTGGAGCTTATAATACAGGGTGGGGACACTGTGGAGCTTATAATACTGGGTGGGGGCCACTGTGGAGCTTATAATACAGGGTGGGGGCCACTGTGGAGCTTATACTCCATGCAGTGGCTCCTTCATTTTTTTTTTAATTACGCAGGGGCAGGTGAAAAAAACAAAACAAAAAAACCCCCCACAAACTTTCTTTCCTGTCCCCAGTGTCTCCCAGAGCAGTTCGGTCCTGCAGTTCTGTTGTTTTCTTCCAGCTGACGTTCCCTCTGCACGTGACTACCTGTGACGTCACGTGACCCCTGAGGCCAGTCAGCGGCCTAAGGGAAGGGACCTGGGACGGCAAAAAGAAGACAGTGGAGCTGCGGGACCGGACCGTGCTGGGAGGACACCAGAGCACCGGAGACAGGTGAGTATGTTTAGCATGCTTTTTTTTTGGGGGGGGGGGGGGGGTGGGATTCACCTCCCCTAGACTAATTATAAAAAAGAAAAAAATTATACTGGACAATCTCTTTAAAGTGTGGTGCATTAGGGGTGTATATTAAAGGGGTTGTCCAGGCATAATTTGTTATGGTTTATCTTCAGGATAGGCCACAGATACCTGATCTGTAGGGGGCTGACCCCGGACCGATCAGCTGTACGGAGCCACTTCTGATGCCCGTACAGTACACAATACAGGGCCAGAAGCAGAAAGCTCTGCCCACTGTATAGGGGCTGGGTACCTTCACTGTATTTCAGCACTTATTGAAGTCAGTAGGAGCTGAGCTGCAGTGAAGGCGTCTGACTGCTATACAGCGGATGGAGCTTTCTGCTTCCGGCCCTGTGTTGTGTACAGAACAGGCGCCGGAAGTGGCTCCGAACAGCTGATGGGGCCATGTGTCAGCCCCCTACCGATCAGGTATTTATGGCCTATCCAGAGCATAGGCCATAAAAAAGATTAACCCTGGACAACCCCTTTAATATGCCCCACACAGTTTAATGTCCCCCCCGCAGGATGTTAGCCCCATCACTGCTCACACACAATATAATGACCCCATCACTATTCCCCATACAGTATGGGGGACCAGTGAAGAGGCCACTATGTGGGGGGACCAGTGAAGTGACCATAGAAAAATTTGGCTCAGACAACCCCTTAAAAGAGGTTGTCCATAAACTGGAGCGACCACTGTGTAGGCCACCAGGGAGGTGTAAAAATAAGAAAATTTTTAAAAAAGCATACTCACCTGTCCCCAGCACCCCGTTGTCCCCTGCCTGTGTCTGTTTGGTCTCATGGCGGTGCCTCATTTCTGGAAATCCTGTACCTAATTGGTCTTAGCGATCACATGAGGTGCAGGACTCCCAGCAAGGAGTCGCCGGCATGAGACTGAATGGACACTGGCAGCATACAACGGAGTGCCGGGGACAGGTGAGTATACTTTTTAATTTACTTATTTTTTACTTTATACCTCCCGCCAGCTACATGGGTTGCTCCAATTACTGGACAACCTCTTTAAAGGATTTATCCATCTTCCTAATATTGATGGCATGTCCTTAGGATAGGCCATCAATATTACATCTACGATGATACAACAGCCAGGACCTCTACAGATCAGCTTTTCCAGGACAGTGCGGCTACAGGTAAAGGTAACAATTCTAGGAGCCACGCTGTTCACTTGCCATACAAGGTGTAGCAGTAGGTTTAGTTAGTTAAGTGGTGCACATGGTATAGTGGGTGAGCAGCATGGCTCCCGGCATGTTATTACCTTTAGCCGCCCTGTCTCGGTACCGCTGATCTGCAGGGGTCCTGATGGTGGGCCCCTAGAAACAATTCCACTGGTGGGCCCTAGACATCCCAGTCCGACACTGGGTAAGAACCACTACAAGTGAAGCATGCCATGTACAGTGTGTGTGAGCTGCCATCAAAACATTTTCATTGATAAAACCTCCCACTCCTGTCTCCATGACTTCTCCTGAGTTGCACCACTTCTCTGCCTGCTTTACCCCGGCAATCAGATTAACTGATTGTTAACTTCTACAGTTTCAAGTGAATCCTAGAGACACATCTTTTCAGGCAGGCCTATCACATTTTTTAATCTAATAGTTTTGCAGTTACACTCCCTAAAACTAACCCTTTTCTGTTCATGCCCCCCCCCCCCCATTATCCCACAGGATATGATGCCTTTATACGAGTATAACCCTGTATACCTAGGCACTTTGGATCTGTTTACGAAAGGACATTGCCTTGTAACCGGTTAATACAGCTTTATTTATTTGTATAATTATAGTAACCTTTTCCATAAAAAAAAGAAATGGCTGGTCGGCTCGGCTGTATAAACTTCTACCTCTTGTGTCACCCCATTCTATCTCATAGATTGTAAACGCTTGCGAATAGAGTTCTCTTCCATTGTGTGAATTGATTACTCTGTAATGTCTCATTTTGTTGTATATGTACCCTATGATTTGTAAAGTGCCAAGGTTTCCTAAGCCTTTAAATGGTCCCTCAGTCTGGTTCAGTAGGACACACAATCATGGAAGACGCTGATTATGAACTGAATTCAAGAAATGAATGAACGTTTCAAAAATATTCTAATTTATTGAGATGCACCTGTAGAAGGTCTGGACTATATAGTACAGAAAAAACATTTAATACCATGGACTATATGAACCATTTTAGTGATGAATTCTCTCATGTTATTATACATAAATCTCACAACAAAGAACTGGCATCATTTTCTATAATTCTCCTGTATTCTACTTATCTTTATTTCACAATTAAGCTACATTTCACCAGCTTTCCATTCTCTTCACTGCTTTTTTGAGACAACGGTTTTGTCTGGGGAGTTATGGATTCCTTTATAATACAAGTTAGTCATATTGGGTTATCAAGTAGCGCTCTAAAGGAAATTGTCACATTTTTTCATTCTTTACAGAAGTGGAGAGCTCTCGCATATTTCAAAAGATTTTTAATTAGTCTATTGGCTAAAGACTTTTAAAAGGTCTATATTAGGCGTGATAACAGCCGTACAATTACAGCTCAAGTGTTAATGGATTTGTTTAATCTTTTTGATTTCTGCATACAGTTTGAAGTGCTATATTTTTACATTTTTCCTTCCATCTTTTGTCACATAAAATAACTGATGTAGGCTGAAATTAAACAAGTATTTAAAAGCTACTGTCTGAAAATATCATAAGCTTTGGGATACATATCTTCTGACGTGAGGAAATGAAAATCTTACTACTCTGACAAAGCTGTATCAATAAGCATATGTAATTGATTAGCGAGAAGCAACCTGACATCTGAGGAATTTACAGTACATTAGCCTGAGAAGAGAAAATGCTTTACTTTTACTAATACTAATAATGGTAACATTAGGATCACATCTGCAATGTAAATGTCTCTCGAGGGTTTTGTCACTTTTAGTGACAAGAATAGCCCATCATGCAATGTAACTTATTTTTGCCCTTTATAAAAGGGCTACAAAAAACCCAATGACAGACACTCACCTTGAATCTATTGTACAATATGATGAGCACTGCACGTACAGGTGCATCTCAATAAATTAGAATATCTTTGAAACGTTCATTCATTTCAGTAATTCAGTAATACAATCCATAATCAGCGTCTTCCATGATTGTGTGTCCTACTGAACCAGACTGAGGGACCATTTAAAGGCTTAGGAAACCTTGGCAGGTGACACACTGAATTTACAATACTGAACTTTTTTACAATATTCTAGTTTTCTTAGATTTGGGTTTTCATTACCTGTAATCCATAATCAACATTTACAGAAATAAAACACTTGAAATAGAACACTGTGTGTGTAAAGAATCTAGAAAATATAGGAGGTCACTTTTTTAATTTAATTACTGAAAGAAATAAATGTTTCAAAGATATTCTAATTTATTGAGATGCTGGATTCTGTATATATTTTATACATGATTTGAGGTTCTTTATTTATTTTAGGGTCTGGTCTGCAGTCTGTATATACACCATGTTCCAAATTATTATACAAATAATTTGATTTTCCTAAATGGTTGATGCAAATGACAGTCAATATAATGTTCAAATCGTCAACCATTAGAGTATAAATCAAATTTTATTTTACAAAACTTCCCAATTTCAATTTTTTTCAAGTATTTTCAATTTCAAGTATTATGCACAATAGAGTTTCTAAACTTTTATACGTTATAAAGAACTGAAAATGGATATTTGTTGAATTTGCAGCATTAAGAGGTCACATTTACTGAAATCAAAAGCAAATTAACAGACCAAGTCACATGTTAACATAGGACTCCTTCTTTGATATCACCTTCACAATTCTTGCACTTGTGAGTTTTTGGATTGTTTCTGCTTGAATTTCTTTACAGGGTGACAGAATAGCCTCCCAGAGCTGCTGTTTTGATGTGAACTGCCTCCCACCCTCATAGATCTTTTGCTTGAGGATACTCCAAAGGTTCTCAATAGGGCTGAAGTCAGGGGAAGATGGTGACCAAACCATGAGTTTCTCTCCTTTTATGCACATAGCAGCCAATGAAGTGGTATTCTTTGCTGTTTTCGATGGTGCATGAAGGTGATTTTGCTACAGAAGGTACGTTCTAGTAGTCCACAAATTATAATCTGTCATGAGACTAAAATATTGATAATACACAGCTAAATGCTTTTTTGAGCCACTCCTTTGTATGTTTTGGGTCATTGTCCTGCTGGAAGACTCAGCCATGACCTATTTTTAATATCCTGGCGGAGGGAAGGAGGTTGTCACTCAGGATTTTACGGTACATGGCTCCATCCCTTCTCCCATTGGTGCGGTGAAGTAGTCCTGTGCCCTTAGCAGAGAAACACCCCCAAAACATAATGTTTCCACCTCCATGCTTAACAGTGGGAACGGTTTTCTTTGGGTCATAGGCAGTATTTCTCTTCCTCCAAATACATCGAGTTGAGTTAATGCCAAAGAGCTCAATTTTTGTCTCATCTGACCACAGCACCTTCTCCCATTCACTCGCAGAATCATCCAGGTGTTCATTGGCAAACTTCAGACGGGCCTACATATGGGCCTTCTTGAGCAGGGGGACCTTGCGGGCACTGCAGGATTTTAATCCATTATGGCGTAATGTGTTACCAATGGTTTTCTTGGTGACTGTGGTCCCAGCTGTCTTGAGATCATTAACAAGTTTCCCTGAATAGTTTTAGGCTGATCTCTGACCTTCCTCATGATCAAAGATACCCCACGAGGTGAGATTTTGCATGGAGCCCCAGATCAATGTTGATTGACAGTCATTTTGTATTTCTTACATTTTCTTACTATTACACCAACTGTTGTCTCCTTCTCACACAGCATCTTACTTATGGTTTTGTAGCCCATTCCAGCCTTGTGCAGGTCTATGATCTTGTCCTTAGAAAGCTCTTTGGTCTTGCCCATGTTGTAGAGGTTAGAGTCTGACTGATTAATTGAGTCTGTGGACAGGAATCTTTTATACAGGTGACAATTTAAGAGCGTCTAACTGGTCTGTAGGAGTCAGAACTCTTAATGGTTGGTAGGGGGATCAAATATTTATTTCTTACAAACTTACAAAATCAGCAAGGGATCAAATACTTATTTCCTTCACTGTACATCACACACAGCAATGCAGTAGTAGTGGTAGCCGTGGTACTACTAGTAGTGTATCCTTCGTTAATGTAAAAAATAAATCTCCTTTACTTCGGCGGGGGTTTTTTTTGTTTTGTTTTTTTTGGTGTGTTCACCCAATACAGTCTAGTCTGCGTTAATCTTTAAAAAAAAAAAAAATTTTGGAATTTCATGTGTATTTTTTTTTCTCTTCTCTGGACTGGACTGACCAATACACAGTGTAAAGGAGCATTTTTCTTAATCTTATCAAAATATTTTAAGCATTTACCTTTATGTGCAAGTGCACACATATGTAATTCTCGATATCACACACAGTAATATAGTATTAGTGGTGGCCATAGTACTAGTAGTGCATCTTAATGTAAAAAACGAATCTCCATTATTTCAGCATTTTTTTTTTGGTTAATAATTAATCACTGTCTGTGTGCATTAAATAATGAGTGGAAAAAACAGGGTAGGGGACAGACAAAAGGAAGGGAAGGAGGAAACACTACTACCAATAACAAGAAGAATGTTGGTGGTAAGAGTAACACAGCTTCTGGTTTTGGTTGCACCACTAGTAGCCGCAGGATTTTTGTACTTACTTGAAGTTGATGAAGTTTTTGATTATTTAGCTGACTCATCTCACAGGGGACTATTACATCTGAGAGTCATGTGATCTTGAGTCAGGATTCTGTGGGTTCCTCCTCCTACATATCAAGTAATTTACTAAAGGGCCTTTCTGGACTGTCAACCATGTCTCCTTCACATTCTTCACTGACACAGATCCTTGGTAGTGATGTAGCAGCTTCTGAGCAATCTATTTCTCCTAGTCAGAGCAGTTTTCCTCCTCTTTTTGATGATCTGGATGGGAACAGTCAGCATTGTTTGCAAGCAGAGGAGGAGGACATGATGACTATTGGTTGTGGTGTAGGTAGTAGCGACAGGGAGTGTGGTACTACTACTTCTATTGATAGTTGTTCTGGTAGGAGAGCTAGATGGATATCTGGAGGTGCAAATTCTGAGGGTGTGCATGGCCATGATGATGTGTTAGAAAAAAGCAGGGAAGGTGATGATGTTTACATTGTTGATGATGCAAAGCGAAGTGTTGCCATGCGGTTTTGCAATTAATGAGCAGAGGAGCCACACAGCTGCTTCACTGTATCTTGCATCAAGTATCCCTCTGGATGACTCCTTACCATCTCCAACTGGGCAACATCACCAGCAACAATGGCACTAATATGGCACTGCAGTTAGGACAAATAACACATTGTCCCTGTAGGGTGTATTCCCTTACTCTAGTGGTTCATCATAGGTTTATTAACCTGTATAGCAGCTTAACAGAAATGCTCCTCATGGCCAGAAAAATCTCGGCACATTTCAGCCATTCTTGCATTGCAAAGAACACCTTGCTTGATTTGCAGCAACAAAATGGTCTGCCTTTGCACCGTCTTATCTACTACATACCAGCTCGGTGGAATTCCAACTTAAACATGCTGAAGCATGTGTGTAAGCAGCAGAAGGCGGTGAATTATTGCATGCAGCAGACCACAGGGGCAATGTGTTACTTCGAGGTATGTTATTGGAGGCTCATGAGTGTGACACATTCTCAAGCACTTTGAAGAAGCCAGCAGGAATTTGTCAGCAGGGATGACTGCAGCTTCAGTGATGTGATCCTTCTATTACATACCCTTACAATAATGCAATGAGGGATAGCAGAGGAGGAACAGTTTCCACCTGTTAGTCAATGTCATCGCCCTGTGTTGATGGAAGAGGATGAGGATCCAAGTTAGGGTCATTATGGTAGAAGAACTTGGACTCCTAGACTGGAAGAAGAGGAAGACTCTCTCTTTGATGCAGTGGGGGCCCTTGATATGTCACAGGCACAGACCCTTATCTGTTTCAAGAAGAAGATGATGACAATAACCATGCTGGCCAAGAATACCAAACATGGCAGGCCCCCGGGTCTGTGCATATGCTGATATGCTGGTAAGCATGGCAGGGTCTATGCTCCGCAGCTTACGCAGCAACAAGTGTATCATTAGCATAAAACAAAGGGATGAGTACTGGATGGCAGTGGTCTTAGACCCTCGCTATAAAGACAAAATGGGGGAATTCTTCCCCGTTTCCCAAAGGGAATAAAAATTTGAATATTATCAGGATATGCTGTATACCCATAGATAGACTTTATACCCAGTTTGCTGCAGCGTTTAGGGAGACCACTGAAAGTACCTGTCACACATGTACCCAGATGGCCTCTGCTTGCTCCCAGTCCACCTCAATCAGTCATTGCTCCAACTCCTCTGCCAGTGCCACAAGTGTCAGGAGGAGTAAAAGCAGTAGCAGCCAGGCCCTGTACAGTTTCTGGAAGATGACGAATCAAAAATTTTTCAGCTCACAGTACCAGCCAGAGCCACAACAGGCAACTGACATCCACTGGCTGTACCGGCAGGTACAGTCATACCTACAGTGCACCTATAGTTCAGCACATAACTATGACCCCATGGAATTCTAGGCCAAACGGTTAGATCAGTCAAAGGAACTTGTCCAGTTTGCCATGGGAGTTTATCTTGTCCGGCCTCAAGTGTTCAGTGCTGCTACGTTTATCAAAATTAATCAGGCATGGGTCTGTGAGTATTTTCAAATTCCTCCGGCTGATGGGTGCCACTGTCTCCCTTTATCATCATCTTCAATTTACTGTACTGATGCTGACTGCTGCTACTCCTAAACAGCTACCACCAATGCCACCACTAGAGATGAGCAAATCGAAGCTTACGAAGTGGAATTAGATCTGAATTTCAGGAAATATTCAATTCGCATCGAATCCTGATTTCCTCACGCTTCGTGGTAATGAGTCGCATTTTTTCATAAAATGGCTGCTGCAAGTTAGGATATAGGGCAAGGAACTCTGGGAATGCGGGATTGCCCACAATGCCATGCATGCAGCCAATCAGCAGCCAGCCAGCCCTGCGATGTCACAGCCCTTTAACCCCTTTGCGACCGCCCAAGGCATCGGGAGCGGGTGTTAGCTGTAACTGACAGTAAACACCCTGCTCCATAACCCCCGGTCGTAGCACAGCTCTGATCTCAGGTTTTGACACCTTGGATGCCACAGTAAAACATGACTGCTGCGTCCAAGGGGTTCTGCAATGCTACATGTCCCCCTCGGCACCCCCCGTGGCGAGATCAAGGGATACCGATATGCATCTTCTGCAGCCCAGGGTAGCCCCCAGTACCTGGTTGATCCTGCAGACCCATAGACTGACTTCCTCTATAGACTGCAATACACATGTATTGCAGTCTATAGTGCTGAACCAGCAATCAGTGCATCGCTGGTTCAGGTCCCCTAATGGGACATCACTAAAAAAACACTGCAAGCCACAGTGTTCTACACCACTATACAGGCTCCCTGCAGCCAGGAAATAGCTGTTTTTCAACACGATTCACCGCAAATTAATTCGAATCGGATCGAATCAAATCGTATCGGAAAATTCGGCGAATCTGCCAAATCGAATTTTTGAAAAATTCGCTCATCTCTAGCCACCACTCAGTCAGAAATGTCCTGTAGCCTGGTCCATCATATTAGTCCCTGCCACACAGCCACATATTTCCCGTGGCTTGGTCCACCACCACCATCACATTCCACTAGAGCACAATGTTGGTGCCATTACCAAAGTGTTGGTATAAATAAAGAAAAACAATTTGATTTCAAATTTGCTCCCACCACTGGATAATTTTCGGTAGTTTTTTTTTGAAAAGCCAATTCTTTTCAAGTGGCTCACAACCACAAATTTGTCTCACAAATAACAGTAAGCACCTGTAGCACTTACAAGCCATCAAAATGGGTTAATTTTCTACAAAACCATTGCTTTTTGCAATATAACCACCATGTGTGTCTAATAAAAACAACTGGCACACACATTTCCCCAATAAATGGGTAATTTTTGGAGCATTTGAAATTTTAAATGCGTTAAAGAGAGTGTCATCTCAGTATATGGTTAAATTCTGAGTTTGTATTCTCTGCTTGCCATTTGTTTTCCCATAGACATACATGTCACATTCACTCTCATATATCTTTGACTGTGCTTGCCTTAGAGAGCTAAAAATTTGATAGCTAGGAGTCCTATCTATGTTTTAAGCCTATTTAAAGTGTGGTTTTTACCAAACGTGTTCACCCCGAAATGAACCGGAAACCCAGGCAGACAAACGCAAACATGAAATAAGAGGTTCCCCCATCTCTAGTCAGTAATATATTTGGTTCAATCTTCCCAAATGTTTTCTTAACTCCCTTTAAGGCACCTTTTGATATGAAAGTCTTTAATGAATATCGAAAATATTATGCAATATTTTCTAATGCACATTTTGGTAATTTTCTGCCATATTTCTTTTTATAAATATGCCCCAGTGTGTCATCATCACTATATGGAAAGCTTATAATTTCACATAGGAATAATGCTAGCAATGATTTGATATACCATGCAATTAAAATGTACCTTTTAAGGCAAAGCATAGAAGGAAATGACAAGGAGCTCTGCCAGAGATGAAGGTGTTAGAAGGTAATTCAGTTCATTCTCTGTATTAAGTGGGTCAGTGTGAAGAGCAGGCCATTTAGAATTAGATCAAACAGTTAATAGGTCAGTCAGCTCATCGCGCTTGTAATGAAGTCATTAATAAGTCATTTAGCTTATCTTTCTGTTGACTAAATGATTAATGGGCCAACCCCTTGCTGACTTTAGGAATAAAATACTAAATGGGGCAGCCAAATTTTACCTCTAGCAATAAAATGCTAATGGTCCAAATCATATTCTTGGAAATGTATGGCCTAATGGACCAGATTACATCTAGTTGTATTGAAATAGTTAATTTAGAACGTCTAACATAAAATGTAACATTAGCAAATGTTCATCATTCCTGTCCAGCTCAATTGACATTAGAATTAGCTGTAAACAGACAATTGAAATGGTAATAGCACTGAATGTGTTTCCGTGGACTCTGTCCTGTCATGCAGAATTATTCACTAATATTGAATATAGTGTAAATGAACAGAATATTCTCGTCATCAGCTTTTTTCATATTCACTGGAGATAAAGAAACACAAATTAGAAGTTTGATCACTTTGGGCAGAAAATCAATGTAACAGTTTCCTTCCCATATATCAGGTTGTAATGTACATTTATGACCCAGTGTAAGAAAGGTTAATTGCAGTGATTGGAAAAATGCTGAACAGTGAATTCATACAATACCCAGACACAACCCATCCCTCAATCAAAATGGAATTTGTGCTGATTTATATTTCATATCAGATGCGGTTACTTTAAATGCATCAAGTACCTTCTTCTTAGAAACAACTCTTGTTTGTGAGGACATCATCAGTTATTAAATAACTAAATAACACACTTATTTTATTATTTTGAAAGCTTTACATTATGTTGGATTTGGAAATAGGAATGGGTCAGTACTATTAAATGGCAGTTCAAAACATCAGCACTCCTTATGCAGAGGTTATACCCAAATCACTTTGAACTTTATCCATTCTGTTCATGTGTCTTTTTCATCCTATTATTTCCTAGTGACATTGACCTAAAAATCCACCTGAATTCCTTTTTTGACAGCACACAACAATTTAGTAAGCTTACTTTTTTTGTGCTGTCAAAAAATAGGATTGGCAAATTTTATGTGAACTCTTCATTTTCATAGAAGTATGATCCCTTTTGTAGCACGTAAGTATATGGAATAACAAGGTCAAAGGTATTATGTGCCTAACAAGATAACAATACTAGTGCCGATGGGGGAGCGGGGGGACTCTAAAACTATGCTCTTATACAAAGTTTTGCACATAGTTCCGTCGCTATTACCCACTGACACCTCTGATGAGATATTGGCATGAGTTGCTGATATCAGAAACATGTTAGGTGTATGTGTGTCAGCAGCAGGATTTGTGTTAAACGTTGATGCAGATAGCCTGTTGCTCAGCGTTTATCCCTTAAGCTAAATACTGAGAACACTACGAGGGGGCTGTGTAGCAGGCTATATACAGCTGAGGGGCATGTTTGTTACTGCAGCCTCTGGCACTGAATTGTTACATGGCCAAGATAGCCTTGATTTAACAATGTACACAGTCGGGCTATTTGGCTTTATGTAAAGCCTGGTGTGGTTAACACTTTACCATCTCTTTCTGCCTTAAGATTATTTAAACCCAATGATGGTATTTGAGACACCTTGAGGGCCTGTAAGATTAGTGGCCTCTCACTCTACCGGTCATTCTGGTTGGCAGAAACATTTGGTATTCATTTTAAGTGACTTTGAGGAGTTTAGCTACAGTGATGGATTTATAGGCTAACCCCAAAAGAATTCAAGTCACTTTCTACATTAGTGACCAAATAGGTCTATGTGTGTTCATTTAGGAGCTGATATTCACATGGGGATTCTTTTAATATTGACTTAATAAAGATATAGATTTTAATATGTCCTATTAGGGATTGACTCATTCACTATAGTTCTTTTGTAGCACATGTGATAATATTACAGACTACAATCCTAAAGACTAAAGGTATACTATGGATATCTTTCCCATCTACTCAATATACATTCATACTCTATTGGGCCATGCATGCATGTGTTTTTAATGGAGAAAGTGATACCTCTAATGTGACTTACAGTATCTCCTGCCCAATCATTCCTTTCCCCAACATTTTCTATTACAGTAAGTTGGGAGGCCTCAGCACACAAACAGTGGGGAAAAAAAAAGTATTTAGTCAGCCACCAATTGTGCAAGTTCTCCCACTTAAAAAGATGAGAGAGGCCTGTAACTGACATCATAGGTAGACCTCAACTATGAGAGACAAAATGAGAAAACATATATAGAAAATCGTATTGTCTGATTTTTAAAGAATTTATTTGCAAATTATGGTGGAAATTAAGTATTTGGTCAATAACAAAAGTTCATCTCAATACTTGGTTATATATCCTTTGTTGGCAATGACAGAGGTCAAACGTTTTCTGTAAGTCTTCACAAGGTTGGCACACACTGTTGCTGGTATGTTGGCCCATTCCTCCATGCAGATCTCCTCTAGAGCAGTGATGTTTTGGGGCTGTCGCTGGGCAACACGGACTTTCAACTCCCTCCAAAGGTTTTCTATGGGGTGGAGATCTGGAGACTGGCTAGGCCACTTCAGGACCTTGAAATGCTTCTTACGAAGCCACTCCTTCGTTGCCCTGGCGGTATGCTTGGGATCATTGTCATGATGAAAGACCCAGCCACGTTTCATCTTCAATGCCATTGCTGATGGAAGGAGGTTTGCACTCAAAATCTCACAATACATAGCCCCATTCATTCTTTCATGTACAAGGATCAGCCATCCTGGTCCCTTTGCAGAGAAACAGCCCCAAGGCATGATGTTGCCACCCCCATGCTTCATAGTAGGTATGGTGTTCTTTGGATGCAACTCAGCATTCACTCTCCTCCAAACACGACGAGTTGTGTTTCTACCAAACAGTTCTACTTTGGTTTCATATGACCATATGGCATTCTCCCAATAATCTTCTGGAACATCCAAATGCTCTCTAGCAAACTTCAGACGGGCCAGGATATGTACTGGCTTAAGCAGGGGGACACGTCTGGTACTGCAGGATCTGAGTCCCTGGCGGTGTAGTGTGTTACTGACGGTAGTCTTTGTTACGTTAGTCCCAGCTTTCTGCAGGTCATTCACTAGGTCCCCCCGTGTGGTTCTGGGGTTTTTTCTCACCATTCTTGTGATCATTTTGACCCCAGAGGGTGAGATCTTGCGTGGAGCCCCTGATCGAGGGAGATTATCAGTGGTCTTGTATGTCTTCCATTTTCTAATTATGACTCCCACAGTTCATTTTTTCACAACAAGCTGCTTGCCTATTGCAGATTTAGTCTTCCCAGCCTGGTGCAGGTCTACAATTTTGTTTCTGGTGTCCTTCCACAGCTCTTTGGTCTTCACCATAGTGGAGTTTGGAGTGTGACTGTTTGAGGTTGTGGACAGGTGTCTTTTATACTGATAACAATTTCAAACAGGTGCCATTACTACAGGTAATGAGTGGAGGACAGAGGAGCCTCTTAAAGAAGAAGTTACAGGTCTGTGAGAGCCCGAAATCTTGCTTGTTTGTAGGTGACCAAATACTTATTTTCCACCATAATTTGCAAATAAATTCTTTAAAAATCAGACAATGTGATTTTCTAAATATGTTTTCTCATTTTGTCTCTCATAGTTGAGGTCTACCTATGATATCAATTACAGGCCTCTCTCATCTTTTTAAGTGGGAGAACTTGCAGAATTGGTGGCTGACTAAATACTTTTTTCCCCACTGTATGGTAGTTGGCTGACCTTTCTCTTATGAGTATAGTGGCCTTAAACTCACTCTCAGAGAGGCCCTTCAGTCCTGTGTATACTGATGCTTTATTCTTTTTTCATTTTTTTATGATAACATTGAAAACTATACTAACTATGGTTGATTCTATACTGTACATGAAAAGTAAATTTCACACAGATAGTTCTCATTTAGCTGCTTTTACATTGAAGTAATACATTTCATTCAAGGCAGGAGGTACATTTTTGTGTCCTTGAAAGATGATCCAATGCTGGACTGATCCATCCAGGGATCTATTCTCCTACTGAGCAACCACAGATCAGATCAGATAGATTTACCAGGGCTTCTATGCTAGTGTTTCAACATCAAATAGCCACACATTTTTGTTCACACTATTTCTTCTCAATAATTTGTAACATTTTGCGAATTCACTCCTCTCTCAGCATGCTTGAACAGGGAATGGGAGATTTTGGTACAATCACACCCTCTACTCCTCAACTGACTATTTTGCAGATCTTTTGCAGACTAAAAAAACAAACTCTATGAGAGTTGTTTGCCAATAACAAACTGTTAGATCAACAGAAACTAACTCCCATCCCCAATGTCTCCCTTATTTTTTTCTATCATGCCCATTTTAGCAAATTCTCTACTCTACTTCAATCTGGATCCATTTCCAGACCACTCACAATCTTTGAGAAAAACCTAGCTTGAGTACCCCAATATGAAAAATTTCATACTGCAGCCCAGACCACTCCAGCCCAGATCAATAAACTTACATTTCTACTGAAAAACGAAAAAATATATGAGCACACAACCCAACTCACAAAATAGTGTTTGAATAAAGACACCATCCTCCTGAGATTCCTGATGCACGGACAAGAGCCTCCTCGGTCTGAGGCAAAAAAGTAACTCCACCTGTGAAAGAATGGTGACCAGCAGCCAGTTCCATCAGATATAAATAAAACGTAACTTTTAATTCATCAACATAATAAAAGGATCATTTAAAAAGCACGGAGGAATCCTCAGTGCTAGACAGAAGCAAAGAGTTTGCTTATGCGTTTCGAAGATGAACTCCCCTTAGTCATAGCTATATCTGGCTGAACTGGCTGCTAGACACCATTCTTTCACACGTGGGGTTACATTTCTACTGTCCTGGGAGTCAGAGCTGATTTTTTTTTAATTTCTTTTTATTTATTTTATTTTTATTCAACTCACTTTGTCTAAGGAAGACACAAAATTAATTCTCCGCCATTTACATGGCTTCTTGACCTGTGTGAGATTGTAAGAATCTCATTACAAACTCTCCAGATGGTATAAATCCCCAGACTGGCTACACACCTACAAACTAGCAGACTCTAACCTTTGCTGGAGATGCCACAAACACAGAGGAACTCTAACTCACATATGGTGGTCTTGCGAGTTCATCCAGACTTTCTGGACACAAATACAAGACCAAGTAACTAAAACTGTGGGCCACAACCTTACCCTCACTCTGCATATGGTCATTTTATCTTACCCTAGCACAGGATTCCACTCTTCCAAGACTGACCTTAGTACTCATCTGATTGAAGCAGTAAAAGCGCTCATCCCATTTTATTGGCTTCAGACAATCCCCCCAACCCCTGTGGGTATAGTGGGACAAAGTGAATCAGATAGTGAGATTTGAAGAAATGATGAGCTGGGCCAACAGGAGACACAACCTTTTCCTGAGGGTGGGGTCCCCCTGGCTCTGTAACTGAGTTCAAACCCTATTTAACTCCACCTATGTCCGCTGCTCCTATGTCTTCCTACTTACACCGCTGGAACTGAAACTTGTAATCTGGTCAAAACAAACACATCTACTGGACCCCGAAGTAAGCCCCAGCAGGATACTGATGCCACTGCCTTAGGTAACTCATTATGAAACTACTGATCTATAATGACAAGACTGAATTCCTCAGCATGTACTGATGGAGAAATGGTCCACTTGAAATCAGAGGCACGCAGGTGTTATTATTTGAGGACTTCTCAGTAGAGGTCACCAAGAGACAAGCATATACTGGGATCTACACTTCCAGCTTCAATATACAGATACACTCTGAGTGTTCCAGGACAATACCATGATTGTTACTTTCACATCCGTTCAGGAAGCTAGAGTATATATATTGGAATTGATACCAGCATGACAGACCTTCTATCTAGCTGGTCCCCAGTGTAATGACGAGCTACTGTTTCACCCTTAGAGATCATCATTGACCCAGATTGATTCACCCAGTAGGTGTGCTCTTTAGGCTGACTACTATACTGTATTGGATGCTACCTTGGTTATTTAAATTGTTAACATGGCTCTTGGTAGAAAACCTATATATTTTTACAAAATATGCTAATGGGAAAAGTCTGGGTATTTGTACAAGTGCATTATGTTACTGTTTTATTGTGGTTCAGAGGGAGGGGGAGCCTCCTCATGTTAAAAGAAATGGAAGTCCAAAATGCCAAACAGATCATGAGTAAGACTTGCTGGCACTCTAATCAGAGGACATGATACTTATTAACAGGCAGCTTACAGCTAGGTTACCCTTTAAAGAATGTGATAAGGCATGAAAACAGGTAAATATTGCACTCGAATACTCCGGAGAACAGTTTAAATTTTAAAGTGTGTATGGGCCAAATGGTGCTAAATGGGAATTTTTTCAAGAGCTTGAGATACACATTAAGCAACATTAAACAAGGCTCATAGTCCTAGGATGTGACCTGCTTTTTTTGGTTGAAGACAAGAAGGGTAAAATGTCCAGGCAAAGACATAGAGATCAGGATCTACTCAGATTTCCATAGAGTACCGGCCTGACATTCGTGAAAAAGGCTTCACCCCTATGCCTGGGAGTTCACATACTCCCAACCACGCCACGAGTCGTAATCTTCAATTGGCTACCTGTTAACGCAGCCTTGATAGTCTAAATAATTCAGATAACCAAACAGGATATGATAGTATCTGATCATGCACCATAACACTTACCGTTGCTGACACTAAACTAAGGGGCACCAAATTTATTTGGAGGTGCCTGGCATACCTTATTCAGGATAAATAAATCTGAATCAACCTTAAATTCAGCTACTGCCAAGGCTGCCTGAAAGGGAAGATAATGATGTATACTTCCTCACTGAAAAAAAAAAAGTCTCAGAGGAATGTACCCACTCCAGCAACCTCCTGAGGCAGGCCTATATATCTTTCCCTACTAAAGAGAATGGGGATAAGTGGAGGGAGGCAAACAGCCTTCCACAACTATATGACTTTGAGAAATAGGAGAGGGAAGACAACAGTGAAATATCACAGCACCCCAGTTCTCCATTAAAAGCCAAACTTGTTTATTGAAAAATGACTTCCATATTGACAGCAAATACAGATACAAAAAATAACATCCTCCTTCTGACATATTTCTCGCACAAAATTACCTTACCCATAGGAAGGAGTGACAACACATCTAGTACTATTTGTAATCAAATGACCATTTTAAACACAAATAATATTACCAGATAAATATGGAACAAACAGTAAAGATCTAAAACCATCAATAATTAAGAATAAGATAACATTTAGCAATAAGATCTTCAGGAAAAACCCAGTCCATATTGAAGATCCAAAAACCTTCTCTATTGAGTAGCAAACGTCTCCAGGCCCCGACCCTATCCGGTTTACACACCTTTTCCATACCAAAGAAACAGAGGTTGGAGATGTCCCGTCCATGAACTCCAATTACATGTCTGGAAAAATGTGAAATATTATGTGACTCCACATTAGTGGCACCATAGATATTTTCCCTGATATGATCTTTTAATCTAGGGGTTGTGCACCCAATATACACCAAACCACAAGAAGTATATTTAATATGATATATACAGTGGGGAAAAAAAGTATTTAGCCACCAACTGAGCAAGTTCTCCCACTTAAAAAGATGAGAGAGGACTGTAATTGACATCATAGGTAGACCTCAACTATGAGAGACAAAATGAGAAAACATATCTAGAAAATCACATTGTCTGATTTTTTTAAGAATTTATTTGCAAATTATGGTGGAAAATAAGTATTTGGTCACCTACAAACAAGCAAGATTTCTGGCTCTCACAGACCTGTAACTTCTTCTTTAAGAGGCTTCTCTGTCCTCCACTCATTACCTGTAGTAATGGCACCTGTTTGAAATTGTTATCAGTATAAAAGACACCTGTCCACAACCTCAAACAGTCACACTCCAAACTCCACTATGGTGAAGACCAAAGAGCTGTGGAAGGACACCAGAAACAAAATTGTAGACCTGCACCAGGCTGGGAAGACTGAATCTGCAATAGGCAAGTAGCTTGGTGTGAATAAATCAACTGTGGGAGCAATAATTAGAAAATGGAACACATACAAGACCACTGATAATCTCCCTCGATCAGGGGGATTACAGGCCTCTCTCATCTTTTTAAGTGGGAGAACTTGCACAATTGGTGGCTGACTAAATACTTTTTTTCCCCACTGTAACATACCTAGAGTTACTATTAATTAATCTTCTGATAGGATGTACCCTTGCATCCAACTTGGATCTAAATTGTTTAACTTGTGATGTATACAGACAACACATACAGCAATCTGTCCCTGTATTGATAGACTGTGTCTGTGTTTGCTAAACTGGTATGTGGATGTGAATTTTCCAATAAAGAAGTTTGTTTTTTAAATGGAAGACTGGAGTGCTGGGATGTTTCCATTGTAATGATGTTTATTTTGGAATTGACATTTCCTGAAGCCCATGCACCCTGGCAATGAGGTAACTAATCTTATATACCTGTGTGTTTGAAGACAATAGTAAACCTTACACAGATAAATGAGATCTATTGTGAACTCTATAAATCATTATATGGACCCACTCCAAATGATGTTGCTGATGGGCAACACTTGGTAAGAATGGCACTACCCCACCTCATGCAAGAACAAACTATGTATCTGGGTGCGAATGTATTGGAACATGGGAGGTCCAATGATCTATTCAGGCTCTACATAATGGTAAAACTCCTGGGCCATTATGTTTTCAGGGGACTTTTATAAAGCACTATGGAAACAGGTCAGCCTTACTTTCATAGCATACTTCAATAACCTTTTACACCCAGGGCATTTTCCAGAGGGAAGAAATATATAAAATATAAAAGTTCTCCCACAACCAGGTAAAAACTGCTGGAACCCGGGTCTTATAGACTCATTTTGTTAAGTGATCAGGAGCAAAAATACTCAAGATTTTGGCAGATCAACTATCACTTTATTTGCCAAAACTGGTGGGGCAATCTCAGATGGCCTTTGTAAGTGACAGAGCAGCGGTCATGAACTTTAGGAAGGTTATGACAGTACTGGAAAGAGCCAGGTACCACTTCAACCAGATCTCCATCCAGCCTTATTAGCCTTGGATGAAGAAAAGGCTTTTGATAATGTCCAGTGGCCCTGGCTGAGGATGGTGCTGGACAAGACAAATATCCAGAAACTCTATAACTGCCCTTGGGCATGCATTCATACCCGGAAATTTTTATCAGCCCCCTTCCAATTATATAAAAGTACTAGGCAGGGGTGCCCACTATCCTCTTTCTTTAGAGTTAGCAATTGATCCCCTTGCCCACTATTTGGAAAATTCTAAACTGTTTAGTGGTATACAGATTTGTATCAGGTTAATAAAGTTAACAATGTTTACAGATGATGTCATCCTATTATTGTCTAGGCCTAGAGAACATCTAATTTTAACTTTTTGGAGGAATATTTTTGAAATTCAGGCTACAGAGTTAATGCAACCAAGAGCAAGTCTTTGAAGCTGAGCGCTGCTATCCTTACCCCTATCAGGATAGAGAAGGCTTCTGAGTCCCTGTACCATCTGAACTTCCTCCCGCTATTAAACAAAATTGAGGTGGAGTTGGCTCAGATGGAGCCTTCTGCCCTTGTCATTTTTGGGAAGGTCCCACCTAATCAAAATGATTAGTTTCTCTAGACTGTTTTGACATTATAATGTTAACAGATTTAACTTGGTTGTTTCACACTTTATCAGAGCAAGTAGTATAATGTTGTACTGTGTTAGCCATAGAAAGTAATGGAAGAGTAAAGAAATCAGGCGATACCTTTTAGAGGCAAACTGAGTATATTTGATAGTAAGCTTTCAAGAGTGCTAGCTCTCTTCTTCTGACATGGTGTAATACAAGAAACTGAAAATTCACTGACTTTTTATACACACACAAGACATGGATCTTCAAAGGATCTTGGAATAACAAAATGCAATATAAGTAGAGAAGTTATTTATAATCAGTCTGGAAAACTTGTGGGGCGTAACGGAGGGATCTGTTATCTGTTTGCAATCAGGTGGTGATTTGTGACCCTCACAGTTCATACATAGTGTGACATGAATATTAAGTCCAAATTGAAACTGGGAGATCTGTTCTGCTGTTATTAATGTTGAATCTGTGTGAGTTCATGCGCTGACTAAGTCTCTGCCCTGTTTCCCCCACATAGAGGCCTGTGGTGGTACATTGCACACACATTATGAGATACACCACATTGGAAGACCTGCAGAAAAATGTCCCCCTAATTCTGTGCACCTGTTGTGACTGTGGGACAGGTACACTGTCAGCGGTGTGGATGTACCTGAAGGTCTTGCACCTGTTTTGCAGGCAAGGTGAGGTGCCATTTTCAGTTGGGGCCTTCAGGGCACTCCGGACAATAATATGCCTCAGGTTTGGTGGTTGTCGAAAGGAAAGGAGAGGGGGGACTGGAAATATGTCTTTGAGTCTGTTGTCCCTATGCAGCACAGGTTGGAGCTCCTTTTAAGGATCTCCAGCTGTGGGTTGTAAGTGACAACTAGGGGCACTCGGTCTTCTTTCTGGGTCTCTTTATATGTGAGCAGATTGTGTCTGTTAATGGATGCCACTTTGTTTAATTGGATGTCCGTCACTTTTGGTTTGTATCCCAATCAGAGAAATTTCGTCCTCAGGTCTTGGAGGTGCTTGTCCAAGTCTGCTTTGTCGGAGCAAATACGATTGTATCGTATAGCCTGGCTGTAAATAATAGATTGTCTTGTGTGCTTGGGTTGGAAACTGTCGTTTCTCAGGTAGGCCGTTCTGTCTGTGGGTTTGTGGTATATTGATGTGAGTAGCCGGTGGTCTTTAATGTATATTGTGGTATCCAGAAAGTGGATTTCACTCTCTGAATAGCTAAGTTTAAGGTTGATGGTAGGGTGAAAGTCATTGAAGTCATTATGGAATTGAAGTAGGGCTTCCTCACCTGCAGTCCAGATGACAAGGATATCATCGATATAACGGAGGTAAATCATAGGTTTGGTGGTGAATGACTTGTTTCAATGAATGAGCCATTATTCTAATGACCACCTAGAGGCGAATACAGCAGTACTGTAGGTGCTACTCCAAACCCGACTGATAAAACTTTCACCAGACATCAAGTTCCCCATTATTTTGAGAGATATAATAAAGTTACCATTTCTATTTTCTAAACATATATCTTAGTGGGCGGGGGGCTTCAAGGTTTAGAAAGAAAATTTTGTACAGGCAGCCAGAGATGGGATACACTTGGAAGAAAAACTTTAGCTAAGCTCAAGAGAATTCTTGGATTTGCCAAAGTTGCCAGGAAGTCAGTTCGTCTATGCCTGTCAAATCTGCAGTTTTTCTTTCTCCAGATTTAGGGACCTATCATCAAAGGAGCCATGCACATATATCCTGGATAACATCAAAGGTCCTGAGATATTTAGTGCAATTATATCTGCCTTATATCATAACCTGTGAGACAAACTTCTGAAAACTTGAGAACATCAAGTTATTCCAATCATTCAATCATGAAAGAAGTGGATTCAGGACTTGGATATGGGCAAGGTCATACTTGAAGGATGGGAAAAATTAGGAAATGCAATCAATGAAAGATGGAGGAAAGCCTACTTTGTTCTAATGAACTCAGCTTTGTACGGTTTCAATATACTTGCCTCCTTGGCTTTCCCAGACAGAATTGTAGCATGCCCGAAATGTGATACTCCATTAAACAATCCCTGGCATAGGGTGTAGGAGTGTAGCAAGACTTGGCATTATTGGCAGACAGTTGTCCAGTACATACTCCGGCATTGTAAAATATGAGTACCTCTCTCACCTCAAGCAGTATTATTTCACAAGCTAAGTTGCCTAGTCGAAGGTACCACTGGAAGGAATATGACACCTCCTCTGATCCATGAAATACTGCTTGTGGCACTGTGGTACACACGTGGACAAAACTGTTGGTACCCCTCGTTTAATGAAAGAAAAACCCGCAATGGTCACAGAAATAACTTGAATCTGACAAAAGTAATAATATATAAAAATTCTATGAAAATAAACAAATGAAAGTCAGATATTGCTTTTCAACCATACTTCAACAGATTTTTAAAAAAAATAAAACTCATGAAACAGGCCTGGACAGAAATGATGGTACCCCTGAAAATAATGTGACCAAAGGGACATGTTAAATCAAGGTGTGTCCACTAATTAGCATCACAGGTGTCTACAATCTTGTAATCGGTCAGTGGGCCTGTATATAGGGCTACAGATACTCACTGTGCTGTTTGGTGACATGGTGAGTACCACACTCAACATGGACTAGAGGAAGCGAAGGAAAGAGTTGTATCAAAAGCTTAGAAAGAAAATTATAGACAAGCATGTAAAGGCTACAAGACCATCTCCAAGCAGCTTGATGTTCCTGTGACTACAGTTGCACATATTATTCAGAAATTTAAGATCCACGGGACTGTGGCCAACATCCCTGACGTGGCCGCAGGAGGAAAATTGATGACAAATCAAAGAGAAGGATAATACGAATGGTAACTATTCTGAAGTGGCCTTCTATGAGCCCTGACCTAAATCCTATTGAGCATTTTTGGAAGGAGCTGAAACATGCCGTCTGGAAAAGGCACCCTTCAAACTCGAGACAACTGGAGCAGTTTGCTCATGAGGGTGGGCCAAAATACCTATTGAGAGGTGCAGAAGTCTCACTGACAGTTACAGGAATCGTTTAATTGCAGTGATTGCCTCAAAAGGTTGTGCAACAAAATATTAAGTTAAGGGTACCATCATTTCTGTCCAGGCCTGTTTCATGAGTTTTCTTTTTTTTTAAATTCTGTTAAAGCATGGTTGAAAAGCAATGTCTGACTTTCATTTATTCATTTTCATAGAATTTTTATATAGTATTACTTTTGTCAGATTCAAGTTATTTCTGTGGCCATAGTGGGTTTTTCTTTCATTAAACGAGCGGTACCAACAATTTTGTCCATGTGTGTATCTCTTTGTGCAGTGATTAGCTAATGAGCCCACTACTGTGGATATAGTGGTAGCCCAATACAGACAACTTTTGGTGTAGAGGGCAGATGGAGAATGCCACAAGAATTTGAGCACCAAACATCTATTCAGAAGATGGAAAATATTAATTAAAACACATTAGTCTCACCAAGAGATAGTAAATATCATGAAACCTTTTTAATATCCAAAATTGTATAATACAGAAAACCTGATAGAAACTTTGGGACATCTAAAGATAGCAATTAGCACTGATTGAAAAGCATATCTTGAGAGGGTGTGAAACCAGAGGGAGGAGTCCTGGGGGTGGGGAGTCTGCAATTGTGATCAAAGACCAGGTTGGATGAGTACAGTGGCGGGTGGGTGGTGGTGTGGAGGGGCACAACTGGGTATAAAGAAAGAGGTGTATTAGGATAATGGACCAAACCTGATCCATTGTTTGATTGTTTGATTTGTTTACTATGATATTCAGTTTTTTCCCTCAGATTATAATGTCACTACTTTGTCTAATTGATACCAGAAATGCTGCTTACTCTCCATGGTAGCTGATTATGTACTTTTGTCAGTGCCGTATTTCAAATATGAAAGTTAAAAAAAAGATGTTTCAAAAAAAAAAAATGTTGTTTCTTTTTGAAGCATTTACCATTCAGTATAGATAATGTACTAGCTTCATAGTTTACGTCATTATGGACCTGACTATATCCAATATTTAAACGTTTTTTTGTTCATTTTATTTTTTATAATAACAAAGGACTTCATAGGGGAGATGGTGAATTCCATTTTTTTAAATTTATTATATTTTTTCTAAAAACTGTTTTCCTCTATGGGACTTCACTGTGCAATATTGCTTATATAATACACTGCCATATTTCTGTATTTCATTTCACCTGCGCTGCCTATTAAAGGGGTTGTCCACTTTCAGACCAATATTGAGACACCAATGTTATTGTTTGTATAATAAAAAGTTGTACAATATTCCAGTATACTTTCTACATCAATTCCTCAGTTTACTAGATCTCTGCTTGCTATCAATTATTCTGCTTACTCTCAGAATCAAACGTATTTGTGATACAGAGGCAGCATATGAATCTCGTGCTATGGATCTCAAGAGAAGATTTAAAACTAAAAGGGCTATAAAAATTGTGATATTGAGCTTGGATATAACGACATAAAATGAAGATCTCAGTTATTGTCAGTGAAACAACGTCCAACACAAGCAAGAGAAAGGGTTGGTATTATCACAAAGCACCATACGAAATGGACAGAAACTTTGCAAATTTTCAGCAGGTTTTGGCCTATATTGGCCTATATTACAACAGGATAGTGATCTGGGATGACATTTGATTGATAGACCTACTCTTACTGCCAAATGCAGTCAAACTTTGCCTGACTTATTGGTGCACAGTCATTATTGAGGAGTCTCACCTTGTGGAAATTGCAGTGCATGTAGATATATGGTGAAAACATGGGATTTTCATCATTCTGATTGGACTTGGACATTCAAAATTGTTCATAGTTTAAATTGTCGCCATCTATTTTACAGACTGTCCATGTAGATTAATATATGTTGACAACATGACCAGAAAGCTGCGAATGAGCCCTTCATTTACCAACTATACAGAGTACTTTGTAAATAAAACCTATTGCAAGGCATTTTAATGAACATCATTGAGATGGCCCTGATAACCTTAAGGTGAGACATTGATCATGGGCATTTAGAGGGGGAGATGCTATGAAGAAGTTTCTTCAAATTGAGACTAAATGGATAGTGATGTGACAACCTTGACTCCTAGGGACTTGAACAAAAAGTTGGGGTTTGGCTGTTTGCTCTATTGCATCATTCAGTCCTTGTATTTGGAATGTTTTATTCTTTGTGTGTTATTTTATATAATTTGTAAATTATTTTGGCATTCTAGGTGGAGGATGAAAGTATTGGCTTTGGCTTGATAGTGCAGTAATAGGAATGCATTTTTGACCTCCACCCTTTAGTACAAATGGTGTATAATTAGGTTGGAGTAGTTGATAGTGATTTTTTTATTTAACTATTTATTTGATTAATATACTATTTATTTTGATTTATAGAAAAAAATTGAATAGTTATATATTTTAATAATTTTTTCTCTCATATTCACACCTTACATTTTTTTGTACATTTGCACCCATTTATAAGAATTTTATTTATATTTACTTCTGTACTATATTTATCATTCACGCATCAATTAATTAATCTTTCATTCATGGTTTCACATTTTCTGTTTACACATTCCATTAATTCACTGAGACATTTGGTTTTGGCATAATATGCACCTCATTTTGATAGGTTTTCTAGCACTTATAGTAATATATTTATCTCTTTTATATATCATTTTTGTCATGTTTTATGTTGGTCTGATTATTAAGTGTATTCATATTTTCTTCACTTACTGTTTATTTACTATTTTTTTTGCCTTTACATGTCACTTATCACTCATTTGGGTTTGTAATTGCCACTTATTATTAATTTTCACATTCACTTTTGCACTAAGGGTAAGTTTCCGCCACCATTTTCCAGCCGTGGTCTACCCACATTGGGATGTTGATGTAGAGCATCAGCATTCCTTTGCGACTTTACACTGCTGATTAGGCCCATTCATCTGAATTAGCCATGACATCTGCAGCAAGATCGAACAGGATGCTTTTTTTTTCAAGGGAGGCAGAATCTGGGCGGAATCTGGCGCAGATTTGGGGGCGGAATCCTCCCCAAAATAAGCAGGAAATTCCTTCATGTGACCTTATCATTAGGCTGAAGCCCCATGTTGTGGAAACGCAGCTTTTTTTTTATGCAGATTTTGCCGTGGTTTTTTGAGCCAAAGCCAGGAGTGTATTGAGCAGAAGGTAGATATATAAGAACTTCTTATATATTTCCCATTCCTTTTGTAGCCTTTCTTGGCTTTGGCTCAAAAAACGTAGCAAAATCTGCAACAAAAAAATCTGCGATTCCGCAACCTGGGTCCTCAGTCTTACTCTGTCTTGTGTATTTTGTGTTTGTCATTTGCTTCTTACATCAATCTTTTCTGTTGGTCTCATTGGTTTCATTGTTTATGTAGTGTCTAACAACTATGTACTCTTCCCTTTTTATTGATTTTTTTATAGATGGGGACATAGTTGTCCTTAACCGCTATGGCTACCAAGAATCATTGTGATATGTGTATATCCTAGATCTAGTATGGTGGCTGTACTGGTTCAGCACTATCGACTGCAATACACGTGTATTGCAGTCTATAGAGGAAGTCAGCCTATGCAGATGCATAGGCTGACGTCCTCTCTTCTTGGCAGGATCAACCAGGTACTGGGGGCTCTTAGCAGCCTGGGGTCACTGGCCAGACCCCAGGCTGCAGAAGATACATGTGGGCACCCCCCGATCTCACCACAGTGGGTGCCGAGGGGGACATTTGGCACGATGGAACCCCTTGGATGCCATGGTCATGTTTGACCGTGGCATCCAAGGGTTTAAAACTCCCCTCCGATTGGGGGTTAAGGAGCAGGGTGTTAGCTGTCAGTTACAGTTAACACCCACACCCGATGCCGCCTACAACATTCAGTTTCAATGACAGACACCTAAGATGCTGCGGTCGCTATTGACCCCGGCATATTAAGGGTTAAACAGTGGGGATCAGTGTTATCACCATCCCCACTGTTGCAGCGGGAGCCTTGCTGTCAGATACAGCTGGGCTCCCACGGTGATCGCATGGGCTCTGGGTCTGAGCCCGCTCAATCACCATCACGTACGTGTACGTGGGGATGCGGTAACTACCCACATTCTCCCTTGTACATGTACGTGACAATGCGTGAAGGGGTTAAAGCTGGTTGATTGGCTGCTCAGCAGATGAAAAATATGTAATGCGCTTTTTTGCTGCAGGATGCCATGTGGGGTCTTAGCCTAAAGGGGTTTTCCCATCTCTCTGTTTCAGCAGCTTTGCCTGCTGTCTCTTCTTCTCACTTCCTGTATTCTTTATCAAACACTGAAAGCCACTTCCCCCAGCTTACTGAACAGGATGATTACTAGCAATCTAATAGAAATGCTGATCAAATACTATGGCCATGCTTCTAGAGAATGGACTCAGTGTTATCTGTGTGTCAGAAGGGCGTTCCTGATAGTCTAGCATCATCGCTGACAGTACTCTATCATAACCTTGTACTGTCAGAGGGGGCGTTCCTTACCGCCCTGCGATGACGCTGAACTATGAGGAAGGCCCCCCTCCCCCAGTACAAGTCTTGGGGCCTTTTAACGGTGGGGAGACATTGGTACTGAAACTAACGGCACCGATATCTCCTCCACTAGGGCACATAACAGGAAAGCCGACAGTGCTGTCAGCTTTCTAGTGGTATATAAAACCGCATGTGCATGAGGACGTGAAAGGTCGTCTTTAATACAAAGGGGTTATTAATAGGCATTATTAATCCAGAGGGGCACTTATGTAAGAGGGCATAATTTATACAAGGAGACATAAGAGGGTATACTTAATAATAGGGGAAATGGGCAATATTAATTTTAGGTGGCACTCGGGCATTGATTTAAGGGGGTACACAGGGCATTATTAATTAGGGGGAATTATTCATTGAGGGGGATATAGGAGCATTATTAAATTAAAGGCACACGGGGGTATTATTCATTTCCAGGGGATTTTATATCATATATTTTATAATTGGGGTAGCAGCAGGATGGAGATTTTATGTAGTTGAGGACAATGTGGGTCGGGTGCCTGGAAAAGTGAGGAGCCAAAGATGTCTGTGTTACAAACTTTACAGAGACAAGTCACAGCTGGAAGAAGTGGTCATGGTGGTCCAGATGGAAGAGACGATAAATGTAAACCGTCAGAGATGTCACCTGTAAGTCACAACAGTGTTCCTGTATTTACCTGTGTACTGTATTTACCTAATGGTCTTCAGAGCCCTGTGTAGAACCTCTATCTACCACTATACGGTCACCGTATAGTGATAAGGTTGGTATACCTGAGTTGGGGGCCCATATGGACGTTTTCGCCCCTCCTGGGCTGAACCCCTAGCTACGCCTCTGAGGAAAACTCTTCAATTTACATAAGCTAGTAGTATAGATAGGATCCTTGAGATGGGAATACCCCTTTAACTATATCATGCATATTTTTTTTTCTTGGTGTTCAAGGTTTAGTGTTCCTTTTAGGTTTAAAAAAAAAAAAAAACATAGGCAGCATGCATAAGCAAGTGAAAAACTAATAGAACTTACTTCATTAATCCTCTACCAGGTCCCAGTTGTTCTATGCTTCCTATTTGATATGCAGGAAATGCTCAGAAATGTCAATCACTGGCCAAGGCAGGTCACTGCTCTGAAAATACCGGCTTACCCAATCATTGGCCACAATAGAGACCCACCTCAGTCAGTGAAGGGTTCATAGAATGACTGGCCTTTACTGCCTGGCATATTTAAGATTACCTACATGCAAAGAGATCTGTACCTTATGAAATGGTTAGAAAAAAAATGAAAGAAAAAAAGTTTAATTATTTATGAGGGTAAAAAAAACTGTTCTTGGTGGTATGAATTATTTAATTTTTTTAACTTTCCAGAACTATGACAAAATTTTAAAGGGCTAGTTAAAAAATATAACAAAAACAGGAAAAATATTGGGTTGTAGGACTGAAAATATAAAGGAATAACAAAGTCATCCTAAAAGGATGTATTCAAAAGAGCAATATTATGGATTTTATTTATTTTTTAAATTTATTTTAACTTGCTTTATTTATTATACATAGATTTATGTTCTGCAGAAAACTGAGTATATAAATTAAAAAAAAAAAAAAATATATATATATATATATATATATATATATATATATATTTACACACCTATACTGTACACACATGTATATTATATAAGTCAGGCAATTTTTTTACTTGTGAGAATCAATTCAATTTAAATATCAAAAAAGATTTACAAAGCCAGTGATGAATTGCTTAGAGCACAAGTAGCACAATATATTAAAGTTAACTTTGCACATATTATTAATGTTTGGATATTCATATTTAACACCATACTCATAAACTGTGACTTTCTAAGTTAGGGCTTTGACAGTTCTTTTCTAATTAACATGTTTATAGCCAGAGGACAAACCACTGAAATGTGTTTTCTTCTTGAAGTTGAGATGGTTAAGAAAAACCTATTTAGTGAGGAATTTAACTAGTCTACATCTGAATTTTCATATTCATAAACAGTCTATAGTGAAATTTAATGTTTTTCTGTAATAATATCAGTAAGAAATGTAATAGTATTAATTAATTAATAATAATAATAATTATAAAGAGTAAAATTGCTACGTATTGTCAGGCTAGGTTTACATACCTGTTGCACAGTATACACAAAAATCATAGTGCCTGTGATGAAAGAAGCCCATTTGTGTACACTGACGAGCACTGGCGAGGGTAACAATGTTTTGAACTTTTGACTTTCAGGCTTCATATCTCACCATCCACTACAGCTTCGAATGTGAGACTACCATCATCTTCTATCTAATACATACATTTGACATGCAACTATTTAGCATATGATTAGTTATGCAGATTCTTGTCAGGTAACTGCATTGTTACTGTTTTGCTTCTAAAAAACTTAGTTTTCATTTTTATTATTTTGTTAGTATTTTGTAAATCCACCTTTGGCTTTAAACACTGCCTGAATCCTTCTGGGCATGCTCCTGATCAGATTCAAGCATGTCTCAACCGAAATCTGACCCAAGGTCTCTTCTACACATTCCCAATGTTGGTGCATACTGGTCGACTCATTTCGGTATGAATACAGCTTTTTCTTCAACTGTACCCACAAGTGTTTGATTGGGTTGAGGTCTGCGGATTAATCTAGCACCTCATTATCTTTGAATTATTTATTCCCTAATCTCGACATATTTGGGTCTTTGTCCTGCTGAAACACTATGTCCTCCTTTTCATACCCATAGTACTAGAGTGTACAAAGTAACTTGTCTTGTAGAAAACTCACATATAACTCAGCATTGAGACCACTATTGATCCTGGTCAAGTATCCAACACTTTTGGCTGTGAGACAACCCCATATCATCAGGCTTCCTCCACCAAACTTGACAGTTCCTTTAATTTCTCGATCAGTTTTCCCTTGTTTCTTCCAGATCCATTTTCACCTAGTCTATTGACCTTCGTCTCATTGCTTCAAATCACCTGCTTCCAATCTTCTACTGTCCACTTTTTGCAATTTTTTGCAAACTTGAGCTGACGCCTCTTATGATGATATTGAAGTCGAGGCTTCTGCACCTTTTTTTGGGCAACCATTCCAAACTTGTGTAACTCACAACACACAGTGCTTACATGGACGTCTGTGATCTCACTATTATGAAGCATACACGTCACCTCCACTACCTTGCTTGTCACGCCAGAACTGATAGACCTTGTGATGAGCCGACTTATTGACTTTGATATTTTGCCTGGACGTCCACCTCTTGGCTTTTGAATGTATGAACAGACTTCATTTCGTATTCTTCCAATAGTTATGGCACTCACCTGATGCAGTTTGGCAATTTTCTTGGCCGAGAGACCACTATCATGACAAGAATCTGCATAACTAATCATATGCTAAATGGTTGCAAGTCAGATTTATGAATGAGATAGCCAAGATGATTGTCTATAAAATGATGGTAGTCTCAAATTCTAAACTGTAGTGGATGGTGAGATATGGAGCATGAAAGTCAAGTTCATAACATTATTACCCTTTGCTTTACAACCTCTTGGTCAGCCAGGCATAGGAAGGGGGTTGTATCAGGAATTTCATCTTGACGTCAAAGGTCTGGGAGGTATACAGCTCTACAATGCGAAGATAGAACATTCAACTTTTCCAGATGAAGGTAAGTTGGGGGAGTAGGAGGAGATGAGGGGCAACCTGGCAGGAGGTGTGGCTAAGCACTATTTTTTTCCTTATCACTATGTCACATCTGAAAGTCAGCTAACAGACCTGGATGTCGACCATATTTCTCCTCCAAGCTTCTTGGAAACAAAGACTCTTAAGTATTTTTCTGTTTTTCTCATGTTATTTTTAAAAACTTTTTTAAAGCTTGTCATGTCACCTGTTTGTCTACTTTTATAAATATCAGCACTAAACCCCTTGGATATTAAATTGTTAAATTTAAGGATACTTTTTGTTTGCTCTATGATCTCATTACCTGTTTTGAAGTGTGTTTGCATCTGACTACTGGGAGGAGTAGGGTAAGTTTGGGATTCTTGTTGGTCCTTGATTCTGCATACAATAGGTGGTGGAAGCATGTATTTGGGGTGTGTGGAATGTGTTGGGGTGCGTTTTACTGTACACTCAATTTGTGAAGGGTGAGTGTAAGATTGAATTAATGGAGTGAGTTGACTCCTGAGAGCCTCACTTGCGTCACGTGCTAGTACAGTCCGTACATGACAGTCCTATAGTCATTTTCCAAACATATAAACATATACCAAAAGGTTATCATTTTGCATACATTGACCAATATAAGTCAGCATAACATGTTTTTTCAATGAAAATCACTATATACTGTAGATGTGTGTGTGTATTTTGAATATACTGTTAGATACAATAAATAATTTCAGATGATATATTACATTTACCTTCACAACTTTATTTGTGAAGATCTACTTTAGTCCAAATACGCGTCAGGAAATATAAATCAACATTTAGATATCAACTGTTGATAGAAAAATATATAAATGTCTTTATCAGATATGATGATGTAGTATTTATTGAAGGGTCATTTGTACAGTATATAGACTGTCAAATTATTCTGTTATATTATATTAAAAGATTTTTGAGCTAAATGCTGTATGCCAAAAAAAACTGTTATTAATTTTGTTTATATACATCTCTCTTATTTTCATGTTTTTCAGCATAAGATTATTGCATTTAAAATATGTTATCTGTTCCTTTTGTTATGAAGGTAAGTGCCAGTCTCCACAATTATCATTAATGCAGCTGTTTGAAATGAGAAAATAAGCCTTAAATTAACTGTAATAAAATAATATATAAAAAAAAAATGCTCAAAATTAAATTTTGTCCACACATCCTTATTCTTTGTATGTACTGTATATTGTACTGTTTAGTGATAATTAGCACTGAGAAAGTATTCATTGCTATGTAAGCATTTCTTAGATATATTTTCTTCTAATTATAAAGAGAAATTGGTAAATATTGCACCCATGGGTATTTATTATCATTTTTTATTTCTTCTCTCAATAATTGTGGGATTGCTGCCGCAGAGCTGATAATGGGTGCATGTTTCTGGAGTGTTATACAACAGCATCTCACAAATACAAGAGGACAATGATACAGGCCACACTAGTATAATAAATCATCTTGAAAAGGCTTTCATCTCCAGGATCTATAGGGAAAACTAAGAGGTTATGAAATTTACTTAGACATTATCAGATAATTCCCCCAGGATGTAGTAAATTTAGGTTGAGAGTTAATATATTGTTGATACAATTTATGGAGCCATGTTGAATCCATGTTTGGCGTTGGTTAGAAATAATCTCAGTATTTGAGAAGGTCAGCATTCTACATTTTTCCATCTCACTCTTGCACATATAATTCAGATATGTTTTTATAACAGTTAAAAGTAGCACATCAGCCTTTGTGCAACTTTCTGTGTACTGTATATAACAGTTTGGTATTAGGTTTGCCATGACAAAATAATTTGAAGCCAAAGATACAATATATCCATAATTCTTTTTCTGTTTGTAACATAAAATGTATTTTCAAATGTAGAGTTCAGAAATTTCATTGCATACTTGGACAATTGCCTCAATTAGAATTTTCTTAGGTTTTACCAGCCCTCCACACTCCCTTTTAGCCAGTGCTATGAATGGTTACAGAGCATACTGAATTACTGTATATGAAAATCTTTCACTCCCTTATAGGGAGTCTTTTGAGAGGCAGAGAGTAGGATGCACAGAGTGAAATAAGTAGAGTGTGCATACAAGTGTATAATCACAGGTAGGCTTCAGACATGGAAAGTTGTATTTCTGCTAGAGGTGTTCTTAAAGGATAAGGACAAACATTTAGCTTTCTTAATGCAGTTTTTAAAAACAAAATCCGCAGTCAATAGAAAAAGAAGGAGAAGTACCATCTTTCCTTTATAGGTTCTCATCCTTTATGATTCGATCCTGAGTTTGGCTTGTTTAAGGGAATGCATGTACATAGCCCATCAGTTATTGTTGAGAGGAGCAGATGTGTCAAGAAGAAAAAGTTCTCCTATCATGATTACAGTGGAATCATAACTATGTGTCTGCCATATTTCTTTGATAGCTCCTATTAGTCAGTACAATATTTTTCGGGCCGTTTACTCTAATAGGAAAGCAAGCCAAACCATGCCATCTATAGCTCCACTAATCTTTATGAGAAAATCAAATGTGTAGATTTTTGTTTATATGATTGACAAAGAGGCCATATTTACCTGATGTTAGGTAAAGCAATGGTTGACTGGAAGATGCAGCCAGGCTGAAATGGTATATGGTACAGAGATCAGAATCAAATTCTTCTCACCCAATTAATACCCTGCTCTGTAGTGACGAGTGTCAGGAACCCTGAACAGCTGTCTATTAGCCTTGCAGGAGGAGTCTCTGGCTTGGCTTTAGTTCCTAATCAAGATTCAAGGCTCTTTACAGAGTTGGAGATTAATTTTCAGTCTAGCTACCTATGTGTGGATTTAGAGGGATAGCTTTCTTGCTTATGGAGGAGAGCTAATTTACGTACATTTTCTGAGGGAGTATTGCTTGCAACACCCAGTAAGGCTAAGGTCACACATAGTAAACCACAGCAAAAATGCAGAAAAAGTGCTTGTGTTTTTCACTGCTGCTCCACTGCATTTTTCATGTCTGCCCCCCCCCCCCCATAAGTGTATAGTGAAAATGCTGTGTTTTTTTTACAAAACAATTAACATTCTTTGTGTTCTTTTTCTGCAATGGGGGGATGAGATCAAATAAAATTTCATTCACTTTGTTGGGACTTGAGGACGCAGCATTTCCCCCCTGCTTTTCTAGAAAGGCCAAAATTCTGCATTTCCTCAACTTAGAGGCCTTAGCCTAAGACAGCTGGGGGTTCCTGCAAGGTCTGTTAAATTCCTGTACCTATATCTGTTATTAGAAATCATGATTTTATTGCAAGCACAATAGAGAAACACAAATTTTACATGCCAATGTATTCAGTCTTTATTGTCTAACACATAAAATTCAAAATATTACATTGCAATCTCAAATATTTTCACAATAATTATTATATCTGTGGACGCAACTATGTCTCTCCACAGTTTATTAGAGACTTTCTAAATTCTATGTTTACAAACATACTGTCATAAAAGTCTCAATCTAATGAAAATTATTCTTCTCTGGATATCTACTTTTTTGCAGTCTCCTGTGCATAAGAAATGCAATTCCTCCCATGAGTGTACATAGCAAAGCCAAGAATCCAACTGTTATTCCCAAACCAACAGCAGTGCTGACAATTTCATGAGAATCAGCGGCAGTATCACCTAGAAGGTTACAAATAATATATGTTATGGATTAAGTAATCACAAAAATAGCTTCACTAATAGTTTTATTGGATTTTATGTTATTTGGATTATATTTTATTGGATATTAGGTTTACATTTGTTTAGGCAAGAAAACATTTTGATGTATTGATGCTAGTTTTCTGGTGGACCAAATATCATACCAAAGCCTGGCAATTCAGAATTACACTTATTACAACTAATTTACTAAAATTGTCTGACATTGTTCTAACTAATGAATGCGGTTTATGAATATTGGCACACACTGTCCTGGAGGAAGGCCGATGCACTGTTTGTACAGTGCACCAGTGAAAATAAATTTCCCCCTGCATTAAGCAAATGAAAACTCAAATTATTTGGAGGTTACAAAGACAGCAGCAGATCATTGGAATGCTATCAATCTCAACCTTAAAGGATATTGCATACAACCAAAATTCTAGTGAAGCTTTATAAATATTCGCTATAGACTTAGCAAAAGTGCAAATAGCTTGAATTCACATTTCAAAAACCTTCCATAAACTGATTTGGATGCACCCAGCATGAAATGGAAATAAGCAGTTCATGAGTTTTAACATCTGAATCTCACAGAGCTGAGCCAAGTCAAAATTCAGATTTATTCACATTTATCTTATTATTGCTAGAATCACACAAGCATTTTTGTGGCACTTTTTGATGCAGATTTTTGAACCAAAGCCAGGAGAGGAGTCATAAAGAATGTGAAATATCAAAGAAGTTCATAAACTTTTACTTCTGGATGGATCCACTTCTGGGTTTAGCGCAAAAACTTTATCAAAAACTGTTTTACAAAATCTGCATGTCTGTTTATAGTCAAAGCCTAAATTCACACAACATTTTTTTTTTTTTAACTGCTGTAGCACAGCTGCATTAAATTCACTGTATGTAAATGGTGGCTATTCACATGACCCATTTTTTTGAAATTCATGTTCTTTTTTGTCTTTTATGAAGGAATCCCTCTATATAGTGAAATGTACATTCATTTCACAAATATATATTTTTGAAGGATGTTTTGATTTACATTCGTCTGAATGAAGGCTTAGGCTGAGCCACACATCGCTGGCTTTTGTTGCAGATTTTGCTGTGGGTTTTTGAGCAAAAGCAGAGAATGGATTTAGCAGAAGTAGAAGTATAAATGTTCTAGGCTTTGGCTCAATAAAATGCAGCAAAATCCACAACCAAAAATTCAGTTTTTTCTGCAATGTGTTTCCTCAGCCTAAGCCTGGTTGCACATGACCGTGTGCTAGCCACCAGCTGTGAATGAACGACACGGCTGCCACATGGGCACATGAATGTCCAAAAGAAATTAATGGGAAAACCCGGATTGCGCACTGACCGAGCGGTGTGGGTCGGGGAGCAGGGAGGGTCAGGGCAGGGGTGCCTCGACCCAACATTTATTATAACTCATGCCAGTTCGGGCCTTTATTAAGACTGGCATGTGAAATGCCAGTCTTAATAAATCTGACACAGTGTGTAGACTCTAGATATATTTTTGGCTATAGACAGAAAATGGATTACTATTACCTCTTGACATTTTGTTTTTTAAGCACACATGTGGAAAGGTGATCCCAGTCTATATATATATATATATATATATATATATATATATATATATATACAGTCATATGAAAAAGTTTGGGCACCCCTATTAATCTTAATCATTTTTAGTTCTAAATATTTGGGTGTTTGCAACAGCCATTTCAATTTGATATATCTAATAACTGATGGACACTGTAATATTTCAGGATTGAAATGAGGTTTATTGTACTAACAGAAAATGTGCAATATGCATTAAACCAAAATTTGACCGGTGCAAAAATTTGGGTACCCTTATCATTTTATTGATTTGAATACTCCTAACTACTTTTTACTGACTTACTGAAGCACAAAATTGGTTTTGTAACCTCACTGAGCTTTGAACTTCATAGCCAGGTGTATCCAATCATGAGAAAAGGTATTTAAGGTGGCCAATTGCAAGTTGCTCTCCTATTTGAATCTCCTCTGAAGAGTGGCATCATGGGCTCCTCAAAACAACTCTCAAATGATCTGAAAACAAAGATTGTTCAACATAGTTGTTCAGGGGAAGGATACAAAAAGTTGTCTCAGAGATTTAACCTGTCAGTTTCCACTGTGAGGAACATAGTAAGGAAATGGAAGACCACAGGGACAGTTCTTGTTAAGCCCAGAAGTGGCAGGCCAAGAAAAATATCAGAAAGGCAGAGAAGAAGAATGGTGAGAACAGTCAAGGACAATCCACAGACCACCTCCAAAGAGCTGCAGCATCATCTTGCTGCAGATGGTGTCACTGTGCATCGGTCAACAATACAGCACACTTTGCACAAGGAGAAGCTGTATGAGAGAGTGATGCGAAAGAAGCCGTTTCTGAAAGCACGCCACAAACAGAGTCGCCTGAGGTATGCAAAAGCACATTTGGACAAGCCAGCTTCATTTTGGAAGAAGGTCCTGTGGACTGATGAAACAAAGATTGAGTTGTTTGGTCATACAAAAAGGCGTTATGCATGGTGTCAAAAAAACACAGCATTCCAAGAAAAACACTTGCTACCCACTGTAAAATTTGGTGGAGGTTCCATCATGCTTTGGGGCTGTGTGGCCAATGCCGGCACCGGGAATCTTGTTAAAGTTGAGGGTCGCATGGATTCAACTCAGTATCAGCAGATTCTTGAGAATAATGTACAAGAATCAGTGACGAATTTGAAGTTACGCCGGGGATGGATATTTCAGCAAGACAATGATCCAAAACACAGCTCCAAATCTACTCAGGCATTCATGCAGAGGAACAATTACAATGTTCTGGAATGGCCATCCCAGTCCCCAGACCTGAATATCATTGAACATCTGTGGGATAATTTGAAGCGGGCTGTCCATGCTCGGCGACCATCAAACTTAACTGAACTGGAATTGTTTTGTAAAGAGGAATGGTCAAAAATACCTTCATCCAGGATCCAGGAACTGATTAAAAGCTACAGGAAGCGACTAGAGGCTGTTATTTTTGCAAAAGCAGGATCTACTAAATATTAATGTCACTTTTCTGTTGAGGTGCCCATACTTTTACACCAGTCAAATTTTGGTTTAATGCATATTGCACATTTTCTGTTAGTACAATAAACCTCATTTCAATCCTGAAATATTACTGTGTCCATCAGTTATTAGATATATCAAATTGAAATGGCTGTTGCAAACACCCAAATATTTAGAACTAAAAATGATTAAGATTAATAGGGGTGCCCAAACTTTTTCATATGACTGTATATATATATATATATATATATATATATATATATATATATCATATTTATGAAAACATAAAAGTCTTTCTGTACATGTTATAGACTATCCTGTGATTGTGATCATTGACCCTGGTTCTGTGTGTATTTGACTTGACTTAACTTCTAAATCATGAGAAATTGGAGTCCTTAACCAAATTCAAGATAAATCAAGGGTGGACATATCTGTAATATGCTGAGAGTTCCTGCTTTCTGTAGGAGAATTATTTGCAGCAACCACCTCACTTATCAGCACACTGGTGATCACAGATATATTCAAAGTAGCTGATTTCACTGTTTATTGACTCTCCCTCTCTATGCAATGACCTTTGTAGAGGTCACAGAGCGTGCCTAGAGAACTCTCCCATAGAAATCAATAGGCCAGACCATTGTGTCTATGGCCCATGGTCCAGCTCCAAGAGACAGAAGGGCAAGTGTTCGAATTGCAAGATTTTTTTGTGATATAGATAATAACAAGGAAAATTAAAAACATCACCACTAAAAAATTCTTTACAAATCAGTTTTAATATAAAAACGTGATTTAAACAATAAGTCTTTTCCTGGCAACACTTTTCCTTTAAGCCATGACAACCCTAAAATTCTCTAATTGGCAATTTGATTGGATTGTCCCTTACTATTGTATATTAACATATTATATTTAAAAAAAAACAAAAAACTTGTGCCCAAACTTTTGACTGGTACTGTAGTTTTACATGAAAAACAAAATTATGTAGAGCCCATTGTTCAAATCTTGCTAAGAAGATCAAATTATTTAATTGTGAAGTAGCTGTTTGAAAATGTATGGATATATTTGAATTTGTAGGTTTTATTTCATTTAATTAAGTCGTACTTCAAATGACAAAAAATAACATGTTTAATTTAGAAAAAAGCTATTAAATACTTACTGGAGCCTGAATTGGTTAATTCTGCTGGAAAGAACAAAATAGTAGAAATTATTAATTATATTATTATACCATGTAATACACAAGTGTTAAAAGAACGGCCTGAAAATTTATGAAATACAATTATCTTCTGTATGAAGTACCATGATATAACCAACTCAGCTCTTAAAGGAGTCTATCACCAGGAAACTTAATATCAATCCTCGAAAAAAAAAATTTTCTAAATTTGCAAATAAGGCTCAAGTGCAATAGGTGTGCCAGAGCCAAGAGATCTTCGTAGAGAATTTCAAAATTTGTTTTGAGTTTGCTGGTTCAGAACAAAAGTTCAATTTGATGTTCAAACTTCAAAGTGACAGAACCAGATATGGCTATGTGTTAAAGGATGGTAACTGATGGTAACAGTCTGTTTAAAAACATATTGCACTGTTGGATTCTCAGTACTCATAAAAAACGGTCCAAAAATTATCCCTTATTGAAGGCAGATGCCTGTGGATATTTATACACATTTTACAAGTTCTCCAAAAATTACCCCTTTTTGGGCAGTACCAAAAGTTTGGTGTTTGAAAAGTGAATAAGCAATCTCTTTTTTTGGTTGGTTGTTTTTTTGAGGGAGAGGACGAGGAATGCACTGAAGTTGCCGGTGTCATTGTCATCATCATCTTGCTGTTACTGAGATTATGAGTCAGCTGCACAAGCTCAGAGTCAGAATTGTGGCAAGGCACAGATCTGGCCAAGGTTACAAAAGAATTTCTGCAGCACTCAAGGTTCCTTCATTTTATGCTATTGACTACTGCAGGAGCAGTCATCTGTGGCTTACTGCTACTACTACTTGCCAGACAGCTGCCATTCTTACGACATTCTTACAACAGCAGATGACGTAGTATCTGTGCTGCAAATTGAGTACTTTGCAGCATCCCACTGAGATCAGTATAAAATGTGATTAGTTCATTTATGTAATAGTTCATTTTATATAATGTATAGTTCCCCCTTAAGTGGGCTGTACAACTGTGAGCCTGGAACAGAGATTTGGTAAGACCAAAGCAGTTGATTCCGAAAAGAAGGAGGACACCAGGAGTCTTCTCTAGTTCGTCAGAGAGTGAGGAAGTGTAGATAGAACAGAGAGACTGAGCTATGCACCTCACTGAATTTGAGATTAAACAGCCAATCCAGACTGTGCCTGAGATCTAGACAGGAGAAAGAAAGTCCACCCTGTTTTGGCTGAGGGAACACGGGACCAAGTGCCAGCCTAGTATCTGAGGATAAAAGTTATATGAAACTCAAAGCAATTTCCCTGCCTGCAAACACTGGACAAGACTGGGCAACCTTTATGATTACCCACTTTGGGTGTAGGCTAAAGGTCTGTGGGACTTGTGTGTGAAAGAAAGTGATACATAGACCAGTAAAGACAGCAGTAACAAGAAAAGCACAGACTGCCATCCGGGTGTTCCAACTGCCAGCTCCAACTCATACTGGTAAAATTTGAAGATATTTACCTCCAGTGGACCACAACTCCGATGGACCAGAACAACAGTTAACCAACTCTAATGTGAATTTAGTGTAACACAGACACTACATTTGCTTACACTATATCATCTAATACCTGTATTTCCCATCTCATTCAGTCTAATCATCTGAGATGTTGCTGTCTAATCTCTTTCCACAAATTTGGACAACTTCTCTTCCTGCCTGGGCTTTGAATAATGCCTAAGAAGTCATCAGTGACCTCAGACCTATAATCCCTCAAAATTGGTTGTCCCCTGACTTGAGGGCTGCTTGCAAGTCGTTATGGGGAAGCCCATTTGATTCCTAATTACCCTATCCTGATTTCTCTATGCCTTCACACGGCAGCCACCATTTTACACACATTGTGTCACTATAACTGCAAAAAGTTTGCATTTGTTTAAATTCAAATTGTTCGCAAAGTTTGGGTTGAATCTGGTCCATTACAAACCACTATAATCATCTCCATACCTGAATGCCAATATTTGAAAATAGTTTTTTTGGGAATGCTGGCTCGCAGTTAGCGGAGTTTCCCTGAATATTACATTTTCAGGGTGGGAGGGACCACCAGTGCAAAATTTTTTTTACAGGAACTGCCCACCTATGTAGAGGTATGTACAAAGTAGTGCAGCATTCAGCACTGTTTTGTCCATTAACATGGCATTCACCTTATGCTGCATCCCTCTATACCAGGGGTCGGCAACCCCTGGCACGCGTGCCAAGAGTGGCACGCAAGGCTTATTCCCCTGGCACGGCAGCTGAGTCCTCACCCAGCAGCTTCGATCGGACCAAACACGGCCGAAACGAAACTGCTATTATTATACTGTGGGGTCTCTTCAGACCCCCAGTATAATAAGCGGAGACTTAGGAGAAGTGAAGAAACATAAAAAACAATGATACTCACCTTGTTCCCTGCGCTACGCGGCGGCTATGCGATCTGCCGGCACTTCTGACAGTTGACAGGGATCACGTCTGGCGTCATTACGCATACGTCATTACGCGACGTGACCCCAGAGACCCAAGCAACGGCAGAAGCGCCGAAGAGAACAGAGCGGCTGCGGAGCGTGGAATGGTGAGTTCATTGTTTTTTTATGTTTGTCCCCTCTCTTGGTCCTGCACTTACTGTACTCGGAAGTCTGAGAGCTATGGAACATAATAACGTGTGCAGGGACCGCTATGGGACCTAATACCGTGTGCGGGGACTGCTATAGGACATGATACCATGAGTGGGGACCGCTATGGGACCTAATACCGTGTGCAGGGACCGCTATGGGACCTAATACCGTGTGCGGGGACCGCTATAGGACATGATATCGTGAGTGGGGACCACTATGGGACCTGATACCGTGTGCAGGGACCGCTATAGGACATGATACCGTGTGCAGGGACCGCTATAGGACATGATACCGTGAATGGGGACCGCTATGGAACCTGATACCGTGTGCGGGGACGCTATAGGACCTAATACCATGTGCGGGTACCGCTATGGGACCTAATACCGTGTGCGGGGACCGCTATAGGACATGATACCGTGTGTGGGGACCACTATGGGACCTGATACCGTGTGCGGGGACTGCTATAGGACATGATACCGTGTGCGGGGACCGCTATGGGACCTAATACCGTGTGCGGGGACCGCTATGGGACCTAATACCATGTGCGGGGACCGCTATGGGACCTAATACCGTGAGCAGGGACCGCTATGGGACCTAATACCGTGTGCAGGGACCGCTATGGGGCATAATACTGTGTGCAGGGACCACTATGGGACCTAATACCGTGTGCAGGGACCGCTATGGGACCTAATACCGTGTGCAGAGGCTGCTATGGGACCTAATATCGTGTGCTGGGGCCACTATATGACATAATACTGTGTGCTGGGGTCACTATGTGACATAATACTGTGTGCAGGGGCCACTATGTGACATAATACGGTGTGTAGGGGCCACTATGTGACATAATACGGTGTGCAGAGGCTGGTATGGGATATAATACCTTGTGCAGAGGCTGTTATGGGATATAATACCTTGTGCAGGGGTCACTATGGGACATTATTCTGTATAACAGTATGTTTTATGCATTAAGGATGTGTTTTTGCACAGAAAACACAGGCATTTTTTTTTTTTGTGAACGCAGTTTTACATTGAAGTAAAAGTTCCAGTGGCCTAAGACTATATCTGCATCCAGATACATAATGTGTATTCACCATAAGGATTCCGCCATACGGTGCTCCTGGACACATTTACTACTAATTGTGGGCTGCACAGGTACTTTCATTGCTTCTAACCGGAAAGTACAGGAGCGTCCCAGGAAATAGCAGTAAACGCATGTGTCCTAAAGCATCTAGTGGCAGCACTTCTGTGTTATGGTTTGTGGTATATGACTTTAGTTTAGGGGTCGTCAGACTTACAATTATTGACCGGCACTCCGAGTACCTCAGCTTCAAATTTTTAATTAAAATCGGCACGCCGAACAAAAAAGGTTGCCTACCCCTGCTCTATACAGTACTGCAGCACAGAGCATAATGCCCCATTAAATAAACAGAGAATACCACCAGCATTTCTATATTGTATATAAAATGCCAGTCAAGATGCCTATGCATTATGATAATTTCTATGATAATTTAGGCTGCTAAAAATAAAGTACAAGAGCAAGTATATAAATATACCTTAAAAAAAATCCAAATGAGTAGAATATAAAGATCAGTCCTATTAGATGAGCCCAGAATCAGAAATATTTGTAAAGCTGCTGCAAGGGCCTCAATACTATCTTACGTACATCATTAGTAGGTAATGTTAGGTTCATTTAGATGAGATCTCAAGGTGTCTAGTAAAACACCCATGAAAGGAGGGGGGAGGAGGAGGAGGAAACAACGACTTGCCCCGGTGAAGATGGTGGTGGAAAATGGTCCAGAGAGAAGGATCCAGAGGAGATGGATGGGCCCTGCATGGAACTGGGCCAGCACAAATGGGGCAGATCTAGCACCTGACCTTTTTGCATTTCTAGATTGTGGATCGTCTCCCCTGTTTTTTTCTGACACATCATGGCCATGACATTGCTGCACACCCTCATTTTTTCCCCCTCCAAATTTCCCCCCTAGCTCCCCACCAGAACAACTACTAATAGTAGTACCACACCCCCCGACACTACTATGTCCACCACCAACAGTCATCATGTCTTCCTCCTCTGCTTGCACACAATGCTGACTGTTCTAATCCAGCCCATCAAAAAGAAGAGGAAGACTGTTCTGACTAGGAAAAACAGATTTCTCAACAGGTGCCACATCATTACCATGGATCTGTGTCAGTGAAGAAGATGAAGGAGACACGGTTGACAGTCCAGAAAGGCCCTGTGGTAAAATATGTGCTATGGAGGAGGAGGAACTCACAGAGGCCTGACTCAAGATCACATGACTCTCAGATGAATGACTGAGATGAATGAGCTAAGTAATCAAAAACTTCATCTTCATTCTCAGGAAGTGCAACAAGCTTTCGGCTACTGGCAGTACCATCAAAACCAAAAGTAGTGTTGCTGTTGCCACCCACATTCTTATTGGTAGTACTTGCACAAGTGCTCCCCCTTTTTGTTTGTCCCCTGTCCTGTTTTTTTAGTCATTTTTTTACTGCACATAGTGCTTAAATATTATTACTCAGTGCTCTGTATGATGCAGTGACATGAATCACAGATCCTTCTCTACATCTACCATCACTGCAAATGCCTCGTGATCATGCTTACAGCACCTTATATGTATATTACATCAACACTGTAAGGTGTCAGCTGATGTCAGGTGGTGCTAGAACCTCACACTGTCTTACAAGACATATATCTTTTTTGTATTTTTCTTGCCAATAGATGTGGCAGGGGCCATTTTAGTTTGTCTGAGACAAATTGGCATTTGTTTGGTTTTGGTTAAAAACCAAACAATTTAGAATATTCAGGTCAAAACTGGTTCACAATTAATCAGTTCAATCCTAAGTACATTGTATGCACCAAGTGAATCGGAGCTTGTTAAGCCCAAGTAAAGTAGGACATAAATCCAAGTGCTGGTTCAAATGAATACAAGTGTTGGTTCAAATAAGTTAACCAAGCACATTTCAAAGCTTTTCTTAGCTACTTCTTTAGTGGACAAATATGCAATGTAACCCATTGCCTGTCTGATATTATCTTTGGGTAGATTCAAAAACCCAACCTGGAACATCATTATAATTCTGCCTGAACAACATTTGTGTAACCACTGAATTTCCATATTTCTAAAAATAGCTTTTTCAAGGAAATGGTACATCTACTAGACTATCTAAAGGTATGATGGTGCTCAGAATAATGTCTCTTACACTTCACTATGACTAGTTTGATATCAAGTTTCTTAGTGACAGACTCCCTTATAGAATGACTCATTAATAGAATTAAATAACAGTAGAATCACAAGCTGTATGAACACAAGACTTCAAGACACAGTTACTCTCACAATATGATTATACATTCTGTATAAAGTTAATGCACAAACTGGTACATTAGACCTGAAATAGCTGAGAGGCTAATGGTATGGATTGATTCCCATTGTGACAAAAAAAGAGATTTTAAGACATTGCACTTCTATAGTCAACCTGATATGTCATTTAGGATGGATAAAGACTGTTTAGTTTGATGGTTATTTCCATTTTTTATGACATGGAAATAGTTCCTAGACATCACTCAACTGCATGTGCAGAGTTAGAGACAGCTCAGTAAATTAACAATTTACTTGTCCCTGTGCCAGAAGGGACCAGTTAATTTACATGCATTCTTTGATGACTCTGTGTGCATCTGTGGCACACTCAGTGTGACAGTCTGATACTGTCTTGTGACAGAGAGCTGAAATAATCGGTCCCCTGTCACTAAAACCCTTATCTGCTTTTGTGTCTTCACAAAAAAGCCTGTACCTGGATGATTATCATCTGTGTACAGAGGCATAATCTAAAACTAAGGAATGGAGATACAATACATGTAAAATTAAAACACATTTTTTGCATTCACTGCTATTACAACATCAAACATATAATGTACACATATTTGGCATCTCTATGTTGGGAAGAATTACAAGATTAATATTTGGCATGATTTATATTGATGTAGAATAGGAATTAAAGGGGTTTTCACCATCTTAGCAAGTAATTCCCTATCCATAGGATGGGGGATAACTTACAGATCAGTAGGGATCCAACTGATCAGACCCCCGCCAACCAGGAGAACAGAGGAGTTTTGTTCCGTATTCTGAATGGAGCAGTTTTCAGGCAGCTTGTGCACCGCTCCAATCATTCAATGAGATACTGTATAGCTGAAATATAGCACTCGGCTATTTTGGTACTCCCATTGTAATGAATGGAAGAGCGTGCGCAATGCCTGACCATCGTTCCATTCATAACAGAGGACAAAATGAAAATATCTTCCAGATTAGTGGGTTTCTGGGGAGCTTGTTCCCCACTGGTCTGCAAGTTATTGCCTATTCTACTGCCTTTAGACTGTAGTATAGTAGGTTTATGAATTACAGCTGGGCTATAATTGGTTACTGTAGGAAACAAAGAAAGCTTTTCTTTTAGACATCATAATAAATCAGTTCCAATACATTTTCTGACAGACCTACAGTTAGCCTTAGTTAGCCTCTATTTAGTTTGGTTTCATTCTTATTCTGCTATGCTTTTCTACCCAGAAAAATAAAAATAGATTTGATATATCCTAATACATCAATTACATCTATTAAGATATATAATAGTTCTATTTCGGTCTGTTAAAAATAAATTTGTATAGATCCCAAAGGATTTCCATCAGTAGGACAGTATTTGAAGGGGTGTATGACATTTGAAGAGGACCAATAATCTATAGACCCCGTAGCTCATAGAACATCTCCACTGCTGTATCAAAGAGAAAGCTTGCTATTCATAGCTGAACATGCCCTGCATTTCCTCAATACTAGCTGAGACAGAGGATCAAGTTCCAGGGGTAGCCTCAGAATCACCATGATGGAAATCACCAGAGAACTAGAGGAGAGAGTGACAAGCAGAAGCTGTCAGTGTTTTTAGAGTGGCCAAAAGTGTGGATACATTGCACAGTACTGTTGACAGTGGAGGACTAGGACCTCACATTTATCAATTTATTTATTCATTAGCATGCCAAAGGCTAATTTTCATATAAATAATGTAAGAAATAGCAGGAGAAGGGAGGAACTCAGAGAAAAGTGGCAATAACAAACAAGAAAACAATAGTAACAAGGATAATGTGGTATTTTACAATCTTTTGGGTGGTGGCAGGTCCTGTTTAAGATGAGGTTAGAAAATCATAAAGGCATTGTCCAGCCCCAATATGACTTTTCATATTGATGACCTATACATAGGATGCCAACAGATCACGTACCAATGATTTATTCTTTGGATAGGACATCAGTATGAAAAATCAAGGAAGAGATTTATTTCCAAAGAAAAAAAAATCTTCTCTTTACATCATATCCATACTTGTTATGTCAGCTGGTAACATTTAGCAATAGCAGTGAATGGGGCTATTTATTTTGACTTACCATTATCACTGGTGGTCAGAATTCCTGGAGAAGTAATGGTTGCTGGATCAGAAACTGATCCTGAAGAACTTGAGGCCGCTCTAACGTTCCTTTTATTTCTTATGCAAGACTACAAGATAGTGTGAAATTTTAGAAAATACATTATACTGTATAAGAATCAGCTATAAAGAACAACAGTTTTGGTATATAATGTTGGTATTCAAGGCACAACACATTTACTGTAAAAAAAAAAAAAAAAAAAAGAAGAAGCATTTGCATACAACAAATGAAAGTCAGATGAGAAAGAATGAAATCTTGAAAGTTTCGTGGATGAATTCAAAGAAATTCAAAGAAATAAATGTATGTGCAGCACCACATGTTCCTTCAGACAAAGACTCTAAGGCTAAGGCCCCAAGTAAAAAAAAAACTGTGTTAGAAATGTATCATGGTTTTTCACAGAAAGTCCTATCATATGGTTTTTCCATTATGCCTATAGGGAAAATGCCAGCATTTCTGTAGGTATAATTGACATGCTGTAATTTCCAAAAATGCGACGACTTTGAAAATTGCAGCAATTTCCGCTGCAGGTATTTATCTGCAATACGTTTGAGCCACATGGGGTCCCGGGTTTAATGTCAAATAGGAATTGTCTGAAGCAAGCAACCCCTTTAAATGCAAACTATTAATCTGCTCATAAAAACAAATGATCTGGATAAACTGGTTCATTTAAATAAAATAAATATAGCTCTATTTTTTGTGAAAAAATTCCCAGTCAGGGATGGATGCTGCACCTGAGCACAGTGGTTAACACAATTTAGCTTAGCATCCATAGGGTACAGATTTACATTATACTGCATGAGACCAGGTCAGAGGCGTAGCTAGCGGGGGGGCAGAGGAAGCTGCTGCCCGGGGCCCACTGACATTGTAGGGTCCATCCCGGCCATTAATACATCTTTTACTTTTAACTGGATCGGTGTCTGCAGACACCAATCTAGTTAAAACGCTTCCTGCAACTTGGCTGTCTTGTAAACCGCAAGCCACTTCAGGCCTGCGGTTTACATGACAACGAGAACACAGTCAGACGTCTGATTTTCGGCACAGGCGGCGCGATGACGTCACAACATCACGCCTCCTGGGCTGAGATGCTGACATCCTGTGCATAGACCCTGCGCACAGAGCGCGGGTCAAGAAGAGAAAGTGGCAGCTCCATTCGTCACGATCGCAGGTAGGGGAGTATAACTTATATTTGTTTTGTTTTAGCTTAGTTATGGGTATTTTAATAATACAAGGGATTGTTAGGAGGGGGAATTATAACTATAAGGGAGGGGCATTGTGAACATAAGGGGGTCATTTATATAAGGGTTATTGGGGGGCATTATGAATACAAGGGAGAGGTTATTTATATTAGGGGGCATCATTTATATTAGGAGGCATTATGAACATAAGGGGGTGGTCATTGATATAAGGGGTCATTAGAGGTGCAGTATTTATGTCAGGGGGAATCAGGGGCATAATATGAGGGGGCAATTAATTTAATTAATTAAGACACATAAGTCTGACCCCCACAATCACAAGCTTCAAGAAGGCCCTGAAGACTCACCTATTCAGGAAGGCCTACAACCTCCAATAACGCTACTGTCACCATACCAGCAACTGAACAGCCTCTACCCCCATCTTCTGTCTCTATCTCTCTTCCCTCATAGATTGTAAGCCCTTGCGGGCAGGGCCCTTTATCCCACTGTGCCATTTGGTCACTGTTAGTATTATCTGTTTTGTACATCTGGTGTATTGTATGTAAATCCGCAAATGTAAAGCACCATGGAATTAATGATGCTATATAAATAAACAATAATAATAATAATTAAAGTGACACTTGGGCTTTATTAAGACTAAAGCCCCACGTAGCGGGCCGCAGCAAAAAAGCGATGCAGGAAAAACCGCGGCAGTAACGCATTGTGGTTTTTCGCAGCGCTTTTCACAGAAGGTCCACAGAGGTTTCTTCTGCGGACTTTCTGCTTCCATTATACCTATAGGGAAACCACCAGTGTTTCCATAGGTATAATTGACATGCTGCGATTTGCAAAACCGCAACGGTTTTGGAAATCACAGAGTGTCCGCGGCACACATTTTTCCGCAATGTGTGGATGGGATTTGCTAGAATCCCATCCACTTTGCAGGAACTGTAAAATGCCGTATTTTTTTCCTGTGACATTTTTGCCACGTGGGGCCCCATCCCCACTTTGCGGTAAAATACGCGCAGCGGACACACTACGATTTCCAAAACAGTCATAGTCATAACTGAAGCAGAAAGTCTGCAGAGGAAAAATCTGCGAACTTTCTGTGCAAAGCGCAGCAGGAAGAACAGCGTTTTTTTGCTGCAGGACGCCACGTGAGGTCTTAGCCTTAAGGAGTTTTCCAGCTCATTTTTAATTGATGATCTATCCTCAGAATAAAACATCAATAAGAGATCAGTGAATCCCCACTGATCAGCTGTATGAAGGGGCCATGGCGCCTATTAATATCACGCGCTGTCTGTTTATAGTGACCGTGTGATGTAATTCCATTCTTGTCACATACACGTGTATAGGACGAGACTGTAGTTACATTACATGGCCACTATGAGATGAATGACACTATGTAAACAGAGAAGGGGTCACGGCGCTTACACAGGTACCACGGTTCATTCAAACAGCTGATCCTGGGGGTCCAGGGTATTGGAACCCCAATAATTATTTTTGCCTTTTGTTTACTTTTTAATTAGGACACACCTTACGCATTATTAATACGGGTACTATTTATGGGGGAACACAGTGGGCATTATTAATAATGGGCACTATTTACAGGGGGTACATAGGGTAGTTATTAATTTAAAGATGCACTTGTGGGTATTATTCATTATGGGGGGTTATATTATATATTTTATAATTGGGGGTAACAGCAGGATGGGTGTTCAGGTGAGGACAATGTGGGTCAGGTGCCTAGAAAAGTGAGGAGCCAAAGATGTCTGTGCTGCAAACTTTACAGAGACTGGAAGAAATGGTCATGGCGGTCCAGATGAAAGATACGGGGAATATGAACTATTAGGCAGAGATGTCACTGGTAAGTCACTAAATGTTACTGCCCTGTATTCGCCTAAATCATCTGCAGAGCCCTGTGTAGTTACAATATATATCACTATATGGTCACCGTATAGTGATAATATCGGTATACCTAAGTTGGGGGCCCACTTGGACATGGTCGCCCCCCCTGTGCTGAACCCCTAGCTACGCCTCTGGACCAGGTGCAAAATCAGAAAGACTTTTGATTTTCTCAATGTTCTTCCACGGATTTCCTCCAGGTGAAACAGCTGATAAGTAAATCAGCTTCCTGTGTGATGATTGCCCATAACACATGTGAGTGCAGGACTGAGGATGGAGAAGAAGGATTAAGCAAATCTATAAAGTGGATAGTTTCTGTTACAAAAGAGTTAATGATGTATATAGATTTAATCTGTTTGCTGTTTTCAAGCCATTTTAAAAGAACACAGTGTAAAAGGTTGAATGATGTTATACTCACTGGTTTAAAACTACTACAAGCAGATGTTTCACAAAGTCGAGTTATACAATGCAAGTAAAAAGTGGACACAGCCTGGGTGTATTGTTCCAGAAATCGGAAAGCTGTAAAATAAAACCGTGCTACTTGACTGTCTCCATTAATTGTTATGAAAGTAAACTGGTCCTTCGTACATCTAAAAAAACAAACAATGTCACATTTATATATTTGTTCTTATACAGTATATAACTAAAATAACTAATAATAATAATAAAATAGATCCTACTTTTATGGAAAAGAAGAAAACATAAGCAAACAACTGGGCTAGCATACTGAAGCAATAGAAATCTTTGCTATTTACTTGTATTTTCAATAACCTCTTATTCATTTACTTTTTTGGAATACAACATAAATTATGTGAAACAATGTTGCTCTCTTTAACAGTACTAAGTCACATTCATTAATGTTTCCCATGAATATAATTATTGTTAAATTTGTAGACAATTAAAAGTTAAACATTTTTGTCAATTTTTTGAAGATTTTCTCTAATCATCTTAGTGGTGAAAGTCTTGATTTGATCAGTTGCCAATAGATACAACCATGAATGCAGGACCTTTCTATGGTCTGGCCAGGTTATCTTCTCATATACAGGTGCATCTCAATAAATTACAATATCTTTGAAACTTTCATTTATTTCAGTAATTAAGTTAAAAAAGTGACCTCCTATATTTTCTAGATTCTTTACACACAGAGTGTTCTATTTCAAGTGTTTTATTTCTGTAAATGTTGATTATGGATTACAGCTAATGAAAACCAAAATCTAAGAAAATTAGAATATTGTAAAAAAGTTCAGTATTGTAAATTCAGTGTGTCACCTTCCAAGGTTTCCTAAGCCTTTAAATGGTCCCTCAGTCTGGTTCAGTAGGGCACACAATCATGGAAGACGCTGATTATGAATTGTATTACTGAAATGAATGAACGTTTCAAAAATATTCTAATTTATTGAGATATACCTGTATGTAATGTACCTTACTAATAATATGTTCACAATAAGGAAATCATGGCTGAGTTTCTGCTAAGTCCCAAACGATAGAAAGTTCCTGAATTCATGGTCTATTCCACTGGCAAGCAATCAAGATAAAAGAGTAAAGCGGGTTGCACACGTGAATGATCGGCATGGCTGGTGCATGGGCGGCACACAGATTTCATCCATGTGCCGCCCGTGCGCCGCCATGCTTCCTCAGCCCCCTTCATTCAATGAATAGGAACCACAGAAGCACAGCCACAAAATCGGACAAGAATAGAACCTGTTCCATATTTTGTGGCCTGGACTGTCGGCCCACACATAGTACCATGTAATTCATGGTCATGTGCACGGGCTCACAGAACTGAATGGGTTAGTGTGCTATCCGGGAAAAACCTGGAGAGCACACTGACCTAGCAAAAGGTCGTGTGAAAAGTGCTTTAGATGTGTTTTTCACAGTAAGTGTTTTCTTATGCAGACTTTCTGCCCCTATTATGCCTATACAGAAAACACCAGTGTTTCCGTAGGTATAATGGATATGCTGCAATTTTCAAAAATACAAGCGTTTTTGAAAATGCAGCTTTTCCGCTGAGGATTTTTATCTGCAATATGTGGATGGGATTATATTTTTTTTTGTTGCAGATTTTGCTGCATTTTTTGAGCCAAAGCCAACAATGGCTACAAAAGGAATGGGAAATATCTAGGAAGCTCTTATACTTCTACCTTCTGCTCAATCCACTCCTGGCTTTGGCTCAAAAAAATGCAGCAAAATCTGCAACAAAAAAAGCTGCATTTCTGCAATGTGGGTCCTTTAGCCTAAAACTCTTCAGGATGCATATTAGAATTGTTGTTGGACTGTTTGTGGATGCATCTTCAATTTCAGGTACTGTACATTTACAGGATTTTGAAGATTTCTGGTTCTGCTAAAAAGAGCATAAATGTAGAATTTATCTTACCCAACAAACAAGTCATAAGAAGTTGAATTAGTTGGGTATGGTGAAACAGATGCATAGCATCGATCCAGCAAAACATTGAACCTGTGAAAAAATAAAGAAATTGTTTAAATGTATTTGTTTTTTTAAACACAAATTTGTACTATCAGTATCAAGACTTCAGCTGATAGTGTGGTGCTGAGATATTAGTGTAACCAGAGCTCTCACCAAAGGCTTGTGGTAGGTGGGAGGCTAAAAAGAACGAACATGTCTAGAGTATACTGTACAGTAAAAAAAATATTGTAGCTAGTCTTTCCATAAGCAAGTGGGCAGTATCAAAGAGCAGTTGGTGCATGCCTACTCCGGGAATAGCAAGGGAGCCTACACCTCTTTCAAAGTCTCTCCTCCTGTACCCATAAGCATTAAAAATAAAATTGACTTCAGCTACACTCATCTGATCCATCGGTGCATGTGATACTCATTGCAAGTGCAATGTATCAACCCAACCAAACCCTGGCAATTGACTGACAATGAGCATTCCTTTGACTGAAGGACTACTGTTTGTTCTACTAGTAGAGTAACCTGGAAAGAGATATCGGTGCTGATATCTCTCCACTGTCAGAATGGTGGGCCTTACAGCCTAGCGTCATAGCTGGGTGGTAAAGAACGCCCCCTCCGACAGTACAAGTCTATGGAAGAGTACTGTTGGGAGGGGCGTTCTTCACATCTCAGCAATGACTCTAGGCTATAAGGCCCGCTCTTCTGACAGTGGGGAGACATCGGTGCCAAAATTAACGGCACCAATATCTCCACCACTGGGGCACATACCAGGAAAATCGAGAGCGTGTTGAATTCAGTGTTTTTGGGCATGTAACACCCGTGACATCTCTAATAAGCTTATCAGTATCAGGCCACTAATAAACCTCCACAGGGCAGGACCACCAATGTCATTATCCAAGACATCTCCACTTTTGTATTGACAGGGTTGAGTGGATGTCCTCCTCCCACTTTAACATATATATATTAACATATATGGTAATTTGCTATGGTAGTATACAGCTGTGATGGCAGCCCCATTTAAAGTGGATTGCCATCAATGAAAGGGGGATAATGGACTGATATAGAAGAGGGAGCCATGTAAATTAGGAAATAGAATACTTGCTGCACCCAAAAACTTTCTACCTTGGAGTAAAGAGGGTATTTAGTCTGAAAAATTGACAAAATTAAATCCTTAGCAGAAAGGCAAAGGATTTTATTTCATGCATCTTTATCTGGTTGAGGCAATTGTGGGCTGAATGTTGCATGTGTGTATGTAACCCAGACAAGACAATCCTGATACAGTGTATAATCTAACTACAAATTAATCACATATATTAAATACATATGTTGTGAAAATACATTTTATAGTTATGCCATAATTTTTTTCTCTTGTCTGGCTTGACTGTAACCAAGTTCTGTAAAGAATATTTCCTTTAGTGCCTTATATACTGTAATACTAATGATTCATCAATGAAAACATTGCAGGATTCCCTTTTTATATAAAGTGTTTTTCTTACTTGTCGGTTAAGTTCGTTGCTCTTACTTCCACATAGACCGTAGTGTTTATTTTGATTCCAGTTGGTGGAATAATGAGAGGTCTGCCATAGTTTCCATCCTGAAAAGAGTACATAGTTGAAAATGGAAACTGCTAGATAGTGTATTATACTGTATGCTTTCATTACTGTATCAATGTGTTTAGCTTCTTTGCTTTACAAGGCTTAGTTTATATATATAGCTAATTAATTGACACAATTCAAGTAGCTCATTAGCAGCCACTATTTCTTTTAGCAGGACATATAATTACATATTACATTGTTAAGCTCATTCTGCACATACAAGCAAGAAAATGAGCATTATATTCAGAAAATAAAGGTGGCAGCATGTTTTATATTCTTTTGTCTGAAGTGATACCAAAGAAGTCAATGGTGAATCTTATAATAGTGTAGGCATGTATTCAAATGTCTTTCTTTTTCATATTCACAGTTATATTGATTAAGATAAGATAGTGTAATAATAATAATAATAATTGTTCATATATTAATAAATGACCTACAGTGATTAGGAAAGCGCTACTTACTACATAAAGCTGCATAGAGAGTGTGCTGATGAAGCTTCCATTATTGGTATTGATAGCTATATTATTTCCAGCCCTATAAAGAGAAATATGTTATTGCTATTTAGAGCTATACAATATAAAAATAAGACGTATTTTAGATAACATTACAATATTAATTACTTTCCATATATTCTATTAAGTCTAGTGAACATCAAGGTGAGTCCTCTACTCTTGACCATCTTGTATAAGCCCGTGACAAGAACCGATGAAAAAGAAGTTCTGACGGACATTGCCTGGCCATGTATTATACTGTTGCTTAGGGTAAGTTCACACTAGCGTTAAAAATTTTGATTTCTGTGATTAGGCAATGGACATTAACAGCAATAGAGTGACTTGTGCAGACAGAGCCCCCTCCATCTGGCAACTGTCTGAATTTACTCTTATGTAGGAAAACATGACAGAAGCTTTCTCCTATGATATTTGTTACTTTTCTGACAGAAGAAAAAAATGTGCATGTAGAACTTTTTTTTCTGTTACAAAATAAACAAACATTACAGAAGAATTCATTGACCATGTTTTTTACATTAGAGTTAAAGGGAACAGACACCACATGGAGTTTCATCTGCAATCATTACTCTATTATCATTAATGTTCATTGCTCTCAATCTATGATGGATGAGAGCAACGGGCATTTACTACAGTTGTGTGAACATCCTCTTATTCATTTGAATAACTAACATGTAAATGTGCAATATATGGCCAAAAGCATAGTTCAGGTGTTTCAGCCATACCCATTACAAACAGGTGCATAAATGTATGCACACAGTAATGCAACCTCCATAGACAAACAATTATAAAAGTATAGGTTGCACTGAAGATATTAGTGTCTATAAAAATGGCATAGGATGCCTCCATTGCCACAAGTCGGTTCATGTAATTTGCTCTTATCAACTGTAAGTGCAATTTATAGGGGTTGTACTAAGTTTTTAAGTTATTTCCTATTTATAGGATATGGAATAATTTCATGATTGATAGTGGTTTAATCACTAGGACCTCCACCAATCCAAAACCAGTCCAAACCCCCTGTCCTGAGGGAGCTGCAAGCCAAGCATGTGCTCTGCCACACTATTCATTCTTTAAGGGAGTGCCAGATTAGCCAAGCACTATACTTGACTCTCTATGTTGCTTCCATACAGAATTAATGGAGAGACGGGCACATGCTCAGTCTGCCTCTCCATCAGGACTAAGGAACTGGACCCACATTTTCAGAAATGAGGGGTTCCCAGCAGTCAGAACCCCACTGATCACGAAGTTTTCCTATCCTATTGATAGGGGATAACATCAAAGCTTGGTACAACCCTTTTAAGCTTGAAGAATAAGCATATCAAAGTAAGAACAGTTATGCAAATTTAAAAGGTAGACACTGTCCTCTCTCCCCTGAAAGTGAAATGAGTGAAAGAACTATGTATCTGGAGGTTCATACTGTAAAATGGGTTTCCATGATTAGCAATTGCACATAAGCAATGATCTTAATACACAATGTAAAGTGTCATCTGCAGTGCTTTAGTGCACATCTGCAATGCTCTCTGGAGCAGTGGAAATGTATTCTCTGTATTGATGAATCACATTTTACTATTTAGTAGTCTGATGGGTGTAGATTTAGTGCCAATTTGGTAGAGAAATGATAGTGACATGTACTAGGAATTGGATTTAGAATTGGACTAGGTTGTTATTTAAAGTGAAGCATAATGTTAATGCTACAGCATATGGTACAAATACATTTTAGAAAACTGTATGCTTTCAAAATAGAACATACAATTATCAACTTAGCAACAGTTTGGGAAGGCCTTTTCCTGATCCAGCGTGAATATGCTACAATGCAAAGTGAGATGCATTTACACAGTGTGTGGGGGAGGGGGGTTGGCGATAAAAAGTCTCAAATTTTGAATTTTTAAACTTTTTTTCTCCCCCACTTTAAGTTTTAAAATGGCAGACACCCCTTTTTCCCCCCACTTTCAGTTTTAAAATGGCAGACACCCAGCAGGCACCTGACACCCCCCCATTATGGACAATGGGGTTTGCGTGTAACCGCAGTTTCATCGGTTCAATTCTACGTTGTTCAGATCCCCCAGCAGAAATGAACAATGAAGACCATGGCATTAGTGTGAACCTAGCAAAATTTTGCAACCTTTGGTCTCTTTATGCCACTCTCGACACTTTTAGGAAAAGCGGGATGATAATTGGCATGTGTGTAGCATTGGTGAGGTTTCACTGTTCAGCACATTTAACACACATTTCACCAGAAAACTGGTGGAAATAATGGCTGACATTTGTAGTGTGTGCCAGTGTATTTGTAGTAGTGTACTAGTACTACTCCTGTAGATATATATGTTGTCAATAAATTTTCTCCAAAGATGATCTAACTTAAAATTTACAACTCACTGATTCCTGTTGAGTACTGATATTTTTGAGAACACTCTTTAGATGAGGACAAAACACAACATTCATATATACAGTGACTTGCGAAAGTATTCGGCCCCCTTGAACTTTTCAACCTTTTGCCACATTTCAGGCTTCAAACATAAAGATATAAAATTTTAATTTTTTGGTGAAGAATTAACAACAAGTGGGACACAATTGTGAAGTGGAACGAAATTTATTGGTTATTTTAAACTTTTGTAAAAAATAAAAAACTGAAAAGTGAGGCGTGCAATATTATTCGACCCCTTTTTTCTTTCAGTGCAGCAAACTCACTCCAGAAGTTCAGTGAGGCTCTCTGAATGATCCAATGTTGTCCTAAATGACTGATGATGATAAATATAATCCACCTGTGTGTAATCAAGTCTCCATATAAATGCACCTGCTCTGTGATAGTCTCAGGGTTCTGTTTAAAGCGCAGAGAGCATCATGAAGACCAAGGAACACACCAGGTAGGTCCGTGATACTGTTGTGGAGAAGTTTAAAGCCAGATTTGGATACAAAAAGATTTCCCAAACTTTAAACATCCCAAGGAGCACTGTGCAAGCGATCAGATTGTAATGGAAGGAGAATCAGACCACTGCAAATCTACCAAGACCCGGCCGTCCCTCTAAACTTTCATCTCAAACAAGGAGAAGACTGATCAGAGATGCAGCCAAGAGGCCCATGATCACTCTGGATGAACTGCAGAGATCTACAGCTGAGGTGGGAGAGTCTGTCCATAGGACAACAATCAGTCGTACACTGCACAAATCTGGCCTTTATGGAAGAGTGGCAAGAAGAAAGCCATTTCTCAAAGATATCCATAAAAAGTCTCATTTAAAGTTTGCCACAAGACACCTGGGAGACACACCAAACATGTGGAAGAAGGTGCTCTGGTCAGATGAAACCGAAATCAAACTTTTTGGCCACAATGCAAAACAATATGTTTGGCGTAAAAGCAACACAGCTCATCACCCTGAACACACCATCCCCACTGTCAAACATGGTGGTGGCAGCATCATGGTTTGGACCTGCTTTTCTTCAGCAGGGACAGGGAAGATGGTTAAAATTGATGGGAAGATGGATGGAGCCAAATACAGGACCATTCTGGAAGAAAACCTGTTGGAGTCTGCAAAAGACCTGAGACTGGGACGGAGATTTATCTTCCAACAAGACAATGATCCCAAACATAAAGCAAAATCTACAATGGAATGGTTCACAAATAAACGTATCCAGGTGTTAGAATGGCCAAGTCAAAATCCAGACCTGAATCCAATCGAGAATCTGTGGAAAGAGCTGAAAACTGCTATTCACAAACGCTCTACATCCAACCTCACTGAGCTCGAGCTGTTTTCCAAGGAAGAATGGGCAAGAATTTCAGTCTCTCGATGTGCAAAACTGATAGAGACATACCCCAAGCGACTTGCAGCTGTAATCGCAGCAAAAGGTGGCGCTACAAAGTATTAACTTAAGGGGGCCGAATAATTTGGCACGCCCCACTTTTCAGTTTTTTATTTTTTACAAAAGTTTGAAATATCAAATAAATTTCGTTCCACTTCACGATTGTGTCCCACTTGTTGTTGATTCTTCACCAAAAAATTAAAATTTTATAACCTTATGTTTGAAGCCTGAATTGTGGCAAAAGGTTGAAAAGTTCAAGGGGGCCGAATACTTTCACAAGGCAATGTATATAGCTAGAAATGGTTGAACTGTTTTGTAATGAGCCAGATTTTACCCCAATTTTCCAAAATTGTCGTTTTTTTAAGAAAACTGAAATCTTTGAAATTTGTCTTGGCGAACTAAAATGGTTGACGTGACATGCATTACGCAGTGAAAATAGAGATAAGGATTACATGTGTCTGTGACGCTGACTGGCTTCTTGCATCACCTGACAGTTCCAAGCCAATAATAAGTGTTAGGTGCTGATATCACAGACACAATATATGATTTTAGCAGACAGACAGAGCCATTTTGGAATCTGTTCAAGCTAAGAGAAACTTGCGCTATCATCATCACTGCATGATCCAAAGTAATAGCTACAATTTGTTACTGGAAAACAAGAACAACATTGCAAAGTCCCCCATGCCTCCCCCCCTCCAACTTTCTAGTATATTTTTTTACTATCTTCTATAGTTTTTCAGTAATACAGTGGAGAAAAAAAAGTATTTATCCAGCCACCAATTGTGCAAGTTCTCCCACTTAAAAAGATGAGAGAGGCCTGTAATTGACATCATAGGTAGACCTCAACTATGAGAGACAAAATGAGAAAACAAATCCAGAAAATCACATTGTCTGATTTTTTTAAGAATTTATTTGCAAATTATGGTGGAAAATAAGTATGTGGTCAAGAACAAAAGTTCATCTCAATACTTTGTTATATATCCTTTGTTGGCAATGACAGAGGTCAAACATTTTCTGTAAGTCTTCACAAGGTTGGCACTCACTGTTGCTGGTATGTTGGCCCATTCCTCCATGCAGATCTCCTCTAGAGCAGTGATGTTTTGGGTCTGTCGCTGGGCAACACGGACTTTCAACTCCCTCCAAAGGTTTTCTATGGGGTTGAGATCTGGAGACTGGCTAGGCCACTCCAGGACCTTGAAATGCTTCTTATGAAGCCACTCCTTCGTTGCCCTGGCGCTGTGCTTGGGATCATTGTCATTCTGAAAGACCGAGCCACGTTTCATCTTCAATGCCCTTGCTGATGGAAGGAGGTTTGCACTCAAAATCTCACAATACATGGACCCATTCATTCTTTCATGTACACGGATCAGTCGTCCTGGTCCCTTTGCAGAGAAACAGCCCCAAAGCATGATGTTGCCACCCCCATGCTTCACAGTAGGTATGGTGTTCTTTGGCTGCAACTCAGCATTCACTCTCCTCCAAACACGACGAGTTGTGTTTCTACCAAACAGTTCTACTTTGGTTTCATCTGACCATATGACATTCTCCCAATGCTCTTCTGGAACATCCAAGTGCTCTCTAGCAAACTTCAGATGGGCCCGGATATGTACTGGCTTAAGCAGGGGGACACGTCTGGCACTGCAGGATCTGAGTCCCTGGTGGCGTAGTGTGTTACTGACAGTAGCCTTTGCTACGTTAGTCCCAGCTTTCTGCAGGTCATTCACTAGGTCCCCCCGTGTGGTTCTGAGATTTTTGCTCATCGTTCTTGTGATCATTTTGAGTATGTTTTGTGTAAGTGTTGGTGCAACTCTTTTGGCACTGCGACCACGACGATGGTAAACATCTGGGTAACAGTGCCAATAAACTTCTTGGTTATGTTCAGAGGGGTATTACATAAGAATACCCCTCTAATAAGGCTCAGAGGGTTATTAAATAAGAATACCCCTGTGATTAGGCTCAAAGGGGTATTACATTATCCCTCTATGTGACAATCAGAGATCAAAAGTATAGTATGTTCTCTGATTGATAGGAGAGGGGATAACATGAGCAGAAGTCCATGCTCCCCCCTCCCCCCTGGGGTCACATATAGGTTATGCACAGACATTGCGTCTCTGCAGACTGTAACTCTGCTACTTCTTTTAACAAATGCTGCCTGAGACTGGAGAGGGGGGGGAATTTTGAGCCCCATATCTCAGGATCCCTTGGGGCTATAAAAATGAGAACCTCATCTTTAAAATGATACCAAGATCATCATGATAGCCCTTACAGATTCGGAGCGATTCGCTGTTAAAAACACTGTCGGGAATTGAGATCTCCAGTGAATCACTCCGGATTTGTAAGGGCTATCATGATGATCTTGATATCATTTTTAAGATGAGGTTCTCATCTTTAAAATGATTCCAAGGTCATCTTCATAGCCCTGCAGTTGCCCCTACAGTTTAATCTCCGTCTCCTACCACACAGAAAGGAAAAAAAACACTAACACTCACCACTCCTCACTCCCCTGCTGTCTGAGTCCCAAGTCTTCAAGGAGCTACAGGCGCGATGTAAGTGACGTCATGAAATCACGTCTGCAGCTTCCCGGAAGAGAGGGGAAGAATGATGAAGCAGGGAGTGGAAGACTCCCTGATTCATCATTGTACGTAACTGGGGCAGCCTGGAATGGTGGAACAGCATATGCAGGACTGTCCCGCTGTCCCAACGGGGTCCCCAACATGTGCACCGTTGGCCCTATGGTTAAAGCGGCCCTGCTCACCACGTACGCGCAATAGTGCCTGGGAAGCTGCTCACAATACTTACCCAGCTTCCGGTTCGAAGCCAAGCCGTGACTTCACTTGTGGAAGTGACATCGGGCACAGCTCCAGGCAGCATGGGAGGCCTGCAGCGCAGAGCCAGCATCTCCTCTACTCCAGGCAGACATCGAGAAGAGGAGGAGACATGAAGACAGGTAAGTATGATGTGGGGGACGGGGAGGGGCTGAGTTAGTTAGTTAGGAAGGGCAAGTAGTGGTCGGGCTAGCTAGGAAGACAGGGAGGGGGTTTGAGGGAGGGAGGGAGTGAGAGAGGAAGGGGTACAGAGCAAAGCATTATCGTAGTTGTAGGCTAAAAGCACAGGAAGCCACACAATGTAAACAAAGGCGTGGTACAGCTCATGATCCAAAGCATACCACATCATCTGTAAAACACAACAGAGGCAGTGTGATGCCTTGGGCATGCATGGCTGCCAGTGGCACTAGGTCACTAGTGTTTATTGATGATGTGACACAGGACAGAAGCAAACTGATGAATTCTGAGGTATTCAGAGACATACTGCGTGCTCAAATCCAGCCAAATGCAACCAAACTGATGCATAATACAGATGGACAATGAGCCAAAACATAAAGCCAAAGCAACCCAGGAGTTTATTAAAGCAAATAAGTGGAATATTCTTGAATGGCCAAGTCAGTCACCTGATCTCAACCCAATTGAGCATGCATTTCACTTGTTAAAGACTAAACTTCAGACAGAACGGCCCACAAACAAACAGCAACTGAAAACCGCTGCAGTAAAGGCCTGGCACAGTATTAAAAAGGAGGAAGCACAGCGGCGTCTGGTGATGTCCATGAGTTCAAGACTTCAGGCAGTCATTGCCAACAAAGGGTGAACAATCAAGTATTATAAATTAACATTTTATTTACAATTATTTCATTTGTCCAATTACTTTTGAGCCCCTGAAATGAAGGGATGTGTGTAATAAATTCTTTAGTTCCTCACATTTTTATGCAATCATTTTGTTCAACCCACTGAATTAAAGCTGAAAGTCTGAACTTCAACAGCATCTGAATAGTTTTGTTCAAAATTCATTGTGGTAATGTACAGAACCAAAACTAGAAAAATGTTGTCTCTGTCCAAATATTTATGGACCTAACTGTACATATAAACAGATGTAGTAGAGTTAACCTGAACTTCTGCGTAAGACAACAAAAAACAATGAAGAGTCACTGAAAAATGTTTTTCCAATTACTTTTTATTGGTTTTTGTTGTCTTATGATGATAAGGTAACACTTTAACTCTGTTTCATCTATATATAGATATAAATAGATACACACATGGACAAAATTGTTGATACCCCTCGTTTAATGAAAGAAAAACCCACAATGGTCACAGAAATAACTTGAATCTGACAAAAGTAATAATATATAAAAATTCTATGAAAATGAACAAATGAAAGTCAAACATTGCTTTTCAACCATGCTTCAACAGAATTTTTTTTAAAAAGAAAACTCATGAAACAGGCCTGGACAGAAATGATGGTACCCTTAACTTAATATTTTGTCGCACAACCTTTTTGAGGCAATCACTGCAATCAAACGATTCCTGTAACTGTCAATGAGACTTCTGCACCTCTCAACAGGTATTTTTGCCCACTCCTCATGAGCAAACTGCTCCAGTTGTCTCGGGTTTGAAGGGTGCCGTTTCCAGACGGCATGTTTCAGCTCCTTCCAAAGATGCTCAATAGGATTTCGGTGCAACTGTAGTCACAAGAACAACAAGCTGCTTGGAGATGGTCTTATAACCTTTACCTTTAACATGCTTGTCTATAATTTTCTTTCTAAGCTCCTGAGACAACTCTTTCCTTCGCTTCCTCTGGTCCATGTTGAGTGTGGTACTCACCATGTCACCAAACAGCACAGTGAGTCTGTAGCCCTATATACAGTCCCACTGACCGATTACAAGATTGTAGACACCTGTGATGCTAATTAGTGGACACACCTTGATTTAACATGTCCCTTTGGTCACATTATTTTCAGGGGTACCATCATTTCTGTCCAGGCCTGTTTCATGAGTTTTATTTTTTTAAAAAATCTGTTGAAGCATGGTTAAAAAGCAATGTCTGACTTTCATTTGTTTATTTTCATAGAATTTTTATATATTATTACATTTGTCAGATTCAAGTTATTTCTGTGACCATTGTGGGTTTTTCTTTCATTAAACGAGGGGTACCAACAATTTTGTCCACGTGTGTATATATAGCTCACAACATGTATACAGCATATAACACATATATACAACACACATATGCAGCTCACATACATTCATTTAGCACACAAACACTTATCTTTCTTCTCTTCTCTCCAGAGGTGTCTTCTTTCTTTGGCAGCAGGACCTTTTGCAATCACATAATGTGCTCTTCGAAGGTCGTGCATTGAAAGGATAAAGAAAACTGGGGAAAGGAGGCTTCTGTATACATCAGTGTATGTGGGGATTGCTATACATAACACTTATGTATAGTCCTCCCACATACACCAGATGTGTGCAGAGCTGTCCAGGGGTGCAGGGCAGCAGGCTGCACTCCTGGGAAAGTGTCGATTGAGGCCAGAGGTTCACCTTATGGGTGGTGTGGCCGGTTTAGATGCTGTTTAATCAAATATACACACAGTGTCCTATCAGAGGCTTCTCCTGAATGTTCTGGGCCCCAATACAAAATATGCAATGTGGCCCCCCACTTTTCATGTGCTATCTATAATACTATTGTTTTCTTATCGTGCAGAGCGGCCTTTGGGCTCTGTGAGGCTCCAGAGCCTGGTAGCAATTTCTACCACTGCATCCCAAATAGCTATACCCCTATGTTCAATTATTAAATATTATGTAATAATAATAATAATTATGTATCACTGTTTTAATTATTTTTTAATTAAAAACCAGATAGTAAAATATATAATTTTTTCTAATCTGTTTTTAATTTCTGATTGTTTTTACAATTCTGATTTTAAAACATAGATAATGACATGGAAAATTAGATGTTCTTAAATAAAATTAACATAAAAACAGTTTAAGAATCAGCTATTTTGTGGTAACACATTCCTTTTAAGCTCTCACTCATTTATAGAAAACTTGTAGTTAGAGTTGAAAATTAGGGACTCTTCTGTTCCACTTACACATCCAGTCGTGTGTTGTTCAGGAGGTATTCTAGTGGATAACTGCAGGAATATAAATACTTCAGTTCTGGGTTCCTGGTGATGACACCCACATTTGGATCTCTTGATTTTATTATTCCACTGATATTAGCTGTTTGGATTGAGGAAAAGCTACTGAAAATGCCATCACCTGCTGCAGTAGTTATCTATGAAAATGAAATTAGGAAATAGTGTAAAGATGTAGCAAAGTTTACTTTGATACTTATTGTGTTAAATGCCCTTTTGCTACAAACTTTAAATCAACATAACAAAGTCCATTAAAAACCACTGCTTTCAAAAATAAAGGGCTACTAGTAACTAACAAGATTAAGTGAATGAACTAAAGAGAAATCTAAACAAATCAATATTTGGTGTGACTGCCCTTTGCCTTCAAAACAACATCAATTTTTCTAGGTACACTTGCAAACAGTTTCTAAAGGAACTCAGCAGGAAGATTGTCCCAAACATCTAGGAGAACGAACCAAAGACCTTCTGTGGATGTAGGCTTGCTCAAATCCTTCTGTCCTTTCATGTAAACCCACACAGACTCAACGATGTTCAGATCAGTAGTCTGTGGGGGTCATAGCATCACTTCCAGGACTCCTCCTCCAAAGTAATAGTAGTCACACCAAAATTGATTTGATTTAAATTTTTCTTTAGTTCATTCACTTAATCTTGTTAATTGAAAACATAACCCTTCTATTTTTTAACCCCTTCCCACAGCATGACATATTAGTATACATGTGGGCATAAACTACTGTTGGGCACACAGCAAGGTACAGATGTGAAGGACTGCTATGAGGCTTTTAGAGCACAAATTTAGGTTGTTTGGTTTTTGGATGCCATGTCACGCTTGCAGAGCCCCTAAAATGGATCCTACAAAATGGGGTTAATTTTTGTGGAATTCTGCGGGGTTCTGTAAAAACTACATGGCATCCAGAAACCAGTCCCTCTAAATCCATACTACAAAAGCTAAAAAGCAGAGAGCTCCTTCCCTTCTAAGCCATGTTTTGTGCCCAAACAGCAGTTTACGCCCACATATACGTTTTTTGTACCCAGGATGATACAAAGTGGGTGCAACATATTGGGCACTGAAATGCAATATTTCTTTAAAAATTGAAAGTTTCACTTTTCATTAATTTTTGGCAAGTACTCTTGGGCTCAAAATGCTAATACCCCTTGAGAAATTCTTTGAGGGGTGTAGTCTCTAAAATGGGGTAAAATTTTGGGGGTTAATTAATTATTTTATCTCAGGGCCTCTGCAAATGCCTGCCAATGCAGTGTAAATAACCAAATTAGGCCTTAAATGTGCATGGTGCTCTTTCACTTCTGAACCCTGTCATATTTCCAGGCAAAAGATTAGGATACCCTGTAGGGCATTTCTAAAATCAGAAAACAGCATAATAACTGGAGTGCTGACTTTTCAGTGCCACGAACTGGGCATGACATATTGGGCACAGAAATAGGGAAAATGTCAATCTTCATTTTCAACCATCCACTGTACATTTCCTTTTGGAAAATATCTCTGGGGTGAAAATTATCACTATACTATTTGACATATTTTTGAGGGGTACAGGTTCCAAAATGACATCACTTCTTGGTACTTTTCACTGCACTAACGCAAGAAACTCATAACTAAATGTCAGCAAGTACAGTGCTGGCCAAAAGTATTGGCACCCCTGCAATTCTGTCAGATAATACTCAATTTCTTCCAGAAAATGATTACAATCACAAATGCTTTGGTAATAATATCTTCATTTATTTTGCTTGCAATGAAAAAACACAAAAGAGAATGAAAAAAAAAGTCAAATCATTGATCATTTTACACAAAACTCCAAAAATGGGCCGGACAAAAGTATTGGCACCCTCAGCCTAATACTTGGTAGCACAACCTTTAGACAAAATAACTGCGAACAACCGTTTCCGGTAACCATCAATGAGTTTCTTACAATGCTCTGCTGGAATTTTAGACCGTTCTTCTTTGGCAAATTTCTCCAGGTCCCTGAGATTTGAAGGGTGCCTTCTCCAAACTGCCATTTTGAGATCTCTCCACAGGTGTTCTATGGGATTCAGGTCTGGACTCATTGCTGGCCACTTTAATAAATAATAATAATAATAATAGTCCTTTAATAGTCCCACAGTGGGGAAATTCAGTGTGTTACAGCAGCAAAGATAAGATAAGATAAGCAGATACAAATACAAATACAACATGTACAGGAATGTTCCAAGGTGAGAGGCATTACATTGATAGCAGACAGACAGGTAGGACGTAGCAGAGGGGGGGGGGGATTTAACAGGCAGAGAGATATTTCAGTTCTCTGTATGTAATGATCTCCGCTTAGGTCGGTGTTGGTTGTGCAGCCTAACCGCGGTGGGGAGGAAAGACTTCCGATAGCGCTCCTTCTCACACCTAGGGTGGAGCAGTCGGTCACTGACAGTACTGCCCAGCGCAATCACAGTCTCATGCATGGGATGGGAGTTATTCTCCCGCATGGAGCTCACCACGGACAGTATCCTTCTGTCACCCACCACCTGCACTGGGTCCAGTGGGCTCCCCAGGACAAAGCTGGCCCTTCTAATCAGCTTGTCAAGTTTATTTCTGTCCCTGGTTGATATACTGCTCCCCCAGTAGGCCACTCCAAAGAAGATGGCTGATGCCACTACCGAGTTGAAGAAAGTCCTAAGAAGTGCCCCCCGGATTCCAAAGGCTCTCAGCTTCCTAAGCAGGTAGAGCCTGCTGTGGCCCTTCCTGTACAGGGCCTCCATATGATCTGCCCAGTCCAGCTTATTATTAAGGAGCAAACCCAGGTACTTATAGGTGTTCACAATCTCGATGCCCGTCCCCAGGATGTCCACTGGTTTAGGAGGGCGTCTGCCTTTACGGAAGTCCACCACCATCTCCTTGGTCTTCCCTGCGTTAATCTTCAGGTGGTTCTGGTGGCACCAGTCCACAAAAAACCGGTTCAGTTCTCTGTACTCCCTGTCATCATCGTCTGTGATGAGACCCACTATTGCAGAGTCGTCAGAATACTTCTGTAGGTAGCAGCTGGATGAGTTGCACCTAAAATCAGCAGTGTACAGTGTGAAGAGGAAAGGGGAGAGAGCCGTACCCTGAGGTGCCCCCGTATTACAGATCACGGTACCTGACACACAGTCTTGGGCTCTCACGTATTGAGGTCGATTTGTGAGGTAGTCTAGGATCCAGATGGAGAGGTGGTGGTCCACTCCAGCAAGGCCCAGCTTGTCTCTCAGTAACCTGGGCTGTATGGTGTTAAAAGCACTGGAGAAGTCAAAGAACATTATTCTTACTGTGTTCCCTGGTTTCTCCAGGTGAGACAGAGCCCTGTGCAGAAGATGGATGATGGCATCATCTACCCCAATGCCCGGCCGATAAGCAAACTGGAGAGGGTCCATAGCGGGGCTCACTAGAGGGCGAAGATGTGTGAGAACCAATCTCTCTAAGATCTTCATCAAGTGGGATGTCAGTGCTACAGGTCTGTAGTCGTTGAGGTCCATAGGGTGAGGTTTCTTTGGAACTGGTACCACACAAGAAGATTTCCATAATTCAGGGACTATTTCCTGCCTCAGGCTCATATTATACATATATGTAATTATACCACACAGCTGGTCCCCACAAGTCTTAATTAGCCTTGCACTGATGTCATCTGGACCTGCGGCTTTCCTCGCCTTGATCTTTTTCATCTCCTTCCTCACCTGGGCCCGTGTGAAGGTCAGACTGTGGTCAGATAAAGACAGATTTCTGGATTTACTGGTCTGTTGGGAAGTAGCCACATGGGGTGAATGGGGTGAAGTCATTGTGGTGAGGGGAGCTGAAGGACATGCTGGGGTGGGAGGAGCTGGTGTGTGATCAAATCTGTTGAAGAATAGGTTTAGTTCATTAAGCCAATTAACATCTGCCTCAATCTGGCAGACCGACTGTTTATGACCCGAAATTGACTTAAGCCCCTCCCAGACCCCCCTTATGTCTTTTCTTTCCATTTGCTTTTCCATTTTTTCCTTATAACTGGATTTTCCTTGCCTGATTAGATGCCTCAGCTCCTTTTGTACTTCCCTCAACCCCTCCTTATCTCTTGTCCTGAATGCCATCTTTTTCTCCTTAAGTAGTGTTTTTATATCAGAGTTAATCCATGGTTTGTTTTTGGAGAAGCACCTCACCACTTTTGTGGGTACTGTGTTGTCCACACAAAAATTAATGTAGTCCGTTATGCAGTGTGTGAGTCCTTCTCTATCTTCTCCATACGAATCCTGCAAAACTTCCCATGCGGTTGTGTCAAAACAATCCCTCAGAGCCTCATCACTCTCCTTGGACCATATCCTCACTGTGCGGGTGACAGCTGGTTCTCTACGTACAAGTGGCTTGTAGACAGGTCGGAGATGTACTAGGTTGTGATCCGATCTCCCCAGGGGCGGTAGGGCTGATGAGTTATATGCCTCCCTCACGTTGGCAAAGAACAAGTCCAGTGTTTTGTTGTCTCTTGTGTGGCAGGTTACATACTGTGTGAAACTGGGAAGTGTGGATGATGGAGAGGCATGGTTGAAATCGCCAGACACAAGAAGGAGGGCCTGGGGGTGCTGAGACTGTAACTGGCTCAGCGTGGCTTGTAGGACCTCGCAGGCAGCGTCAGCTTTCACAGAGGGGGGGGACATATGCAGCTATCACGATGACATGTGATAGTTCCCTTGGTAGATAGAAAGGTCTCATGCTCACAGCTAATAGTTCAATGTCCTTACAGCAAGTTTGCTCCTTAATCATAATGTGCCTAGGATTGCACCATCTATTATTCACAAACATTGCCAGCCCCCCTCCTTTCCTCTTACCGCTCTCCCTTGTCCTGTCTGCCCGAAGGAGTTTAAAACCATCCAAGGAGACCAGAGGGTCAGGAGTAACTTCAGTGAGCCAAGTCTCTGTAAGTAGCATCATGCTGCACACCCGAAACTCCTGATGATGCCTGGTGAGCGCTGTTAGTTCATCCATCTTGTTTGCAAGAGATCTCACATTGCCCATAATGATGGAGGGAACAGTTGGTCGGTAACGCCTCTTTTTAATCCTCTGAAGAGTTCCTGCTCTGCAGCCCCTCCCCCGCTTTTTCTTTCTCCAGAGTTCTTGGGGGATGGGTGGGCAAATGGTATGCAGCCCTGTTATTGTGACTCTAAGCTGCAGTAATTTCTCTCTTGTGTAGACAAAAGAAATGCCTGCAGACACAAGAGTCCCCATTTGAGCAGGACAAAGAGACAGATAAAAACAAAAAAAAAAGTATCACAAAGGTCCAAGTGCTTTCTCTCAAACCATTTTCTAGTGCTTTTTGAAGTGTGTTTTGGGTCATTGTCCTGCTGGAAGACCCATGACCTCTGAGGGAGACCCAGCTTTCTCACACTGGGCCCTACATTATGCTGCAAAATTTGTTGGTAGTCTTCAGACTTCATAATGCCATGCACACGGTCAAGCACTCCAGTGCCAGAGGCAGCAAAGCAACCCCAAAACATCAGGGAACCTCCGCCATGTTTGACTGTAGGGACCGTGTTCTTTTCTTTGAAGGCCTCTTTTTTTTTCCTGTAAACTCTATGTTGATGCCTTTTCCCAAAAAGCTCTACTTTTGTCTCATCTGACCAGAGAACATTCTTCCAAAAAGTTTTTGGCTTTCTCAGGTAAGTTTTGGCAAACTCCAGCCTGGCTTTTTTATGTCTCTGGGTCAGAAGTGGGGTCTTCCTGGGTATCCTACCATAGAGTCCCTTTTCATTCAGACGCTGACGGATAGTACGGGTTGACATTGTTGTACCCTCGGACTGCAGGGCAGCTAGATCTTGTTTGGATGTTAGTCGAGGTTCTTTAGCCACCATCCGCACAATCTTTCGTTGAAATCTCTCGTCAATTTTTCTTTTCCGTCCACATCTAGGGAGGTTAGCCACAGTGCCATGGGCTTTAAACTTCTTGATGACACTGCGCACGGTAGACACAGGAACATTCAGGTCTTTGGAAATGGACTTGTAGCCTTGAGATTGCTCATGCTTCCTCACAATTTTGCTTCTCAAGTTCTTTGGTCTTCTTTCTTTTCTCCATGCTCAATGTGGTACACACAAGGACACAGGACAGAGGTTGAGTCAACTTTAATCCATTTCAACTGGCTGCAAGTGTGATTTAGTTATTGCCACCACCTGTTATGTGCCACAGGTAAGTAACAGGTGCTGTTAATTACACAAATTAGAGAAGCATCACATGATTTTTCAAAGGGTGCCAATACTTTTGTCCACCCCCTTTTTTATGTTTGGTGTGGAATTATATCCAATTTGGCTTTTTGACAATTCTATTTGTGGTTTTCCATTGAAGACAAATTAAATGAAGATATTATTACCAAAGCATTTGTGATTGCAATCATTTTCTGGAAGAAATTGAGTATTATCTGACAGAATTGCAGGGGTGCCAATACTTTTGGCCAGCACTGTAGCTACTTATAATCCAATACTGTTTTGGTTTACAGAGTCTAAGGCATCCCAGAAGTTTTCGCAAGAGCTTGCCACAAGACCAGTTGGACTTAGCATAATTAGGACCCAGGATCCAAGGTTAAATAATGAGAGCATGGAATAGCCAAAACATAATGCCAAAGTCATTGTCATATCCAGATGGTTACAGAAATAGCCAAATCAGAAGCAGAGGGAAGATACAGAAGAACAAGCCAAATATCAGTACCTGGAAATTAGCAACTTGAGAGAAAGATACAGGGAGTAAACCGCAGAGAAACAGAAGTCCAGCTGCACAAACTATTACAGGCCAATGACTATGCTAAAGCCAAGTTTAAATCCCCCAACTCAAGCCAGGATTGGATTTTTTTTTAGATCGGGTTATTAGAAAAAAATTACTGTTTTTTTCAGTGATTTTAAAATAGTTTTCCCTGTCAGTCACGGTAATTTTTATGTAGGTGACATAAGGTTCTATTTCGACAGGATCAAGGCTAGAACCTGTGATGGAGACGTGGTAATTAACCTTTTTTTTTTTTTTTTTTTTTTAACTTTATTCATTTTTTTGTCTTGTTTTTTTATTGTTTTTATACTAGATGATAATAGACCTTTCGGGGGGGGGGGGGGCATTTTAACTTTCTCTTTTTTTAAGCTGATTTCTCCTGTAACAAGATAAAAAACAGTCCCTGTCTTCTCTCTGAGATGTCTGACAGTTATTAACAGCTGTCTCTGCATGACCTGGGGCAGCTGCTTCAAAGTGCAATGACTAGAATTAGGCCAGCATGTAATAGACCATGTCTCTCAACATCCTTTTTTCATTCTCATCTGATCTTGTCTTCCATCTCCAATCCACAGGTATGTTTCTCTATCTGTACTAAGAAGCTAAGGCACTACTGCTCCCAGCATAATGCTCACTGCTTTCTTTATTGCCAACTCTGTGCTATTGTTATGTGCTATCCTGCTTTTGTTTGTAATTCTGTGAACTTTAAAGGCTCCGTCTCTATTTCCCTACTGTGCTAGATGATCCTGTACTCCCCCACTTTTCTCACCTGATCGTTCCCTATCTCTGATTCTATCTCCACTAGCCCACATGTATCTCACCCCTGTTCACACCTGTAACACAGACTATGTAATTAATTCTTACTGCTTGCTAGTATATATGTAAGTATAGAGGTCATTTCTGTTCTTGGTAAGTTCAGTACAATCTCCATGTTGAATTCTAAGTGCACTGACCAGAATTTAGGCAAGAATTAGCACAGCAGGGAACTGAAGGGAACTACAAAAAACTATTCAAAATTCACTCTTATAAATGCTACATCTATATAATGCCACCTTCAAGAATGCTTACCTTAATCACTGTTGTTCACCTACTTATATGTGACTCTTCAACCCCAAACCATCATAGTTAGTAACAAAATCTTCATCTCTCCATTTGTTCTACCCCACCATTTGACTATCTCTGCAGAGCTACTCCCAAACCTTCAAGCTTTCCTCTTAAGGCTGTGGCACCACGTTGAGGAAATGCAGTGGTTTTTTTGTTACAGATTTTGCTACATTTTTTTAGCTAAATTCAGGAGGGAAATGTCTAAGTGCTTCCTACATATCTCCTATTCCTTTTCAAGCCAATCCTGACTTTTACTCCAAAAACCACAGCAAAATCTGCTACAAAAAACGCTGCCTTTCCGCAATGTGGGGCATTAGCTTCAGACAAACACAACCACCTCACGCTCTCTCCTATACACACCTGCTATCCCTATCCCTGCTTCTCCATACTGCAGGTGATATATCTCCTAATCCTGGTCCACCTCAACATATCCCCACTATCAGATCTTCTTCCTCTCACCACACAACCAGTGCCAACACACAGAACCACTTAAATCTCAAATCTATCTTCCTTGCTCCTGCCCTTCCTCCCCTCTCTCCAGCGCTCTATGGAAGACTTGTTCCAGATGTAATAAACTAGATTACACCCACAATCTTTTCTTTACCTGTAGACTTTCTTGTCTTGGTATCACAGAAACTTGGCTGAAATCCTCAAACCATCTCCCTTGCTGCACTCCCCTGTGGTGGTCTCCAGTTCCCCAACACTGCTCACCCCAACAACAAACTTGGCGGAGGTGTTGGCCTTCTCCTGTCTAACAACTGCTCCTTCACCCCAATCCAACTGCTACCTGCTCTCACTCTCTCTTTCTTTGAAGTGCACTTGGTCTGCATGTACTCACCCTCCAACCTCCAAGTGACTGTCTTATACCAACCACCAGGATCTACCACTGGCTTCATCGACCACTTCACCACCTGGCTCATGCATGTCCTCTCTCCCACTATCATCATGAGCCATTTAAACATGCCCATTGACTAAAACCACCCTTCTGCTTCCAAAATCCTTTCTCTCACCACCTCCTTTAATGTCTCAAAGTGGTCCTCCTCTTCCAATCACATAGGGTAGGATGTACATTGGACCTCATCTTCACCCACCTCTGTTCCCTATCCAACCTCTCTAACTCTCCCACCACTCTCTCTGATCACAACTTACTAACATTCTCATCCCTCTCCTCTGTAACAGATCCTCAGATCCTTGCTCTAGGATGCAGATGGTTCCACTGCAATTGCAGCATCCCGGTGGTCACTGCTTACATTGTCTTTTGTTTTATTTTATTCTGTTATGTGCCACTGGATGTAAATATGTTATTTTATGTATTTTTGTATGTGTTTAGAGCTTCCCTAATGTGTTTTCCCTGTTGCTACCGTGTTTCTCCAAAAATAAGACCTACCCCGAAAATAAGCCCTAGCTACATTTTCCAGGTTTTTTGGAGTAGGCTTGAAATATAAGCCCTACTCCAAAAATAAGCCCTAGCTAATCTAACCCCTTCCCGACATCCGCCGCGCAATTACAGCGGATGCCGGGTCCTTAAAGCGGCCGGCCGTACCGGGTCTCTGCGGAGACCTGGAGCTAATGCCCGCGATCAGTGTCTACCCTGATCGTGGGCATTGTTCAGCGTGACTTCCCTTTCCCTTCCCTCCCACCAAAGTAGCAAAACCCAGAGTTAATGCCCGCGATCAGAATGGACTCTGACCGCGGGCATTGCTTAGTGTGACCTCCGTGCTTCCCCCCCCCCCATCCCCACCCCCTATAACTGCTATACCGGGTCTCCTTGTACACCGGAGACCCGCAGTTAATGCCCGCGATCAGAGTCCACTGATCGTGGGCATTGTTAGGTCTGTCAGTCCGTGACCCCCTCCCCTCCAAATCGACCTCCCAAAGCAGAGTAACTATCCCCGGGGCCGGTCCCCACCGGCCCCGTACTTTTACGTTGCAGGCCGGCTACCGCGGGTGAGATCGCGGGAGCCGACCTGTTCTTTTGACAGCCGGGAGCGTTATGAAGGCTCCCAGGCCTGTCATAGGAATATTACTATTGAGGCTATGACCAGCCTCATTAGTAATATAGATAATCTCCCATAGACTGCAATAGGTTGTATTGCAGTCTATGGGATGATTGCAGGTTCAAGCCCCCAAGGAGGGGTTAATAGTTAAAAAAAAAAAAAAAAAAAAAAATGTTAAAAAAAATATTTAAAAAAAAAACAACAAAATAAAACTTCAAGCCCCCTCCCACTTTCACTAGAATACATATAAAAATAAAATATTACTGTGAAACACATACACATTAGATATCCCTGTGTCCGAAAACGCCCGCTCTACAAACTTATAAAATTATTTTACCTCTATAGTGAATGCCGTAGCAAAAAAAAAAAAAATTAAAGTGCCGAACTGCTGTTTTTTCGCTGTTTCACCTCTGATAAAAGTTGAAATAAAAAGCGATCAAATGTGTGATTGTTGTTCATGGAAAAAATTAAGACCTACCCCGAAAATAAGCCCTAGCCCTTTTTTCAGAGCAAAAAATAATATAAGACCTTGTCTTATTTTCGGAGAAACACCGTATATTCCCCACTGTTGGCTACCCCTCTGTTTTAGAGGACTTGGTACAGCCCTGGCAAATCAGAGGCTACTGGGCAGGGCTTGGAGAGAACCATTAGAGTTTCAGTTAGTTTAGTGTGTGCTGGCATGGAGACTGGAACTCTGATGTGCTCTCAACAGCCCCGAGGAAGAGGTGAATGCAAACCCACTTTCCACAGAAGACAGCCCTGAGACAGGGAAGATACTAGTGTCTATTTTGTAGAGACTGTAATTAATTTTCCTGAGGTCACTGTATTCTGACGCCTATAACTTTTTACTGTTTTATTGATGGAGATATGTAAGGCTAGGTTTGCACTTGTGGTGTGCTCTCTGTCGTTCATAACCGGTGTGGAACACGAACGAGGGAGAGCCTGCCTGCTAAAACAGCGGTTACCTGTCGGTTTTATACTGAAACTAGCGGAGAGGATAGTCCTCCATGCAGGACTTTTCTCTCAGCCGATATTCGGCAGAATCTGCGACAGAGTCTCCGACGCAGACGTGAACGAGGCCTAAGGGCTCTTTATTTGTGGGGCAATTTGTGATTTTTATTGGTATTAATGTTTGGTATTTAGGACTTTTTGATTACATTTTATTGCTATTTTTTGGGGAAAGAGAGGTGACCAAAATTCGTTATATTCGGTATATATTCGGTATATATTTTTTTTTACTGCATTCACCATACAGGATAAACAACAATATTTTTGAACAGTGGGTACTTATATGCACGGTTGTTAATTTTTTTGTTTACGTTTTGTGTTTTTTAAATGGAAATGTGTGTTTTTAACTTTTTGATTGTTTTTTTTTATACTTTATAATAAACTTTTTGAACTTTTTTTTTGTATACTTTTTACCACTACTAACTTTGATCCCCAGTGCAATGTACTGCAATACATCATATTGCAGCACATCACACATAGGTTCCCTATGTGTCACAGGGAACGGCAGTCAGGAGGCTGTTGTTCCTGGCTGCCATGGCCACCCCTCAGCCCCCGTGATCTTATTGTAGGGGATCCAAGGGGTTGTAGAAGGCAGCAATCCTGATTGCTATTGATCAAGGTATCCAGGGGGTTAATCTGCCAGAGTCAGAGTGTCTACCGACTCCAGCTGCTAGTCCTGGGCCTCGGGCCGTGGCATTACAGAGCCATATTATCACAATGCTGAGCGTTAACTATACACTCAACATGACATAATAGTATGGCGATGAGCACAAATGGGTTAAACACGCTACTGTCACACCCTCTCCAGCCAACTATCTCACTGCTCCCCTATGCTTCAAAACTGCTTGAACAACACGTTCACTTTGAGCTATCCTCCTGTCTCCTAAAGTCAAGCTTCCGACCCCATCACTCCAAAGAAACTGCCCTAACAAAAGTCACAAATGGCCTAATAACTTCCAAAGCTAAGCAGCACTACTCTGTTCTTCTCCTATTTGACCTTTCCATCGCCTTCGACATAGTTGACCATTCCCTTTTGTTACAAACTCTCAAACTCAACATGAAGATGAAGTTCATCATCTTCGCTGCCTACCTGACCCATCAATCAAAGTTAATGGTATTACACTTACCCCAGTCCCACTGGTCCATTCCCTTGGGATAACCGTTGACTCTGACTTATCCTTTAAACCACGCATCCAAGCCCTCAATACCTCCTGCTGCCTCCAACTCAAGAACATTCATCAAATCTGCTCCTTCCTCACCGCTGAAATTATAAAAATGCTAGTCCACATATTCATAATCTCCCACTTAGACTACTGTAACATCCTTCTCCACAGCCTCCCAGCAAATGCTTTTGCCCCAGTTCAGTCCACCCTAAACTCTGCCGCTTGTTTAATCCACCTCTCCCTCCCATTTTTCATCAGCCACTCCCCTAAGCCAATCCCTTCACTAGCTATCCATTGCCCAGCGAATAGAGTTTAAAATGTTAACGTTGACATTCAAAGCCATCCACAACCTTTCCCCTCCATACATCTCTGACCTAATTTCCCGTCACCTACCCACAGGTAACCTCTGATCCTCTCAAGACCTCCTACTTCACTCTACTCTGCTCTTATCCACTCTTCATATACAACCATCTCCAAGACTTCTCTCATGCTTCCCCCATACTCTGGAACTCATAACCACGACACATAAGACTGTACCCCACAATCACAAGATTCATGAAGACCTTGAAGACTCACCTCGTCAGTAAGGAGTACAACCTTCAATAACACTACTACTATTGGCCTCAACAATCATGTGCTTTGGGGATTTCCACCAGAAAAGTCCTGGGGCATCGCAGGACTGGACAACAGCCTTTGTTTTTATTCACTTTCCCGGGCCTCCAGAGAAAAATAGTTTTTTCCTGGACAACCCCTTTAAGGACCAGGCCCCATTTTTCAAAACTGACATGTGTCACTTTACAGTCAGGAAAAAAAGTATATAGTCAGCCACCAATTGTGCAATTTCTCCCACTTAAAAAGATTAGAGAGGCCTGTAATTGACATCATAGGTAGACCTCAACTATGAGAGACAAAATGAGAAAACAAATGCAGAAAATCACATTGTCTGATTTTTAAAGAATTTATTTGCAAATTATGGTGGAAAATAAGTATTTGGCCAATAACAAAAGTTAATCTCAATACTTTGTTATATATCCTTTGTTGGCAATGACAGAGGGCAAACATTTCTGTAAGTCTTCACAAGGTTGGCACACACTGCTGCTGGTATGTTGGCCCATTCAATCATGCAGATCTCCTCTAGAGCAGTGATGTTTTGGGGCTGTTGCTGGGCAACATGGACTTTCAACTCCCTCCAAAGGTTTTCTATGGGGTTGAGATCTGGAGACTGGCTAGGCCACTCCAGGACCTTCGAAATGCTTCTTACGAATCCACTCCTTCGTTGCCCTGGCAGTGTGCTTGGGATCTTTGTCATATTGAAAGATCCAGCCACGCTTCATCTTCAATGCCCTTGCTGATGGAAGGAGGTTTGTACTCACAGTCTCATGATACATGGTCCCATTCATTCTTTCATGTACACAGATCAGTCGTCCTGGTCCCTTTGCAGAGAAACAGCCCCAAAGCATGATGTTGCCACCCCCATGCTTCACAGTAGGTATGGTGTTCATTGGATGCAACTCAGCATTCACTCTCCTTCAAGCACGACGAGTTGTGTTTCTACCAAACAGTTCTACTTTGGTTTCATCTGACCATATGACATTCTCCCAATACTCTTCTGAAACATCCAAATGCTATCTGTCAAACTTCAGACGGGCCTGGATATGCACTGGCTTAAGCTGGGGGACACGTCTGGCACTGCAGGATCTGAGTCCCTGGTTGCATAGTGTGTTACTGACGGTAGCCTTTGTTACATTAGTCCCAGCTTTCTGCAGGTCATTCACTAGGTCCCACCATGTGGTTCTGGGATTTTTGCTCACCGTTCTCACCGAGCCCCTGATCGAGGGAGATTATCAGTGGTCCTGTATGTCTTCCATTTTCTAATTATTGCTCCCACAGTTGATTTCTTCACACCAAGATGCTTGCCTATTGCAGATTCAGTCTTCCCAGCCTGGTGCAGGTCTACAATTTTGTTTCTGGTGTCCTTCCACAGCTCTTTGATCTTCACCATAGTGGAGTTTGGAGTGTGACTGTTTGAGGTTGTGGACAGGTGTCTTTTATACTGATAACAATTTCAAACAGGTGCCATTACTACAGGTAATGAGTGGAGGACAGATGAGCCTCTTAAAGAAGAAGTTACAGGTCTGTGAGAGCTAGAAATCTTGCTTGTTTGTAGGTAACCAAATACTTATTTTCCACCATAGTTTACAAATAAATTCTTAAAAAATCAGACAGTGATTTTCTAGATATGTTTTCTCATTTTGTCTCTCATGGTTGAGGTCTACCTATGATGTCAATTACAGGCCTCTTTCATCTTTTTAAGTGGGAGAACTTGCACAATTGGTGGCTGACTAAATACTTTTTTTTTCCCCACTATATATGGAAATAATTTTGAGATGCTTTAACTTACCCAAGGGATTTTACCCAAGTGAAACCAAGTGGCGCTCCTTCCCTTCTGTACCTGGCTGTGTGCCCAAACAACAGCATATACGCACATATGAAATTGTTAAGTACGTTATATTGAGTAAAACAGTGTCATACATGTGGGTATAAACTGCAGTTTGGGCACACAGCAGGGCGCAAATGTTAAGGAGCGATATGTGGCTTTTGGAGCACAGATTTAGATGTTTGGTATCTGGATGCCATGTCATGATTGCAGAGCCCCTAAGGTGCCAGTAAAGTGGAATCCCCTAGTGAGTGTCCCCATTTTGTAAAGCGCACCCCTCATGGAATTTATGAAGGTGTGTAGTTAGCATTAGTTTTCCTAGACGTAAATTTATAGAGTATGGTAGAGTATGGTGATAAGTGAATATGTAAGCTGTGCAAAGTACAATTCTCTAGTATTTTCCCTATGACTGGGGGGTAACTCTGGGGGCCATTTCTGGTTGCTTTTCCCTCATAAGCTCTAAATATGGGGTGTACCCTGATATATGCTTACACAGCTTATACATTCCCTTCTTACCACAGCCAGTTTTGTGCTAATGATTTTGTGATTTGGGCCTTTACATTGTGCAAGCAGTATTTGTTTTTACTTTTCTGGTGATGTAGCCATATAAGGGCTTGTTTTCTGTGGGATGAGATGCATTTGTAATGACACCATTTTAGAGTGTCTGTAACTTATTGACTACATTTTATTAACTCTTTCTTTGTGGATTAAACAAAAATTCTGGCATTGCTTTTTACCTTTTAAATTTTTCGCTGCGCAGCATACAGCATAAGTAACATGTTACCTTTATTCTATGGGTCAGTATGATTACAGCGATACCTAATTTACATTGTTTTTTATGCGTTAATGATTTTGCAGAAGAAAATAAATCAATTGTATTTGCATTGCCATCTTTTGAATGCCCATTTTGAAGTGAGGTTTACATGCAACCTGACTCTTTTGTGCCCTACTTCCTTGTATTGTCCAGGAAATGGGAAATGTTTGCTTGGCACCTTAGTGGCAGCATGCAGTCTCATTTGTTCCGTTATCATTAACTGAATATGACATAGATTCTCTGCTGTAGTGCGATGCTGGTAACATTTCTCCCCTGATGTTTATCCCCTTTCTGTGAGAATGGCAAGGGGAATCATATATTGATCTCCCCCCTCAGCCAATAATAAAATTACCAAATTACATATGACACACCATTGTATTTTAACCCCTACTTGTTTGTTTTGCAAGGGCATAACCATGGCTGTAGCCCATGCTGACTTTTATTTATTATGCTTACATGTATAGCACCATCATATTCCACGGCGCTTTACAGACATTGACAGTCACTATCCCATATAGGGCTCACAATTTACATTCCCTATCAGTATGTCTTAGGAGTGTGGGAGGGAACCAGAGCACCCGGAGGAAACAAAATGCAAACACGGGGAAAACATACAAACTCCTTGCAGATGTTGTCCTAGGCAGGATTCGAACCCAGGACTCCAGAGCTGCGAGGTTAAGGATCTGCTAAGGGAGGTGTTGGACAGACCACTTCCCTGCACACCTGAAATCTGCCTATTGGGTTTGAATCCCAAGGAGGGCTGGAGCAACCATGAAAGAATTTTTCTGAGGGAGCTTTTGTTCTTGGCATGCAAAACAATAGCCATGAGATAGATCACATTCACTCTATCATAGGAGGAAGCTGGTGAACCTGACTCTCCCTTATGAAAATGTGTACATGTGTATTTTAGTAATAGTCATAGTTAGAAGGATTTCGCATCTCAGGTATTTATGGAATATCCACACGAGATAGAAGGTGAGACTTGAACCTGTTGGGTATTTATGACATATTCTGTGGAATTGTGTGTTTTTTAATGCTATAGCAAGTTCTACGCATCACAATAGATGAGTTGTAAAAAACAAAAACATAGCAGTGTCTATGCCAGTCTTTCCCAACCTTTTCAGACTCAAAAAAAAAAACACCTCAGGGCATCCCTACCAAATTTTACCAAAAGACAAAAAAAATGGAAATAATGTTGCAAAAAACATGCGGTCATCTTCCCAACCAAAGTGCTGCAGAAACCTAGTAGATTTCCAAGGATCCCTAAAGCCCATGTTGGGAATCACTTGCATATACCATACAGTGATCCTATAATACAACACTCATCTCCATGGTCAGACATTTCTCACATCTTTACTGAGAGGAACATACATTTTTCGCAACCAGTTAGTAGCTGATAATCTCTGCCTGTTCCATACTATTCAATCTAGATTGAGGAAGTTCATCAGGCATAATTTAAACCGACACTCTGGTTCACAAACAGATGTCATAATAATTGCGGAATACATAGCTAAATACCTGAATGCTCTCCTTTTTACTCTTTCTGGTGCAATATCTCAGATTCTCAGTCCCCTCTTTACTCTTCATTTCTGTAAAATGGCCACCAACTTCTCAAACTACACTATGCACCTTTTGATGGACCAGTCAAGAGCAGGAGAAACTGTCTTAGAAATCAAATAGGTTGATGTCCACTTTACTGAAATTAAAAGGGGACTGGGAACTAGGAGTCTCACCAGAACATTTACAAAGGAAGGCATCAGCTATTTTGGCAATACAATATACATTTTATTATGCATTTATTATGAATTTTTTTTATTGTAAACTAGAGGGTTACTTCAACTAAGATTGATTGGTATACCAGGATATCTCTAGGGATCCTTATCTTTTCTCACTTATTTCTGTTCATTTCTTTATCATAATGTTGGAGAGTAAGGCCCCTAAGACATCCATGATATAATACTATGTAAAAATAGTAATGGCAGGTTGAAAGGCTCTGTGATACTTTCTAGACAATAAAAAATAGAACATGCAGGTGTCTGCGCTAATATGGAAAACGTGCACAAAGCTTATCAATATTCATTAGATGCTTTAAAGCATTTGCCATGATTCCTGAGCAAAACCAGTGTTTATAAATCATTGCCATGTGCAAATGTAAGTTATGTAGATCTTCCTTTTTACAGGTTACTGTTACTATCAATTTCTTTAAACTTAAAAGGGAATGTATCACTATTTTTATTTATTAAAAATAGGTAGTGAAATAGATCTCCAATCTATTTCAATTTTGGGGGCAATCATCTTGCATGAGCGTCTCCTCTGCTGAGTTAACAGCATTTAGTGATATGCTTTACAGTATAGTCAAGGACATAGTAATAGTCAGGATCCAACTCATTTTGGCCCATGGAAGAATTTGCTAGACATGCATTGTACAGAGGGGAGTAGTAGATAAACTGTAACACCATCTACTGTCAGTAATGAATGCAATGATAGGTCAGTTGTATCATCTATAGAGGTGTTATCTTCTATTCTGACCCTGTCTGTTTTGTCAGTGAAGTAAAGAGGTAAATGCTTCAAAGAAAACCCCTACTGAATTGGAAAATGTCAGTCTATTATTAGGCTTTGTGGCCAGAGGGAAAATTCCAAGATTTAGTACTTTTAAAAAATATAGATAGATAGGGACATGGAGAATTTTGAAAAACATCACAAAAATATGCTTAAATTAAAAAAGGATGATTAAAAAATCGGTCATTTCCTGGACAAATTCCTTTTAATTTTACATCATGAGAATACAAAGTTTAATGACTAAAAGATTTACTGGAAATTAGTTATATACAATAATAACCAAACTGTAACTTTGGAACATGAAGCATGTAATATTGCTGTGAAAAATATTGTCAATCGAGGCTTACCTGGAATGAACTTCCACAAGATAAAGTGTCATTGATTGAAAAGTCAAATCTCAAGAATGGTACTGGGCCAGATAAATCAATTGTCCCCTGACAATCTGGGTTTGTAAAAATATCATTCATATAAAGTTGGGTTTCATTATAACCAGCAAAGTAAACTGGACACAAGTAAATGTAAAGCTGGATATCCTGTGGACCACATGTCACTAAAATATCATTATAATCTGAAAGAAAAAAGGAAAATTACAATTCACAATATTTGAAGAGATTTACGTAAAATTATTTTATCCACTAACGTTTACTGAAATAGGAAAAACACAGAGGTAAAATATAGAAAAAATGATTTATTATTGTAATAATAAAGAAGGGCAAACCTCCCAAGTTTTGCTTCGGGTTCGGATGGATTGGGTCCCTGATTTGTTTCAAGTCAAACACGTTTGGATAGAACCAGAAGAGAAATTATTATACTCTGGTGTGAGGGAAGGGGAGTATAAATGTTTTTTTTTTTTCATCTACACTGGGCCTCAACCTATTATTACTACGGTATATAATAATTTATCACAATGCATGTTGTGGCTGCCATTTTAGTTTGTCTACAACGAATCCCCAACTGTTCACTTTTGTTAAGAACAAAACAATTTGGGATATTCGGGTCGAACCCGACTCACGACGAAGTTGTTCATCTACCAACTTTTTTAAAAAATATTCAATGCACGGCCAAGTAAAATCTAATCTTTGTGCATCCCCTAATCCAAAACACTGGCTAAATTAAAGTCCAGAATCTTAAACTTCTTCACCATGTTGGAAAAGGTACCTAAAGGGGTTGTTTCAAAGACATTCCCTTTGAAAATGGAAATTGGCCTAATCCTTGGTGATCAGCTTGTATCACCAGTGGAAGCAACTTGCCATAGATTTCACATGTGGTGAAGATATGGTATCACCATTTAGACAGTTCATTGTTCTTGCTCATAAAAGTGGACATATGGAAAGGGTTTATCACTTTAAGAGAAAAGTTGTGATGGAATTTCTACAGATGCTTGCCCATTAATCATATAATAATTTATAATCTTTTTATCATTATTTGCCAAAACTTTTCAACTAATGATGTTATATTTGGCACAAATATTATGAGTAATTCAGATGCAGCTACGTCTCTGCTTTTCCTGCTTGAGTGTCAGGTGCTTGACACTATATTGTACGGCAAACTACAGCTATGAGTATAACCACTAATTAGCTCATTAGTTGTAAAAAGGTCACTAAACTAATAGTGAATGCTACATGCAATTATAGAAATGTATCATCATTTAATACTTGTTACAAATAGCTCTGTGTTATACATGATGCAAATGTAAAAAAGTACAAAACAAAACTAATTAAAGACAGAAAAAACAAACGCCATAGAAATACACAATTTACTAAATAATTGCTTTGATCAACACATAATTGTATCAAAATAATTGATTGATCACTATATCATTCCACTGTTATTCCTACTAGAAATTCATTAATAAGTTGAGAACCATGTGTTATTACTTGGGGTTGTGTCCCAGTACACTCTCAAATTGTCAAATCAGGGACATATCTTTGACGAGAGGAATGGTAACATCCAATGGTCAATTTATTAATAAGGTTTCATGAGGAATTTAGGAGTAAAGTCACAACACAAAGTTATAGGATTAGAAAACTTAGAAAAAATGTTGAGGAATTTTTAGTTCATGAATAATACAAGTATTTATTAAAGGAGTGACAGGTTCTCTTTAAGTGTTGCAGTTACAATACAAACAGTCCTAATGGTGCAACCAGTTTTATATTGTACAAACTGGATCAAAAAAGGGAAACTAGTAAAGAGTAAAAGTAAGCCATTGCAATTATTATGAATTGATAGAGAATTCTTCCAAATGTACAAGTGTTAATAGTTTACTTTTGTCAATTAGCAAAAGGCAATGTGAATAAGCAAAAGAGAAATCTAAACCAAAGCAATATTCGGTATGACTACACTTTCCCTTCATAAGAGCATCAATTCTTCTAGGTACAATTGCACAAATCTTTTGAAGGAAGTCGGCAGGGAGATTTTTCCAAGACTTGCTCAAATCTTTCTGTCTCTTCATGTAATCCAGACAGACAAGATGGGGGTGAGAAGATACCACACCAAATATTGATTTGATTTCTCTTTTAACACATCTATTTATTTATTTTTTTTAAAATCCTACTTGCATATACTCTTTCAGGGGTTGTGGAGATCATTAAAGTGTGTCCGCTGATCAAGATCTCCTTAAGAATGCCACACCAGCATTGTGTTTGTGTTGGAAGAAGCAATGATGGGGTTGTGTGTTCTATTTTCTTCTTACTATGCCAAAAGAGTGGTAATGGCAAGAGGCACTGGCACGTATAGATTTCGAAGAAAACATTTCTGACACTTGAAAAGTGATGTGGTAAAGAAATGATTTAATAAAAAAGGCACCATAAATTGTCCCTATATGGCAGCAGATGCAGCACCAATGAGTGATAATTACAAGAGTTGAAGAAATATTTGTGACACACTAATATCAGCATGCCTGGCCTGCCTGCTGTACAAGTTAGAATATACTCTGAAATGGAATACATTTTATGACCATGACAACAGTACTTGGGAGGTAGAAAATAACCTGTAATGTCCTGCCAGTTATCCTGTCAGAGAGCACATGCCACATCAACATTGTGTTAAAGGAGTAACAATTTACAGAATTTCAAGAAAAATTTGAGACACATTATCAGTGTGTCTGGCTGCCAGCTGAAAAACTAGAATAACTTCTGAAATGGAAAGGATTCTATGACCCTGAGACCTAGAGATGGGCAAATCGGTTTGTAACTAACTGGATATGACCTGAATATTCCAAATTGTTCAGTTTATGGCTGCGATACAAGTAAATGGCTGTCGCCATGTGTTTGACCAGGAAATACAGAGCAGACATCTGACAGTCTCTCAGCCAGTAGACAATGGTAGGTGGACCTTACAATGCTGTCATATATACAGTAGTATAAAGACTTGGACTCTTGTGATGAGCCTTTAGCTGCTGTAATGGTGAATATGCAAATAGATCTGTGATCCATCTCACGTCTTCATAGGCAATATCACACTTCAGAAAAAGCAATAGGAATTCCAGGAAAAGTTAGAGGACTAGGAGAACTTAGAGAATCAAATTGTTTCAAAGGCAGATTAGTGCTAGAATTCAATAGAGATAGTCACGATGTCTATGAACCTATTCTATGTTAATCTATGCTTTTTCTGCTGCTTACACAGACAGGTAACCCTTTCATTGCCAATAATCTCATTTTGCCTGACTGTTGTGCAGTAGAGCAATTTCATCTGTATATAACAGAAAACTGTGATTTCGCCTGCACAAACCTAAAAAAAGAACTTTGTTAGATACAAGCGATTTCTTTTTGTTCATCCAATATATAGACTAGCATGCGCTAATCATAAAAAAAAATTGTAATTTCATGGGGTTTATATTTCCACTCTGGTGACCATACATAGATTGATGGAGCGTTGATGTTAATCTGAAAAAAATATTAATTGCTTAAGTGTTTCTCTGTATGCACAAGTGTGTATATATATATATATATATATATATATACTGCATATATACACAGTAGTTCAACATCCGCAAATCTAAAAAACAATCTGCGTTAATTTAGCATTTTTTGGTTAACAATTAAGCACTGTCTGTGTGCAGTAAAAAAAAAAAAAAGTCTACTGGAAAAAACAGTGCAGATGAGGAGGAAACACTCATGCAAGTACTAACAATAAAATTGTGAGTGGCAACAGCAACACTGCTTCTGGTTAAGGTGGCACCACCAGTAGCTGCAGGATTGTTGTACTTCCGGAGAGTGAAGATAAGGTTTTTGATTATTTAACTGGCTCATCTCAGTCACAAGGGAATATTGCAACCAAGAGTGATCTTGAGCCAGGCTTCTGTGTGTTCTTCCTTCTCCTACATCTCACATAATTTAGCGCAGGGACTTTCTGGACTGTCAACTGTGTCTTCTTCAAGTTCTTTACTGACACAGATTCCTGGTAGTGATGTGGCACCTACTGAGCAATCTATTTCTTCTAGTCAGAGCAGTTTTCCTCCTCTTTTTGATGAGCTGGATGAAAACAGTCAACATTGTGTGCAAGCAGAGGAGGAAGATATGATGACTGTTGGTGGTGGAGGTAGTAGTGGCAGGAGGCATGGTACTGCTACTACTGCTAATCGTTCTAGTAGGGGAGTTATAGGGATATCTGGAGGTGGAAATTCTGTGGGTGTGCATGGCCATAATGATGTGTTAGAAAAAGCAGGGAAGATGATGATGACATTGCTGATGATGATTCTTTTGCAGATAGGACCTGGCAACCGTATTAGGGTGACAAGGTGACAAATGAAGACAGGCAGATCTGGAAGAACCTCACAGGGTGAGGATGGTGGCACTGAAGGTGGTAGTGGCAGACATGTTTACGCTGCTGCTGATACTGACAGCAGGAACTACACACGCTCATCTCCCATGTGAGAATTTTTTTTTGTATATTGCCAAACGATAAATCCATGGCAAAGTGCAAGATCTGCAAGCAGAAACTTAGCCATGGCCGCACAGAGTCAAATATAGAAATCACAGCTCTATGTACTCACATGAAAAGGCATCACTCTCTTATTTGGAAAAATAGACTTGGTAGAGGCACTGGCAGGGGAAGTGAGCAGGGTTTTTCTCCTACTCCTCCCCTTGATCATCCTTGTAGGAAGGTCACATCTACACCTAGCACATGGTCGTCATCATCATCATCATCATCATCACCAACTGCTTCTCCTAATCCTACTCCACCTCCTTTTACACGCCAATGTCAGTCATCCATAAGAGAATGCATGGCCAGGGGACAGCAATATGCGCCCAGTTATCCAGCAGTTGTGCAAATTAACAATTGCTGGCCAAGCTGCTGGAGGTGCAGTGGCTGCCGTGTCATATAGTGCATTCCTCTACATTTCACCAACTGATGGTGAAATAACTGACATGCTGCGAGTTCCAAAACTGCGATGGTTTTGGAAATCGCAGAGTGCCTCCTGCGTGTATTTTTCCACAGTGTGTGAATGGAATTCAGTAGAATCCCATCTACTATTAAGGGACTGTAAAACAGGAAGAGATTTGTGACTGATTCAGATGATAGACAGGTTCATGCAGATAAAGGCATAATGAGGAAGGTTTCTGCCAGACAAATTTATCGGATTAAGAAACCAGCTGCTAAAATACTATTACAAAGCAGCAAACAGGTATTTGAAGCTGCTGGTGCATAAACCTACTATTCAGCCATCAATAAACAGTGTTTGCAGTGGGCCCAGACATACATGAAGACTAATTCTGAACAGTCTTGTTTACTGATGAGTGCCATGCAACCCTGGATGAATGGAGTAGTGGATGTTTGGTGGAGGACCACCATGTCCCAACAAGGCTGCAACATCAGCAAGAAGGTGGCAGAGTCAATATCAAAATCTATGTAGTTTTTGTAATGTCTTAATATCTTTACAAAAATTCTAAGCTGTGAAAAATGTAAAAATTTATATTGCCATTTTGCAACTTTTTTATATTTCCATATACAGTGCTGAGTAAATAAACATGCTCATTTGTTTTTATGAACTTGGACCACTTAGCTAATAGGCATTTGCTTTGATTTTATCAACATAAATTCCTTCAACATAGTATAATATGAAAAGTTGTTAAAATTACCAACTAACAGCATAATTTTATTTGTAGACTAAACGGACCTGGTTCAAAGACTATTAAGAGCCTGTATTTAATGGAAAACATTTCTTTTGCACAGCATATTTACATAGCGCATTTTAGCTTCAGTTTTTAGTATTTTAATGAAACTTTAATTTATTTCACATACCTGGTGCTCTGAGAGTGTCACCACAGTCATTGATGGTAATGCACTGATGTCCACGAATAAGAAAAAACAACACAATATATACAAAGTTCTGGTTTGATCCTTTTGTTGATGAGAAATCCTTAAATAAGTTAATGACAGTAATTTTAGTTTTGCTTTATAATCTACATAAAACATAAATAATTGTTTGTTTAGTATTTTATGTTTAGAAACAGATACCTATCCTCATCTCTTTACATTAAAGAGGATCTTTCACGTCCTCATGTATATGCGGTTTTACATACCGCTAGAAAGCCGACAGCACAATTCAGCGCGCTGTCGGCTTTCCCGTTATGTGCCCCGGGGCTGCAGATATCGGAGGTCTTAGTTTCACCGTTCACCGTCAGAAGGGCGTTCCTGATAGTTTAGCTGGGCTGTGAGGAATGCCCCCCTGACAGTACTCATCCATAGCCCTGTACTGGGGAGGGGTGTTCCTCACAGCTCAGTGTCATCATTGGGCTGTAAGGAATGCCCCCTCTGACAATACAGGGCTATGGACGAGTACAGCGCGCTGTTGGCTTTCTAGCGGTATGTAAAACCGCATGTACATGAGGACGTGAAAGGTCCTCTTTGAAACAGCTGCCTTATTTTATACTTATATTTGTTTTTGTATAATAATTATATGAAAAGCAATCTAGTCAGCTTAGCTCCAATGCAAAATTTTTAACAGGGTTCCAATTTAACATGTACATTTTATAGTACTGGCGTTTTTGCTATTTAGCAATGGGCACTTTTGGTTTGACCAAGGTATCATAATGGTTAATGCTCATATAATACAGCAGAGATTCGGTGCCCATGGTGGCAGCTCCTGAGCGGCCGTCATACTTAAAGACCCAACATCCACCATAGCCAGGAAAGGGTTAAACAGTTTCATAAATCTGCCCTTTTGTGTTTTAATTCCATCTCTTTTCCAGGATATTTGATTGCTGTGGAAACATTCTTAATCACATCTAGAGGCTGAAAACACATACAGTACAGACCTAATTCAGCTTAGTCGAGTATGAATATGTATTTCTTCTAGGCAATACTCTGAAAGATAAACAACCTGGACTCCAGACTACAGTTGCACAGCCCAGGTTCCACCATGCAGAGAGAATTACCAGAAGATTTAAGTAGCTGATCCCATTGCCTAGACACGATATAATTGTATCCACTTCTCAATTCAGAGGAAGACTGGCTAAGTACAAAGTTGAAGCCTCTGGACAGTGTTTTCATTCGCTGATAGCAAATACATATTTTGAAAATGTAAGGAATTGAAATACAAAGCACATTACAAGACTATAACCAGTGTAGAAATGAAAAGGTGTAAAGTTGTATTCTGATCTCACAGAGTTATGGCATATCCACAGTATATGCGATAAATGTGCGATAGATGTGGTGACTACTCCTGGGACCTGCCTCTCTCTTGAAATAGGGGTCACCTAAACCTCATCTGGCAGTCAATAAGAATAAAGAAGTGACTCTATACATTTGTGTCTATGGGAGTTCTGAAAACATGTTTTTCTGCTGGTTGATTTTATCTGTATAATTGTTAGGCTACAGTCATACGAACAAAGTACAAAATGGCCTTGAAAAACATCCATTTTTTGCGGTTGTCTTGCACCCAAGGTGTACCTGTTTTCACAGATCCCCATACATTTGATGTATGTATGCACTGTCAGCTTTCTAGCAGTATATAAAACCATATATTCATGAGCACATGAAAGACTTCCTTTAAAGAGGACCTATCATTAAATTTAGGCATTAGCAGCAGCATTTCTCACTATAGCGCATGTGCGGAATTTGCATGCGCTGTAGTGAGAAGTGCGGCTGACGCAGCAAAGAATAATAAGAAGAAGATATCTTCACATGAAGGGGCGTGCAGCAGCAAGAGGAGATGGAATACTGGATATGACGGTGCTGTGCTCGGAGCACGGGGGAACGCCCCCTGTGCTCCGTGCACAGAATTAGCAGATAAGAATAAAGTATTTGTTTCAAAAACGGTGTTGGAAAAAAAGATAAAGAAAGGTGAGGATAGAATAGCCTTTCTAAAGGCTATTCCAACATGTCGTTAGGGAAATTTGCCTAAATGTAATGATAGACTCCCTTTAATATGAGACACATGGAGTTACTAAATTGTAATGCACATGACTATATACTTTTTATCCGCATTTGTGGATAGAAGTACGGAGCCATACATTTCAATGGGCCCATACACATAGATGTAGTTTTTGCGGCTGTGTGTCTGGGCCAATTTGAAGAGCTGCAAAATATAGAGCAGGTCTTATATCTGTCCTATACATACTCTATATCTGTCTGCATTTGCAGCCCTGTCAATTCATTTTTAATGTGTAGGTCAGTGAAAACCACATCCATGCCTTTTGTGTGCAGGAGGCCTAAGGGTGTTTTTTTTCAGGTGGTGACACACTCTGTACCCAGGTGTGGCTATAGCCAAATCCATTCCCCGAGCGCCAGTGCTGTCACTTTGGGGTAAGTGTGGCACCCATTAGTTACTGGCTGTGGTTTTGCTGTTACCACACAGCCAGGAATTAAAAGTGGCTGAAATTAATCCGCGTTTCACTTACAGAAAAGTAGAAGTACCAGCGGCCAGAGACTGGATGCAGCATCCAGATACATGGTGTGTCACCATCCTACAGGTGTTACCTCACTGCTCCCAGTCATATACATTTACCACTAATTGTGGGTAACACATGTACTTACATTGCTTCTAATGGAAAAGTACAGGTGTATACAGGCTAATAGCGGTAAACGCACGTGACTGGGAGCACGGTATGAAGTACACCTATGTTACGGTTTGTGCTATATGACTTTAGTGTAGGTGTCGTCAGCCTTACAATTATTGCTCGGCACTCCGAGGACCTCATCTTTGATTTTTTTTATTTAAATCGGCACGCCAAACAAAAAAAGGTTGCCTACCCCTGTTCTAACGCTTCCCAGAGACATGAAGATAATGGAATAGTATCCAACCATGTGCTTCCAAATACACCGACAATTTCATATCTGTGTGTACAAAGCTATGAGTCAAATCTCACCTAAAATAATTACATACTGTATTTCTGTTATTCTCCTCCTTCAACTAAACTAACTTATCTATAAAGAAAAAAAAATACCAAATCTAAGAAAAAAAGAGTAAAATAATTACCAGTGTATTAATATAAATACCTGAACAGTATCCTACAAGTTTATTGCCTAAATACATATACTATGAATAAAATAAACTAATAAATTAAAAGAGATTTTAAGGACTGCAATTGGAAAAGATATTTTGTCTTGTTAATGCAAAATCCTATGATATGACTCTCAGAAGCACAATTAAGGTTTACATTGTGTTACTAATGTAATTACATGATTCATCTCGGCATAGATACTATGCATGTACATCTGGCATTATAGCTCACTAATCTTACAATCACATTTTGCAAAAAATGATGTCCTAATAGTTCATCATCGCACTTGAAGTCAGTTTTACTTATTTTCTTTTTCGTTTATTTTATGATATTTTATATCTGTACAACATGTATTTACTTAGGTGAATTTATTCACTGTATATTGTTTTTGTATATTGTTTTCATTATGGGTATTTGCACACTCTGTAAAACATACAATAAGTAGGAATAAATCTAGGAATAGAATAAATATAGTATAAAATTTAAATCTATAAATGTAGCGTTAGAAGAATCTAATATCCATATTTCAGATTCACAAAAAATCAATGTGTTTTGCATTTTAAAGATTCAGTTTAGAATGTGATATATAAAAATGATGTATACAATTGTTTTCTTTCAGGGACTAATAAAGGGTATGTCTGCCTTTGTAAGTACTTTTATACCTTATGCACGTGACATTTTTTGACAAATCTAATGACTGCTATATACGGACCTACATGTCTGTTTTTAACGGCTGTTTTGCAACCATTTTGCATTTGTTGCATTTTTATGTTTTTGAGTGCCTTCCGTTTTGCTTCAGTTTTTAAGTATCAATAAACAGATGAATTTCTTTTTTGACCAAAGCCACTGATCCGTTTTTAACGGATGTAAAATGGACGTCAATCTACTTTACATCAGATAAAATCTATCCATTGATTTCTATTGAGTCCGTGTGTCAGTGAAAACGTACAAACATAGAGCATGTCAGTTTTTTTGACGGCATTTTTTATTTTTTTTGCTATTTTAGATGTGTTAGAGCAATACAAAATGTTGAAGAGGGGGTGAATATACCCTGGAAAAATATGACTGATAAATGTTTGGTAGAATGTGTGCACTGCTAGTACCCATTTGTATGGTTTAGGCTTACATTATCTGGTATTGTCTATTCAGAATATTTCTACTAGTTCTCAGTTAGTGTGGTAGTGTGGTCCATTCTCACTGATACTGCTTTTTACCAAAAACGATCATTAAAATGTAGTTCACAAATAATAAACACAAACTGGGTTAGAAAGCACCTCTTCAACATTACATGAGGCATGAAGAAAATGATCCTAGCTGTTTACTACATACAAACAAATGCTCTTTTCTATTATACGCTTACAAATTTAGATGTGTCAGAACCTAAATGACCATTTCTATGATCTGTTTATGTAAGGACATATAAAGTTGTCTGACTTACCATGTCAGTTGAATGGCTCTCCTATCTTATCTTCATTAACAGGTTTATTTTTTTAGTCAACTTATATATATATGTGCTATATATTCTACAGTGTGGACTTTATATAGCTATACATTGGGGACTTGAATACATCACTCATGACAACCAATATGTACTACACTAATAAGCCACATTGTTATTTGAATTTACTCAGTTGAGAAAAAAGGAAATGTGAGAATGGAGCAATTGTATAAATGTAACAATAAATGTACCAATAAAGGTCATCCATATGAATTGATAGAATAAGTACAAAGTGTAAGTACATTTCCTGACCTTGTAACCTGAGAGAAGGATTTAAATAGGAAGATTCATTGTATTATTATCTACAACAGACAGGATGCAAGTGATATGATTTTCACGGCTCATAGTAAGGCATTCAGAAAAGAATTACACAAAAATAAACTTCCTCTACAGTTTAGATTTCATTAAATCCTTAGATTTCACTCAATGTTTAGAGTTACTTTATTGTCCAGTTTACGTCAGGGGTATTTGGAGCAGTTAGGACCAGTCACAGGTTAGTTATTTTTCGATCTTTACAGTGGGGAAAAAAAGTATTTAGTCAGCCAGCAATTGTGCAAGTTCTCCCACTTATAAAGATGAGAGAGGCCTGTAATTGTCATCATAGGCAGACCTCAACTATGAGAGACAAAATGAGAAAACAAATCCAGAAAATCACATTGTCTGATTTTTAAAGAATTTATTTGAAAATTATGGTGGAAAATAAGTATTTGGTCAATAACAAAAGTTCATCTCAATACTTTGTTATATATCCTATGTTGGCAATGACAGAGGGCAAACGTTTTCTGTAAGTCTTCACAAGGTTGGCACACACTGTTGCTGCTATGTTGGCCCATTCCTCCATGCAGATCTCCTCTAGAGCAGTGATGTTTTGGGGCTGTCGCTGGGCAACACGGACTTTCAACTCTCTCCAAAGGTTTTCTATGGGGTTGAGATCTGGAGACTGGCTAGGCCACTCAAGGACCTTGAAATGCTTCTTACAAAGCCAATCCTTCATTGCCCTGGTGGTGAGCTTGGGATCATTGTCATGCTGAAAGACCCAGCCACATTTCATCTTCAATGCCCTTGCTGATGGAAGGAGATTTGCATTCAAAATCTCACAATACATGGCCCCATTCATTCTTTCATATACACGGATCAGTCATCCTGGTCGCTTTGCAGAGAAACAGCCCCAAAGCATGATGTTGCCACCCCCATGCTTCACAGTAGGTATGGTGTTCTTTGTATGCAACTCAGCATTCACTCTCCTCCAAACACGAAGATTTGGGTTTCTACCAAACAGTTCTACTTTGGTTTCATATGACCATATGACATTCTCCCAATACTCTTCTGGAACATCCAAATGCTCTCTAGCAAACTTCAGACGGGCCTGGATATGTACTGGCTTAAGCAGGGGGACACGTCTGGCACTGCAGGATCCGAGTCCCTGGCGGCGTAGTGTGTTACTGACGGTAGTCTTTGTTACGTTAGTCCCAGCTTTCTGCAGGTGTTCTGGGATTTTTTGCTCACCGTTCTTGTGATCATTTTGACCCCACAGGGTGAGATCTTGCGTGGAGCCCCTGATCGAGGGAGATTATCAGTGGTCTTGTATGTCTTTCATTTTCTAATTATTGCTCACACAGTTGATTTCTTCACTCCAAGCTGCTTGCCTATTGCAAATTCAGTCTTCCCAGCCTAGTGCAGGTCTACAATTTTGTTTCCGGTGTCTTTCCACAGCTCCTTGGTCTTCACCATAGTGGAGTTTGGACTGTGACTGTTTGAGGTTGTGGACAGGTGTCTTTTATACTGATAACAATGTCAAACAGGTGCCATTACTACAGGTAATGAGTGGAGGACAGAGGAGCCTCTTAAAGAAGAAGTTACAGGTCTGTGAGACCCAGAAATCTTGCTTGTTTGTAGGTGACCAAATACTTATTTTCCACCATAATTTGCAAATAAATTCTTAAAAAATCAGACAATGTGATTTTCTGGATTTGTTTTCTCATTTTGTCTCTCATAGTTGAGGTCTACCTATGATGTCAATTACAGACCTCTCTCATCTTTTTAAGTGGGAGAACTTGCACAATTGGTGGCTGACTAAATACTTTTTTTTCCCCACTGTATGTGTTTTCTAATGGTCAGAAAGGTATTGCTTTTTGTCACTGTGTTTTTCCTGCTTTAAATACAGTAATGAAGATTTTATTGGGTATAATAGTTATAAATGTATACTTTTTTCTAAGGTGCACCTTCAATTATAAAGCCACTTTTCATAAATTAATAGTACACATGAATGTAAGAAATATATCTTATTAAGGAAATCTGTTTATTTCTCCATTTATTAAGCTGCTCTACTCCTCTTTATATTCCATTTCATTGAAAAGAGAGCTAGCACAGAGCTAAAACTTAACTTTTAATACATAATCTCATTAAAAACTGTGTGAGACATTGAGCATATCTATAGACCTGAAGTAATAGCCAGCATCTCTATATAGTACAATATTGCAGAGGGCAGTAGTGGTTATCTATTGTTTTTATACACAGTACTGTGAGGATCACTAAACTATGGTTTGATACACTTGTTTTTAATGAGATTATATATTAAAAGTTAAGTTTTAGCTCTGTGCTGGCTCTCTTTTCAGTGAAATGCTCTTTGGTTAAAGAGGTTGTCTGGGATGAAATAAAAATGAACCCCTAAACTAAACCCCTGCCTAACTTCTAATTTACTTATATAAAAAAAAAATCTATAATTACCCATATCCCTGAGGCGGTCATGTGACCGCCCCAGGGACTCTTTCTGATAATACGTTGATGTTCCTTTTCCGAAACAGAACATCACCATTTCTCCCCCCAACCCCATCATACTTACATATCTTCCTCTCCGGGAATGGCTCCTCCCCTCTTCCTCTCTGCAAGCACTTGCGCAGTCTGGAGGTGCCTGTGACACATGCGCAGTAGAGATGGCACTCTATCTCTACTGCGCAGGCATCAGAGGTAGTTCCGGTCTGTGTACGAGCTTGCAGAGAGGAAGAGAGGTGTCTCCAGCCTGCGCACAGTGAAAGAAAAGGAGGAGCTGTTCCAGTGAGAAAGACAGGTAAGTATAATGCGAAGGGGGGTGGACTGAGTTATTTAGTTAGTAAATAAGTTTAGTTATTTAGGGCTAGTAGTGTGCAGGATAGCTAGGGAGACTGGGAGGGGGTGTAATGGAGTGAGAGAGAAGAGGGGGCAGTGAGAGGGAGGTAGTGTAGAAGCTACACAGCAGGAAGCTACACCATGTAAACAAATGCAGAATATGCCAGGAGCATCCCAGAGAAACCCAAAAATCACTCAAAATACTGTATATGCCGATGACTGGAAAAATATTGGAAGGGATGTACATCTCACCCAGGTTGCTCAGATGGGTGAGATGAGGGAAATCCAGAAAGTTTGTTTCTCAGCAGACAGTTATGTTTGCTGAGCATTATTTAAGTGCTATGCACTGGGCTGGATTTTTTATGGAATGGCAGGTAGGCTGGTAGTGGGACCTGCCATTCCCATCCCCTCAAGTCCACACCTTGTGGACACTCCTGGAAGAAACCCAGCTGACTGGGATCTCCTTGTTAAAGGGATATAAGAAGTCTGCTAGGAGAGCAGACTGTGGCAGAGCTTGGCTGGAAAGCCACAAAGAAAGTGGTTACTGCTGGAAGACAATCTGACTGTTTGAACTTGTTCCTATTCTAGGTGAGGTAACCTATTTCTGTTTAGTTAGAGCCCAGACGGGCAGGTATTTATTTTTTTGGTTTCTGTTATGTTGCATGTACCAAGGTGTGTTTTGAGTGAATAAAACTCAATACTTGGACTAATACCTTGGAGTCTGTGTTCATGTCAGCCCACCCAGCACCCCAGATCCTGACAACTGCTAAAGGTATATGGGTGTACTTATTAACCCATTAATAGCGCTAACAGACCTTTTAAAAAAAAAAAAAAGCTTTTTTTGCCCCGAAAACCCCTTTAATCAGAGATTAATTTATCTATCAGCTATCAGCTAGTTTGTTTACATAGAATTCTTACTCATATCCAGCTCACAGACAGAACTCTATGAAGAGGGGTGGTGACAGAAGGTGACTGTTAACTAATTTATTGCCTCACTCTGTGCAGTGGTAGAATCTCATATTGAAGAGACAGCAGTGTCAGAAAGTTTTCCTGACTCACAGAGTAGCAGCTATTAGAGTGTATTTTCCTACAGCCTCCTTCTTCCTCTCCCCTTTTCATAAACTAATATGTAAAAAGTAAATCACTTGACAAATGGAGAAGGAAACATATTTCTTAAATAAAATATTAGTTTTTCATATTTACCTCTACTATTTATTTATTAAACATTGTTTAATAATTGGATGTACAATTTAAGATGTAAAAACACCATTTCTGCTCAGAGTAATTGTTTAGAGGCTTGTGCTATGGTTGCCGAATAATGTACATTAAGCATAATGTACATGGCAAGTCCAAATTTCTATGGTGTAAAACAGTTCTATAGAAGTCATAGGATTTTAATGCTGCATAGTGTGGTACCTTCATTTGACACTGTATTCATTTCTTGAAAAAATACCTCTGTTCCTCCATATAAAACAGGAGTCTAAAAGAACCTTTAGGAGACTTTGAGTAAGGGAAGACTTTGCAAGAGGAGGGATTCCCCAGTAGCTGATGGTGAACCCTGGGGGGAGGGGCACAACAAGACAGTGAACCCTAAGCTGACCCCCTCCCCCCACTGTCCCTGGCTACCTGCCCGATCTGTCGTAGGCGACAGCCAGCAAATGGTCGACAATCCCTTCTTAATATAAGTGACAACACAGAACATAGGACAAACAACAAGAAAGGGAGGTCTGCTAGCCAAGGGGTCAGTCGAGCAATGCAGTACAGAATCAAAATCCAAGAGAATAGTCAAAGTCAAAGCCAGAGGTCAGGAATAGGAATACAGGTAATAGCAGAAAAGGAGCTAGCAGGGACAAATTCAAAAAACAGAATCTCAATAGCCAGTCCCCATGTGAGGGCTGAAGACCTGTTTATAGCAAGTCAGGACCTGCTCCAGACTTGATTGGTAGACAGGCCATCAATCACACAGGCAAGGCTACGATTAACTGTTAGAGGAGCAGAGAGAAACAAGGTGCAGGAGACGGGTGTGGCTGAAATGCAGTTACATAGGACAGTGTTCAGACTGAGCATCAAGAACCTTAAGCAAGGAATCAAACTGAATACGCCTCCTTTGCCGCAGCGGCTGAGGGGAGGGTGGCGCAGAGACCTGAACAGGCAGAGACGTTACACTTTGTTCATTTTCAAGGTCTTCAGGGGTTTTCCCAATATGCAATCTGTAGTACTTACCAAACATAGTCTGAGGAAGGTCAATCAGTGAACTAGCAAAGGGTCATGGGTGCCCAAGGATTAATCGTGAGTGCGAAGCAAAAATTAGTGTTTGATCTGATCCCATAGAACTATAGTAGCAAGTAAAAATTAAATCCTGACCCCTCAAAATGTATTTAGCAGCAGGACATATAGTTAATGTCATTAAGAATTTTAAACATAAAGAAGAACAAGGATTCCTGGTAGTGATGATATGGTCCCGACAGGGCCCTGATCTCAACATCTGTCTGGGATTACATGAAAAGATAGAAGGATTTTTTCAAGTCTACATTTATAATCATAGATTGTAAACTCTTGCGAGCAGGGCCCTCAGTCCCATTGTGTGAATTGACTATTTCTTTGTAATGTATCTTTTGTCTGTACATTAACCATACAAATTGTACAGTGATGCGGAATATGTTGGCGCTATAGAAATAAAATGTATTAAATGTATTATTATAGTAGATCTGTGGTTAGTTCTTCAAGATGTTTGGAACAATTTCCCTCCTATGGAACAGATTTACTAATAGGTCAACCATGTAAACTTTGACAAGCAATCTGAAAATGCACCAGATTTATCACAGTGGCTGATGCTGGATGTAAAAGTTGCCTCAATTTATGCCAGAATATTACAACACTATTTTTGAGCATTGTTGCACATTGTGTCAATTTAAACCACACACCTTTTTTCTGAGAATTCACATCCACATTTAAAGTAAAACATTTTTAGCCCAAATTAGATGCTTCAAGGTGCCTAAAGATGCCCTACATCGTGCCAAATATGTGCAAATGTTTGTATCAGTGTCTAGTCATAGCCACAGTAGCAAATCTGGAACTTTGTGCAATTTTACCCAGAATAATTGCAAAGCAAATCTTGGTCATATATTGATTTGATTTAGATTTCTCTCTTGTTTATTTACAGTACTTTGCATTTTTACTTCACTTTAATTGAACAAAAAAAAAAATTAAACCATTAATACTTTCATTAAAAGCATTCTAACTTTGCATTTTTTCCACACCTACCTAAACTTTTTGTAATATATATATATATACAATATATATATATATATATATATATATATATATATATACAGTCATATTAAAAAGTTTGGGCACCCCTATTAATCTTAATCATTTTTAGTTCTAAATATTTGGGTGTCTGCAACAGCCATTTCAATTTGATATATCTAATAACTGATGGACACAGTAATATTTCAGGATTGAAATGAGGTTTATTGTACTAACAGAAAATGTGCAATATGCATTAAACCAAAATTTGACCGGTGCAAAAGTATGGGCACCTCAACAGAAAAATGACATTAATATTTAGTAGATCCTCCTTTTGCAAAAATAACAGCCTCTAGTCGCTTCCTGTAGCTTTTAATCAGTTCCTGGATCCTGGATAAAGGTATTTTTGACCATTCCTCTTTACAAAACAATTCCAGTTCAGTTAAGTTTGATGGTCGCCGAGCATGAACAGCCCGCTTCAAATTATCCCACAGATGTTCAATGATATTCAGGTCTGGGGACTGGGATGGCCATTCCAGAACATTGTAATTGTTCCTCTGCATGAATGCCTGAGTAGATTTGGAGCTGTGTTTTGGATCATTGTCTTGCTGAAATATCCATCCCCGGCGTAACTTCAAATTCGTCACTGATTCTTGTACATTATTCTCAAGAATCTGCTGATAGCGAGTTGAATCCATGCGACCCTCAACTTTAACAAGATTCCCGATGCCGGCATTGGCCACACAGCCCCAAAGCATGATGGAACCTCCACCAAATTTTACAGTTGGTAGCAAGTGTTTTTCTTGGAATGCTGTGTTTTTTGGACGCCATGCATAACGCCTTTTTGTATGACCAAACAACTCAATCTTTGTTTCATCAGTCCACAGGACCTTCTTCCAAAATGAAGCTGGCTTGTCCAAATGTGCTTTTGCATACCTCAGGCGACTCTGTTTGTGGCGTGCTTTCAGAAACGGCTTCTTTCGCATCACTCTCCCATACAGCTTCTGCTTGTGCAAAGTGTGCTGTATTGTTGACCGATGCACAGTGACACCATCTGCAGCAAGATGATGCTGCAGCTCTTTGGAGGTGGTCTGTGGATTGTCCTTGACTGTTCTCACCATTCTTCTTCTCTGCCTTTCTGATATTTTTCTTGGCCTGCCACTTCTGGGCTTAACAAGAACTGTCCCTGTGGTCTTCCATTTCCTTACTATGTTCCTCACAGTGGAAACTGACAGGTTAAATCTCTGAGACAACTTTTTGTATCCTTCCCCTGAACAACTATGTTGAACAATCTTTGTTTTCAGATCATTTGAGAGTTGTTTTGAGGAGCCCATGATGCCACTCTTCAGAGGAGATTCAAATAGGAGAACAACTTGCAATTGGCCACCTTAAATACCTTTTCTCATGATTGGATACACCTGGCTATGAAGTTCAAAGCTCAGTGAGGTTACAAAACCAATTTTGTGCTTCAGTAAGTTAGTAAAAAGTAGTTAGGAGTATTCAAATCAATAAAATGATAAGGGTACCCAAATTTTTGCACCGGTCAAATTTTGGTTTAATGCATATTGCACATTTTCTGTTAGTACAATAAACCTCATTTCAATCCTGAAATATTACTGTGTCAATCAGTTATTAGATATATCAAATTGAAATGGCTGTTGCAAACACCCAAATATTTAGAACTAAAAATGATTAAGATTAATAGGGGTGCCCAAACTTTTTCATATGACTGTATATATATGGTTAGTCTTGTTAAGAAATCACACTGGCACACATAGACATAAGTAGCGGTTAAAGAATCCAAATTTATTGAGCACAGTTCACACAGAAACTTAAAACGGGTACACATAAACAGGCTAAGAGTTCAGTGCTCCTTACCCAGTGCAGTGGTGCAGTCCCGGCTTGTCCTCCAGTTAGCTCAGTTTCACTGTAGGAACAGATTAGCATGTTGTTGCAGAATACCTCTCTCTGGCAGTTTTTCCAACCTACACCACCAAGCTGCACACACCTGGGTATTAAGTACAGGCACACCTGGACTGGAATATAGGAGCGAACATGCAGCAACTACCAAGCCTCAAACCCATACTCCAGCCCAGAGGCATTGCTAGGGATTCAGCGCCGGGGGAGGAACATGTCCATGTGGGCTCCCAAATTAGGTATATCGATATTATCACTATACGGTTTCCATATAGTGGTATATATCGGCTCTACACAGGGCTTTGCAGACGATTTAGGTGAATACAGTGCAGTAACATTTAGTGACTTACAGGTGATGTCTCTGTAACATTTGCACCACAGATATCTTTGGCTCCTTACTTTTCCAGGCACCTGTCCCACATTGTCCTTACCTATACACACATCCTTCTGCTACCCACCTCCAATTTATGAAATATATAATATAACCCCATAATAAATAATACCCCCAAGTGCATCTTTAAATTAATAACTTCCCTGTGTACCCCCTTTAACCCCTTAATGACCTGGCCATTTTTTGTTTTTGCATTTTCGTTTTTCCCTCCCCACATTTCAAGAGCCATAACTTTTTAATTTTTCAGTTCACAGAGTCACATGATGGCTTATTGTTTGCGAAACAAATTGTACTTTGTAATGTCACTATTCAATATGCTGTGCAATGTACTGGGAAGCTGGAAAAAAATTCAGAATGCGGTGCAATTGTTGAAAAACTGCATTTGCGCCAAATTCATATGGGTTTAATTTTTACACCATTCACTGTGTGGTAAAAATGACATGTTATCTGTATTCTGCGGGTCAGTACGAACACGGCGATACCAAATTTATATAGTATTTGTAATGTTTTGATACCTTTTTAAAAATTGAAAACTTTGCTAAATAGAAAAAAAATTTTGCATCGCCATATTGTGTCACCTGTAACTTTTTCATATTTACATGTATGGAGCTGGGTAAGGCGTCTTTTTATGCGGGACAACATGACGTTTTTATTGATACCACTTGGGGAAAGATCTGATGGTTTTATCACTTTTTATTCAATTTTTTATAGGAGACAAAGTGTTGAAAAAAACCCTATTTGGCCATTTTGATTTTTTTTTCCCCGCTACGCCGTTCACCGTATGGGATAAATATTTTAATATTTTAATAGTTCGGGCATTTTGGAGCGCGGGGATACCTAAAGTGTTTATGCTTACTTTTGTTTATTTACTTTTATATCTGATCTAGGGAAAGGGGGGGTGATTTGAACTTTTGTGTTTTTTTTTAATTTTTTCATACTTTTAAAAACTTTTTTTTTTATACTTTTACTTGTATGATCAGACTCCCTAGGGACCTTGAAACCTAGGGAGTCTGATCGATCATACTATTCACTGCGATACTACTGTATCGCAGTGAATAGCAAAATGCCTTCACTGCTATTAGACGATGCCTCTGGCATCGCGTAATAGCTATACTGTAATGACAGGCGTGGGAGCCTTCAATAGGCTCCCGGCTGTCATGGCAACCAAGCGCCGCCCTCCGATGACGTTCTGGAGGGCGGCGATGAGGTAAACAAGGTGGCGCCCTTGGCGGCTCCGCAATTTAGACGCCGCGGTCGCGATTGACCGCGGCATCTAAAGGGTTAACAGCCGCAATCGGTGCAGGCACCGATTGCCGCTGTTAGCTGCCGGTCCTGGCTGTATTATACAGCCGGCACCCGCGGTGTATGGAGAGTGCTCAGCTCCTGAGCGCTCTCCATACATCGTCATGCGACTCAGGACGTACTATTACGCCCTGGGTCGCTAAGGGGCTAAGTAGTGCCCTTATTAATAGTGCCCCAGGCATTTCCTAATTAAAAGGTAAACAAAAGGAAAAAAAAAATTAGTGGGGTTCCAATACTCGGGACCCCCAGGATCAGCTGTTTGAATGAACCGTGGTACCTGTGTCAGTGCCAAGACTCCTTATCTGTTTACATAGTGTCATTCTTTTCTTAGTGGCCATGTAATGTAACTACAGCCTCGTCCTATACACGTCTATGTGACAAGAATGGAATTACATCACACGGTCACTATAAACAGTGTGTGATATAAACAGGTGCCATGGCCACTTCATACAGCTGATCAGTGGGGAATCACTTATCTCTTATTGATGTTTTATTCTGAGGATAGATCATCAATAAAAATGGGCAGGAAAACTCTTTAAGGCTAAGGCCCCACATGGCGTCCTGCAGCAAAAAAGCGCTGCGGGAAAAACCGCGGCGGTTCTTCCCGCAGCACTTTGCACAGAAAGTTCTCAGAGGTTTCCTTTTTGGACTTTCTGCTTCAATTATATCTATAAGGAAACCACCAGAATTTCCGTAGGTATGCTGCAATTTCCAAAACCGTGACCATTTTGGAAATTGCAGCATGTCCACTACGTGTATTTTACCGCATAGTGGGGGTGGGATGGGGCCTCACGTGACGAAAACGCCATGGGAAAAAAATGCAGCATTTTACAGTTCCTGCAAAGTGCATGGGATTCTATCAAATCCCATCCACACATTGCGGAAAAATACGTGCAGCGGATACGCTGCGATTTCCAAAGCCATTGTGGTTTTGGAAATTGCAGCATGTCAATTAAACCTACAGAAACACTGTTTCCCTATAGGTATAATGGAAGCAGAAAGTCTGCAGAGGAAATCTCTGTGAACCTTCTGTTACTTCCACGGTTTTTCCTGCAGCGCTTTTTTGCTGCGACCCACTACATGAGGCTTTAATCTTAATAAAGCCCAAGTGCCACCTTAATTAAATTAATTTCCCTCTCATATTATGCCCCTGATTACCCCTGACATAAATACTGCACCTCTAATGACCCCTTATATCACTGACCACCCCTTATGTTCATAATGCCTCCTAATATAAATGATGCCCCCTAATGGTCCCTTATATAAATAACCTCCCCCTTTGTATTCATAATGCCCTCTAATAACCCTTATATAAATGACACCCCTTATGTTCATAATGCCCCCTCCCTTATAGTTATAATTCCCGCTCCTAACAACCCCTTATACTATTAAAATACCAACAACTAAGCTAAAACAAACAAAAAAAAAAGTTATACTCACCTACCCGCGATCCTTTGATGAACAGAGACACCGCCTCCTCCCTGTCCACTCAGTGGACTTCTGTGTCTCAGCACAGGAGGCGAGATGTTGTGGCGTGATCGCGCCCGCCTGTGCCGAGAAGCAGACATTTGTCTGTGGTCCTGGTGTCTTGTAAACCGCAGGCGTGAAGTGGCTTGCAGTTTACAAGACAGTCAAGTTGCAGGAAGCGTTTTCTGCAGACACCAATCTAGTTAAAAGTAAAAGATGTCTTAATAGCGGCCCCAGGGTGGGCCCCACAGAGTCAGTGGACCCACAGCAGCCGCCTCCTCTGCCCTCCATTTACCTCACAGAGACTAAAAACCTCAGTGGCACATATCTGCCATAAACAATTTTACCGCTTGCCTGTCTACAATATATACAGTAGGGAGAAAAAGTATTTAGTCAGCAACCAATTGTGCAAGTTCTCCCACTTAAAAAGATGAGAGAAGCCTGTAATTGACATTATAGGTAGACCTTAACTATGAGAGACAAAATGAGAAAACATATCTAGAAAATCACATTGTCTGATTTTTTTAAGAATTTATTTGCAAATTATGGTGGAAAATAAGTATTTGGTCACCTACAAACAAGCAAGAATTCTGTCTATCACAGACCTGTAACTTCTTCTTTAAGAGGCTCCTCTGTCCTCCACTCATTACCTGCAGTAGTGGCACCTGTTTGAAATTGTTATCCGTATAAAAGACACCTGTCCACAACCTCAAACAGTCACACTCCAAACTCCACTATGGTGAAGACCAAAGAGCTGTGGAAGGACACCAGAAACAAAATTGTAGACCTGCACCAGGCTGGGAAGATTGAATCTGCAATAGGCAAGCATCTTGGTGTGAAGAAATCAACTGTGGGAGCAATAATTAGAAAATGGTAGACATACAAGACCACTGATAATCTCCTAGTGAATGACCTGCAGAAAGCTGGGACTAACGTAACAAAGGCTACTGTCAGTAACACACTACGCCGCCAGGGGCTCAGATCCTGCAGTGCCAGACGTGTCCCCCTGCTTAAGCCAGTACATATCTGGGCACATCTGAAGTTTGCTAGAGAGCATTTGGATGTTCCAAAAGAGTATTGGGAGAAAGTCATATGGTCAGATGAAACTAAAGAAATGTTTGGTAGAAACACAACTCGTAGTTTTTGGAGGAGAGTGAATGCTGAGTTGCAACCAAAGAACACCATACCTACTGTGAAGCATGGGGGTGGCAGCATCATGCTTTGGGGCTGTTTCTCTGCAAAGGGACCAGGACGACTGATTTGTGTACATGAAAGAATGAATGGAGCCATGTATCGTGAGATTTTGAGTGCAAACCTCCTTCCATCAGCAAGGGCATTGAAGATGAAATGTGGCTGGGTCTTTCAGCATGACAATGATCCCAAGCACACCACCAAGGCAACGAAGGAGTGGCTTCGTAAGAAGCACTTCAAGGTCCTTGAGTGGCCTAGTCAGTCTCCAGATCTCAACCCCATAGAAAACCTTTGGAGGGAGTTGAAAGTCCGTGTTGCCCAGCGACAGCCCCAAAACATCACTGCTCTAGAGGAGATCTGCATGGAGGAATGGGCCAACATAGCAGCAACAGTGTGTGCCAAACTTGTGAAGACTTACAGAAAACGTTTGCCCTCTGTCATTGCCAACAAACGATATATAACAAAGTATTGAGATGAACTTTTGTTATTGACCAAATACTTATTTTCCACCATAATTTGCAAATAAATTCTTTAAAAATCAGACAATGTGATTTTCTGCATTTGTTTTCTCATTTTGTCTCTCATAGTTGAGGTCTACCTATGATGTCAGTTACAGGCCTCTCTCATCTTTTTAAGTGGGTGAACTTGCACAATTGGTGGATGACTAAATACTTTTTTTCTCACCCCGTGGGGTCAAAATGATCACAAGAACGGTGAGCAAAAATCCCAGAACCACACAGGGGGATCTAGTGAATGACCTGCAGAAAGCTAGGACTAACATAACAAAGGCTACCGTCAGTAACACACTGAAAATATATATCTGATAACTAGGTATGTGTACCAACACCATAGAATAAATCCAAAATAATATAATTTTAGTGCACTTAAAAACAAACTTTTATTAATATCCACTAAGAGTATATTTATATAAAAAAGAACACCTAATACAAGGATGCCATAATATAAATGGGGTCATATATAGGGTAAAGGTAGCCTACCTCAAAATAAGGGGATAGTATGGTGAAACCTATATCCCTTCACAACCACCCCTGAGTTTTATATTATAATTCCCAGAATATAAATGTCAATTCACTGAGGGGAAAGAGTGAAGGATAAATCCATATAGGATAAAACACACATACATACACACCAACTGGCTAGAGGTCAGTAAAAGACCGACCATAATGTCTGACTAGCCACTACCTAGGGAGCTTACATTACACTCCCACATTTGGCTGCCTAATACCACAAACAAACAAACACCATAGACGATACAAAAGGAGTATTTGCCCTAACTCCCAGCCTGCCTGATACGTTTCTGCTGAACTAAACCAGCTCATCAGAGGCAAATGCATAAGGGCAAAGCAGAATGCACCATAGATATGTGCAAACTGCCTATATAATTTAGAGTGTCTAATATAACAGCCGGCCGGCTGTGATGAATGACCGCAAGCGCCGTCGCGCACAGCCTAGCTTGATATCTGCTAAGCCACACCCCTTAGCAGTCCGCGTCATCAGAGGTGCCCCAATCACAAGGCGCCAAAACTCAGAAGCTCCGGACACTATTGTAAGTAGAGAACGCCCGTACAGGGCGCTCCCTAAGAACTAGAAAGACGCACATACGCGTCCATAGTAACGCCCAGACCCTAACATCATCACGGTAATTAACAAAATCGGGCCTAAGAGATATAAAACACCATGAGAGGTACCAAGCGACACCTACAGAGAACCAAAGATTGCAATCACAACAAGAACACAAAAGAGGGTCAGATCAAGGATATATAACAAAGTATTGAGATGAACTTTTGTTCTTGACCAAACACTTATTTTCCAACATAATTTGCAAATAAATTCTTTAAAAATCAGACAATGTGATTTTCTGGATTTCTTTTCTCATTTTGTCTCTCATAGTTGAGGTCTACCTATGATGTCAATTACAGGCCTCTCTCATCTTTTTAAGTGGGAGAACTTGCACAATTGGTGGCTGACTAAATACTTTTTCCCCCCACTGTATATAAGAGATATATATTTTCTCACAGCTATGCCAGTGCATAGTCATGAACTTATATCATATAGGGAGTGTTTCATTTTGAGATATGATTTATGCTGTTTTGTGGTTGAAGGTTTTAGTAGTCTAATTTGCATGGTAAAAGTAATAATGTACTATTCACCAGTTCCAAAGGAAGAAATGAAGACATATTAGAGAACATGAAGAAGAAAATCCAAGAAAATAATCAGCAATAATTCCATAAATTAAAGACAAGTTTATGTTCTCTACTATATAAAATAAGTTTTCCTATGGATAGGGCATAACTTGTTTGTGGAAAAATCTTGGATGAGGCCACACGTTGCGTAAATGCTGCTTTTTTATTGCAGATTTTGCTGTGTTTTTTTGAGTCAAACCTAGAAGTGGATACAGAAAGAATGGGAAATATATAGGAAGCACTTATACTTCTCCCTTCTGCTCAATACACTCCTGGCTTTGGCTCAAAAAACCGCAGCAAAATCTGCAACAAAAAAAAGTTTTTCTGCAATGTGGAGCCTTAGCCTTAAATGAAAAACTGTTTTTAAATACTGTACAGTATGTTAGTAATTAACATAAATAGTCACTAACTTTTCAACAAATTTGCATAAACTTATATTTCAGGTGATTATAAGACACTATCAGAGAAAAATGCTTCCATGCCCCACACCATCTGCTAAACTGAACATTCACTTTCAATACTTTTCCATATCTGTCTTGATATGGACTGCAGTTCATATGATTCAGATTACACATGTCTATGTACAGAGTAAGGGTAGGGTGAGCAGAAGGAGAGAGAGGTGAGCAGAAACACAGGTTTAGCCTTCTTGCACACGACCATATGAATGGTCAGTGTGCTATCCGGGTTTTTCCCAGATAGCACACTGACCCATTCATTTCTATGGGCCCGTACACATGACCGTGAATTGCATGCTCACATGCGCAGGCCAACTGTCCGGGCTGTCCCGGCCGGGAAACGGAGATGACATTCGTGTGTCCCCCTGGTGCTGCCTGTGCCGTTTATTAACAGCAGCTGATTAGCACACGGTCGTGTGCAACCGGCTTCAGTGTGACACTGGAGCTAAATAGGAGTTTTATAATTCAAGTTTGGTCTAAAACAAACCAGAGGGCTGAACATCACTAATATTTATCAAATTAAATCTCTAGTTGCCACATAAAATGAGATTTCTGGGACTAAGGGGAAAAATGGGTAATTGGATTAGTAACTGACTCATGGTTAAGAAACAGATGGTGTTATTAATTCTAGGACTTGGTTACAGTCTCAGGTAGGGTCCACTGTAGTCAGTATTGGGTCCTCTTCTTTTACAAATTTTTTATTAATGACCTTTTAGTGGTTTTACAGACTATAATCTCAATCTTTGCAGTTGATACTAAACTCTGTGAAATAGTCAACACAGAGGAGGGTAGTGTAATATTTGAGGGATAAGGGATTTGAGGAATAAGGGCAAAAAAATAGCTTAAGGGCAACCTAATTACAGTGTACAAATATATGTACAGTGCAGAGATCTTTCCAATGGTCTTTTAATATTTAAGCCAAAAACTGTGGGGGGAATCCTATAACCAAGGGGACATCCTCTACATCTAGAGGAAATATAGATTTACATGATCATAGATGGGGCTTCTTTACAGGAAGTACAGTGAGCCTATGGCACTCACTGCCACAGAATATGGTGATATCTAATAACTTGTACAAGTTCAAAAGTAGCAGTATCACAGATTATGTGAACTATTTGGGTTAGAATGTTGATCCAGAGATTTAGTCCAATTGCCATATTTGGAGCTGGAAGGGAATTTTTTTCCTCTGATGGGGCAATTGGCATCCAGTTCATGGTTGATTTTGCCTTCCTTTGAATCAACTTGGAAGGTTTATAGATTGGACTGGCTGGACCTCAGCGTGTTTCTAGTAAGTTCTAGTAAGGAACTGGTTAGTCTATATAGGCTTCCCACCTTCCTCCTTACTCTTAGTCAGTTAGGCAGTTTGCTAGTATAGACTTGGAAGGGAATTGTCACAGGGTCTCATAGCCTTTGACTAGGCCTTTCTGAACTTTTTGGACCAGCACCACACAGCTTCAACATTGTATGTTAAATTGGAGTAAAAGTGCACTTTTGAGGAAAGTTATAGAAGAACCTATTAAGACAAGGATCAAGTTCTGCTGACATGTAGATTTATGAACTCTAGTTGCAGACCAGATGGCCTTAAGAGAATGTACTGCCATTGCTGGAAGTGCTTTACAATCTGTCTCGAGTTTTGCTAAGATTAATAAACCTTTCTAGCTTCAGTAAAGATAATCATGAATCTGGAAAATTACTTTGAGTCTCCTTTCTCATTCTACCATGATTGCACTCTAACCACTATCAGCCTGGGGTGTGCAGGGTGTGTGCTGGGGTAACAACCATCATTAGAATCATAAAGAGTGCAGCCCCCTTAGGATATACTAGATCTTGTCTTCTGTGTGACAGTCAGAGAGTCTGCCATGGGTTCTTTAGTTTCTCACATATGTTGCATGGCCTATGTGATTCTCCTCCTTACACATTGCCATGTGATCTACCTGTCCTGACAATTTCAATGGTTTCCTTTATCTTTACACTTTGATCTGCCATGCTTAGGCTCCCCTCCCTTCTGCTTTCTCTAACATGGAATTTACATGTTAGATATTTGGTGGACAATGTAGAAAGTTGCTTTTAAGAAGCAAATTCATATTTAAAAAACAATCAACCAAAAAACAGCCTTCAAAGGGTTTAGCCAAAGCTAACTGAAGTGTTTACAGCTGATTGCCTGAGTTACAGACCTGCTACAGGTTGGAATGATGACTCAGTCTTGCTCCTGGCCATCTATATTTCAGTATTAGCTTTAAGTTTTTGAGCCTTGATAAGATCTGGACAAGTTTATGGGTGGTACACTGTATTCATTAAAAGATTAACTGAAGTGTAATTAATAGCAGTGTAACAATGATGACTACCCTCAGGAAGTATGGTAACAACTATTAACCCTTTTTTGACATCTGCCATAATAGTACGGCGGATGCCGGGTGCTTAAATATGGCAGCCGCTCGCGGGCATTAACCCCTCTGGCGCCTCAGTCAAAGCCGACCAAGGCACCATTTTACCAGCGCCGCCATTTTGCCGGAGTAGGCATCCGGCCAGCTTGCTCCTGGAATTGCTATGACAGCCAGGAGCCTTGTGAAGGCTCCCAGGCCTGTCTTTCATTAACTTTTATTGCAGGCTACTCAATGTAGCCAGAAACGCCAGTTTTTTGCAATGCATTGTAATGCATTAGCATTGGTGATCAGACCTCCTGGGGTTCAAGACCCCTAGGGGGTCTAATAAATGCAAAAAAAATAAATAAAAAAAAAGTAAAATCAGTAAATCAGTAAAAGTTCAAATCACCCCCTTTCCCTAGAACACATATTAAAGTAGTTAAATACTGTGAAACACCTACACATAAGGTGTCCCTGTGTCCGAAAACTCCCGGTCTACAAATCTATAAAAATATTTTACCCGTATGATAAACAGTGTAGTGGGGGAAAAAAATCAAAAGTGCCAAACAGCCGTCTTTTCACTGTTTTGCCTCTGATAAAAATTTGAATAAAAAGTGATCAAAGCAATAGTAATTCCCCAAAATGGTATAACTAAAAAGTACACCTGGTCCTCCAAAAAAAGACGCCTTATGCATCCCCGTACATGGAAGTATAAAAAAGTTACAGGTGTCAGAATATGGCGACTTTTAAAAAATATATATTTTTGCACTGTTTTGGATTTTTGTTAAGGGGTTAAAATGTAAATAAAAACATATAAATTTGGTATCCCCGGAATCGTACTGAAATATAGAATACAGATGACATGTCATTTTGGCTGTAGAGCGAACGCTGTAAAAACTAAGCCCGTAGGAAAGTCGCACAAATGCACTTTTTCTTCAAATCTACCCCATTCTGATTTTTTTTTCCAGCTTCCCAGTACATTGTACAGAATAATAAATTATAGCACCATGAAAAAAAAATTTGTCCCGCAAACATTAAGACCTCATATGGCTCTGAGAACGGAAAAATAATAAAGTTATTGTGTTTGGAAGGGGGGGAGTCAAAAACAAAAAAGGAAAAATGTCACCGGCGGGGAAGGGGTTAAGGGTGTTGCACCAAAAGTGAAATCTAATTTGTTTTAGTTAGCACAATATATGCAACAAAATGAGTGCTGTCATGATTCAATTGTTACTTCATGTGGACAGAGACTGATAGAATATACAGTATGGAACAATTTTGATTGCTGTGATGCAGCAAACTGACCACAATGGCTGCCTCCTAGCCCTGCCAATGACACTGCTGTTCTGAGGCTTTCTCCCTAAAATCTCTCTTTCAATGTGTATTTTGCTTATAATTAAATCTCATTCATTTTCTCCGGCTGAGATTTGATGTGCTTTCTATGGGGCCTTCATATGATGGTGATTAACTCCTGAACTGAAGATCTGTAGTGAGCAGTATTGCTGGCTCCCTTCATTTACTTCATGATATGAGGCGGTATTGGACCAGGATGGTAACGTATGATAATTATATTGTTGATTTATATTTTGCTATTGTGATTTTTTTTTTCTTTCTGTTCTTTTATTTCAGATCTGTGAATTGAACTCCTTTGAATTTGGTGGGCTATATTGATGATAAGCAGTAGTGTTTATTTTTTACTTTTAATAAAATGGTTAACGAGGGTCATGTGGGAGTGTTTTATTTCAATAAAATATTTTTAGGTCTATGTTTTTTACTTTATTACTATTACCTTAACAATAGTTTCTGTCTGATTGACAGAATTCATTGCTAAGGCAGGGCTTAGTGTTAGCTGCTAAATTTAGCTTTCTGTTATTACCCCATTACCCACCACCATCAGGGGTGCTGAGATGAAGCAGGAGCTGGGGTGGTTTACCAGAATGGGAAAGCCCAAAAATCATAGATTTTCCCACTTTGGTAATGCCAGACAGCTACTGTTTTATTTTATCTGGCTGGTTATGAAAAATGGGGGGACCCCATGTTGTTTTTTTAATTAAGTTATTTATTTTAAAATGATATGATAGGCATTCCCATCATAATAATACCTGTTTGCAGCCGCTCCAGTACTCAATCATCCCTAGATGGTCTAATACTGAACCATACCTGGCTCATGGTGGTGGGTACCAGGGTAATAATGGAAGGTTAGCATTAGCCTCTTTAATGGCTGACATTAAGCCCCACCTTAGTAATGGATGCTGTCAGACAGTGACCATTCCAAGGCAATGGTAAAAAAGTAAAAAAAAAAAATCAAATAAACGATAAACATTTTTTATTGAAATAAAAATGACCCTCATTGACCATTTATTGAATATTTTAAAAAAAATACTGCCACTGGTCATCAATATAGTCCAATTAGTGGATCTGAAAAAACAACAGAATAAAACAGGGCAATGATTGTTCAATATTAATCTCCATGAGCACAACTGGAATCAAGGTTAAATCCACACCTCGCATTCTTAGTCATTGACCAGAGCATTTTTTGCCACAAATGGAATATGGAATTTTATGTTGTCAACTGTTCAAATTAAATAGGTTTGATCAGAAAATGTATACAAATCATACGCTAAGAGTAATACGCTTGACAAGGATATGTGGGGGCTGTCACTGTGGTATGTTTTAAAGTATCCACGGCTTACATAGTACCAGGTAAGTGAGAAACCCTAATGTATATCACTATGCTAGAACATTTATTCAATACCAAAGCTTTGTAAACGTTGTGGCGCTGGATTATTCTATGGCAATTATGTTGCCTCTCATCAAATTACCTTACGAGAATTAAACTTGCAAGATATATCTGCTCTGCTCTTAACATTTATTACTTGAGGTATCATGAGGTTAGTGAATACAGGGTAGTTTGTCATAAGTGGCAATGACGGGTGATCAGAGACTGAATGAATGACATTCACCATGTAATATCATACTATTGACCGAAATAAGCCATGTTGTGAATGAATTAACTATCCCAAAGGGACATCTTCCGCAGTGAAACTTATTACATCCTTGTTCAGTTGTTCCCTTAATAAAAATCTAATTTGAAAACATATTTTATTGTTCAGTAAATTCCCTTCTTTATAATATTCCAATAGTAAAACTGTACTCATTAAGACACAATGTAATAACCTAATAATCTATAATATAAAATACAGAGATGGGGGAACCGATTCATCACAAATAAGGTTCGACCTGAATATTTCAAATTATTTGTTGTTTGTGAACAACAAATGTTATGTTAGGCTAAATTCACATCTGCGCCTGAATCTCCGCTGCAGAAACCGCCAGAAATCAGTGTAGAGAAAAGTCCTACACGGAGGTATAAAAACTGCGGATACACGACGGACTCCATAGTCTGTGGTAGTGATGGCTAACCTTTTGAGCTTGGTGTGTCAAAATTCATTAAAAAAAAAAAACCTAGCTTAACCTAGCTTGCTGTGTCACATCTAGAAATAGCCAGTTTTGTGATATTTGTAGCTCTATTAAAAATAGAGTTATATTTTTGATATATGTATTTGTATTATATGTATTTCTGGTCCATTACATGGTATATGACCCCCTTTTTCTGGCCCATCACACAGTATATGACCCCTTTTTTCTGGCCAATCACACGGTATATGACATCCTTTTTATAGTCCCCCACACGGTATATGACCCCTTTTTTTTTAGCCTCCACACAGTATATTACCTCCCATTTTTTGCCTCTCACAATATTTGACCATGCTTTTTATGGCTCCCCACAGTATATGACCCTTTTCTTATGCCACACCCACTGTATATGGCCCCTTTTTATGGCCCACACACAGTATCTGACCTCTTTTTAATTCCCCACACACAGTATCTGACCACTTTTTAGGGCCCCCACAGTATATGACCCCCTTTTTTTACCCCCACACAGCAAATTACCCCATTTTACACCACTCCCCCCACCCCCACAGCCCAAAATGTTTTGGTGTGTCAACTTTGACACACATGTCATAGGTTCTCCATCACTGGTCTATGGGATCCGCCGGTGTCTGCGGGTAACTGCTGTTTTGGCAGTCGAGCCCACCACCGATGTGAATTTAGTCTGAGAGTTCTGTGTGTTCCTCTTCAAAATGTAACTTAACATGCTCTTTTTCTGTACGGTTAACCATGTATTCTTCTTTACCTTTATTGACACAAATCCCATCCTCTAGTAGCCATGTGGCATCTGCTGAGAGCGAGATATTCCTCATCTGAATAGATGATGTATAGAGATGAAACTGCTCAATTGCAAAACAATCAGACAAAATTAGATTATTGACAATAAAAGAGCTACCTGTCTGTGTAAGTAGCAGCAGCAGAGGAAGCACAGATTCACCCAGTCACGGTCTCTGAACCTATCTCTTATGAATTCTGCCCTGTGTAATTGCTTGATTCTCCACCATTGCTGGAATTTTTATTGCTTTTTCTGAACTATGCTAAGTCTATAGCCTATAATGCAGTAAGATGGATAACAGACCTATTTGCATGTCCACCATTACAACAACTAAAGGTTTATCATAAGTGTCCAAATTTTTATACTCCATATGACATCAGCACTGTAAGATCCACCTCTCACTGTCTATTGGTTGAGAGGCTGTCAGGTGTTGCTACAATGTCACAGTGACTCACAAACAGTGTCTGAGTCATTGCATACGTCTGCTCTGATTTTCCTGATCATATATGTGGCGGCGGCCATTTTCTTGAAGCAAAGCCATTTTGTTTGTCCAAAGCGAATTGCCACTTGTAGGTTTAGTTAAAAACCAAATTACTTGTTATATTTGGGTCGAATCCATTTGTAGGGTCCTGAAGGGGATTTTAAAGGCCTATATGTTAGAAAAACCCCATAAATTAGCCCATTTTCAAAACTGCACCCCTCAAATAATTCAAAACAGTATTTTGGAAGTTTGTTATCCCTTTCAGGGAAATTAAAACAATATGGAGGTGAAATTCAACCATTTCATTTTTTCTCAATAATACTTTCATTTAGCCCTAAAATTAACACATTCACAAGGGGGTTAAAGGAGAAAATGCATCTCACAGTTTGTTATTCAATTTCTCCCGAGCACGGAAATACCCCACATGTGGATATAAACTTATGTTTGGGCACATAGCTGCGCACAAAAGGGAAGGAGTGCCACTGGGCGTTTGAAAAGCAGATTTTGCTGGAATAGTTTTCAGATACCATGTCTCATTTTCAATTTGGATTTTGGAGTGCAGATTTTGCTGGAATAGTTTTCTGGTGCCATGTCGAATTTGCAGAGCCCCTAAAGTACCAGTACAATGGAAACCCCCAAAAAGTGATCTCAATTTGGAAACTACACCCCTCACAGAATTTATCAAAGGTATAGTGTGCATTTTTACCCCACAGCTGCTTCACATATTTTATTAACATTGGGATGTGAAAATGATTTTCTTTTTTCCAACAAACTGTCCATTTAGCATATCAGCACTGATGCAAAAAGAAAACTTAACATTTAATTAAAACGTTTAAAAACTGGGGTCACCAACTAAAAACATCACAAACAAAGGACAAATACATAGCTCAGTTGTAGAGTCCAAATACATCCAAATAAACAAAAAGGGTGGATCTTACCCACTTGGAGTCAGCAGGAATCAGAGCTCAGGAGATGATGTCAGGGAGAGAGGCACCAGTCCCTAAATAGCTCTTCAATTTCTATCATTGTCCCCCGCAAAAGTTACTCCTGCACTTACAAGGGCAGTACCCAACTGTACCTAACAAAACAGTTCCTACGTGTTTCCTTTTACCTCTGCACCATTCATCAGGGGACCTGACTGGACTAGTACATCTAAATGTACCTACAGGTAAAGAAGTAACAGAACCATTAACTGGATAAAAATAGCAATTAGAACCCGCAGTGGTGGGTCTCCTACTCTGTCCACAAATAGGGGGAGATAAACTCTACATAACTGAGAGAGAAGTAGTGGCAACAGTGTCTAACACATATACACACCTGGACAAAATTGTTGGTAACCCTCGTTTAATGAAAGAAAAACCCACAATGGTCACAGAAGTAACTTGAATCTGACAAAAGTAATTTGCCAAACTACATGTTGACAAGCCACAAAGCTTCTGGGAGAATGTCCTATGGACAGATGAGACAAAAATCGAAATTTTTGGGAAGGTACATCAGCTCTATCTTCACAGACGGAAAAATGAAACATATCTTGAAAAGAACACTGTCCCTACTGTGAAACATGAAGGAGGCTCTGTTATATTCTTTGGCTGCTTTGCTGCATCTGGCACAGGATGTCTTGAATCTGTGCAGGGTACAATGAAATCTCAAGACTATCAAGGGATTCTAGAGAGAAATGTGCTGCCCAGGGTCAGAAAGCTTGGTCTCAGTCGCAGGTCATGGGTGTTGCAACAGGATAATGACCCAAAACACACCCAAGAATGGCTAAGAGGAAAACATTGGACTATTCTGAAGTGGCCTTCTATGAGCCCTGACCTAAATCCTATTGAGCATCTTTGGAGGGAGCTGAAACATGCCATCTGGAAAAGGCACCCTTCAAACCCGAGACAACTGGAGCAGTTTGCTCATGAGGAGTGGGTCAAAATACCTGTTGAGAGGTGCAAAAGTCTCATTGACAGTTACAGGAATAGTTTTATTGCAGTGATTGCCTTAAAAGGTTGTGCAACAAAATATTAAGTTAAGGGTACCATCATTTCTGTCCAGGCCTGTTTCATGAGTTTTCTTTTTTTTAAAAATTCTGTTTAAGCATGGTTGAAAAGCAATGTCTGACTTTCATTTGTTCATTTTTATATATTATTACTTTTGTCAGATTCAAGTTATTTCTGTGATCATTGAGGGTTTTTCATTCAATTTCTTTCAACAATTTTGTCCACGTGTGTATGTGTTGTACTGCATTGGTTACATCCCTCCGGTGTCTCTCTCTGATTTGGGGATGGGACAACTACTATTTAAGTAGCTCCAGTGGGTAGCACTGGGCCGACGCCACTACTTCTCACTTAGTTATGTAGAGATTATTCCCCCTATTTGGGGACATAGCAGGAGACCCGCCACTGCTGGTTATAATTGCTTTTTCTATTCAGTTAATGATTTTGTTAATTCTTTACCTGTAGGTACACTTAATTGTACTAGTCCAGTCAGGTCCCCAGATAATTGGCACAGATGTGCCAGGAGACGCGTAGGTACTGTTTTGTTAGGTACAGTTGGGTACTGCCCTTGTAAGGGCAGGAGTCAATTTTGCAGGGGATAGGATTAGAAATTTAGGGGCAGTTTAGGGACTCCTGAGCTCTGACTCCTATGTAACAGGTTACTCTAGTATTGTTGCATTAAGTGACGCATAAGTCTGATTACCTGAAAGGTATTCACAAGCATAGAGGGCAGATAGTTGTGCTCATGTTCTGCTCTCATAGGTTAATGGATTAGAAAGAGAGTTGTTTGTTGGTAGGGGAGAGGTAACCACTACCTAGGGGCCCCACATTTCAAGAAAATATTGCCTTGTGTTATTTTCCCAGATGCAAAGCTGCTCAAACCTAAAAAGTCGTCTAAACTTATCATGTCACTGCTAGAGTGAGGATGAGATCTTTTCACCCAATTATAAGCAATTTGGCTGCCTTGATAAGCCATGTCCTATGATGGTATAAGTGAAATCTTGCTTTGGGAAATCCTTTTGATTTCTTCAGCTACTGCTTCACAAAAAGGTTTCATTTTTGGGCAAGTGAGCCAGATTTGCAAAAGCAAGCCCTCTGTTTGCCTGCAACAGTCAGAATCTGTAAGTGGTACAATATTTTTTGATCCAAAAATGCAACTGGATGTATATATGTCACCAATATATCATCTGAGTAAAATGTTTTACTTTGCTGTTTCTCACCAACTATAATATTACTTTTCACTGAGATCTTATAGAAAACATGTCAGATGGTGTTTCCACCATAAACTGGCTCCATGATGTGCAGGATCATGTAATTTCCTTTCCAATGTTTCCCTCTGTAATATTTCTGTTGGGGCAAAGTTAAGTTATAAATGTTTGAAAGCATAAAAAGTCTTATGAAATTATTCCAAGTAATCATTGTGGGCGGGGAGCAGCTTTAGCCTACTTAACCTAGTCAAGGTTGCCTCTAAAACTTCTGATTGTCATTTTCTATACGAAATTCCTTAACACTTCCCCTAATTTAATCGGTTGCCCTAGGAGACAGTTGATAGATTTATATTCATACTTCATATATTTTCTATATTCACATTCCAGTCCATAGCCTTCAATTCTCTTCTGTACATCCTCAACATCCATTCCTCTTTTTTGCATGTGCATATGTATTTTACAGAACTGTGCAAAACTTTCAGTTTTTGTCAATTAACAAAATGAAGTGAATGAACAAAATAGAAATCTAAATCAAAGCAGCATTTGGTGTGACCACCCTTTGCCATAAAAACAGCATCAGTTCTTCTAGGTACACTTGTACACAGTTTTTGAAGGAATTCAGTAGGGAGGTTGTTCCAAACATCTTGGAGAACTAACCACAGATCTTCATTAGATATAGGCTTGCTCAAATCCTTCTGTATCTTCATTTAATCCCAGAGAGACTCAACAATGTTGACATCAGGGCTCTGGGGGGCCATATCATCTCTTCTTGGACTCCTCCTCCAGACATCAGAGGATGGATCATGGAGGAAAGAGGTAAGGGAAAATTGATCGGTAGGCAGGATGTCAGTGGAGAAAAGGTAAAGTACTAGGAAGTGAGGAATCACAGGGAATATAATTTCCCCACTGCCATGCAACAACCCATTGTTTTGCAGCTGCACAAGTAAACAAAGGTGCCTCTGCAATACATGAAGTAGTGCGAAAATTGATTATTCCACATCAGATGACACAGAAACTTTTAGTATCAATTATGCTAGAACACGTCTTTCCAATATATCTACTGTATATTAATATAATCTTTTAAATATTCACTGAATGTGAGTGAAACTATATTTTTTAAGGCCAGGACAATTCCAGCTTTCTTTCTATCATTTCTGTATAAGAAAAATAAATCTGCAAGAAAGCACAATTTGAAATAGTGGAAGTTGTCCATTTATTAAGAAATGGGTTTCTTGAAAGAATACAATGTTACATCTATGTTCTGATATTTGTTTCCAGGCTATAAATCACTTTTTTGGTGAATTCCCTAAAGTTTAATGAAATACATGTCATTCATGCCATACATGCCTAATATTGCTATTCTGATTTTTAAAAATTATACACAAGAAATTGTACAATATACACACAATAATACCACTGGGCAAGATGTATTTCCCAAAATGTGCAGGGTACATAGTCAGGAAGAGGAACAACATGCACTTGAAAAACATTCCCTAGCTCTTCAGCAGGCCATAGAGAAAGCAAAATTATTCTACATAGAGCCAGATTTTGTTAATAAAGAAAAAGCCCTTCAGAATAACATCGAGAAATTTACAACACTCATAAAAAATAGAAATCATTTTCGATTTCAGAGACATCTGGCTGAGTTCAGAGAGAATAGGGCATACAAAAATCTAAACCAGACAGGTCTTGAGACAGAGGTCTCATTGTCTGATTACAATACATCAGACTCTGACCAAGTGAGGGGTCAACCACCAAGACAACAACAAAGAGGCAAGGGCTCTGACTGGCGGAGGGGGAGACCTAAGCAAGGAGGGCCAAGGAGTTTTGTTACAAATCAACGTTCGCATCAGGGTGGCTAGAAGGGGGGGGGGGGTATCACAGGTACCCCCCATAACACAATACCTCCTCTGAAGTCATCAGGATCCTCCTGTGCCTCCAGCAGAGAGTTTTGAGGCCAGTTGACAATATGTGTCTAGATCAACTGGGTCCCCTTCCCTCTGTAGAGTTACAAATTATTAACTTTTCATCTAGACCTATTACTCCTTTGGAATTCCAAGTTCTGTCTTTCTTTTGTTCACACCATGAAATTTCTTGAATTTGATTGGGTGAAAGATATTGCTTTGTTCACCAGGAAGTATAGATGGGCTAAATTCTATCAAAAGAAAGTGGGGTGAAATGGGCATCAGTGAGAAAGATCTCCCACATCTTAAGGTCTTAGAAGATCTATGGGAAGAGGGATAGGGTCTCACTGAACCGACATCGACCTACATCCACCTACAAGATTACTACTCCCAGTATCTGACACTTTTGAGAGTATGGCTACTCATAGTTTGGCCAGGAATGGGGGCTGGAACGTAACGAGACCATCATAATAAAACCTTCTGATAAAGGGATAACATTGTCAAACTTTACCGTGGGAAATACAAGATGTATCTAGAGCTGAAAACTATGACTCTTCCATCTGACCCGACTAAGGGTTCTTTAGGGAGTTATATCCTATCATTGACGCTGCCCTTGAGGCCAGTTTTAACTCTAAAAAAGAGATGCTATACATGAAGAGTTAACATCCACAAATTCCAACATTCTACTGCCTCCCGAAAGTATATAAGCGCTATGATCCTTTGAAGGAGAGTTCCATAGTTTCGGGCATTGTCAGTTTGTCGCAAGGAATTAGTACATACATTGATGCAACATTGCGTCCGTTTGTACTTGCATTACCATCATATGTCCAAGACACCATGGACGTCCTTAATCATTTGGAAGGGTCCCACGTTCCAGGAGGCACTTTAATAGTGAATTTGGATATTGAGGCTCTGTATAGATCCATTCTGCATGATTGTGGTCTGGAGGAAATCAAGCATTTATTTGAAGATGAAGGGCAAACATCTTATACCACATAATTTGCTTTTGAGTTACTCTGTTTTGTACTCACAAAGGAATATTTTCTTTTTGACACACGTATCACAAATCTTTTCTTAGGGTGGTGGGAATAACATATTGTATTTTGCAAGGATATGGAGACCTGGATGTTGTCGGTAGTGTTGTGGCTCAGAAGCATCGACCATGTCCTAGTCTTCTGGTCTGGCACAATGGATAGTTTTTGGGACTTTGTTTCGGTTCTTAACCGCAATAATATTAATATGCAGTTTACCACCACTATTGACCAATCCCACATCACATTTCTGGAGTTGAACATCTAGATTAATGAGAAGGGAACAATAACTACGTCCACGTATCGCAAAGAGATGGCCATAAACAGTCTATTGCACTGGGATAGCTATCATCCTCTCCCGTTGATGAGGAAAATCCCTAAGGGGCAATTTTTGCGGATACGCAGGAAGTGCTCCAACCATGCTGATTTCAACTATCAAACAGATGACTTGGTAGATAGGTTCCAGAGACGTGGCTATATGACACAGATTCTTCAACAGGCATGCCATTTCGCTAGCGCACAAGATCGCCCTATTCTTTTGATCCCCATATGAATTATAGCCAACTATGACCAGTGTAACAAGCAAGTCATGACATTTTATGATCATATTGGAGTATTCTTAATTTAGACCCCAACCTCAAAGGACTGATTAAAGCATATCTTTCAGTCACTTTTTGGAGAGGAAGAAATCTTGGTGACCACCTAGTTCATAGTCAACTAGCACCTATCTGTAACCCAGGGACTTGGTTGGATAGGCGCATATCCAAGGGTACATTCCAGTTTGTCTTCTACTTAGTCTGCCAGTACAGTGCCTTGCAAAAGTATTTGCCCCCTTTGAACTTTTCAACCTTTTGCCACATTTCAGGCTTCAAACATAAGGATATAAAATTTTATTTTTTTGGTGAAGAATCAGCAAGTGGGACCCAATTGTGAAGTGGAACGAAGTTTATTGGACAGTTTAAACTTTTGTAAAAAATAAAAAACTGAAAAGTGAGGCGTGCCAAATTATTCGGCCCCCTTAAGTTAATACTTTGTAGCGCCACCTTTTGCTGCAATTACAGCTGCAAGTCGCTTGGGGTATGTCTCTATCAGTTTTGCACATCGAGAGACTGAAATTCTTGCCCATTCTTCCTTGGAAAACAGCTCGAGCTCAGTGAGGTTGGATGGAGAGAGTTTGTGAACAACAGTTTTCAGCTCTTTCCCCAGATTCTCGATTGGATTCAGGTCTGGACTTTGACTTGGCCATTCTAACACCTGGATACGTTTATTTGTGAACCATTCCATTGTAGATTTTGCTTTATGTTTGGGATCATTGTCTTGTTGGAAGATAAATCTCCGTCCCAGTCTCAGGTCTTATGCAGACTCCAACAGGTTTTCTTCCAGAATGGTCCTGTATTTGACTCCATCCATCTTCCCATCAATTTTAACCATCTTCGCTGTCCCTGCTGAAGAAAAGCAGGCCCAAACCATGATGCTGCCACCACCATGTTTGACAGTGGGGATGGTGTGTTCAGGGTGATGAGCTGTGTTGCTTTTACGCCAAACATATCGTTTGCATTGTGGCCAAAAAGTTCGATTTTGGATTCATCTGACCAGAGCACCTTCTTCCACATGTTTGGTGTGTCTCCCAGGTGGCTTGTGGCAAACTTTAAACGAGACTTTTTATGGATATCTTTGAGAAATGGCTTTCTTCTTGCCACTCTTCCATAAAGGCCAGATTTGTGCAGTGTATGACTGATTGTTGTCCTATGGACAGACTCTCCCACCTCAGCTGTAGATCTCTGCAGTTCATCCAGAGTGATCATGGGCCTCTTGGCTGCATCTCTGATCAGTCTTCTCCTTGTTTGAGATGAAAGTTTAGAGGGACAGCCGGGCCTTGGTAGATTTGCAGTGATCTGATACTCCTTCCATTTCAATATGATCGCTTGCACAGTGCTCCTTGGGATGTTTAAAGTTTGGGAAATCTTTTTGTATCCAAATCCGGCTTTAAACTTCTCCACAACAGTATCACGGACCTGCCTGGTGTGTTCCTTGGTCTTCATGATGCTCTCTGCGCTTTAAACAGAACCCTGAGACTATCACAGAGCAGGTGCATTTATACGGAGACTTGATTACACACAGGTGGATTATATTTATCATCATCAGTCATTTAGGACAACATTGGATCATTCAGAGATCCTCACTGAACTTCTGGAGTGAGTTTGCTGCACTGAAAGTAAAGGGGCCGAATAATACTGCACGCCCCACTTTTCAGTTTTTTATTTTTTACAAAAGTTTAAAATACCAATAAATTTCGTTCCATTTCACAATTATGTTCCACTTGTTGTTGATTCTTCACCAAAAAATTCAAATTTAATATCTTTATGTTTGAAGCCTGAAATGTGGCAAAAGGTTGAAAAGTTCAAGGGGGCCGAATACTTTCGCAAGGCACTGTATATAAAAATCTCAGAGTTCCCAAGCATTTCCACTGGCTAGCTGGAGATGGCTGGGACCCTGGGCCACTATGATAGCGGTTGGGGAAAGCCTGGTTCCATGATTGCTATACATATTGTTAATGGTACCCTGCTCAGGGTAGGTGATTAAAAAAACAAATACTTATACTCACCTCTCCTGGGCTTCTGATGATTCCCGGCATCCTCTTGAGGCCAATCACAGGCCCCAGCTGTGACGTCTGGGGAGCGTGACCTCAGTCAAAGGCCGGAAGAGCCCCGAAGATAATGCTGAAGAGAGCCAGACGGAGCGAGGATGCCCAGAAGAGGTGAGGCATGGTGAGTATAAGTGTTTGTTATTTTTAATAACTATTAAGCACTATTGTTTCAGGCTGTAATAACATCACATGGTGATTATAAAACAGATTCTGTGCAATGTAAATAACAAAGGAGTCAAGGCACTCACAAAAGTACCACAGTATCTTCAAAGAGTTGATCAGCAGGGGCCCTGGGTGGCAGACCCCCACTGATCTCTTGGGTCTCTTAGACTGTTAGAACGCTGCAGATCAACCGCTTCCCACAGCACACAGCTCTTAGTATTGTTTACATGCTGGCCGCTGCGCTGCTCACTCTGTATTCTTGATAAATGCAGTTGTGGGTACTAAAGCTCTATCCCTTTCAAGTATCTAAGATACCGCTGCAGCACCCATAACCATCAGTAGCAAAAATACGCTGTAGAGAGCAGCTAGGGGACCCTGGACAAAGTTTGCACCATGGCCCACAAGATTTTAGTTACACAACTGGATTTTAGATCATATTGGCAGTATCTCAAGCCAAGAAGATCGCCAGCTAAGAAAACACATATCATCAGGGAAATCCCAAGGGTCTCTCTTTCCAGGGAATTGAGAGGTATTGTCCATCGATCTGGAAGTGCAATTTGGATCAAAAGATATTACAAAAAGAGGCTCAATGGACATACAGACTACAGTCTGTTAAACCAAAGGGCCTGAATGACAATATTTCATTTGTGTCATTCATATAGACACTGGGCACAAGTAGGTTTGGATATATAGGTCCTTTCTAGGATATCCTCTGATGTTATTGCACATCTATATATACATCTGTTCCTTTTAGGGCTTTTTAATTTAGGTGTCCCTGTGTAATAGAGTCGGGGGCGGCATCTATCGGCGGTATTATTCTTAGTACTAGTGCCCACCATATGGGCTCCGGGAAATGCAGTTTTCATTGCAATCTGTCTGTACTTAGCGTCTCTGTCCTCTTATTATTTTTCTCCTGATGAAAAAATTTCTTTGTATCTATATGGAGGGAAATGCATAGAGACTATTTATCCTAATAGGCAACTATCTACCTTTAAAATTAGTAACCAAAGGATTTGTTATTTTAGACCCCTGGTAGTCTATGGGTATAACTAAGGCAGTGGAGAATATACAGTATACTTGTAGTATTGATTATCCCCTATATATGTTTAGATTTGAATAGAACAGTACGCACATCTATTATTGTTTCCACCCTTATGTTGGTTTGTATTAGGTTCAGTTTATAAGTGAACACCGAACCTTCAACTGACCTAGATTTTTATTATCTATCATTTGAGCTTTATATGTTGGTTTATATATTTTTTCTTATGGTTAAGTTTTAGCTTTCAAGCACTTCTCAACCTTATGAGTGATTTAAGGTACATAGTCACTCACATCCAACCCAATTATGTATGATTACTGCATGCTTATGGAGGGCACCTAAAAAGAAAAAAAAAACAACTTCATTAGTTTATATGCAGTGTCTGCCTGCAGTAAATTGGTTACACACCTAATTAGAGTAACTTGTAATGATGCAGGAGAAAGTTATTTGGGTTGTGCCTTATCTTGCCTAGGCTTTGGTCTCAGCTCTAGATTTATGAGTAAAGCACTTTCCCATCATTTGTATATAAATAAAACAACAAGTTACAAGAAAATGGGTCTCCAAAGCTGAATAACAGAAGAGTATCTGGAAACTGTAGGATCACATCTACAAGGTACTGTGATTAGGTTATCCAATTTACAGCTTACAGACTCCTTTTAAGTTACATGGCAAAACAAAGGAACATGTCATTATTCTGATTGCTAAACTGTTTTCCATTCTTTCTTCCAATGCAGAGAAAACAGGAGACACTTCATCTGAATGAAGCCATGGGGAGACCTTTTCTCCAAAGTAACTGGTGACAAGTTAGGAAGAACCTTAGGTATTTTGAATCTTTCAGGCAGATCCTGTTTGCCTCTGAGATCCCACAAAAATTGTTCTCTGCAAAAATTAAAATTGATTATTGCAATAAAATCATGAGATTGTGATGAAGTGCCTGATCTTTAGTAATTTCAATGTCTGATAGATCAGGAACTAAGACTAACAAAGTCAAGCTGATTTCTTCATATTTTATTCTTACTATTCTATTTTTACTACGATCCTCAAGATCTGCCATTTTTTGTTGTAGATACATTTAATTCTTCCTGTAATTGTTGCTTAGTATCAACATTTTATTGAAATCCTTTTTCATATTATCTTCATGCAGCGAAAAGAGCTCCAGACTCTGGTGGAGGTATTGTACTACTAGTAATGTTAGCATCAGCTCCTGTAGAACTCCTGGTTTTCTTTATATGATCAGTCTCAGTGCAATGTTCCAGTGACTGTTCCTGAGGTTCAGCCACTGATTAAGGAAAACAGCTCAAGTGCTAAAAAATATTTTGTCACCAAATAATAGTCAACATTACTCAAATAATACAGTATGGACTGGTTTTTCTCAACAATTCTTTCAGGTTGTAACGACTAAAGCTACATTCAGATGACCGAGGTGCAAAAAGGCTGTTAAAAAAGTCCTTTTTTCACAGCCGTCTTGCACCCCATGGGCACCCGTTTTCATAGCTCCCCCATACACTGTGTTCACTGTGGCAAAATAGGACACGACCTATATTTTGATGGCCTGTGATAACGAGCCATCAAAATAACAGTTATATGAATAACCTCCATTCACTACCTTTGAACTTAATGCTACTGTGTGACATCCACTAAAAAACTGATGTGACATGACCATTAATCACTGTTCTGTTTTTTTCTCTACATCCTGCTTGGCACCACATCCGATATATGTACTCTGTGTTGGTACTGACGTCCATGCTCTCAGTGATAGTCTTTAGTAGCTAATTAATGTGTCTCCTTTCTTCTGTTACTTACGTCTTACATAGGCAAATCACTGAGAACATGACGTGTACAAAAATAAGCATAATAAATTTATCAGAAGTGCATTAAAAAGGCGTTACTCCAACACATATCACATATCCTGAGACACAGGTTACTAGATAACAATTGTAGTGATAAGGGATTACTGCAGGTAGACAGACATGCACACATTCAATGTTATCTAGTAATTGTAGCGATAGAGGATTGACAGACAGCATTCTGAGTGAATCCCCACAATCAATATAGTGACTGTTGCACGTAGTCAATCTGGATGATAGGCAGGGCCAGCGTTAGGGGGGGGCAAACTGGGCAATTGCCCAGGGCCCCGTCTCCAAAGGGGCCCCCGGGATCCGGAACCTGATGACTCCGGATCCCGGAGTCAGGCCCGGCCAAATCAATAACAGAAATGGACCGCAGGGCCCCTTTCCGAGGTGAGTAAAAATAACAAACATTTTTACTCACCTATCCTTGGTGTCCGATGTCATCTTCTGGCGTTCCGGACATCACCGCCGAGGCCTGGCCACAGCGGTCACGTGGGGTGCTCTGACAGCGTGCCTCACGTAATCGCTGAGGCCCAATCACAGGCCTCAGAGGTGACGTCCACAACGCGTGACGTCAGCCGCAGAGAAGAGGAAGCGCCGGCGGGGATAGCGGAGCAGCGCGAGGAGGCTCAGGAGAGGTAAGAACAAGGTGCGTATAACTGTTTGTTATTTTCCCTTACCTCCCCCGGGCCTTCGATTATTATACTCTGGGGTCTGAAGAGACCCCAGAATATAATATAATAATAGCACTTTAGGGCCCCTGTGGAGCATTATACTGGGGGCCCCCTCTGGATAGCATATTATACTGGGGGCCCCCTCTGGATAGCATATTGTACTGTGTGGGGCCACTGTGGAGCATTATACTGGGGAAGGGGCCCTCTGGATAGCATGTTATATTCTGTGGGTCCTCTGTGGAAAATTATAATGTGTGGGGGGGGGCTCTGGAGATAATGTTATATTCTGTGGGGCCACTTTGGAGCACTATGCTCTCCAGAGGGGCCCCCCAGTATAATGCTCCAAAGTGGCCCCACAGAATATAACATGCTCTCCAGAGCCCCCCCACTTTATAATACTCCAGCCCCACAGAATATAACATGTTCTCCAGAGGGCCCCCTCACCAGTATAATGCTCCACAGTGGCCCCACACAGTATAATATGCTCTCCAGAGCCCCCCCCAATAAAATGCTCACGGTGGCCCCACACAGTATAATATGCACTCCAGAGGGGCCCCCCAGTATATTATACTGTGCGGGGCCACCGTGGAGCATTGTACTGGGGGAGGGGCTCTGGAGAGCATGTTATACTGTTTTGGGCCACTGTGGAGAATTATACTGGGGGGGGGCTCTGGAGAGCATATTATACTGTTTTGGGCCACTGTGGAGTATTATACTGGGGAAACCTCTCTGGGCAGTATATTATACTGTGTGGAGGCCATTCTGGAGCATGTTATACTGAGTGGGGTCACTGTGGAGAATTATTCTGGGGGGGCCATCAGCAGAGCATATTATATTGCGTGGCGCCACTGTGGGGCATTATTCGGGGGGGACTAATGAGCATTATACTAGGGGGCCCTCTAGGGAGCATATTATACTGCGTGGGGCCTACTGTGGAACATTATACTGGGGGGACGCTCTGGGGAGCATAATATATTGCGTGGGGCCACTGTGGAGCATTATACTAGCGGGGGCCCTCTGGGGATCATATTATACTATGGACCACTGTGGAGCTTTATACTGGGGGAATGGACAGTGTGGGGAGCCTGTTATACTGTGTGGGGCCACTGTGGAGTGTATTATATTGTGTGGGGCTTTTTGGAAGCATATTATACTCTGTGGGGCCATTGTAGAGCATTATACTGGGGGGGACTGTGGGGAACATATTAACCTGTGGGGGACCACTGTGGAGCATTATACTGGGGGAACCCCTCTGGGGAGTATATTATACTGTGGGCGGTCATTATGGAGCATGTTATACTGTGTTAGGCCACTGTGGAGCATTATACTGGGGGGGCATTGTGGGGTGTATATATTATCTGTATGGAGCATATTATATTGTGTGGGGCTGCTGGGGAGCATATTTTACTGTCTGGGGCCACTAAGGGGTAGTATCCTGTGTGGGCCACTGTGGAGTATTATACTGTGTGGAGCCTTACATACCATGTGGGACACAATGGGGGGCTCAGGGGAGCATTTTATACTGTGTGGGGTCACTGTGGAGCATTATATGCCATATGGGGAAACTGGAGGGCTCAGGAGAGCATTTTATACTGTGGAGCATTATATACCATGTGGAGCATTATACTGTGGGGGGGGCAGTGCTCATAATTCCTGCTGGCAGCCCTGTGTGCTATGTCTGCATGTCTGCATCACAGCCCCTTGGCCATGTCATTCTCCATACAGTACTGTGCATGAGCTGGCCATGGAGTTATTGGGACCTGCACAGTACAATAGGGGCTGACTATACTGGGAATATACTCAGTAACACCAGATAGTCAGCACATATGTAAGACTTCAGTGAAGGAGCCGTGGTGTAGGCTATTAGCAGGAAGCTGTTGGGTGGGGCCCCAGAACAAGTTCCTCTGGTGGGCCTAAGGCCCTTCAGTCCGACACTGTATAACGGAGAACTATTATATATAAGGGTGGGTTACTATATATAATTGGGAAACTTAAGTATGAGGGGGCTATTATAAGGGGGAACTATTATTTATAAGACGGGCTATTATTTATAAAGGGGGCTATTAGTGATAATGGGGACTATTATTTATAAGGGTAACTATTATTTATGAGGGGCTATTATTTTTAAGGGAGCAGTATTATTTTTACGTGGTGACTGTTACTGATAAGGGGAAATATTACTGATACAGGGCACTATTTATCATTTATAAGGGAGCTATTATTGATAAAGGTGTAAGATTATTTATAAGCAGGGACTATTATTTATAAGGAGGCGCTATAATAACTGATGACTGGGTGCAAAAATCTATTAGGTGGTACAAAGGTGCTCATTTGAATTGTGTGTGGTAAAATGGGGCTTATTACTTTTTTGTTGGCAGAAAGGAGGCGTTATTATAGGGGTTGCCACTGTTAGATGATGGTGTTGTTTGCATATCAGCATTTGGGGCCCCGCTTTTAATTTTTGCCCAGGGCCCCAATTTGTCTAAAACCAGCCCTGATGATGGGCAACACTGGTGCCTACCATCAAGGCCAGGGAAATGCAGTTTTCACTGCAAATAGAGGTCTCTTAGGCAGCAATACTAATGTCTCCTGATGAACCCCTTTGCCAGCTGACATAGAGCATAAACGCGTTGAGAGGGCATTAGAACTGCAAAAGATAATATTGAATGTGTGGGTGTCTATCTACCTACAGCAATAATTATTTGGGTTTGTCTGTCCACCTGCGACTGTAAAAGGCAGATGGTGAGTTGGGGAGTCCCCCCAAAAGAAGTCATAAGAACTGTTTAAAAGGGTTGTCCGAGATAATATGTAATTCCTACACTAATTTAAACACCCTCCCTACTTTCTAAATTGCATAATTTATGAAAAATGTATGTTTACTGGTGATGTTCCGCTTTCCTGTTTCTGGAAACAGAGCGTTACTACTACTCCACCAACTACTTCCCCTGCTGAGTTAGTTGGGAAGGGCTAGTAGTGGGCAGGATAGCTAGAGAGACAGCGAGGGGGTGTGAGAGGCAGGGGTGGTAGTGAGTGGGAGATAGTGTGAGTCAACCTACAAGTACAATGATGCATTAGCTAAGACAGCAGGAAGCTACACCATTGAAACAAATGCAGAAGATGCCAGGAGCTACCAGAGAAACACAGAAATCACTCAAAACACTGCTAAAGGTATTTGGGTGCAACAGTCATTATATTGAATGTGGGAATTCACTCAGGACTGTAACCTATGTCTCAGGATATGTGATATAGTGGGTACAGAAAGTATTCAGATCCCTTTAAATTTTTCACTCTTTGTTTCATTGCAGCCATTTGCTAAAAGCAAAAAAGTTCATTTTGTTTCTCATTAATGTACACTCAGCACCCCATCTTGACAGAAATGTAGATATTTTTGCAAATTTATTAAAAAATAAAAACTGAAATATCACATGATCATAAGTATTCAGACCCTTTGCTATGACACTAAGATTTAACTCACATGCTGTCCATTTCCTTCTGATCCTCGTTGAGATGGTTCTACTCCTTCATTGGAGTCCAGCTGTGTTTAATTAAACTGATTGGACTTGATTAGGAAAGGCACACACCTATCTATATAAGACCTCACAGCTCACAGTGCATGTCAGTGCAAATGAGAATCATGAGGTCAAAGGAACTGCCCAAGGAGCTCAGAGACAAAATTGTGGCAAGGCACAGATCTGGCCAAGGTTACAAAAGAATTTCTGCAGCACTCAAGGATCCTTGAGCACAGTGGCCTCCATAATTCTTAAATGGAAGAAGTTTGGGATGACCAGAACTCTTCCTAGACCTGGCCGTCCAGCCAAACTAAGCAATCGTGGGAGAAGAGCCTTGGTGAGAGAGGTAAAGAAGAACCCAAAGGTCACTGTGAATGATCTCCAGAGATGCAGTAGGGAGATGGGAGAAAGTTCCACAAAGTCAACTATCACTGCAACCCTCCACAAGTCGGGGCTTTATGGCAGTGGCCCGAAGGAAGCCTCTCCTCAGTGCAAGACATATGAAAGCCCACATAGAGTTTGCCAAAATACACATGAAGGACTCCCAGACTATGAGAAATAAGATTCTCTGGTCTGATGAGACGAAGATTGAACTTTTTGGCGTTAATTCTAAGCGGTATGTGTGGAGAAAACCAGGCACTGCTCATCACCTGCCCAATACAATCCCAACAGTGAAACATGGTAGTGGCAGCATCATGCTATGGGGGTATTTTTCAGCTGCAGGGACAGGACGACTGGTTGCAATTGAAGGAAAGATGAATGCGGCCAAGTACAGAGATATCCTGGAAGAAAACCTCTTCCAGAGTTCTCTGGACTTCAGACTGGGCCGAAGGTTCACCTTCCAACAAGACAATGACCCTAAGCACACAGCTAAAATAACAAAGGAGTGGCTTCGGAACAACTCTGTGACCATTCTTGACTGGTCCAGCCAGAGCCCTGACCTCAACCCAATTGAGCATCTCTGGAGAGACCTGAAAATGGCTGTCCACCAACGTTCACCATCCAACCTGACGGAACTGGAGAGGATCTGCAAGGAAAATGTGATGTGAAAACCTTGTTGCATCATTCTCAAGAAGACTCATGGCTGTACTAGCTCAAAACGGTGCTTCTACTCAATGCTGAGCAAAGGGTCTGAATACTTATTACCACGTGATATTTCAGTTTTTCTTTTTTAATAAATTTACAAAAATATCTACATTTCAGTTTTTTTCTGTCAAGATGGGGTGCTGAGTGTACATTAATGAGAAACAAAATGAACTTTTTTGCTTTTAGCAAATGGCTGCAATGAAACAAAGAGTGAAAAATTTAAAGGGGTCTGAATACTTTCCGTACCCACTGTATGTGATAGAGTAGCACACTTTGGCTAATTAGTGGTAGTTATCCCTCACTGATTCATTGTCTCCTACATAGAGGTGTTAACAACCAAAAATTTCCCAAAAAACCTTCTACTGTACCTGGGACCTTTTTTTTTAGTCACATCTCGCAAGTGAGAGCTGTGGTGTTATTCTTCCAGATTTTTTGTCTATGGCCACATATAGCTGTATGGAGCTGTGCAATGGCAGTGTATGGAACTTTTCGATGTGGGAATTCTTTATTCAGGTGGGGGAACTACAGCTACCTCTGTTTTTTATCCTGTGCTAAAGACCCTCTCATATCAGGTCCCAGCACATGCCGAGGCATTCATACATAGTTCTTTGTACTGTGCACCTCTACTCCTGCTGCATGCCTCCCTCTTCCTGCTGCATGCTTCCTCCCTCCTGCTACACACCTCCTCAGCCACAATATGTGCTGTCAGATACATTTTGCGAGAAGCAAATGTCTAATAAATAGACTGCAAATTCATGATTAAATTATATCCATACTGAAAAGTTTATAAACCTTAGGTCATTGGAAAGGTGAAAAGGTGCAGAAAAATAGAACATTCTCTGCAAGCTGCATATAATCCCATAAAGAGATTAGTTTTAAGATCATATCCTTCTAAACTTCAATCAAGTCTTATATTGTAGAGGTATTGCTGACACAGGTAAAATCTTTATCAGAGTCTCTTAAATTGGAATACTTTCTGGAATACTGTTTAGCTTTTTGTAAATAAGAATCTCTAGCCTTCTAAAATCACTTTCATCAAAATACACTGCAGCATGATGGATGATACATCAAAAAAGCAACAAAGTCTAATGTGATATGCAGGTCTACCAGGTGCATAAGTATATCTAGATAGATGAAAGGCAAATAAAGTAGAAAGCACAACAAAAATTAATGAAATGCAGGTTTACTTCTTATTTTTAAAGCTACTGGTAAATAAAATTAGGAGTAAAAATGTATTTAGGCAGAAACTAAAACAAATAAATAAAAGTATGTGATAACTTCACTCCTTATTTAATAAGAACAAACTCAATAAAGACATTCATTTAGTACAAGTCTAAACCTGAAGACTAAATTGATTAAGCTGTATGCCTGGCGAAATTAGTTATTAGTTATTGTTACAAAGATTTATCTTTCTTTCTGTTTACTATGTGGTTATATATATATTAGTTTAGCCCATATTCCAACACACCAGTCTCTAGAACTTTTTAAAAAATATTACTACTGTCATCATTTAACAAATATTTATGTACATAGATCAAGATGCAAAAGGTTACTTACTAAACTTCTCCACAGTGATTTAAATTATAGGGTGCATACTGTACTATTTACACCAGGCATTGTGAAGTTGTCTGATGTAGTAAACAGTAACCACCCCATTGCGTCCTAGAAACTCAGCTATGATGATAAGGATGTGTCTGGCAACAAGCTTGTCAACTGCTCCCACTGACAACCAGCAGAACTTTTAAGCCGGGGCACCACGTGGCATAAATGCAAAACCCATCCACACATTGCAGAAAAATACACGCAGCAGAAAAGCTTTGATTTTCAAACCCGTTGCATTTTTCGAAATTGCAGCATGTCAATTATACCTACGGAAACGTAAGTATGTCTATTATACCTACAGAAATGCTGGCCTTTCCATATAGGTATAATAGAAGCAGAAAGTCAGCGGAGGACAACTCCGTAGACTTTCTGTGAAAAACGCTGCGTTTCCACCGCAGTCTTTTCCGCAGCATTTTTTTGGCTGCGTCTCGCTATGTGGGGTGTTAGCCTAAATGGTTTTTCTGGGAAAAGGATACTGATGACCACAACAATGTGTTAAGCACTGCATCCTCTTCATTGTGTTCCTTGGTCTGTCTACCTGCACACTATTTAATTGCTAGCAGCAGTGCAGGATATTGCAATTTTGTCACATTTACTTGTATGGGATTAAGCAGCAATACACTGTACAGCCATTACTATATGTACAGACCAAAAATAAAGAGGCCATAGCACTCACCTGAGTCCTGGAGCCCCTTCAAATAGCTAACATGTGGGGTCGCTGAGAGTTGGACCGCCAGAGATCAGATGTTTCTGGGATCCATATCCTGATCCCAGAAGATCTCTTATAATGTTTACTTTTTATGTAGCTTATATATAACATGAAAAATAGTTGAAAGGTAAATATATATGCTATAAGATAACAACTTGAAATAGCAACATACTGTCATAGTTGGGAGAGAATATAGTTACACAATGATGTTATCCATAGTGAACAATCACATTATTAATTGTCATAATTCCTAGGCTGAAAATGGAAGTAGCTTTATAAACAGTTGTTTAGGCAAACCCTCTACTTTTCTTTTTCACTAGATGTTCTATACATCTCCACTATAACACTTATTCTGACTATTGTTCATTGTATTAGCATATGCAAAACCTTACAATTTACAGTTACAGTGCTTTCATGAATTAAAATGGATACTCATTTATATTAAATGCTCAAAAAAAGGAAAAACAGTCTGGAAAAAGTCTTTTGACAATTCTAAAGTCAATTATTTGGGCACAAATATGATACAATAGGGTACAAAACTGATACAATTATTATCGTACACATATATGATCCTTGTGAGTTAAAAACTGCATAGAACAATCTATCAGATATAAAAACATGTAGCATTCCTTTTAATTGGAGTTATCACACTGAATTGTACATAAATTGAATGTTAAATCTGCATTTCATCCATTGTATTATCAATATATTATAGTGCACATGCTACATTAAAACACATTAAGCTGCCATGAAAACATGTTAATGAGATATCCACATATTGTACATTTACAGTACACAATGAGGTTAAAAATAACAATTTAAAAAAATAACCAGTGCAATTATTCATGAACTGAAAGCTGGGTTTCGGACTCCACATAAAACCAAGCTGTTTTTCTTATTTCTGTTCAGGAGTGCAAGGGAGATTATGAAAAAACAGATGCTGGTGACACCAAGGATTACTACTCCTGAGATAAGTGCACTGGTGATTGAGTTCATCTGAAACTGCGTATTATGTGGTTGAGCTGCATAAAAAAAAAGGAGATGAATGCAATCAATGTATGCATCTTGTGGCATGTACCAGGTTCAACCAAAGTATTATATATAAAAACTTATCCTATTCAAAGGGCATGGAAACTCAATCAATATATTCTTAAAGTCTGGAGTGTGGAAGGAAACCCATTCAAGCACCTTGCAGATGTTGTTCTTGATTGGATTGGAACCTTGGACTCCAGGACTGTAGGACTAAAGTACTAGCCACTAAGCAACCAGCAAAAAGCATAATATGTTTGTATCTATTTACTTATCTACATAGCATATCAATTATTTTATAGTAAAACACCAGAAGCTAAGCTATTTGTAAAGAAATTATTAGAGATGAGCGAATCAAAATCGACAAAGTGGAATTCAATCCGAATTTCAGGAAATACTCAATTCGTATCGAATCCGGATTTCCTGATGCTTCGTGGTAACGAATCGCATTTGTTCAAAATGGCTGCTGCACATGTTAGGACATGGGGAAAGAAACTCTGGGAACATGGGATCACCCACAATTCCATGCGTGCAGCCAATCAGCAGCCAGCCCTGTGATGTCAAAGCCCTTTAACCCCTTCGCAAGCGACCACGGCATGTTTGACCGCTGCATCCAAGGTGTTAAAACCCCCAATCATTATGGAGCAGTGTGTTAGCTGTAACTGACAGCTAACACCCTGCTCCATAGCCGATTGGGGGGTTTTAACACCTTGGATGCCGCAGTCAAATATGACTGCGGCATCCAAGGGGTTCCGCCATTTTACCGCCCACCCCGGCTCTTTGCAGACAGGAAAAAGCTGTTTATTCACTGCGATTTAATTCGGATCGATTAGAATCGTATCGGAAAATTCGGCGAAGTTGCCGAATCGAATTTTTAAAAACTTCGCTCATCTCTAGAAATTATAGTGAAAATAAGATGAACTTACCAAGCTGTGAGTTATTTGTGGGTGTTTCTTCTGAAATAAAATGTAAGACATGGATTCAGTTGTTTGGTCTGACTTTAAGACAATTTTGTATAACGTATAAAGAGCGCAGAAATTTATATATATATATATATATATATTTATATTAATTTAAATACTGTGATTTGGAACACTTCTCTAATATATACAGTACAGACCAAAAGTTTGGACACACCTTCTCATTCCAAGAGTTTTCTGTATTTTCATGACTATAAAAATTGTAGATTCACACTGAAGGCATCAAAACTATGAATTAACACATGTGGAATTATATACTTAACAAAAAAGTGTGAAACAACTGAAAATATGTCTTATATTCTAGGTTCTTCAAAGTAGCCACCTTTTGCTTTGATTACTGCTTTGCACACTCTTGGCATTCTCTTGATGAGCTTCAAGAGGTAGTCACCTGAAATGGTCTTCAAACAGTCTTGAAGGAGTTCCCAGAGATGCTTAGCACTTGTTGGCCCTTTTGACTTCACTCTGCGGTCCAGCTCACCCCAAACCATCTCGATTGGGTTCAGGTCTGGTGACTGTGGAGGCCAGGTCATCTGGCGTAGCACCCCATCACTCTCCTTCTTGGTCAAATAGCCTTTACACAGTCTGGAGGTGTGTTTGGAATCATTGTCCTGTTGAAAAATAAATGATGGTCCAACTAAACGCAAACCGGATGGAATAGCATGCCGCTGCAAGATGCTGTGGTAACCATGCTGGTTCAGTATTCCTTCAATTTTGAATAAATCCCCAACAGTGTCACCAGCAAAGCACCCCCACACCATCACACCTCCTCCTCCATGCTTCACGGTGGGAACCAGGCATGTAGAGTCCATTCGTTCACCTTTTCTGCTTCGCACAAAGACACGGTGGTTGGAACCAAAGATCTCAAATTTGGACTCATCAGACCAAAGCACAGATTTCCACAGGTCTAATGTCCATTCCTTGTGTTCTTTAGCCCAAACAAGTCTCTTCTGCTTGTTGCCTGTCCTTAGCAGTGGTTTCCTAGCAGCTATTTTACCATGAAGGCCTGCTGCACACAGTCTCCTCTTAACAGTTGTTGTAGAGATGTGTCTGCTGCTAGAACTCTGTGTGGCATTGACCTGGTCTCTAATCTGAGCTGCTGTTAACCTGCGATTTCTAAGGCTGGTGACTCGGATGAACTTATCCTCCGCAGCAGAGGTGACTCTTGGTCTTCCTTTCCTGGGGCGGTCCTCATGTGAGCCAGTTTCTTTGTAGCGCTTGATGGTTTTGGCCACTGCACTTGGGGACACTTTCAAAGTTTTCCCAATTTTTCGGACTGACTGACCTTCATTTCTTAAAGTAATGATGGCCACTCGTTTTTCTTTACTTAGCTGCTTTTTTCTTGCTATAATACAAATTCTAACACTCCATTCAGTAGGACTATCAGCTGTGTATCCACCTGACTTCTGAACAATACAACTGATGGTCCCAATCCCATTTATAAGGCAAGAAATCCCACTTATTAAACCTGACAGGGCAGACCTGTGAAGTGAAAACCATTTCAGGTGACTATCTCTTGAAGCTCATCAAGAGAATGCCAAGAGTGTGCAAAGCAGTAATCAAAGCAAAAGGTGGCTACTTTGAAGAACCTAAAATATAAGACATATTTTCAGTTGTTTCACACTTTTTTGTTAAGTATATAATTCCACATGTGTTAATTCATAGTTTTGATGCCTTCAGTGTGAATCTACAATTTTTATAGTCATGAAAATACAGAAAACTCTTGGAATGAGAAGGTGTGTCCAAACTTTTGGTCTGTACTGTATATATATATATATATATATATATATATATATATTTACTCACATACACGATATTTTTTGGACTATAAGACGCACCCGAATTTTAGATGGAGAAAAACATGAAAACAATATTTCATTCAAATTGAAAGTTCCCTGGTGAAGTGGAGTAGTTAATGTCCATGTGTAAATAGAATTCTGCACACTCACTGGCCATACACTGCTACAGCTAAACAGGCATGGAGATGCAATTTTAGTGCATACCACATATCAATTGATCAACATGACCAATGTTTATTTGATTTATGAAAAGAGCGCAGAGGGTTAACATCGCTCACTGGTCGGCAGGACAGTGGGCTCCTTTTCTTGACCCTGGGGTCCAGCCACTTCCTCCTCCTGCTGGAAAAGTCACACAAATAACTGCCACTGTCAGGCTGGGGCTCCACGTAGCGTAAATGCTGCGATTTGGCCGTGGCAAAAATCGCAGCATTTTACAGTACCTGCAAAATGCATGGGATTCTAGCTAATCCTATTCATACAATGCAGAAAAAAATCTGCAGTGGAAATGCTGCGATTTCAAAAGCACTTGTGTTTTTGTAAATTGAAACATGTTATTTATACCTGTAGGCATAATAGAAGCAGAAAGTCCATAGAGGAAACTTCTGTGGATTTTCTGTGACAAGCGCAGAGGGAAAAACCATGATGTATTTCCGCCGTGGTTTTTCCCGCAGCGCTTTTTTGCTGCCTCTCACTACATGGGGCCTTAGTCTTAAGATCTTTTGACACTGCTATATGTCACTGCTATATATTTCAAGAAAAAACTTCATCATTGAACAGAATAAGGCAATAAAACAATGAACCTGCCAGTAAAACCCTCTTCTTCCCTGTCACCTCTCCATAGACTTCTGTGTATAAGGCTGAGTACGGAGACAGATTCAGGAGAAAAACATATTTCTTTAATAAGATATGTTACATTTATTTTTAATATTCAAATGTACTAATTTATGGTGGTTTTATAATTAGGTATATCCATTTTAGCATAATAAAGCTTTAATTTGTTTGTTTGCTTTTTCATTTTTGCATTCCAAGAGTATAATGTATATAATTATTTATTTATAAAAAGAGTGAGATAATTTAAAACGATGTACAGAAACCTGGCTATGGGGCCTGTGTTGCATAATGCATATTATGCAAATATTGGGTCAGAACTTCCTACTTAATAAATCACAGCATGCCTCGTAGCAGCATATAGCTCAGGTAATGAGATCTAGCTGGAGCTCACACTCTAACTAGACGAGTGCTGTTTACCACATAATTACAACAGCTACAATTACTAATAATCTTACAGCAGTCACTGTGTGTGTAGACTGTTTATTCAGAGTGCAAGTTCTCTCAAAAACCTGCAAGCTCTTGTGATCCGAGCTGTACGCTGCCATTGAACAAGCCAAAATCAGCAGCGCTGAGTTGCATTATTTGCTTTTTAGACATAGACAGGTTTCTATACATCTTTTTTTAATAACATTTAGAAATAAGACACCCCTGGAGCCATTAGCAAAGGGGACATGACTTTCCTGAAGTTTTATGTATGCAGTAGATTTAGGAGGTGTTTCAAGTTTAGAAGTATATATGAATATGTTCAGCTTTAGAAGTATATAGTGCTTAGTATGTTATTGTAGAGAGGGAGAAGTTTAGGAATAGATGTAACTTCCTGCCTTATCCCTCTCTTCCTCTATCTTTCATCACAATGACTGGAGGAAACATGTCTGCATAATCAGGGAGTATATCACTGGGATTTATCAACTTGCACCACAGTGGTGTGACCACATTCACATTAGACATCGGTGAGAAACAGTTTTAGACAAAGTGTGGCGCTGGGCAAAATTAAAAGTGGGACCCCAAATGCTAAAATATCAATAACACCATCCTATTCAGTCAATTCAGAAGGTAGCTCAGCACTTCTAACAATAACCTTTCTGCCCCCAATACAGTAATAACGAACCCGTTTTGCCCACACACAATACAAATGACCACCTTTGTACTGCCTAATAGATTTTTCAGACCCCCCTCATCAGTTATAATATAGCTTCCTTATAAATAATAGTGCCCCTTATCAATAGAAATAATTGCTGATAACAAGTAGCTGTTATCAGTAATAGTCCCCTTATACATAAAGTCCCTGCTTATAAATAGTGCCCCATTTCAGTAACTTTCTAGCCTTATAAACAATAGTCCCCCTTATCAGTAAAAGCTCCTTTTTATTAGTAAACCTCCCCCCCTTTGTACTGTATATAATAGTGCTCACTTATAAATGGTTCCCTTTATTAACAATAGCCCTCTTATAAATAATAGTTACCCTTATAACTAATAATCCCCCTTATCAGTAATACTCTCCTTATAAGTAAAGTCCCTGCTTATAAATAGTGCCCCGTATCAGTAACTGTTCACCTTTCTAAATAATAGTCCCGCTTATCAGTAATACCCCCTTTATATGTAATAGTGCTCATTATAAATCATTCCCCCTTAATAATAAGCTCTGTTAAAATAATTGTTCCCCTTACAAATAATAATCTGTCTTATAAGTAATACCCCCCTTATAAATAGTTCCCCCTTATGAATAATGCCCCTTATAAAGAATAGTCCCCATATAAATAACAGCACCCCTCATAAATAATAGTAGCTGTATAAATAGTAGACCCCTTATATATAATATTTTATTCCTTATAGTGACCCACCTTATAAATAATAGCTCCCCCTTATATATAATATTTCCCTCTTTATATATAGTTCCTTCCTCATAAATAGCCCCCCTTATAAATAATAGTTCCCCCTTATAATAGCCCCCTTATATACGTAATAATAGTTTCTCCCTTATAAATAATAGACCATCTTATATACAGTCATATGAAAAAGTTTGGGCACCCCTATTAATCTTAATCATTTTTAGTTCTAAATATTTGGGTGTTTGCAACAGCCATTTCAATTTGATATATCTAATAACTGATGGACACAGTAATATTTCAAGATTGAAATGAGGTTTATTGTGCTAACAGAAAATGTGCAATATTCATTAAACCAAAATTTGACCGGTGCAAAAATTTGGGTACCCTTATCATTTTATTGATTTGAATACTCCTAACTACTTTTTACTGACTTACTGAAGCACAAAATTGGTTTTGTAACCTCACTGAGCTTTGAACTTCATAGCCAGGTGTATCCAATCATGAGAAAAGGTATTTAAGGTGGCCAATTGCAAGTTGTTCTCCTATTTGAATCTCCTCTGAAGAGTGGCATCATGGGCTCCTCAAAACAACTCTCAAATGATCTGAAAACAAAGATTGTTCAACATAGTTGTTCAGGGGAAGGATACAAAAAGTTGTCTCAGAGATTTAACCTGTCAGTTTCCACTGTGAGGAACATAGTAAGGAAATGGAAGACCACAGGGACAGTTCTTGTTAAGCCCAGAAGTGGCAGGCCAAGAAAAATATCAGAAAGGCAGAGAAGAAGAATGGTGAGAACAGTCAAGGACAATCCACAGACCACCTCCAAAGAGCTGCAGCATCATCTTGCTGCAGATGGTGTCACTGTGCATCGGTCAACAATACAGCACACTTTGCACAAGGAGAAGCTGTATGGGAGAGTGATGCGAAAGAAGCCGTTTCTGAAAGCACGCCACAAACAGAGTCGCCTGAGGTGTGCAAAAGCACATTTGGACAAGCCAGCTTCATTTTGGAAGAAGGTCCTGTGGACTGATGAAACAAAGATTGAGTTGTTTGGTCATACAAAAAGGCGTTATGCATGGCATCAAAAAAACACAGCATTCCAAGAAAAACACTTGCTACCCACTGTAAAATTTGGTGGAGATTCCATCATGCTTTGGGGCTGTGTGGCCAATGCCGGCACCGGGAATCTTGTTAAAGTTGAGTGTCGCATGGATTCAACTCAGTATCAGCAGATTCTTGAGAATAATGTACAAGAATCAGTGACGAATTTGAAGTTACGCCGGGGATGGATATTTCAGCAAGACAATGATCCAAAACACAGCTCCAAATCTACTCAGGCATTCATGCAGAGGAACAATTACAATGTTCTGGAATGGCCATCCCAGTCCCCAGACCTGAATATCATTGAACATCTGTGGGATAATTTGAAGCGGGCTGTTCATGCTCGGCGACCATCAAACTTAACTGAACTGGAATTGTTTTGTAAAGAGGAATGGTCAAAAATACCTTCATCCAGGATCCAGGAACTGATTAAAAGCTACAGGAAGCGACTAGAGGCTGTTATTTTTGCAAAAGGAGGATCTACTAAATATTAATGTCACTTTTCTGTTGAGGTGCCCATACTTTTGCATCGGTCAAATTTTGGTTTAATGCATATTGCACATTTTCTGTTAGTACAATAAACCTCATTTCAATCCTGAAATATTACTGTGTCCATCAGTTATTAGATATATCAAATTGAAATGGCTGTTGCAAACACCCAAATATTTAGAACTAAAAATGATTAAGATTAATAGGGGTGCCCAAACTTTTTCATATGACTGTATAATTGACTCCTTATATGTAATAGTCCTCCCGTTATAATTGCCACCCTTTATATATAATAATCTCCATATAAATAATAGTTCCGCTTATAATAGTCCCCATTATATATAATTGTGCCCCCTTAAAGATAATAGTTTTCATACTATAATATTCCCCTTTAGAAATCGTGTAACTATTTTCAGATGTATAAATGTTTCTCCCTCTTATTAGTATCACCCTTATAAATAATAACTCCCCACTTATAATAGCCCTCTTATCAATTATAAACAACTTTTTGATTGTCAAACAATAAATATTTTTTTCACCCTGCAATTCCCTGCTGAGTGGAGCAGCTGAAGCCTATCCTTAGTGGCCTGACACATGTGGCATGATGCAGTGATGTCATCACACCCTCTGTGCCGGAATGCCTGTTCATCACTCTCAGTCTTTTATGGCAGATCTCCCCTCTCTTTCATAGGTCATAAGTACAGTCATGGCCAAAAGTTTTGAGAATGACACAAATATTATATTTTCACATGATCTGCTGCCCTCTGGTTTTTATGTGTGTTTGTCAGATGTTTTTATCACATACAGAAATATAATTGCATTCATATTATGAGTAACAGAAGCTTATATTGACAGTTAGAATGAGTTAATGCAGCAAGTCAATATTTGCAGTGTTGACCCTTCTTCTTCAGGACCTCTGCAATTCTCCCTGGCATGCTCTCAATCAACTTCTGGACCAAATTCTGACTGATAGCAGTCCATTCTTGCAGAATCAATGCTTTAATTTTGTCTGAATTTGTTGGTTTTTGTTTGTCCACCCGTCTCTTGATGATTGACCACAAGTTCTCAATGGGATTAAGATCTGGGGAGTTTCCAGGCCATGGACCCAAAATCTCTATGTTTTGTTCCCTGAGCCATTTAGTTATCACCTTTGCTTTATGGCAAGGTGCTCCATCATGCTGGAAAAGGCATTGTTGAGCGCCAAACTGCTCTTGGACGGTTGGGAGAAGTTGCTCTTGGAGGACATTCTGGTACCATTCTTTATTCATGGCTGTGTTTTTAGGCAAGACTGTGAGAGAGCCGATTCTCTTGGCTGAGAAGCAACCCCACACATGAATGGTTTCAGGATGCTTTACAGTTGGCATGAGACAAGACTGGTGGTAGCGCTCACCTCTTCTTCTCCAAATAAGCTGTTTTCCAGATGTTCCAAACAATCGAAAAGGGGATTCATCAGAGAAAATGACTTTACCCCAGTCCTCAGCAGTCCACTCCCTGTACCTTTTGCAGAATATCAGTCTGTCCCTGATGTTTTTTCTGGAGAGAAGTGGCTTCTTTGCTGCCCTCCTTGAGACCAGGCCTTGCTCCAAGAGTCTCCGCCTCACAGTGCGTGCAGATGCACTCACACCTGCCTGCTGCCATTCCTCAGCAAGCTCTGCACTGCTGGTAGCCCGATCCCGCAGCTGAAACACTTTTAAGAGATGGTCCTGCCGCTTGCTGGTCTTTCTTGGGCGCCCTGGAGCCTTTTTAGCACCAATGGAACCTCTCTCCTTGAAGTTCTTGATGATGCGATAGATTGTTGACTGAGGTGCAATCTTTCTAGCTGCAATACTCTTCCCAGTTAGGCCATTTTTGTGCAGTGCAATGATGACTGCACGTGTTTCTTTAGAGATAACCATGGTTAACAGAAGAGAAACAATGATGGCAAGCACCAGCCTCCTTTTAAAGTGTCCAGTGGTGTCATTCTTACTTAATCTGACAGATTGATCTCCAGCCCTGTCCTCATCAACACCCACACCTGTGTTAATGGAGCAATCACTGAAACGATGTTAGGTGGTCCTTTTAAGGCAGGGCTGCAATGATGTTGAAATGTGTTTTGGGGGATAAAGTTCATTTTCTAGGCAAATATTGACTTTGCAAGTAATTGCTGTTAAGCTGATCACTCTTTATAACATTCTGGAGTATATGCAAATTGCCATTAGAAAAACTGAAGCAGTAGACTTTGGAAAAATTAATATTTGTATCATTCTCAAAACTTTTGGCCATGACTGTAGAGGTGGGTGAATCGGTTCATAGTGAGCCAGATTCATCCTAAATATTCAATTGTTTGTTTAAACAAACCGAACAAATGACGCTTTGCTTTGGGCAAACAAAAATGGCCGCACTATGAGAAAATGTCCGCCACCACGTGTTTGACAAGGAAATTGAGAGCAGACATGTGTGCAGTGACTCACACATGTCTGTGACGTGGTAGCCACATCTGGCAGCTTGGACACTACTGATCAGCCTTCAGTTGAATCTATCAGTTTCAAGCCATTTTTGGAAGATTAGTTTAGCGAAAATTTTATTGCAGGGTTATATACAGTATTCTGTGTACTGTAACTACCTACTAATCGTTCTTCCCCTTACTAAACTTTCCCCTCTGCAATCCATTCTGAATGCAGCAGCCAGGCTCATCTATCAGTCTAGATCCTACAGCGATGCCTCCGGTCTGTCAGTCACTACATTGGCTGCCTATTCAATACAGAATACAATATAAACTTATCAACCTCATCCACAAGGCTCTCCATAATGCTGCATCTGCCTACATTTCTTCCCTCATCTCTGTCTATCGCCCAGCCCATGCTCTCCGTTCACTCAATGACCTAAGACTAACATCCTCTGTTATCAGAACCTCCCATGCTCGTATCCAAGACTTCTCCTGAGTTGCACCACTTCTCTGTAATGCTCTTTCCCGGACAATTAGATTGCCTCCCAATTTCTACAGCTTCAAGCGCAAACTAAAGACACATCTTTTCAGACAGGCCTATCACAACTCCTAATGTAAACCCTTCCATAGTTAGAATCCCTAAAACCTATCCCCCTTTGTTCACACTTCCACATTACCTCACAGGATATAATGTCATATCAGACTGTAACTTTATATGTCTGGGCACCATCTGCACGTTAAAGGACACTGGTGATGACTCATACAGCTTTATATATGTGTAATGACAGTAACCTCTATTACAAAATTATCTGACCATTGTATAAGCAATGCTACCTCCTATGTCACCCTCTGATACCTCCTCATAGATTGTAAGCTCTTGCGAGCAGGGCCCTCATTCCCATTGTGTGAATTGACTATTTCTTTATAGTGTATCTCTTTTGTCTGTACTTGAACCCTACAAATTGTACAGTGCTGTGGAATATGTTGGTGCTATTTTTGGTGCTGATAATTTTTGTTTTTCAGTGTTATTAGGGATGATTTGTTTCCATATAGGTTGTATTTCTGGTTGACTGGACACATACATTCAGATCCTGGATAATTGGATAGACAGATGAAGATAATGTTACAATATGGATACACGCGATATTTGAAATGGACAATTGATAGACAAATTAAGTGAAAATACTGTTCTATAGTCTGTTTGATATTGGGTTTTTTGTTTGTTTTTTATTTTTTCATTTGTACAAAATGGAGCCATAAGTTTTAATTTTATTCATTTATTTTATTCTTTCATTATTGTTATTTTCACTATCGCACCGGCACTTTAATCATCACATATCAATATTTGTCATCTTTATTTGTCATCTTTATTAGAGTTATCTTCTTATATTTATTTTTTTACATGTATTTTTTATTTAAAATAAGTTAATTATATTAGTAGTTATGTATTATTATTATTTGTTATAATATTTTTTTTTGTTGTCTTCAATTGTTTTATTATTTTTTTTTATAATTTATGAATTTGTATTATTTAATTTAGATAATCTGTTCCGTAATTTCTTTTTCCTATGTATGTGGTTATAATTATGAAATTGTGGTAATGCTATCAGGGAATTTGTTACATACACACGTGGACAAAATTGTTGGTACCCCTGGTTTAATGAAAGAAAAACCCAAAATGGTCACAGAAATAACTTGAATATGACAAAAGTAATAATATATAAAAATTCTATGAAAATATACAAATGAAAGTCAGACATTGCTTTTCAACTATGATTCAACAGAATTTTTAAAAAAAGAAAACTCATGAAACAGGCCTGGACAAAAATGATGGTAATAAACTGCATCGGTAAAAAATTGTATTCAGCACCAAATCCAAGGCATATTAATATAAAAATTAACTTTTATTTTTCCAATAAAAAAATCACTCCATAAGTTCGGTGGTTAGTAACAGCCTACGCGTTTCGGAACGATGTCCCTTACTCATGGCATAGATCACAAAACCAAACACACAATATTTAAAAGCAAAAACGAAAAAAAACACACCTCTGGGGATCAGATGTCATCATTTAACTAATTAACATATCCCCACAATAGCATATGTCTGCAAACCCACACTTTCCCTTACTGAGTACAAAAGGAATATATCCACATAAATACATATTATGTCACACATATAAAATAAAAAAACCAAAAAAAAAACAAAACAAAAAAAAAAAAAAAAAAACATATACATAAGCACAAATGAGTAGATATAAACACTTATAAAGAAAACATCAAATATAAACATAAATAGCGTTAATGTCATTCAAAATATTAAAAAAAATAAATAAATTTAAATGAACAATAAGACACATCAACATTAACACGATCATAAGACTATAGCGCATAAACGTGTGCCCATGTATAATAAATTCACAAGAAAGAATTTTACCATTGTCCTTGAAAGAGCTAAATCTTGCTATAATCCAGGACCATTAAACACAGAAAATGAAACTAAACAACAAAAACAATCATGTGAGATAAGGTCATGTGATAAGTCACATGACTATTCAAGGAAGTAAATGCAAAATATCCATGAGAAAGATCCACTCCTGTAAGATCATACACAATCTACAGAAGTAGCCAGGAGGGAAACACCACACACATCAAAAACCGCCCATATATTATAATCACATATCCCTGATTTGTTACCACATATATACCAAATTATACAGGAATACATATAAAATGTATAATATACCCTCCTAGTCCAATGAATAAAAAGTAATATGGTGACATCACAGACGTATAAGAATAATAAATTAATAAAAATAGGACAAATCAGATCTAATATTCATCCCACCTGGAAACCGAGTATCCATTAACATGGACTGCTGAATATATCTACGGGTGGTGAGCTGTATATTTTGTTTGACTAAAAATGATGGTACCCTTAACTTAATATTTTGTTGCACAACCTTTTGAGGCAATCACTGCAATCAAACGATTCCTGTAACTGTCAATGAGACTTCTGCACCTCTCAACTGGTAGTTTGGCCCACTCCTCATGAGCAATCTGCTTCAGTTGTCTCAGATTTGAAGGGTGCCTTTTCCAGATGGAATGTTTCAGCTCCTTCCAAAGATGCTCAATAGGATTTAGGTCAGGGCTCATAGAAGGCCACTTCAGAATAGTCCAATGTTTTCATCTTAGCCATTCTTGGGTGTTTTAGCTGTGTTTCAGGTCATTATCCTGTTGCAAGACCCATGACCTGCAACTCAGACCAAGCTTTCTGACACTGGGCAGCACATTTCTCTCTAGAATCTCTTGATAGTCTTGAGATTTCATTGTACCCTGCACAGATTCAAGACACCCTGTGCAAGATGCTGCAAAGCAGCCCCAGAACATAACAGAGCCTCCTCCATGTTTCACAGTAGGGACAGTGTTCTTTTCAAGATATGCTTCATTTTTCTAGCTGTGAACATAGAGCTGATGTGCCTTGCGAAAAATTTAGAGTTTTGTCTCATCTGTCCATAGGACATTCTCCCAGAAGCTTTGTGGTTTGTCAACATGTAGTTTGGCAAATTCCAGTCTGGCTTTTTTATGATTTATTTTCAACAATGGTTTCCTCCTTGGTCGTCTCCCATGAAGTCCACTTTCTGCTCAAACAACGACAGATGGTGCGATCTGACACTGATGTTCTTTGAGCTTAAAGTTCACCTTTAATCTCTTTAGAAGTTTTTCTGGGCTCTTTTGTTACCATTTGTATTAGCCTTCTCTTTGATTTGTCATCAATTTTCCTCCTGCGGCCACGTCCAGGGAGGTTGTCCACAGTCCCATGGATCTTAAATTTCTGAATAATATGTGCAACTGTAGTCACAGGAACATCAAGCTGCTTGGAGATGGTCTTATAACCTTTACCTTTAACATGCTTGTCTATAATTTTCTTTCTAAGCTCCTGAGACAACTCTTTCCTTCGCTTCCTCTGGTCCATGTTGAGTGTGGTACTCACCATGTCAACAAACAGCACAGTGAGTATCTGTAGCCCTATATACAGGCCCACTGACTGATTACAAGATTGTAGACACCTGTGATGCTAATTAGTGGACACACCTTGATTTAACATGTCCCTTTGGTCACATTATTTTAGGGGTACCATCATTTCTGTCCAGACCTGTTTCATGAGTTTTCTTTTTAAATAAAATTCTGTTGAAGCATGGTTGAAAAGCAATGTCTGACTTTCATTTGTTCATTTTCATAGAATTTTTATATATTATTACTTTTGTCAGTTTCAAGTTATTTCTGTGACCATTGTGGGTTTTTCTTTCATTAAACGAGGGGTACCAACAATTTTGTCCATGTGTGTATATTTGTACACAGGATTATATTTCTATTGTTATGTGATACATCTATTTCCCCTGAGCTGTGTGCAAGACAACACATCTTGACGTGCTCGCACCTAGCTCTAGCGTGTATGTGTGTAGCTCCAGGCGTGGCACAGGACAGCACACCTTGGTGTGTTCGCGCCAGTGCCTGGTATTCAACACGCATGTGTCCCGTGTTTAATCTTACCGCTGTTTGTGACACTGGAACTCTGGCGCAGGTAATATGATGTCATTTGTGCACCACAGCCCAGTTCTTTAGGATAGCTGCGATTCCAGTAACATTAATGTGCTCCTATTTCAGGTGTGTTTGCTTGTATTTTTCCTTTCTAAATCCCCTGCTTTATTGTAATCACCTCCTGACAAAACCTATGTTCAGGTGAAACGTGAGATGGGGTTAGCGTCTTTCAGAGTCTGTCAGTACACATCATCAGGTCCGTTGGTAGGTTTGTAATATTCCTGAGTTCTTGTTAACTGTTATGTGTTGGGATGTAGTTAGTATCTTTCAGTTTGCAAATTTTTGCATTACATTCTCTATAGGCTAGAGATTTGAACTAAGGGCCCTATTTATTGTATATAACATATATATTTAGCAGCTATTTATTTATTTATTTATTTATTATATCTAATTATTATTGGTATCCATTGTTATGGGGTTTATTCTGTGTTTATTATTTCCCACACTTATGTATATGTAATTTTGTAATTTTTGGTTGAGGGGCCTGTTATTTTTCCATGGTATATATGTTGTATTATTGTTTAGATTTTTTCATTAAATACATACAGCAAAGTGCTGCTTATTTTTTCTGCATAAGTCTTAAAAAAATAACCCTGTTCTATAAAAGAGTTGTCCTATTCTTCACACTGTTGGTGCCACAGTCTTGGTATAAAAAAAAAAAAAAAAAATAACAATTTTGATTTTGCATCTGCTGATCTGCACCCATCACAGGATTATTTTCAGTGACGTTTTTTTTGAAAAGTCAATAATTCATCACTTTTCAATTGGCTCACAGTCAGGGCCGGTGTTAGGAAGGGGAAAACAGGGCAACTGCCCAGGGCCCCCCTTCCCCAAGAGGATCCCTTAAGGATCCAGTCTTCTACCCTGGTACCATGAATCCCCAGACAGTGCCAATTTCAACTCTACTTGTGTTTACAGAAAGTGGATACAGTTGCAATCTTTGTCAGAGCAGGGAGCCAGAGGCTCCTTAGTCGCCATTATCTAGGCTGATGCATGCATGGGACTTGTTCCGGCTCAGGCAGTTCGATGATGTAACAGCATTACCCCTTCTGCTCCGTGACCCGGACCTTGCAGTAGCACATCAGATGAGGCCAAAGCTACTCAACTTCTCATGGGATCAGGGATAGGTGAGTAAAAATTTTATTCTTTTTTGAAGATAAAAAGAGGCACTATTTGTTGCTAAGGGGCTATATATAGATCTATGGGGATGCTGTATGTATCTGTGGGGCACTATTTGGATCTATGGTTGCACTATATGGATCTATGGGACACCATTTAGGACTAAGGGGGATTATTTGGATCTATGGGGTCCATATATGGATCTGGAGGACACTATTTGTATTTGGGGGCATTATCTGGATCCATGGGGGTACTATATGTATCTGAGAGACACTATTTGGATTTTGGAGGCATTACAGGGGAGTTATTAGCATTTATGGAGACATTATTTGGATCTATGGGTGCACTATATGAATCTATGTGGTCATTATTTGGATTTCGAAGGCACTATTCTGCGCTAAGAGGGCATTATTTGTATCTATGGGGGCATTCCTGGGATCTATGAAGGCACTATATGGATTAAGGGGGCAATATTTGGATGTATGGGTCAATGTATGGATTTGGGGGGTACTATTTAGCACTAAGGGGGCAATATCCAGTTCTAGTGACACTAGGGCATTATTCAGTTCTACAATCACTATTTGAATCTGGGTGGCATTATTTGTATTTGGGTGGCATTATTTGTATCTATGGGTGCACAAGGGACACTATTTGCATTTGAGGGCACTATTTGGCACTAAGGGGCATTATTTTCATTTATGGGAACATTATTTGGATCTATGGGCGCACAGTATAGATCTGAGGGACACTATTTGGATGTCTGGGGGCATTATTTGGAGCTATGGGGACATTATGTGGATTTATGGAGCAATATATGGATCGATGAGGGCAATATATGGATTAGGGGGCACTATTCAACACTAAGGGAGCATTATTTGGATCTATGGGGGCACTATTTAGCTCTAGAGGCTCTATCTATATCTATGGAGGCACTAATTGAATCTGAGTGACACTATTTGGCTATAAGGGCACTGCATTATTTGGCTATGGGGACAAAAAGGGTAATTTTTGGAGCATTTTTAAAAGTTAAATGCATTAAATTGAGTGTCAACGAAGTGTATGGTTCAAGTCAGTGTTTGAATGCACTGCTTCCATAGTCATACATGTCACTTTCACTTTGACATGGCACTCCTGTGTTTTCCTTAGAGAGCTAGAAATTGTATAGATAGGTCCCTAAGGGTACGTTCACATGTAGGAATTTTCAGTGAATTTGGGGGCAGATTCCACTCCCGAATCTTCAGCAGATTCCGCCCCGAATCTGTCTGCCATTGTTTTCAATGCGAAGCAGAGATCAGAGCGGGATGGTGAAAAAATCAGCATTCTGCTCGTTCTTCAGCAGATTCCAAAGCTGCGGCCGAATACCGTGGCTGAATATGATGGCGGAAAATGAAGAGGAATTTATCTCCATGTGAACATACCCTAAGAGGGTTTCTACACTATTTTTAAGCCAATTTAAGGTGTGGTTGATATTTATTCGACCTGAAACAAATCTTGGGACCGAACCACCTGAACTTGAAACGAATATTGAGAGGTTTAGCCATCTCTAGTCATAAGCTTTAACAGTATCAGCATGCAGAGGAGGCCAATTCAATTGTAACTGGACCACCCTGGATTCAAGTCAATTGGCCAAAAGCCTGGTGCTCTGGAACCCCGGGAGTCCTGGGCAATTGCCGATTTCGCTCCTCCCCCCTAACACCAGCCCAGACATCAGTACTAGTTTAGTATCACTAGTCCAGTTCATATAAGGTGTAATATTATCACAGGACTTCATGTAGTCACAGTGTCCCCTCATGTATTTGCTCCCACTTACTTTACACACTACAGACATGGCTTACATAACATAGATTATTGCGGTATAATATAGCATGTTCATGAGTCCTGATGACGGATGGGCTATTTATGGTGGAGCTAGAAGGTCATATGTAATGAAGACACTGGTGAGAGATGAGTGACCTGGACTGGAAGCAAGGGATCAGATATACAGTGTGATGATGTTAATGGTGATTCAGTATGGAGGCTGCACTGGCAATGATAATCATTGTATATGACATCTCTATGCTATTACTGATCATGCTGGGCAGTGGTGTAAGTACAGCCGTAGTGGCTGCCGGTAGGCCCCTGCTGCTTTTTTTTTTTTAAACAGGCTATTACCTGCTGGAGTAATCCCAGCAGGTAACGGGCCCTATTTACGTACCAATCCCCTTTCTTGCTCAAACCCATCTCTGCTTCTTCTTCTGACCTCCAGGGCGCCCCCTCTTCAGACCCCATAGTATAATGATTAGAGGCACAGGGAAGGTGAGCCAACATAAAAACCAGTGTAACTCACCTCTCTGTCACAACTCCATGCTATCTTCGGCCTCCATAGTGATGTCACAGACGTCACATGGGTCAGGCCGGCGTTGCAACGCATAATGGAGCTGGCGTAACCCACGTCTGTGATGTCATTGAAGAGGGCCAAAAACAACAGGGAGTTGAGCCGGAACGCATGAGAGTAATACTGGTTTTTATGTTTTTCACCTCCCCTGGGCCTACGATCATTATACTCTGGGGTCTAAAAAGACCCCACGGTATAATAATAGTTGAAATTTTTGCAACTTTTGAAATTTTTGTTCAGAACACCTGGGCCTCTTGGAGAGTTGAGAGATGAAATCCATGAAGTCCTTCATCGAGTCCTGAACATACTCCTTCACCCAATTTACTACATCTTTGATGTTCCCCTTCTAGTTTAGTAATATATCGAGAGTTAGAAGTTTCACTATTCCTTCCTTTCCTTTAATATATTCTGTCATGGTGGCTCAATGGTTAGCACTGAGTTTGTAGTGACAAGTAAACTTTTCCACTGATATAAGACATTTATTTTGAAATATTAAAAGGGTCCATATGACCTCCATATAACTAGAAAAGGGAAATATAAAGATATGGAGGTTTAAGCATGATATACAGTACAGACCAAAAGTTTGGACACACCTTCTCATTCCGAGAGTTTTCTGTATTTTCATGACTATAAAAATTGTAGATTCACACTGAAGGCATCAAAACTATGAATTAACACATGTGAAATTATATACTTAACAAAAAAGTGTGAAACAACTGAAAATATGTCTTATATTCTAGGTTCTTCAAAGTAGCCAGCTGCTACTGCTTTGCACACTCTAGGCATTCTCTTGATGAGCTTCAAGAGGTAGTCACCTGAAATGGTTTTCACTTCACAGGTGTGCCCTGTCAGGTTTAATAAGTGGGATTTCTTGCCTTATAAATGGGGTTGGGACCATCAGTTGTGTTGTTCAGAAGTCAGGTGGATACACAACTGATAGTCCTACTGAATGGAGTGTTAGAATTTGTATTATGGCAAGAAAAAAGCAGCTAAGTAAAGAAAAACGAGTGGCCATCATTACTTTAAGAAATGAAGGTCAGTCAGTCTGAAAAATTGGGAAAACTTTAAAAGTGTCCCCAAGTGCAGTGGCCAAAACCATCAAGCGCTACAAAGAAACTGGCTCACATGAGGACCGCCCCAGGAAAGGAAGACCAAGAGTCACCTCTGCTGCGGAGGATAAGTTCATCCGAGTCACCAGCCTCAGAAATCGCAGGTTAACAGCAGCTCAGATTAGAGACCAGGTCAATGCCACACAGAGTTCTAGCAGCAGACACATCTCTACAACAACTGTTAAGAGGAGACTGTGTGCAGCAGGCCTTCATGGTAAAATAGCTGCTAGGAAACCACTGCTAAGGACAGGCAACAAGCAGAAGAGACTTGTTTGGACTAAAGAATACAAGGAATGGACATTAGACCTGTGGAAATCTGTGCTTTGGTCTGATGAGTCCAAATTTCAGATCTTTGGTTCCAACCACCGTGTCTTTGTGCGAAGCAGAAAAGGTGAACGAATGGACTCTACATGCCTGGTTCCCACCACGAAGCATGGAGGAGGAGGTGTGATGGTGTGGGGGTGCCTTGCTGGTGACACTGTTGGGGATTTATTCAAAATTGAAGGAATACTGAACCAGCATGGTTACCACAGCATCTTGCAGCGGCATGCTATTCCATCCGGTTTGCGTTTAGTTGGACCATCATTTATTTTTCAACAGGACAATGACCCCAAACACACCTCCAGACTGTGTAAGGGGTATTTGACCAAGAAGGAGAGTGATGGGGTGCTATGCCAGATGACCTGGCCTCCACAGTCACCAGACCTGAACCCAATCGAGATGGTTTGGGGTGAGCTGGACCGCAGAGTGAAGGCAAAAGGGCCAACAAGTGCTAAGCATCTCTGGGAACTCCTTCAAGACTGTTGGAAGACCATTTCAGGTGACTACCTCTTGAAGCTCATCAAGAGAATGCCAAGAGTGTGCAAAGCAGTAATCAAAGCAAAAGGTGGCTACTTTGAAGAACCTAGAATATAAGACATATTTTCAGTTGTTTCACACTTTTTTGTTAAGTATATAATTTCACACGTGTTAATTCATAGTTTTGATGCCTTCAGTGTGAATCTACATTTTTTATAGTCATGAAAATACACAAAAATCTTGGAATGAGAAGGTGTGTCCAAACTTTTGGTCTGTACTGTATATGACAGTATAATGCAGTGAAAACTATAACTATGTATCCCTATAACAATATGTCTATGGTCAACGCATGTTAAAAAGTAATCCCATTGTTGTTGATAAATACAACGCATCATCTTTTCCCTTATATCCCACCAGCAGCATAATGATGGATCATTTTTAAGCCACCTATGGTGCTGTTTCAGTCTTTACCTCAGTTGAAGAAACCGAAACAACCATTTCATTGATATCGCCAATTTTGATCACATGGATTTCTGCTAATAATGTTTTTGGAGGAATAAGTGTTTCAGCGTTACTTGGGTTCATTAGTCTGACAGAGACACTTCCTTTATCTATTCTGAATTACTGAATTACTATGACTTATTGGTTTTACCAAAACTAGTGTTTTTTTTTAAGTTTGCTGTGGGTACCTATTGTCAGTGGCAAAGTTATCTCTTGGTTTGCTGCTAACCTAATTTGCCTCTAATATGGAGTTACAGTGATCTTTACCATGAATAGTCCATTTAATCCGCCCCCGTGGTCAGTAATGAATGCAGCTTACCATTCACCTCTTAAACATCACTAACCGTGGAGGCCACTATATGTGGAGGCACTGTGGGGGGTCATTAGATTACATGTGAAGGCCATTATATTACACATGGGAACACTGTGGAGGCCATTATACTACATGTGGGGCACTATAATGTGAGGGCTATTATACATGTGAGGGCACTGACGGGGCCATTCTACTACATGTGGGGGCATTAAGTGGGCCATTATACCACATGTGGGGGCTCTAAGAGGCCAATTGCATAATTATTAATGAAGACTCCAAACGAAGCCTTATATTATTAATCTTTATAAGTGATCTGGTCTAATACATTAATAAATATGAAAAAAACACTTATCACGTAGGTCTGCTTTAAAAGATATTTTGAAGAAAATGCCTTTTTATGCATATACAACAATTCTGTAAAATCACAAAAAAGGTCAGTGCCTTGTGGCTTTAAGGAGCAATCCTTTGTACCAAACACCTGCCCTTTTCACAAATGAAATGTAATAATGATTAATCTGCTTTTAGAGGCAGCACAGAAAAAACTAAGGAGAAAGAAAAAAATGGATGAACAAATAAATCTTGCAATTTAAGCTTCTACACTTTATTGAATTTTGGTGAATAGTTTTCTATGTTGTTTTTAAATTGACATATTGTTGGAAGAATGTGCTAATTTACAGTTACAAAAGTTACTAACAGTGACCAACTGGAATAGAGGACCCTGCCTGCAGGGGCTTACAATCTATAAGGGAAAGGGGATAGAGACAGTAGGTAGAGGTAGAAGCTGTTCAGATGGTAGTGTGGTAGCAGTAGTGTTATTGAAGATTGTAGGTCTTCCTGAATAGGTGAGCTTTCAATGTCTTTTTGAAGCTTGTGATTATGGGGGACAATCTTATGTATCGTAGTAATGAGTTCCAGAGTTTGGGGGATGCATGAGAGATGTCTTGGAGGTGGCTGTGTGAAGAGTGGATATGAGCAGAGTGGAGTATGAGGTCTTGAGAGTATCAGATGTTACGTGTGGGCAGGTAGCGGGAGATTAAGTCAGAGATGTATGGAGGGGACAGGTTGTAGATGGCTTTGTATGTCAGTGTTAACATATTAAACTCTATTCCCTGGGCAATGGGTAGCCAGTGAAGGGATTGGCAGAGGGGAGCAGCTGATGGAAACCAGGTGGATTAAGCGAACAGCAGAGTTTATGGTGGACTGAATGGAGATGAGAACATTTGCTGGGAAGCCATGGAGAAGGGTGTTACAGTAGTCTAAGCGGGAGATTATGAGTGGGTGGACTAGCATTTTTGTAGTTACTGAGGTGAGGAAGGAGTGGATTTGATGGATGTTATTGAGTTGAAGGCAGCAGGAGGTGTTGAGGGCTTGGATGTGTGGCTTGAAACACAGTCAAAGGTTACCTTAAGGCAACAGATCTGTGGAACTGGGGTAAGTGTGGTCTCATTTAAGTGATGGGTCAGGTAGGGGGGCTGTGCGAGGCGGAACAAAGATGAAGTAGATGAACTCAGTTTTCTCCATGTTGAGTTTGAGAGAGCAAAAGAAGAGGAAGGAGGCTACAGCTGCTAGACACTCTGGAATTCTGGACAACAGAGCGGTAATGTCTGGGCCAGAGAGATATATTTGAGTGTCGTCATTGTAAAAATGGTATTGACAACTGTTGGATCCTATGAATTGGCCAACGCTGAGGTTTTAGATGGAGAACAGGAGGGGTCCCAGGACAGAGGGCACAGTGAAGAAATGCTGAATGTGCAGTTAGTGAGGTATGAGGATATCCAGGAAAGGGCTAAGTCGGTGATGTCAAGATAAGAGGGGGTTTGTAACAAGAGATAGTGGTCGACTGTGTCGAAGGAGGAGCAGAACAGTAGTGCCGTTTGGTTTTGACAGTTGGTAGGTCATATGTGACTAGTTAGTGCAGTTTCTGTGGAGTAATGGGGTTGGAGCTTGACTATAGTCAGGGTTGGAGTTAGAGGGGGCAAACTGGGCAATTGCCCCGGGCCCTCATCCCCAAAGGGCCCCCAAGGGATCTGGGGCACCAGACTTTTTACCTGGTGCCTTCGATCAGGGCAGCTCCCCTTTCAAATGAACTGGAGTCCTCAGGACTCTGATACAGTTGAAACCTGTATGATAGAGAAGGGAGGTATAGGCTCCATTCCCTGCCATACTGTAGGCCACAGGATTACATTTACTGTCCAGGCGCAGGCCACGTGATGACATCACCGCATCGTGCAGGCTGAGCACATCTCTATTCTCGATGTGAGAGCCTGAGATAGTCAAGTACAGACCTTGACTATATATGGCACACCTATAGAGAATGAATGGAGCTGCAGAATGCATGCTCGGCCTGCTGCTCCTTTAGGATGGAGGAAAAGGACCCTTCCATCATGAAGTTATCCACTACCCTATCAATAGGGGATAACTTCAAAAGTTAGTTCAACACCTTTAACACTGAAAGTATTCTCCGTATAGGGAAACAAAAAATGTTGTGCTTTACTTTGCATTTCAGTGTGCACTACAACTACCATACTACTATTACCAAGAGTTGTGCATTTTACATACTGTGAATGAAAATGAATAAAAAGTGCAATAACATATATAGGCCATTCATAAAACAAAAATGGCAAGAAAAAAAAGCACAGTTTTTGGCGTATGCCAGTTTTGTTCCAAAAATTGCACATTTAGATCCTTTTTCCACCGCTCATGCCATTCTCAAAGGCTGAGGCCCTATGTTGCGAAAACATAGCAGTACCTGCAAAGTGGATGGGATTCTGTCTAATCCAACCCACACACTACAGAAAACAATCTGCAGCAGAAAAGCTGCGTTTTTGAAAATTGCAGCATGTCAATTATACCTACGGAAACACTGGTGTTTTCCAGATAGGTATAATAGGGGTAGAAAGCCCTCATATGCTTTTCAGATGCGATGCTTTTCCACCGCATTTTTTTCCGCAGCTTTTTTTTGCTGCGCTTTGCTTCATGGCCTAAGAAGAGTGACCAGAACATGGACAGTTATGAGTGAGATCAGGTGGTTAGTAATGGAACTATCACAGCCCAACACATTTAACATTACTTATACCACAAAACTGGAATAAGAACCACCTGAAACCTACTTCTGGCTGCAATAGATTTCAGATACATATAGATACCGGTAAATAATAGATACATCAATAAAAATATTAGATATATAATATAAATATATGAATAAAAAATAAATTTAACATTTTAAAACGTGGAATTAGTGGGACAGTGGTAAAAAAAAAAAAAATCAAAGCTATTACCAGTGGCAGTCCAGATATGACTCTGTCCATTCGCAATCTCAATTCAGTGGGCTGCAGATTAAGACTGGTATCTTAATTTAAGGTATTGTCAAAGATTAGAAAGCTGCTTTCTTCTAAAACAGCACCACACCTGTCCACACCTTGTGTATGGTATTACAGTTTAGCACCATTGAAGTGAATGGGGCTGAGCTGAAATACCACACATAGTTGTGTACAGGTGTGATGCTATTTTTAGAAATAGGCAGCCATGTTTTTATAATCCTGGACCTCCACTTTAATTTCTCATATAATACATAAAAAAGCATATTCAATGAAGCTACTGATTGTGGTTAAAGATGATATGAGGATTTCTTTTTTTTTTTCCTCCCAGAAACAGCATCAGGCTTGTCCATTAACTATGTCTGGTATAGTAGCTCAACTGCTTTCACGTGAATGGTTTTAAACTGTAATATAATATCAAACAAGAGTGGCACCGTTTTTTCTAATCTCATACAACCCTGTGTTGAGTGCTGAGATCAACTAAAAAAAGAAGTGGCCCATTTAAATAGATAGATAAACTGAAGCATGATAGATTGTTACTAAAGTTACAGTCCCAATGCTTAATGCATAAAATGTCGATGAGTAAAATGTTTTTGTTTATGACAAACTGTGCCCCTCTTTCTGTTCATGCTCAGATTCAATATCTATATCAATCAGGCTCTTGGCGCTAAATCTCAAGCTATTATAAGGTTCCTATTACTTCAGTCCAAATAGGCTTGTGGTATTTGTGGAATCATTTAGACTCGGAGAAGCATCATTAATTACAAAGGCTTCTGCCTTCCTGTGCCAGTGCTGCACATACACCAATTGCTGGCAGCATTATGTTACCACTTAAAGAGTTGAATGAAAAACAAATACCACATATAAAAAGCTGGGCAGACAGCGGGCACACCTAGCACAGCATTAAAATGCAGGGGCAGTATACTTTAATTAAAAGTGCCTTATGTGTTATCATTGTAGGTTTGATATAGAATGTATTCCACATCAGAGGAAATATGTCAAGAATTCATCTTCTAGAGAAATGATAAGAGCACTTCATTTCATAAGTGCTTGTTTGCTGCAATATTGATTAGTGGCTTATAGTGGTATTGATTGAATGATACTGATGGGTCTGAGGGATGTTATCCAAGCCACTTCTATCTAAGAGCAGAGAGGTGTAAAGTTTAGTACGTTAATGTCAAGTCCTGTCATTTCTGTTGCAATCCCTCTGTTGTTCTATATAGATCTGGACTTGCACATAAAAAGATGCCCAGTCATATTTCCTGTACATTCAAATCTCAATGCCTTAGACAAATTGTATGCTAAAGAAGCACTTTAATGTGCTTATCAACTGAGCTGGCTGGATTAATAACCAATTCCATACTCTAATTTATCATTTCTTTATGAGAGTTCTGTCTACTTGTAAAATGAATAGTTATAAGGTGTGCAGCTCAAGGAGACTGTCAGTCAGGAATGTGCTTTAGGCTGGGGTCCCACGTTGCAAAGACGCTGCATTTTACAGTACCTGCAAAGTGGATGGAATTCTGGCTAATCCCATCCAGACATTGCAGAAAAATATCTGCAGGGTAAATGCTGCAATTTAAAAAATGTTGCGTTTTTGTAAATCGCAGCAGGCCAATTACACCTATACGAAAAATGCTAGTGTTTCCATAGGTATAATGGGGCCAGAAAGTCCGCAGAGGAAACTCTGCGGACTTTCTGTGAAAAGCCCTGTGGAAAAAAACATGATGTGTTTCTGACGTGGTCTTTTCCACAGTGCTTTTTGGCTGCGGCTTGCTACATGGGGCCTTATCCTTAGGCTGATGCACAGTGATTTAAATGATAGGGTTCATACTGTACTATTTACACCAGGCATTGTGAAGTTGCCCAATGTAGTAAACAGTAACCACCCATTGCGTTCTAGAAACTCAGCTATTCTGATAAGGGTGTGTCCGACAACAAGCTTGTCAACTGTTCCCAGTGACAACCAGCAGAACTTTTAGGCAAAAAGCAAAAAAACTGTGTTTTATAGTCTAGTGAATCCCATCCACACATTGCACAAAAATACGCATAGCAGATATGCTGTAATTTCCAAAACCGTCGTGGGTCGCTACATGGGGCCTTAGTCTTAAAGTGAATAGTCTCCTTCACACAAAAACTGCAGTATATGCCACAAAGGCAGCTTTCATTAAAATTTAAGACATTTCAGTAGATGCAAAACAACTTAATATGCCACACCTAAAGCTGATGCGAGATTAGGGCACACCAGAGGAATTGATTCCCAAGTGGATTAAAACAGCCATCTATTATATATACACTCCTCAACATTGAAATTATGACAGCAAAAAGGAAAAGTATTGGAATTATGGCACTGTTCATATATCAATACTTCTTTCAGCTGTGCATGAATTATATAGATAGCATTAGGAGGGACTCATACATAGGATCAATGGTGCTCTCCCCATACCAAGAACATCAGAAATGTACTCAAAATATAGAGAAGGAGAAAAGTGAGGCACTCACCAAATTTTTATAAAAATAATATCTTTTATTCCATAGTCCAAATGGTAAAAAACAGCAGCAGTTGTTGGAGAGAGGGGCAAAGTACAGCATCCTGGTGACGGCCGTTTCACACTCACCAGCGATTCCTCTGTATATTGGGGCCAGAGGTCATTTCCTATTATTGACCTTTTTCACAGATCCCTCCATACACTGTTATGTATAGGGAATCCATAAAATAGGTGGCCCTCAGGTGCAAGATGGCCTTGAAAAATGGACGTTATTCACGGCTATTTGTACCTTGGTCGATTTCAAAAACTTTTTGTAAATTGCAGCATGTCAATTATGGCGGTTTTTGTATAGGTATAATAGAAGCAGAAAGTCCACAGAGGAAAACTGCAGACTTTCTGTGAAAAAGGCTGCGGAAAAAAAAACGATTGCATTTCCACTATGGTCTTTTCCACAGCATTTTTTGGCTGCGGCTCACTACGTGGGGCCTTAGTTTAACATGGTTTCTAAGTTGCCTAGTAAGACATGCTTCCCAGTCCCCTCACTTGCTGTAGATGTTCTGTTTGTGTTTTTAATTATGCATTGAAGCTATCCGGGAAATTAGGATTGTATACTGTTGAACTATTTCAGCCAGCATTGGAAGTTAACCTCACTTACCAAGCCAAATGAGTCTGGAAGCAGTATGACAACTAGTGAGTATGTCATCAAACTGGACATTAAAAGCCCAGCTCTCATTCTAAATGGCACAACTGTCAAATGTTTTGCTAATGTATTTTCCTGTGTTAGCTGAATACAGATTTGTTATTTAAACTGATAAAAACCACAATGTATTGGTAGCATTAAAAAGTAGCATGTAAGTGTTTAAACGTTTAGACAATATTACTGGTGCAAAAATATGCACAATACAGTCCTAAGAGTCAGCACACAATAAGCAATGTTGGGCCCTAGCAATTTAGTGCTATTCTGGACCCTCTCCTTACACTTTTCATTACTTTTAATGAGGTCTAATAAAGTATGTTCTTAGGGTAAGTTAGATAGGGTCTGAGATTCTTCTGGGGCTTATATCTCATCAGGGTCTCTGTTGATACAAATGCAAGAATGGATACAAAAAAGTAGTCTTTTTACATACTTTCCTTACTTACCTTCATTTTTTATTTACTTCTAGGTTTAGAATAAAACACAATCAAAAACTGCCACAAATGCATGTGTGATTCTAGCCCTTATAGCGTTGCATATATATATATATATATATATATATATATATATATATATATATACACACACACACACACTCACACACATAAACACACCCCTAATCACAATTCATCGAGCTTCATTTTAATTCAATTGCACAAGTGAATTCAGCAGGTTCATATTGAATCATATAAAAGTAACCCTCACACAGAGCAAAATGCACTAACTAATGGAAAAAATAACACACTAAGAAGCTGTTTTTGGAATTGAATTAAACTTCATTTGTGTGAATTTAATGATTATATATGTAATTACAATATTGGTACAAAATGTTACGTTTATTGTAGAAAAATGTACAAATGAAAGAAGGCTCTAGTACCCTGCTGGACTGCCTCTAGCCTGGATACATGATGATATCCAGTTGGGCATGGAAGCATAAAGGTTTTGTATGGTAACCTGCAGCACCTTTTCCCACATAAGTTACAGCTGGCCTGTAGATCCTGCAATCCTACAATCCTGTAAGTTGTTGAAGTTAACATTACAGCTGGTCCCATAAATGCTGAATTCCCAATAAATCTAGCAAAAGGGGCAGACCAAGGAAGTGTTACAATATGGCATTCCTGCTGTGTGTGTGGTTGAGTATTGCCCTGCTGAAAAATGCCAGTGAGAGGCATAAAAGGCAATACATGTGGCCCCAGTAGTACAGGGTTCCCGTTCATGACATCAATACGAAAGAAAGTGGTGATGGCTGGTTGTGAATGGCAGGACATGTAATGGGTATTATGACACCAAATTTCCTTCAGGCTAAGCCCTTGGAAATGCTCCAGGCAGAGAATGGACTATGTAATGAAAGTCCCCATGTTTGTTTGGGGGACAAGGAAACTGTTGTGAGCTGATCAAATGATCCTCTCTATCGGTGGTCTGTCTGGGCCACCCAAAGCACATTTGCTGTGTGACCTCATGTAACCATTGCTCCCAACACCTTCTAACAGCTAGAACTGACTAGATGGCAAGCAATTTGCCAAAACAGCAATTCTGCTTCTCTCAGTCCAATGATGTGCCCCCCCCCTCAAAGTCTGTCAACTAGGCAAAATTTATTCCAGTGCATCATAGTGGCATGTTTAGCAGTCAACAACACCTCCCAAAAGTAGTTTCTGGGACCTTTTTTATAGGGCATTGGGAAAGAACATTTATGCGCTCGTGTGGCAAGAACCAGTGTCTAATCAGACTACATGTACATATCTGCCTGAGCCATAACTGGCCATAACTGAGTGTGTTATTTATTTATTTATTTATTTATTTATTTATTTATTTATTATTAGGGTAAAACTGCCTAATAGGCATGTTAAAAAACAAAAGGATGCTCACACATCCATAATCCCACACTACTTCTGTCCAAGGGCTCCATGGGTCTGTACTGGGCTCAATTTCCTCATGTCTCCCATTAAGAAATGCTCCAGGAAGTCAATTTAGTCATTCACTGTCTAGCTGTAATATCAGGAGACACCAGGAAATATAACTCAACACAGACCCAGGTAGTCTGTGAGCCAGAGCAGTGGGGGTTATGGATAAGTAATCTTAATCTTAATCGTAATATTAAGCACTTCCTTATGTGGGGGGTGCTGGAGAACCCCTTCAAATGGAAAACCAAAAGCAGCATTTAGATGTCAGAATTTAAATCTAAATTTAATCTAAAATTCCTTTCTGAAATTTACAGTTCGGTGTAACCAAAACAGATTCCTAAAGTGGTTTGAGTGACATTTCATTAACAAATACATTATTTTAGTTCTGCAGGCTATACTTGTATTGTCTTCAGATTAGATAAAGTAAACTTTGTGAAGCTGGAAAAGTTGGAAAATAAGATCTTTACAACAAAAAGTAACAAGAAAATGAATTATAGCATATAGTAACTGTTAGATATGTGTTTGTCATGGTAGCACAGCAACCATTTATTACTTTCCTGTACTTTAAAATCAGATTTTAACAAGTACCACATATCTAGGTAGAGAAGAAAACAGTAGCTGCCATATATGATCTAGCTTTAGTTCTGAATCAAAATGAAAAAGTACATGTCTAAATATGGAGCCGACAATATATTTATTGCAAACCTGTTACTAACAAAAGTTTCTTTAAATAAATTGCATTGCATTTGCCAAGTGCGTACCATGGTAGGGCACATTTGATGACAACTATCTGAGCTAACAAAGTGCCAATAGAAGAGCTGCAACCTATGCTTCCTATTCAGCCAATATCATATAGTATGTACCTGTATGAGTAAAGTGGTAAATCAGTTGTGATCTCTCCAGCATGTCAGTCCTCTTGACTCTAATATTTTGGCAAGTACTTTACATCACACAGCTACTTCCAACATTATCAATATGTGGAGGTGAGAGTTACAGGCCCAAAATCATTGATATAGAGCAAGGTTTATTGTGATATTGTAATTCTGCTACTTGTTACTGACAAAACCCTACAACAACCTCCTCCTGTCTATGAGTTGTGCCCGGTATTGTTGCTCATGGCCATTTGTGTGGATGGGGTTAGGCTGAAATACCACACATGGCAAATGAACAGGAATAGTGCTGTTTCTAGAAGAAAAGGCTATTTTTTGTAAGGATAGGTGATTGCTTTAAACAGCAATTCTTAGTAGCAAGAGAATATTTATAAAAATAACCAAAGATTAATGATATGTTGTGTCTCACGAAATGCATGTATATTACAATTTGCTCCAATTTGGCACATTAAGGGTATGTTCACATTGCGGAATTTGCTGCTGATTTTGCTGTCAATGCAAGGCAGAGATCACAGCAGGACGCTGAAAAAATAAGTGTTCTCCTCAATCTTGTCTGAATCACCCTGAATATGTATCATTCATGGTCATCGGTGACAAATTAATCTATATATATTGATCTAATAGAATATTTTATATGTGTTCTTTTGAATCAGTGGCATCTTTTATGCATGTTTGGGGTGAGTCGTTGCAATGCTCTATGTATGTTCATGTTGAGACAGTGATACACTCTAGTGATCAACACAGCATTCAGTACTTATTCAACCATTTTTTTTGTGTGTGTTACATTAGCTGGCCCCTTATGAAAAATAGGAATTTTATTTGCATCCACATGCTGTATGTGATGAGCTATGGCAGATTGACCAAGCTTATTTCTCTTAGCCATTTCATGTTGTGTTTAGACAGGGGGTGTGAGAAATCCTGTTCATTGCTTGAAGGGTTTTTAAAAATCATTCAGTGATTAAATTAAAGTGCTTGAGGCTCACATTATAATGGCCAAGTAATACAGAAAATACAAACAATATCAAAACAATTTAGCATCTATACAAATTAGCATCTATACTGTAATAAATTCTTGTTACATCATGGGTGGTAAAAACTATAGATACTTTCACTAAATAAAAAAAAAATTATGGAAAGGAGAATAACATTACCACTTCTTGTAATAATAGGTCCAGCAGATACAACAGCATTCCCAGAAAGGCTTTGTGGAGCGAGGGTAGTCTTGGCATGTACATCTCTTCTCTCTCTGTTGTGGCATGTCTGTAGGATTACAGAAGAGGTAATGTTTCCAGACATCTTAAACTATATAACATTTTAAGACTAATTACATAAGTGATAGTTTACTAAGTCTACAGTGATAAACTATGTATAGTGCATTATTCATGTTTACTTTCTTGGAAGAGATACTTGTGTAGTTTCTACTGTACAATATACAGAGGTAAGTCCATGTTTGTTTATCATAGTATTTATGATTTTTCTACTTCACTAGATATAACAGAGAATCCATATAGATGTATGTCTGACAGATCTGTCTAATTCTTGCAATTCACAAGTGAATTTATTTTAGCAATATGCAATATTACATGCCGCATTCAGTTTTATCTATTTTTATCAAAGTGGTAATAGTTAAAATGAGAACTTACAAATTTAAATCATACCACCATTTGCAAACATATATTCATAAATGAATAGTATATTTGAATTAAAAAAAAAAATTGTAATATATCTTATTAAGGATACCTGTTTCCTTTACCACTTTTTATGCTGTTCTCCTGCTCCTTATCTTCAGTCTGACTGTTAACATTATATTGTCTCCATATTCAGCCTCACACACAGAGCTCTATGGAGAAGGGAGGGTTGGAGTAGGATTTTTTCTATCGGCTAGCTAATTGATTTATTGCCTCATCCTGTACACTCCTAGCCTCTTATCTACAACCTAGCAGTGTTAAAAAGTTCAGAATAGAGTGTAAAAGCAGCAATTATTTGCCTTTTCTCTTGCCCCTCCCCTCTTCATAGACTAATATTTAGAAAGTAACTCTGCCTGAAATGTGAAGAAGAAAACATTTATTTTATAAGATATATTACTAAGTTTCATATATTAACCTGAACTATTAATTTATGAAAAGTTGTTTATAATTGGAAGTATGCTTTAAAGGGTTCATGTACATGACACAGCCATATGGCAGTACATGAAGTATGTGTGCTGTCTATGTGAATAGTCTTGTAATGCAAATTACAGTAGCTCATCCCAGCCAGGCCAAAGCCATCTATAAACAGCACTATTTATTTGGTTCCCATTTTGGCTGGTATGAGATGATTTGCATACTTTTACTCCATGGAGCATTTCCTGAAAAATAAGTCTCCATGCAATGCTGTCTTTCTTTAGTGAAAGATAGTACCTCCCATTGAGCTCTATAATACCTGAAGCATGATATAAATTGTTTTTGTCATTAACTAATACAACAATAATTCTCTTTCTCACAGATATACACAGAATCTGTAATGGGCATGACAACCAACTATATCAAAAGATGGTGAAATTCCATCCATTACCCTGACCTACTCTAGGACAGGACAACCGAGTCACAACTAATTGTGTGCCTGTAGTGTAGTGGTATAAAAACACACACAACTCACTTCATAGAGTCGTTGACACCAACGCTTTAGTCTGGTAGACGTTGAGCCAAAAAGTAGTTGGCAGTTGCTCATTGTAGCAAGGATCAATTACAGCAGTTCATTCAACAGTAGATACTATGTATGCTCTGAACTTCTTATGAGACTAGCGGTCCTGAGGCAACACACAGCAATCGCCCAATTCTCTTGCATAGGCTGTTCCTCACATGGCTCCCATGGCACAACCAGTAGGCGCAACTGGGTTTTGCCTTTTTGGTTAGAATGATCACACCAAACTCCATCCAGAAACTTCTAGACTGAAGTAGGTGTGATTACTCAACAGCAATCACAATTAAAGTGGCAGTGTGACATCATACAGTGCAATAAGTCATCAGCATATACAGCATAATCACGTCATAAAATGCACAATAAGTTGTACAAGCACAAGCAACTATAAAAAAACACTTACACAGGCCAATCATCGGCAAAGATTTGACAAAGTCGCCAACCTAAAGCCATTTTATAGAAGGTAGTGGCTTCCACCAATTTACAAACTCCTAAGAAAAATATTTCTTGTTCTTGGCTATGGACATCATAATATGGATCTGTACAACTATTTGGTCCTTGTTGTGTAAGTGTAAGAATTGGTGACTTTTCTTCATTATATTGCTTTATTGCAGACCAGTAATGTGGCCACATGTTTGGATATAATTGTGCAAGAGGGTCATGACTTTTGTACAGGATATTTCTATCAAACTGAATATAGGTACTTTTCTTTGGTGTAACTTGGAGTATAGAATTGTAATTTAGTGATGATTAGCAAAGTACTATATAAAATTGCTTAACACTCTATGTAATCATAAGTTCAGCAAAGGATAACATGCAACTAAAACTATTGCATTATTGTTCCCATGTACGTTTCGACAATGTCAAGAACAATAGCTATATACTCCTTTGTACAGTAGTTAAAACCAACATATTAGAGTTTTTCCCTTGACTGAATGACTGGATAACAGTTTCTGTACTTACAGGAGTTAAATAATGGCAGTCATCTGATCTGCACAATTTAGTTACGCAGTGCAAAAATACAGTGGACATTTTCTGGTTTTTATGCTTGACGAATCGGAACACTTCAAAGGAAAATCTCCCCATTTGACTTTTGCCATTTTCAAAAATAGTTGTCTGTGGGTCTTTATCACAGCTGTAAATGAAAAATTGGCAGCACATTAGTGAATATTGCTATTTGTCAGTGAAGGAATAAAGCTTTTACTGTGTGAAGGTTCAAGCATTTACTTTATAAGAAATTCATCAAGAAAGTATCTGTGATACTGTAAATTGTGTAGAAATATGGTACCTGATAAGTGATCTACGAGTCATGGCTAAGACTAGAAATAGAAATGCTTAAACATTTTCTATTTATACCTATAATAACATAAAAGGACACAAAAACAAATACCCTTCTCCAAGGCATATGCAACTACATAATATAATTCAAAAATTTTACATAATTCACATTATTCTGGTGCATATCTATTAAATGCTTTGTACTGTCTAATTTAACTTTTACCTGAGGAAGAGGTCATATCTGATGTCATCATTTGGATTACCAGAAGGTGTTGTGTAACAATAGTCCATTAAAACATTCCACCTATGGTAAACCAAGAATGATAGCCAGAGTGAGAAATCACAAAATACAGTTCCTAATTCTAGTTACAGCATAGAGGACTGGTTGATTTTCAATACAGCATCTTAGACGCCATTCAGATCAGGTTTTTTCCATCCATTTTTTACAGCTGTTTAACACATGCAAAAAACGGATTCAAAAAACAGACGCAAAAGGATGACCATCTGTTTACATAGACATCAATGTTAAAATAAAAATGGATTCATTTTTTGTAACATTGATGTCTATGTAAACAGATGGCCATCCATTTGCATCTGTTTTTCGCATCTGTTAAAAAGATGTGCTAAACGCATGTAAAAGATGTGATCTGAATAGAGCCTTATATTACAATTTTGAAAGCATGAAACACATTACTATACTATAGCTTGAGAATTATTAGATGGAAAGTAACTTACAACCATGTTAAGAAAACACCATTTTAAAAGCATAAAATGCTGTACAAATTCTGCTAAAGGAGCACATGTACTCCCTAGCTTCTTCTCTAGGGCATTCCGTATCAAAACGGACAGGGAAAGAAAGTAAGATAGACATAATCTAATTTTAAAACATTATAGCATGTTAGGAGGGTCACACTTTGGGTCTGATGGACATACTCTTTTATGCAAAATGCAAAACATCATATTTTTAAAAGCTATTTACAAAATGTTTTGGGTGGAGATAACTTCTACTGTACAAAAAACAGAAAAGTGGCAGATGTAATCTGATAATAAGACTGTACAGTATAGTGGACGGAAACCTCTTTCATCACAGATGTTTCTCAAAAAATGTTTCTCAAAACATTTTATTTTTATTGCGTTTTTGCTGCGTTTTTCTCTGTGGTTTTTCTTCCCTTATTAAATCTATAAAGAAATTTGAGCATTTCTGCAGGTAAAATTGACATGCTGTGTTTTTCAAAAATACATGCGCTTTTGAAAACGCAGCTTTTCCGCAGCGTTTTGTTTTTTTTTCCCACAATGTGCGGATGGGATTAGCAAGAATCTCATTCACTTTGCTGGTACTGTAAAACGCAGCATTTTTTTCTGCTCTTTGCAGCAGGCAGAATGCCAAGTTTTTGCAACATGGTGCCTTAGCCTTAGACCAGGGCCCCATGTCAAAACATCACGATTCGGCCGCAGCGGAAACGCCTTGGAAAAAAATGTGGCATTTTACAGTACCTGCAAAGTGGATGAGATTCTGGCTAATCCCATCCACACATTGCAGAAAAATATCCGCAGCAGAAATGCTGCGATTTGAAAAAAACTGTTTCGTTTTTATAAATCACAGCATGTAAATTATACCTACGGAAATGCTGGTGTTTTCCCAATAGATATAATATGGACAGAAAGTCTGCAGAGGAAAACAAGTGTTTTTTTCCGCAGCGCTTTTTGGGACTGGGGCCTTAGCCTTAGACAGCTTGGTACATGAGGTTCACTGAATTTGATTTCTATAACTTTCTATTCAGAACGTCTGGAAGTATATAAACAATAATTTCATTTTGATATTTGTATTCTATAGGCCTGATTTTTTTTTGCATTTAGAATAGTGAGAGATGTTTTTTTAGATATCTAATCCATGGACAAATGATAACTTCCTATCTGAAGGATCTAAAACTTGATCTGTTGCTGTACATTATTTCATTTATTCTATTTTGGTTTTCACATCTGGTAACTTTAATAGATGTTTCAAACATACTGTTTTTTTAGTGCAATTTTTCCCATATTTCATATTTTCATATCTATAGGCTTATTTTAGAAGTATGGTTCAAAATGTATCTCTCTTGAAACTGTTGCATCTTTTTTGGTGAAATCTAGACACATTTTCAAGTCTGATAGTGTAGGAATAACTATAATATCTATAATAATGAAAGGAATGTGCATTTATACTATCCTAGAGAATAGTCACATCTATGACAATTTCATCATCAAGTTGGCATTTGCAAAACTGAAGCAGCGCTGGCAACTTCCCAATAATGATCCTCAGCTGTACAATCAAGTTGCCCTTGTGCCTTGCCAGCCCTGACAAATCTCCTTGATATTTGGATGTAATTATTTTTAAGAGAAAAGAGATTCAATACACAATATGCATTGCATGCAACTGATATTTGCTGGCTATTTTTATGCTTTTATGTGTTTACATATAAAATTGTGATATTGTGACAAGATTACACTTTGATAAATGCTAATGTTCAGTTATTTCTGAATCCTCAGTGACTCTAAGGCTTATCCTTGCATATTTACAAGTGGCATCTATGCACATTCCACATCTACACAGGATGGTTTATGAATCATTCATATGCAAGGACAGAAGACAAAAAAACAAGCAGGAACAATAAAAAGCTGCATCAAAATACCGTCCGTCAAGGTTGGTTGCTCTCACTGCCGCATATATTTTTGTTTTCAATGGCAATCCTGTGCTTGGAATTAGCAATTGCTGGCTGTAGGTTGAATCCTGTAGTAGTACACATTATTGATTAGAATTCATTTTAAGAACAATGGCAAAGTTGTCTCTATCCAGCAATGCATGGCAACCAATTACAAGGATTGTTTCTTAGTAGAATGAAGAACAGAATGGTATAAGAGATAAGGATGAGTGTGTATGTGTGTGTGTGTTTGTTTCTACCGTGTTTCTCCAAAAATAAGACAGGGTCTTATATTATTTTTTTCTCCGAGAAAAGGGCTAGGACTTATTTTCCAGGTAGGTCTTAATTTTTTCCATGAACAACAATCACACATTTGGAGCTTTTGATTTTTTTTTTCCTGATACGGCATTCACCGTACAGGAAAAATTTTTTTATAGACCACGCTTTTTCGGACACAAGGATACCTAATGTGTATGTGTTTCACAGTAATGTATTAGTTTTAAATGTATTCTAGTGAAAGGGGGGGGGGGGTATTTTTTATATTTTTGAACTTTTTTTTACTATTATATTAATCATTACAGTGAAGACCCAGTATGGTAGCTATCTTTAAGGACCCAACATCCACCGCAATCGCACAGCAGATGCCGAGAAGGGGTTAAACCCAACTGTAACTAGGGCTTATTTTTGAAGTAGGGCTTATATTTCAAGCCTACTCCAAAAAACCTGAAAAATCTAGTTAGGGCTTATTTTCGGGGTACGGCTTATTTTTGGAGAAACACGGTAAGTGTGCTGGCATGTAGTTTATTTGCCTAGTGTTGTTAATCCTGCTTACAATACATGGCAATGTTATATAAGGTCATATAATATCATGTTGCTTGAATTTTAAGCTGCATTTCCATGAAAGTTTTGCTGATTCTACTATGGTATACTATACTTTAATAGTACAGATAGTTTATGTCACGTAACACCCTCTAACATATAGGCACTGAACCTCAGTAAGGGATAGATTTCATATATTATATTATTCAAAAGACTGATGAGATGATCATACTTAAAGGCGTTTTCCAAGATAATCAAAATTGTGCCAAGGGTCAAGAAATGTCATAAAATTCTAAGAGATCTATTACTCATTTATTAAATCCCTCCTATTCCACTGCTTCAGTGCTTTCTGCCAGTCTGTCCCATAGAGATGATGTCTCCGATTACCCATGTGATCACTGCAGCCAATCACTGGCCTCAGTTGAGTACAAGTGAGTCTAGTAATCATCTGCAGCAGTCACATGACTAATGAGGTGCATCATCATTGCAGCACTGTAAACAAAGACCAGAACTTAAAAAATGATGACCCTGACTACCCACATGAAAGAGAGCTCAGGGGAAGCAACAATGGCAGGTATGACATATGTTGTCAGCTAGTACTGATGTCACCAGCCAGGGACAGCAATGCACCCCCCTCCACCCCACCATGACAAGGCTGCCGTCTGATAATTGTATGAGATACAAAATGCATATTCTTCCTAGATATACATAGTGTGACATTACACAGTGATGTTATGACTAGGGCAGTTAATACAAGTGTGGATGTGTCCACATTCCCTAGCTCCAATTTACTGCAGCTAAGGATTGAAATGTGTCATAAAACCAATTCAACACTATATCATGGGGTGCTAATAAAACCATAAAAGGCTACAGCTCACCCTGCCTACAAATAGCATAATTAGCTTATCACTTTATGATAACGTGTCATGAAATCACAGTATATTTCAAAAAGCAGCTTGTGATATGCATGTCTGGATATGTCTAGCCAAAAGGAAAGGAAGGGGAGGACTTATCTTTATTGCCACCACAGTTATGTTGTGTTACAAATAGATAATATTTATTAAAAAAAATGTAAGATTATTTGGCTCACAGTATTAGTGTAAACATATGGCTGCTGGGATGGTGCAAAAAGTATGTGTAACATGCTTAGCAAGTTGAGCTATTTTAATACAGTTTGTACAGTTTTCTCTAGTCTAATAAATTGATGCATCCTACAGCAGTATTGATAAATCTTTAGCATCAATTTTTACAGCGGCTGTCAACCACGCATTTGTTTCTAATAATAAAAAATGAACAACATCCTTTTTTTTAAACATTAAACCCAAAGTAAACAGTTTTAGTGGATAGCCAAATGTGATTCAAATATATCCTAAAACTATTTCTGGCCATTATATGGCTTGTATTCTGCATTTTTTAGCTGTTTTCACCTTTTCAGATTCTATCTCTAAGTCCCAGTTGTCCCTGAGCTAGTGCTATGATGAGTTTCATTAAAACAGGAGATTCTGCTAACTTTCTTTGTCTCACTTGCTCAGCAACATCAGCACAATATAGGACATTTTAAAGAAGTGCTGAGCACTTTAGATGTGATTAAAGCACTTGGAGTGAGACAGAAAAATTTGTGTTAGCTCCAGCAGAATATTTGTTTGTTTCTATGCTTCTCTCTCACACTTGGTTCCTCCTCCTTCCTCTCCCAACAGGGTCTCTATGGATACATGTAATCTGATTCTTTAGTGAGCGGAGGGGCAAGGGGATACAACCAGATAAGTAGAGCAAGAGACATATTCTCTTAAATGGTCACTGACTTTTCAGGCAACCTAATCTCATTTCACAGATCATGTGATTCTGGACAAAAATGTACTTAAATTAAAACTATGGCTGCTTTCTGCCTGAATAATTTCTCTAAAGGTTCAGCCACTAGGTGTTCCCTTCTAGCTAAATTACTTTTCACTTCTATGTTACTAAGCAAGCCCGTCCCTAGATACATTCCATCTTGCTTATCTCAGTGAGTGTAGGTGATGGCCCTTTTATCCCTTCACACAGTGAATGGAGATGGGAGTGGGTGATTCTACTCTCAGGCTGCACAGACATGTCTGCAAACTGTTGCTGTATTGAAAATATTGTTGATTCTGCAAATCTCACAGCTAACAATATAAGAAAAGTCTTCTCTGTGCTTGTATCTGCTTCTGGCTGCTTGTGTGATTACAGATGGGATATTATTCATGGACAGCAAGCACATTTATTGAATGTACTCATAGAATGTTTTTTTATTGTGTTTTATCTGTTTGGTTACATGTATTTCCCTGTATTTGCAGTCCAGTGTTCCTGGATCCTGGATCTCCTATATTATGGTCACTTGGGCTTTTCTCAGGTTTTTGTCTGCAATTGCATAGTCATTCCTGGCAGAAAGGCCGAACATTAGTAAAGGATAGGGCAGACTGCTGCTTATTGTACATGACCCCTGCCTGAAATCCAGAAATGTAAAATGTGTGTTCAGCCATAATTTGAGTATTAGCAGCACAAAAACTGATAGGAAACCCTGTATACCCATAAAAACACTAACAAGCATGGCTGAACATAAACTAGTGTATATCTGTAGGCTCGGAGAATAAAAATAGACATTATATGTTAGAATGAGAGATATTGAAACAGTGGAATTAAGAATAATGTGAAAACACAGATGTTTCCACCCTTACCTTTCCTCTTGGCTGGATGTTACTAAATATGTTTGTCACAAGATGGTTAGCATTTCAAGACAATTGTCTTGTGATATTATATCACTAAGCGATATCCTATACATGTCTATGTGTGGCTACTCATTGTTTGTTTAGTGAATTGCCACCTTTGAAGATTTTTGTTAGCAATGCAATAGTATATTGCATTGGTTTTATGAGAAATTGGAGTTGTTAAATAAATTCAAGTTAAATTACACCCATAGGCCCAATTTATCAAGACTAGTACTTTTTATGTCAGGCATAGTGGGAAGGACAGTAGGTAAGATATGTGCCAAATGTATTAAAAATCATAGGCCTCTTAGTAATTTTGTATTCTAACTGATCGGACAGGCTGAAATTATATGCCTGCTATGGGTACCAGTGATTTTTTTTTTTTTAATTCATTCATTATGTACCTATTCCCCCAATATACAGTACAGACCAAAAGTTTGGACACACCTTCTCATTCCAAGAGTTTTCTGTATTTTCATGACTATAAAAATTGTAGATTCACACTGAAGGCATCAAAACTATGAATTAACACATGTGGAATTATATACTTAACAAAAAAGTGTGAAACAACTGAAAATATGTCTTATATTCTAGGTTCTTCAAAGTAGCCACCTTTTGCTTTGATTACTGCTTTGCACACTCTTGGCATTCTCTTGATGAGCTTCAAGAGGTAGTCACCTGAAATGGTTTTCACTTCACAGGTGTGCCCTGTCAGGTTTAATAAGTGGGATTTCTTGCCTTATAAATGGGGTTGGAACCATCAGTTGTGTTGTTCAGAAGTGACGTGGATACACAGCTAATAGTCCTACTGAATGCAGTGTTAGAATTTGTATTATGGCGAGAAAAAAGCAGCTAAGTAAAGAAAAACGGGTGGCCATCATTACTTTAAGAAATGAAGGTCAGTCAGTCCGAAAAATTGGGAAAACTTTGAAAGTGTCTCCAAGTGCAGTGGCCAAAACCATCAAGCGCTACAAAGAAACTGGCTCACATGAGGACCGCCCCAGGAAAGGAAGACCAAGAGTCACCTCTGCTGCGGAGGATAAGTTCATCCGAGTCACCAGCTTCAGAAATCGCAGGTTAACAGCAGCTCAGATTAGAGACCAGGTCAATGCCACACAGAGTTCTAGCAGCAGACACATCTCTACAACAACTGTTAAGAGGAGACTGTGTGCAGCAGGCCTTCATGGTAAAATAGCTGCTAGGAAACCACTGCTAAGGACAGGCAACAAGCAGAAGAGACTTGTTTGGGCTAAAGAACACAAGGAATGGACATTAGACCTGTGGAAATCTGTGCTTTGGTCTGATGAGTCCAAATTTGAGATCTTTGGTTCCAACCACCGTGTCTTTGTGCGAAGCAGAAAAGGTGAACGAATGGACTCTACATGCCTGGTTCCCACCATGAAGCATGGAGGAGGAGGTGTGATGGTGTGGGGGTGCCTTGCTGGTGACACTGTTGGGGATTTATTCAAAATTGAAGGAATACTGAACGAGCATGGTTACCACAGCATCTTGCAGCGGCATGCTATTCCATCCGGTTTGCGTTTAGTTGGACCATCATTTATTTTTCAACAGGACAATGACCCCAAACACACCTCCAGACTGTGTAAGGGCTATTTGACCAAGAAAGAGAGTGATGGGGTGCTATGCCAGATGACCTGGCCTCCACAGTCACCAGACCTGAACCCAATCGAGATGGTTTGGGGTGAGCTGGACCGCAGAGTGAAGGCAAAAGGGCCAACAAGTGCTAAGCATCTCTGGGAACTCCTTCAAGACTATTGGAAGACCATTTCAGGTGACTACCTCTTGAAGCTCATCAAGAGAATGCCAAGAGTGTGCAAAGCAGTAATCAAAGCAAAAGGTGGCTACTTTGAAGAACCTAGAATATAAGACATATTTTCAGTTGTTTCACACTTTTTTGTTAAGTATATAATTCCACATGTGTTAATTCATAGTTTTGATGCCATCATTGTGAATCTACAATTTTTATAGTCATGAAAATACAGAAAACTCTTGGAATGAGAAGGTGTGTCCAAACTTTTGGTCTGTACTGTATATTTCAGCCAATATTACCTTATTTGGTTATTTCTCTCTATATGAATAATTCTCTTCTGCTAGGTCACGTGACTCTCACTTTGACCTGATAGAATGTATAGGAGTTAAAGCACAGATGCCTGACTTCTTGCATGATAGTCTGTACCACACAGGTTCTCCTCAGGGGAGACAGAAACTTCTTGCAGCATAGATTTGGTGTAAGTTCTGATTCTCTCATTAAAACTGGGTTAAAACAATCACACCTATTTACAAATCAGCAATGCTTCTGGTTTGAGCAGTAACAGGATGTAATATCATGATGAGACGACCTGCCATATAAAAGATATTATGCCCATAACCATAGTTGCATATATGACCAAAGACCAACAATTTCCATGTAGTTGTTCTGTGCTGTCTGTATGTCTGGAGAAATCAGTGCAATCTGGCTATACTTCAGTAGATTTAAATGGCACACAAGATGTTTTATTTTCTAATGGAACATTGCAGGTAGTGATTACAACATCCAAATAGATAGAACAAGAAAACATATTGTTTCTACTTACATTATAGAGAAGTAAATTCAATGTGCTGATGAATGTACCATTCCCATCTCTTACAGAAATAGCAGCTGAAGATCTACATTGATAAACGTGAAATTATACTCTGTTAAAATGAAATTCTTTAGGATGCACATTAATTTCTGTTTATAGATTAAGTACACTTTTTTCTTGCTACTGTTAATTTTATGTCAATACAACATAACCACTTTTATGTATAACCAAAGCATTTTAAAAGATGCAATAAAAATGTCACGGTAAAAAATGGTCTGGACGTCACTACTGGTAGGCTTAAATTAACATGTCAACACACACAATGAGATTTGATGACTGTGAGTCATGCGCTATGATTTCAAATGGTAATGTGGCTGAAAATGTATTAAATTAGTGATTGGACAATGAGATATTTTTGCAATTATGCCTGGGGATATATTGAAAGATTATGAGACAAAGGACCTTTGCATATTGAAAATAATTCTACAAACTGATTAGCACATTTCTATAAGCCGCAGGTAATTTTTAACAAAGTCTATTAGATGCTTAACAGGAAAGACTTGTTAATACATTAATAGCATGTGATCCTAAATTGTTGGTTGTTAACAGATTTGTCACCTTGAGTGACAGTACAAGATGGTAAACTGCTACAAAAACAGTTAAAAGGCTTTTTAGTGCACATGACAAACATAAAATAGTTTTTAATATTATTTTTTTGCTTAGTTATCAGCGCTTGAATTCACAAACCTAAAGCCTACAGTTGCGCTACTGCTAGTTCCACTTGATAACACTTGGTTTGATTTTTCTTACTGGTATCATAGGGGCATTGTATGGATCAAAATCATTTAAGTTAATAACTTGTTTGTGTACTATACATGTAATGTTCATAAATATATTATGTTTGTATATATGTGAGTTACAGCCTTTTTATGATCCAGAGCTGCATTCACAATTCTGCAGACTTCAGAACTGAAATCTTCCAGTATTCATTGTCAGTTCATTGTTTGCACAGAGCTAGTTCTAATTATTTACATTGTGGGATGTACCTTAAATATCTTATACGTTTCAGTATAAGAGCATTGCTTGTTCATTGTTTCTAGTGAAGACCATCAGAATAGTGAATGCACCTCCGGACAATAATAATGGCTGTATCTAATGAACAGTACAGCATTGTAATGTGCAGTATATACAAAGTTATCCAACTCTTTTCATAAATTCTATTTATACAAGTTGTAAAACGGTACGCAACACATGAATGACATTTTTCACAACTTGGCTATAGCCACTAAAGTTAATTGCACTGCTTTCATGTAGATGGACATAGTAAGCAAGAGACATAATTGTACAGGATATATAATAGTTTAGCCACAATGAAATGTAGGTTATAGGTAGTGGTTGCAATAGCATGATTGGTGTCATGATGTAATGGATCTCATTAATATCTATAAAATGTAAAAATGCAAGTATAGCATGTACGAGATAATAGGGGCAGACTTACTATTGTTGCTGAAATTTTACCTTGGCATAAAATATACCAATATCTGATGAGAGTTGAAGTATTTTGTTGCAATTTGGAGCACCTAGTTTAGGCCACTTTTTCCCATCTTGTTAAAAAATCGAACATGGCTTTGTGGAAATGGGCCATTGTTTCATATAGAAAGGGGGCATGGCTTAAATATACCAAATTGTGCCGAAATTTCAAAGTAAAATAGAAGGCCATAGTAAGGCAACTAATAGGAAGCTTATACTAGACAATCAAAAGATGCACCAGATTTATCAAGCGGCAGGAGTCACCAATGAATCTAGCACATTTTCAGAATGCCAAAGTTTAAGAGGTTATCCAGTTTTTACTATTGATGGCCTTTCCTGGACTCCCGGGTGTTGGACCCCCAGAGATCTAATAATGATAGCCTCTCCTAAGGATAGGCCATTAATAGTAAAAACTAGATAACCCCTTTAACACTGTCTAGTTATTAGTAAATAAGAGCCATAGTTCCCTTTGTTTAACCATATAGTGACCTGCCTGTTTTGGGCTTTGTCCAGGAGTATGCGGTTTTTTTTTTTGGCCGATCCTTAGGATAGACCATAAATATCTGATCAGTTGGGGAATGACAGCCTGCCCCTGCGTATAGCAGTTGTTCGGCACTGTATTCGATCCTCGCACTATACAGTACATACAGTACAGAGTGGGGAAGCAGATAGCACTGTAAAATATATAGTGACTTGGTGACAATACTGCAGGTCAGCTGTCATTGACATCACTATACAGTATACAACGTTATCTGCTTCTTGCTCTGTTCACTGTATAGTATGCTGACTGGACAAACGACCAAACCACTGCCGGCTGTTGGTCTTCCATGATCAGATATTTATGACCTTTTCTGGTCTGGTTTCTCCTTTAATGAACATGCCATTTTTTTGCATTTTTCCATCATTATTAACAATATTAATTCATTCAGGGTTGATACGATTACAGTACTTTTCAATAGCATTTTTTGTGGTCAACTGACAAAAATAGCAGTTCTGCAATTGCCTTGTTTAGATTTTTTAATGCAGTTTACCCTGGGGAAAAATAATACTACAGTTGTATTTCTTGGGTCATTACAGAGGCAGAAATACTCATTATGTATGTAACGCTTTGGGATTTTTTGTTGTTATTTTTCAATATGGAAATTAATGTTTTATTATTTTTAACTTTTTTTTTTTTATAAACCTTCAATTTAATTTTTTACACTATTTTAGGCCCCCTAGAGCCGTGATGGTGAACCTATGGCACGCGCGCCATCGCCATGATCGCTCACTAATGGGGAATCCAATATAGGAATCCCGGTTAGCGAGCGCTCGCTTCTTTCAGCTGTATGCGCATATGTACATACAGCTGAAAGCTGTCACTGTAGGCCGCGGTCCGCGGAACCGCGGCTTACACTGACTGCAGAGTGTGACCTCTGCCCCGACGCAGGCACGAAGACGTCATTCATCAGCGCCTGCGAACAGAAGAAGAAGGAGGACGCTCTTCGTGGGACTGCAGTTCTTCGTGGGACAAGGTAAGTAACATATACTACTATATGGGGGCCTACTGTGAAGCATATACTACTGTATGGGGGACACTGAAGCATCTAATACTGTATGGAGGACACTGAAGCATCTAATACTGTATGGGGGACACAGATGCTTCAGTGTCCACCATACGGTATTAGATGCTTCAGTGTCCCCCACACAGTAGTGTATGCTTCAGTGTCCCCTATTCAGTATTAGATGCTTCAGTGTCCCCCACACAGTATTAGATGCTTCAGTGTCCCCCATACAGTATTAGATGCTTCAGTGTCCCCCATACAGTATTAGATGCTTCAGTGTCCCCCATACAGTATTAGATGATTCAGTGTCCCCCATACAGTATTAGATGCTTCAGTGTCCCCCATACGGTATTAGATGCTTCAGTGTCCCCCACATGGTATTAGATGCTTCAGTGTCCCCCACACAGTATTAGATGCTTCAGTGTCCCCCACACAGTATTAGCTACTTCAGTGTCCCCCATACAGTGGTATATGCTTCACAGTGGCCCCCACACAGTTTTAGATGCTTCAGTGTCCCCCACACAGTATAAGATGCTTCAGTGTCCCCCATACAGTATTAGATTCTTAAGTGTCCCCCATACAGTATTAGATGCTTCAGTGTCCCCCATACAGTATTAGATGCTTCAAATACTGTATGGGGGACACTGAAACATCTAATACTGTGTGGGGGACACTGTGGAGCATATACTACTGTGTGGGGGGCCACTGTTGAGCATATACTACTGTGTAGGGGCCCACTGTGAAGCATATACTACTGTGTGGGGGGCCAAAGTGGAGCATATAATACTGTGTGGGGGCCACTGTGAAGCATATAATACTGAGTGGGGGCCACTGTGGAGCATATAATACTGAGTGGGGGCAATTCTGGAGCATATAATACTGTCTGGGGGCCACTGTGGAGCTCATTGTACTGTCTGGGGGCCACTGTGGAGCGCATTGTACTGTCTGGGGGCCACTTCGGAGCGCATTGTACTGTGTGGGGGCCCTTCACTATTTATATCACACAGTATCTGTTTTATAGCAGACATGTGATATTATTATAGGCTGTAATAACATTGCACGGTCAATATAAAACAGATCCTGGTTAATTTAAGGTTAAATTGCCGTGTTGGCACTTTGCGATAATTTAGTGGGTTTTGGGTTGCAGTTTGGGCACTCGGTCTCTAAAAGGTTTGCCATCACTGCACTAGAGGAACTGAACTATGTAAGATTTTGCTTGCTTACATGAGACATTGCACTACTTATATAGTGTCGTATTGAGCAGCGTTCCCAAAGTGAAACACTAGCAACAGTGATCTATCAACCCTGTGCACTGACACTGGTTCCTCTCCAGGCCAATGACCTCAGGAGCTGTTAGTTGTGAAAGAAAATGGGTATGATATACTCTGGGACCCCACAGTTTAATAATGAAATTTTCACATTGATATAATTTCAGCTGTGTTTGCCTTAGAGAGCTTAACCCTTTCAGGACCAAGCATTATTGATACACCAATGCTCAGGCCACATTTAGCACTTTGGTATGCATTGCTTTACACAGCAATATCTTTTTAATGGCTTTGCATATCCCAACTATTTTTACCATATTTTTTCAGGACACATAAGGCTTGAAATAAGTAGCCTTATTTGTTAAATAAGTTGAATATTTTTTTTCACTAGAAGTAGAAGAATGGTATAAAATCTGAAAAAAATGTAAATTTTGCTCCTTTTACCTAAAACAAAATTGTTTTTAAATATACTATTGCACGTAAACATATTAAAATTTGCTTTCCTAGTTCTTATGATCACAGGGGCTACACATTTATATAGCTAAAACAAAAAATTAGGTTTTATATGGTTTTATATTCAGCATAGCTTATTTTCTGGACCTATAGTCCATGTGTAAATTAACCAGTAGTTTAGTATAGTAGAGGGCTGTAAACTGCTTGTGTTATCTCTAGCTAGGCTCCTTGCTGAGACAGCGCAAACATCCAGGAAGTAGGTGACGGGAGGGGGGTGGCAGGGGAGCAAGTTCTGCTAGCACAATGTAAATGGGAAGATTCTTTCACTTTACTATCATCACTATAAAGAGTTAAATTTTGTAGATAAAAGTGATGATAAAAGTACTAAAAGCTTCCCTTATCACAGTGTAACTCCTGGGCAGTAACTTCAGCATGGAAATTCCAGCACTTATCACTCCTACAGGAGTAGTTGTAAATCACAGGTAGCATCAGATAAAGCTACCTAAATAGCCAGATTAGTGAAGTCTAGGGGTTAAACATTGGATAGATAGGCCTGAGAGTTATATTTCAAGGTGTGGTTTGTACCAAAGTTATTTGACCTGAAACAAATCTTGGACCCAAGCCACGCAAACCCTGTAGCAAAATGAATTCTGAGAGGTTCGCCCATTGTTAATTATAACCTGTAGCAGTAGCAAAAATCTAACAAGTTGACAAGGTGCTGCACAGTTTATAACCAATATTTGTCAATAAGGAACTGATTTATAATGACACATTAGGAGTAAAACATGACTAATAATGAAGCTTTGTTGTTTGTCACATTAACACTTAAAAGGGTTGTGCAGGGTTAGAAAACATGGCTGATTTTTGTTGACATAATGTCCATTGGTCACATTGCTGTATTGCATTTCAATCTCATTTATTTGAATAGAACTGAGCTGTAGCATTGCCATGTGACCAAGGAACGTGAGATAAAGAAATCAGTCATGTTTTCTAATCCTGCACAACCCCTTTAACCAGGATGTTCTGCTAATTACATAAATTAAAAAAATAACCAATTTTTGATTTTCAAAATAGCCGTCTACAGTAAAAGAAAATTTGTAGTCTCACATTAATTTAAATCAAATTAGGAATATAAAAGTAAATCAATTTATAATTCTTTTTATAATGTTAATCAGCCATTTTGTTTTTTTTCTAATGACAAATGTCTTGGTCGAAATGTCTATTTTCCAGAGCAATTTATGAGTATTGTCATAAGCTGTTATATATTAAAAATATGTACTTACGAAGCAAGCTGGGTGTTGTTGACCAAATACTCCAATGGATAACTGCAGCTAAACTTGTACAAAAGTCCAGGCAAATAGCTAATAATTGTTGGAGGGTCTGGTGTATCTATATATCCTGAAATATTTCCTATTTGTACCATTGAAGCATTCCCATAAGCATTGACTCCAGGTACAGTTGACACCTATAAATGAGTTACCACAAAGCAAATTAAAAAAAAAAATTAAATGGTTCACAAGATTCAGCATTATGCTAGACAGCAACAAAATTGGCCAAGCAACTATTGCTTTCTTTTCGACTTACACAATAGTCATGCATGTGTAATAGGATGCATTAATACGACTAAGAACGAAACTCAGAGGGGGAGATTTATCACACTCCACAAACTGTCAGAAGTGATGTTTTTAAGTTGCCCTCACTAATTTCCAAAAGAAAGTGAGCTGAGGGTGTTCTGTATGTGGAGCTATCACCCCCTTCAGATTTATTAACATTTACACTGCATGGAATCCAGTGTAAGGCAAATAGTATTTTCACGATGTTTGGACACAACTGACAAGACTTGTGCACACTTCAATAATTTGCAGAAATAAAATTCTCCATGATGAATCAGCCACTCTAAGTAATGTGATCTGCCAGTGGTTTGGATTGTACAATGGTATTTAATTGTAGTCTTGCTCTTGTTTTAGTCTATCAATCTATCCATGTTTGCATATATGAGGATGAGGATAAATTAATTTTACAATGTTTAAAAATGGTTCTAGATTATGTAAATATAATACATGTGTAAGAATGTGTTTCCATACATGCCGAGAGTGGAATCTTTTTTATCCATTAACCTGTCAGATGGGTAGAAGACATAATTTCCAAAGCCAATGATACCACATTTAGACAGTCCTTGAACAATAAATTCTCTTGTAACCTGTACAGCACCCACTTGGGAATTACCAATTTTGGTAAACACAGCAAATAAGTATAAACATCTAGCAGAAGTTGGAACTGGAACAATAGATAGCTGTCTTTTAGAAGCTTCAATGATTGTGACATAGTGCTGCCATAAGCTGCCAATTTTTAAAGATAAGACGCTGGTCTCATGTCCAAAACCAACCACAGTTTTTATCTAAATCCTGTGTTGTCTAAGCCGCCAGATCTAGGGATGTTCCTAAATGTTTCAAACTGTAATGCTCACAGTAGTCTGAATCCTCATGAGAGCATATCTATTACCTACATACAGTAATAGTACACCTTTGGAGATATTCCACGCTTCAGCACTTATTTAGTCACTATAATAATTCAGGCACAGTAGGAACATCTACATGGAATTGCGGATTCATTTTCAAGCACCACATTAATCATGCCAGTCCCACATCAGTAGTAATAAAATCTCAGTTCTCACAAATTAGCTACCTATGTAGCTGACTCAGTTGTAATCACAGCTTCCTATCTTTGTAGTCAGAAATGAGCATTGGAGAACTGGCAAAAGTGACCTATGACTGAAATCTTACATAAAGACAGACAGTGCCTGAAATCTAGGAATATATAAGTGTATCCTGGGATCTTGAGGTTAGGAGATCATGGGGTTTAGAAGTTCAAAGCTACATGAAAAATGCTCCAGAGCCACGCTGTGTCCATCTTGTTCATACTGTATAGCACGGTATTATAAATAGTTATAGGGTTGGTTCACCCTTGCGCCCGGAGTCCGTCTGCCGTGAATCCAACCTAAATATCAGCCGCTTTTTTTGGTTGGACACAAAGTCCTGCATGTCCGACTTTGTTTCCGACCAAAAAAAGCAGTTTCGCGGTGCAGAGGCTGCAATTGGACACCTGCGGGTCGCTTTAAAAACCCATTGAAGTGAATGGGTTTTTAAACAAACCACTTGCAAACCTTTCCCTATCCTATCCTGATATTTAGGTCGGATTCACGGTGGACGCAATCCGGGCGCAAGTGTGAACCAATCCTAAGTTATTTTTAATTCTCATGTAAACACATATATCCATTTGCTAACAGGTATCTATTTTGTTTAATAATGATAAAGAAGGGTCAGGGTGCCCAATTAAGCAAATTGTAATTTACATTTACTTACCCTTTCCCTTCTTTTCAGTCCTTTGCCTCTTTTTAATAAAAAAAGACCCACGAAAAATAAAAAGAAATCCTAAAAAATAAAACAAATATTTTTTAAATCCACATGTCTTTCTCTTGATCACAACTCAATTTTTTTTTTTTTTTAAATCCCACTTCAAAGTAAATTTATAGTTTAATTCATCACAACTTTAGTTCTATAATTTTCACTTCAAGGGAATTGCAAGTTATTAAAACTTTGGTTGTATAATTTCTTCTAATGCAGAAGAAAAATAATTTGTCATAAATTCTTAGCTGATATGATGCCAAGGTTTCTTGATTGCAACCGACTGCATTGTGGATAATATAATATATAATATAATGTGATAATATATAATAAAGAGCTTCTAAAGCCAATCAAATAAAATGAGAGAAATATTAATGAGGTTTGATTATCTACATTCATGGAAGTCAATTGTAATCGCAGAGAAACTAAAGTACCTCAAAAGTTGTGAAACAAAAAACTGTTGGATCAAGAAGAACAATCATATGGACTTACAAACATTTGTTTTTATTTGTTTTTTTATTTTAAGAACATTTTAATTATCTGTAGACTATAAAGAATACACAAATCAGACTTGAAACATGCATCTATGTAAAACGTCTTTGAAGAATATATAACTTTAAAGTGTCTATCTGAAAGTAGTCAAAAGGTTCTGCTGTACACAGCCTATGGACAGGAGTGGTGCATTCCTCCCTTTTTGTTCTTATTTTACACATATTATGGTTGTAGATATTGTGGCAAGCATTCTCAGCTAGATGGTTGTAATTTTAACAATTCAGTCACTATGATCAATAAATGATGATCAAATAAATAATAGAACAGGAACTTACAAACATAGTAAATACAGTGGCCAGATAAATTGTGTCACAAAAAATGCATATAGTTGTATGAAGCAGCCAGAAAAAAATACAGTGTTTACATAAACAGTGAGTACGGGGAGTTATAGGTATTATACAGGGCTGCTTTAATCATAGAGCAAACAGTACATCCGCAATTGGCCCTATGGTTGTGAGGCCCCTCTGTCAACCTGGATTGAGTGGGACAATCCCACATATTGGGTACTGTCCAGCTGTTCTGGGCAGTAGACAATGATTTCAACTTTATCTGCCTCCTTAAGAGGTAGATAAAATTTAATACAATTGTGGAGCACAGAGCTATTATGTGGGGGCCACTTAGTAAACCCATAACAGGGCCCACTATTAAAGTATTAAAATGTCCCTGGTGTCATTCTATGTCCTGATAAATAGCATATATGTGTATAAAGTGCCACAATAATTTTAAATTGTGTCAATATTGTCTTACAGGATCCAGAAGGAATCATACTGTTATTGGGTGATTTTAGGGTATACAGCTCTCAAATTGATAGTGTGTATTATGCACAGATAAATTATGCAATATGCAAATAAAAATTGTATACTATGGCAGGATTTATCATACATTAAAAAAATGAAAAAATGTGTTATGCACCATTCAGACAAATAGTGTTTTATAGTATGCAGAGCAGCACAGTGGCTCAGTGGTTAGCATTGCAGCGCTGGAGTCCTGGGTTCGAATCCTGCCAAGAACAACATCTGCAAGGAGTTTGTATGTTCTTCCTGTGTTTGTGTGGGCTTACTCCAGTTTCCTCCCACACTCCAAAGACATACAGATAGGGAATATAGATTGTGAGCCCTATATGGGACAGTGACTGTCAATGTCTGTAAAGCGCTGCGGAATATAATGGCGCTATATAAGTAAGCTTAATAAATAAATATTGTGTACAAGGTCCAAAAAAGTTAGTGCCGTACACTATCCAGATACTGTTGTGTCCAATTGTTTCCTAATAAAGTGCAAACATTCAAATTATTAGTATCATACAGCAGTCAAATAATGCTATATAGTGGTCACATAAATAGTTTCAAACTGTTGTCAAATAAATTCTTCATTCATGGGTATTAGTATACCCAGATAAATTAAAGGGGCATCAATACAAATGGGGATAACTAAACTAAATATGCATTTTAGGTTACCTTTGTAAAGTATTGCTATTACCTACTGCTAGTACCTAGCCAATGTAGTTTTCTCTGCCACCTTTTTGCCAAGTGTACCCTTTTCCTCCCACAAGATACATACTAACGGATAGAATAGTATGCAGACACTGAAAAATTCAATCAAAATGCCAAAATAGATTGCCAAAAATTATAAAACTTTGGACACCACCATAGCAAGTGTAACAAATCTGCTGATGTTCTTATGCAACGAACAGTTAGAATTATGATTGATACCCCAGTCATATACTAATTCTGGAGTATGATAAGCTAAATAAACAATACACAATTCTGATGTATCAAGTGACGGAGTATGCGTGATTTTGCAAATAGATTTTAAAGGCCAATATCTAATCTACTAATTCTATTAAAATCAGGCAGTCTTCTTTTCTATTTTTTTTAAAAAAACTCCTGCTTTTGGTATATCCTCCTCAGCATAACACACATCTTTGCCATTGTCCCTTTTTGGAAGTAGCATTTATCAAAATGACCAACAATGGGAAACTACACTGTGTTTGAAATTATTATGTAAATAATATTTTCTCATATTTTCCAAAATACCTATATGAATTGCAGTCATTGTAATTTTCCAGTCATCAACTATTCGAGTATAATTGAAAGGTTTTTGAACAAACTGCCTATGATAACAGTATATTTAAAAAAAAAATAAACACTCAAAATGCATGTTTTAAATTATTATGCACAGCAGAATTTGCAACCTTTTCATTTTTATTAAGAACAAAAAAATGGTCATTGTGAAATTATAAGCATTAGCAGGTTATTACAAACTGAAATCAAACAGTTTTCAAGCCAAAACTTTATTCGAGGTGATGTTACATTTGCACATAGGACCCCTTGTTCGAAAGAAGCTTCTGAACTCTTTCGTCCATTGAATTTGTCAGTTTTTGGATGGTTTCTGCTGCAATTGTTTTGCATGAGGACAGAATACCCTCCCAGAGCTGTTGCTTAGATGTGAACTGCCTCCCGCCATCATAGACACTCCTTTTGATGATGCTTCAATGGGGTTGAGGTCAGGGGAGCATGGGGGGCCACACCATAAGTTTGTCCCCTTTTATGCCCATAGCAGCCAGAGATGCAGATGTGTTATTTGCAGCATGAGACGGTGTATTATCATGCATGAAAATGATCTTTCTGCGGAATGCATGGTTCTTCTTCTTGAAAAATGGCAGGAAGTGCTGTTTGAAAAACTCCACATACATTATGGAGTTCATCTTTACACCTTCAGGGATCCTAAAGGGGCCGACAATCTCTCTCCCCATGATTCCAGCCCAAAACATTACCATCCACCCCCCCCCGGGGGGGGGGGGGCGGGTTTGGCAAGGGGTGTCCATCAACAAGCCATCCTCCACTCCATCCATCTGGACCATCGAGCGTTGCACGGCACTCATCGGTGAACAAAACAGTTTTGAAGTCAGTCTTCATGTATTGTTTGGCCCACTGGAGCCGTTTCTGCTTGTGTGCAGTGGATAGAGGAGGTCGACAGGATGGCTTACGCACAGCTGCAAACCTCTGAAGGACCCTGCATCTTGTTGTTCGGGGGACGTTGGAGGCACCAGCAGCTCCAAAAACTTGTCTGCTGCTATGACAAGGCATTTTTGAAGCTGCTCTTTTAACCTGACGTAATTGCCTGTTGGAAAGAGTCCTCAATTTTCCCTTATCAGCACGCACACGTGTGTGCTGTGAATCAGCTACATACTTCTTGATTGTGCGATGATCATGATGAAGTGTCTTGGCAATGTTGATTGTAGTCATGCCTTGACCTAAACACTCCACAATTTGTTGCTTCTCAGCAGCTGACACATCCTTTTTCTTTCCCATTTTGGCTGAAAATGTAGGCTGCTTAATAATGTGGGACAGCCTTCTTAAGTAGTCTTGCCTTTAATTGGACACACCTGCCAAACTAATTAGCAAAGGTGTCTGCAATTGCTTTCAGTGATATAAAGAGCCCTGACACACATCACCATCAATGAGTTTAACTGACAAACAAAAAAATTCTTACCTTATCACTCCTAAATATTTTTTGCATAATAATTTGGAACACAGTGTAGTCTGTAGTCTATTACAAAGAAAACTCAATTGCAAATAGTATCATAAGAAGACAGCTCTTATTGTCTAATTCTCGATAGCCTTATTATCAATAACCTGTTAAGTATACTATTTTGTGCTTCCACCCAAACAAATTGATATCACCCTAATATCATGCCATATTGGAGTAATATTTAATTCAGAGTTTATTTTATCATGCAAATTTTAGTATCATAAAATCTGTAACCAATCTATGCTTTTTGGCCTCTTTCACAAATTTTTTTCCCTGGATTTTTTAAGCATTAAACATATTTATGTTAAACATATTTTATGAATTTTCATAAAATATTTGTAATTTTCCTTGTCACTATCTATATTAAAAAAAAAAAAAGAAGAGCTATATCCTGCAATTTTCACTCTAGCCACCAAGCCTACACTTTTCAATTCTGTAAAGATATTCATTGCACTTCATTTACAACACAAACAAGATAGGATCACAATAGAATCACAATCATATCTCTACAGATAACACCCATCATGACCCATCATTGCATCCACTACCTACAAAGATGATGTCATAGCCTATGTACCCCCATAGACCCTTATTGAGTCATTTCCAGTCTATTGCTGTGCATGGCCATTATTATGATGTAAACCATATCACTAAATGTTAATAACAGACCAGAGGAGAAGCTCAGGCAACAGAGCAAAACTGATAATCAAGTACAGAAAATGTAATTAAAAAATCTACTATCTGAAAATAAAAACAGGTAGAAAAAAGTGATATATTTCACTATCTTATTTTAATAATAACATTTTAACAACTGGTCATACAGCCCTTTTAAGAATAAATATATCAGCAGCGGTCAAATATTGCAATTGAGATCCAACATAATATTTTCTGAATTCTGTACTGGCTAAACCACCAGCCTAAGGAAATGTTTTTAAAGTTGCAAGTTTGATACATATTTTTTCACTCACCAAGGAATATCTTTAACAATAAAGTCCAAAGTATTAAAAACCCATTTGAGCAGCAAAACAGGACCAGAGGAAGACACACCAGTTTTACCAAGGATGTCTTAGCCCCTAAAGAGATCAACAAAGACTTCCAAGATATGGATTTATCCCTTAGTCTCTTAAACAATGAAGTCAAATGAAGCTCAATATAATTAAAAGAATTAGCAGAGGAAATAACAGAACCCCTTGCAATAATCTTTAATAAGTCATGGGAAACAGGAGTGGTCCCTCTAGATTGGAAAAGGGCAAATGTGGTCCCCATCTACAAAAAGGGGAATAGGGACGACCCAGGAAATTATAGGCCGGTAAGTCTGACCTCGATAGTAGGAAAAATCTTTGAACAAATCGTTAAAGAACATTTAATTAGGTACCTGGATGGGAAAGCTTTAATTAATCAGAGCCAGCACGGCTTTATGCCTAATAAATCTTGTCAGACTAATCTTATTTCCTTCTATAATAAAGTCAGTGAATGGTTGGACCAGGGGAATGCAGTGGACATAGTATATCTTGACTTTAGTAAGGTCTTTGATAAAGTATCACATAACATTCTTATTGAAAAAATGATCAAGTATGGCTTTGATAAAATATCAGTAAGGTGGGTTCACAATTGGCTAAATGATCGGGCACAACGAGTAATTCTAAATGGCTATACATCAAACTGGAAGAAAGTAAAAAGCGGGGTGCCGCAGGGCTCTGTCCTGGGCCCAGTACTTTTTAATATTTTTATAAATGATCTGGATGATGGGATTAATGGGGAACTAATAAAATTTGCAGATGATACAAAGATAGGAGGAATGGCCAACACTAGAGAGGAGAGAGAGTGCATCCAAAAGGACTTAGACATACTGGAACAATGGGCTGAGGTGAACAAAATGGTATTCAACAGGGACAAATGCAATGTCCTACATCTGGGTAACAGAAATGCAAGAAGCATATATAGTATGGGAGGAATAGAACTAAGTGAGAGTACAGGGGAAAAGGATCTGGGCATAATAATAGATCACAAATTCAACATGAGTCAACAGTGCGGTGCGGTGGCTAAAAAGGCTAATAAAATTCTAGGATGTATCAAGACGAGCATTGAAGCTAGATCAAGAGAGGTAATTATTCCGCTGTACTCTGCCCTGGTCAGACCCCACCTGGAATACTGTGTACAGTTCTGGGCGCCCCAGTTTAAGAAAGACATCGATTTATTGGAGCAGGTCCAGAGAAGAGCAACCAAAATGGTGGAAGGTCTACAAACCATGTCCTACGAGGAAAGGCTAAAAGAATTGGGACTGCTTAGTTTGCAGAAGAGAAGGCTAAGGGGAGACTTAATAACGGTATTTAAATATCTGAAAGGTTGTCACAGTGCAGAGGGATTAACCCTATTCTCATTAGCAGAAGGAAGCACGAGAAGTAATGGGATGAAACTAAGGGGAAGGAGATTCAGATTAGACATTAGGAAAAACTTTCTAACAGTAAGGGTAGTGAGGGAGTGGAATAGGCTGCCACGGGAGGTGGTGAGTTCTTCATCAATTGAAATCTTCAAGCGGAATCTGGATAGGTATATAGTTGGGATGATCTAGGAATTCCTGCTTTTGCAGGGGGTTGGACTCGATGGCCCTTGAGGTCCCTTCCAACTCAAACAAACAAAGAACAATTATCTGGGAAGTTTCAGATTGCTAAACCTAGATACTAAATCCTGTTTGAATGCTCAAACCATAGCGAAAAAGGTGCAGTATCTACCTGAAGAACTTCTTTCCCTTAATATTAATACCTGAAAACTTGTCAAAACTTTCTACAACCCTGAGGTACTTTATCATGGAATACTCAACTTCATTTAAAAGCAACACATTTAATCTGCATGCAACATCATTTTGTGCAAATATCCCTGGTGTTCAAAATGTAGGTTTGTACATGTCATTCTAGTGAGATTCTGACATGCATAAATCATTCTGCCAATGCTGGATTTTTTTGTAAAAAGAAAGCCTATTCTCAGCCTAAATGATGTCTCTACATCTTTCACTGAGAATGCAGCAGAAGCTGTACTGTATTCTACTAGAATACACTAGAATAACATGCACAGGACTATACATTTTGAACACCATGGACTGCCATTACTAGTAGATAATTGGAATATTTCTGTGAGGAAATATTTTATTTTAATAACAATACCAGCTTCCAGAAAATTGTGTCAAACAGAATTTAGATAAATAGTGCCATATAGTATGCACATTAATAGCGTAAACAACCTATAGATAAATAAGGGTATAGAATGTGCTTTAAAATGAAACTTTTTGACTTTTGTTTGCAATTCTAATGCAGGTACAACAAACAAGTAAAAAAGCATAGCTTACCACTAGGTTATTTGCACAAGATTCCAAGGTGCTCAGGTTGATTGTAAAAATAACCACTGCAGGAAAAGTATTGTTGTTTATGAAGCCTCTGCAATGAGCATCTCCATGTTTTCCATTAAGTGATAAGTCTGTTTCTGAATAACCAGAAAAGAGAACTGTACAAAAGTTTATCTTCATTGTAATTGTCTGTACGCCACAGTAGACACTGATATCTCTTTCCGCTGAGAACCACAAAAAAAGAAAAATAAAGAGCAAATTATGGGCTGCAAACTTAGAAATTGATAAACATCATTCTCTTGCCCCATAACCACAAACTAAATTCCTTACTAAATATGAAGCACAGCACTGTACACTGCATAAGGGCTTTGCTTGGTATTACAGCTTGAGTCTATTTACTTGGGAATGGGACTAAACTGTAAGTGTACATTCAGATGACAGAGGTGGAAAAGGACCGTGAAAAACATCAATTTTTTACAAGTGTCTTGCACCCGACTTAGCCTAAGTCATATTTTTTCATACCCGGAAGAATGTCAGCCACTTTAGGTAACTTTTCTTAAGTGAGTGTCAGCGGGCAGATGAACACAGTCATATTCAAGCTTAGGATATGTAAAAGGTAAGAAATATCAGATTTATTCTATTTAGTGTTTGACTTAAAGGGGTTGTCCAGGATATTTTTTTTTTAAATTAGGCTGGGGGAGGTGAAAAATAAACAAAAATACTTCACCTGTCCCGGTGCCTCCTACCGTGGTCCGGTCTTGTTACTCCGATATTTTTTTCAGGTGGAAGTCCCCGTCACACATGACCGCTGAGGCCAATCAGTTGCCTCAGGGAAGGACACAGGACATCACTATCTGTGATGTCCCTGGGTCCTTTCCTTAGGCCGCTGAGGCCACTGATCGGCCTCAGTGGTCAAGTGACTGCTGAGGCCAATCAGCGGCCTAAAGAAAGGGATATGGGAAAGTTGGTGAGGACTTCCACGCAAGAAAACATCGGAGCAGCAGAACCGAACTGCGCTGGGAGGCACCAGAGCATCAGGGACTGGTGAGTATGCTTTTTTTTTTAGTTTTTTTTAACCTCCTCCAGTCTAATTTAAAAAAAAAAAAAGTTTTATCCTGGACAGCCTCTTTAACTTAGGTCAGAATACTCTATATATTTCTATGCAAAGTATTTATTTATTTATTTATTTATTTTTGTCAAGTCACATATAAAGTAGTAAAGAAAAAGGACTAAGGGTACCGAGAGAAAAGCATAAGGATCTAGTTTTAAAATTATAAAATTAAACATAACTGTTATTCGTCCCTCTAAAATAAAAATAATAAAATTATACAACCCATAAAATTGACAGGCAGAACAACTGTACAGTGTAATAGTCAAATGGAATGTCCCTTATAACAGACTGTAGATGAATGTGGGAGAGAGAAATATGATGGATCAAATAATGTGTGCTCCTATTAGGATAGTCAACTCTTTTGCAACTATAATAGTGAGTAATAGTACTCGTATATATAATACAGTCAGTGAAATTCCACTAGCCTTGCTAATGAAATTCTGTCTTGTAGCAACTTTATTTTTTATTCATATTATTATTATTATATTGTACACTGTGCACACAGATGTTTCTTATATCGTACACTTTCAATTTTGCACAAACTAAATTGGTACACTAGTATCTCAGTGACACTCTGTTACACATAAACAGTAAGGTACTGCCGTACAGCTATACACATAGTTATATTAAATATGAATTTAAGGGCCCTAAGAACAAAGGCTGTCCTGATGGAGATATATCCTGAGTTCCTCTTTAAGAAAAATTTTACTGCAAAGCAGCCCAAGTCCTAGCCTATTCAGGGTTATAGACTTATATAAAGGTATATATACTCTATGTTAGCGGTCCCCAACCTTTTTTTTCTCCAAGGCCCGGCAGGGGGGCGGGGCATGGAGCGGGGTGGGACAAGCAGTTTAGGGGCAGGGCTTTGGTCACATGGGGCGGGGTTATACAGTATACAGCACTGTAGACTGGGGCGTGCTAGCGGGACCTCAGTGTACAGCGCTGTAGGGCCATTAGCTAGGCTACGAGCAACAAAACTGTGGCTAGATCACTGACCCACCCCACATAAATGTGCCTGGAGCCGCGTTTACTGAGGCCAGCGCGCCGCCCCGCGGACCAGCAGAAGAACCCCAACGGCCGGTGGTTGAGGATCAATGCTTTATGTCACTAGTGACAAGAAATTCCCTAGCATCCAGATTTCCACGTTCCATTTCTTTGAAAACCTGCATAGTGTCCCTGGTATAGGACGACAGCTGGTAGACATAACTACACAGTTTATAATCCAGCCACTTACTGCATTTCTTGATCAGGCACCCAAGATACAAAACAATGACTCTGCTAGATAGAAGTTCCAGATTTTTGTGCATTTTTCTAGCATGTAAAAATTCACCACTCATGGGTGCCTGACAGAGAAATTCAGTTTCTTTTTGTGAGATAGTACCCTGCATAAGATTCTCTTGAATTACATTTTCATACTCCCACAGAAATTGCAGCAATGCATTGGATCCCCCCACATCGACCTATAACAGTCCCTGTTATGTAATTGCAACCTGGCTTCTTTGATATACATTTCAATAGGCCAAATTACATTACCCCCTTTACATGACTCCTTGAAGACAATATCTTCCCAGAACTTCAATTCCTCCAATGCAGCCCTCTCTTCCTCAGAGATATTCAGTGGTAAGTCCTTATCCTGGAGTCGACAAAAGTCTTCAGACAAGTTAACAAATACAGGTCTCTAAAGGGAGTTTTTGGACTTAGGTCTTAATTTAACAAAAGTATCCATTTCCTTATATTGTAACATGTTGGCTGTTTCCCTATCTTTTATCATTATTTTCTTGTAACAAACTGTCCAGAGTTCTTACAGCCTCCCTTTCCACTATAGTGGAGAGTATAAAAGGATTTAGCCTACTCCTAGGGGAGTTTGTTACATGACCTCCTTCATCTGGACTGTATAGTTGTGCTGCAATACCTTACTGTTTATGTGTGGCAGTGTTTCTGAGGTATTAGTGCACCAATTTAGTATGTGTAAAATTGACAGTGTAGTAGATGATAAAGTGTGCACAGTGCAATATGAATAAAAAATAAAGTTGCTAAGGGACAGAATTTCATTAGCAAGGATAAAGGAATTCCATTGACTCTACTATATACAGAACATACGAAAAAGGAGTAATAGAGTAATATTAGTCACTATTATAGTTGCACAAAAGTTGACTATGCTAGCAGTGCATCGCACAAATAAAAATTATGTTTTGTTATATAATTTTTTAGATCCCCATCAGATCCCCATGCTCTTTTGTCTTTTTTTACCCCATTTCTAGTTTTGTTATTTTCATTAGTGTGGTTTACACTTGGGTGCCAGTACACAAACAGAGATCTATTGGTTCCATTGCAGGATATTGTTTTAGCATGGGGTGGAGGAGGATGATGCTGCCCAACAACAGATTCATTTCAAGTTCAGTATGAACCGGAAGTGAAATTATTATACTCTGGGGTCTCTTTTCTCTCAGTCTTCTCTGTGACATCATGTGCCTGGGGTTACCACTGTGGTCTTTGATTGAGCCTCAGCAGTGACATGAGCTTCATGACATCAGCAATTACCCAGACTGCATGACCCAAAAGAGGTGAAGATAGGTGAGTATAAATGTTTATTTTTTTTTACCTCTCCTGGGCCTCCACCTATTATACTCCGGGATCTGAAGAGACCCTAGAGTATAATAGTTTACCACAATGCATGTTGCGGCAGCCATTTTAGTTGATCCAAGACAAATCCCAAATTGTTCGGTTTCCCTTAAAAACCAAACAATTTGGGATATTCATATCCAAGCCGGCTCATGCCAAATAGGTTCACCCATCTCTACTCTGGAAAAGTAGGGGCTAGAGAAAAAATTTCAACTGTGTAGGAATCAGTGGAGCAGCACCTAATGAAGAATGTAAAGAGTTAGAGTTGGTGGAAGTGGCAAAAGATCCCCTTTAAAAAAAAAATACCAATGTCTAATTCACAACACATGCTAGACCTTACCTTCATTTTACCTTTATCCTATTGCCTAGCTGCTGCTATGCATTTTTACCATTCTACAGAGGAAAGTGACCTGTTTTACTTATATACTCAATAAACACACCCAAAAAAATGTAACTTTGTTCTCTGTTGTAAAAAGTGAAACCAATGGTAAAAATCTGCATGTCAAAATAGAGTTAACAGATGTTTTTTTGTAACTGACTGGCTGTCTGAATTGGCAGTTTCCTTACTGTGAATCCAGCTTTCCAGTACCTAGGAGGGAATACTAACTAAACATGTGCTCTAGGTATTAAAGAGCCACTCGGCCATAGACAGGGCAGTGAGCTAAAACTTTGCCCCAAATGATGGAAGCCTACCTACTATATATCTGACTTTAATAAGGGTAATGTATATTTGGTCAATAATTATGTTTAGCTATATAGACAATCAGTGTTGGACTGGGATGTCTAGGGCCCACCAGTGGAATTGTTTCTAGGGGCCCACCTTCAGGACCCCTGCAGATCAGCGGTACCGAGACAGGGCGGCTAAAGGTAATAACATGCCGGGATCCATGCTGCTCACCCACTATACCATGTGCACCACTGCACTACCTAAACCTACTGCTACACCTTGTATGGCAAGTGAACAGCGTGGCTCCAAGAATTGTTACCTTTACCTGTAGCTGCACTGTCCTGGAAAAGCTGATCTGCAGAGGTCCTGGCTGTTGTATCATCACAGCTGTAATATTGATGGCCTCTCCTAAGGATAGGCCATCAATATTAGAAAGATGGATAAATCCTTTAAAGAGGTTGTCCAGGAATTGGAGCAACCCATGTGGCTGGAGGGAGGTGTAAAGTAAAAAATAAGTGAATTAAAAAGCATACTCACCTGTCCCCAATGCTCCGTTTTCCACTGCCAACGTCCATTCAGTCTCATGCCGGCGACTCCTTGCTGGATTACAGGATTTCCAGAAATGAGGCACCGCCATGAGACTGAACAGACACAGGCAGGGGACAACAGGGTGCTGGGGACAAGTGAGTATGCTTTTTTTTTTAATTTTCTTATTTTTACATCTCCCTGGTGGCCGCCACAGTGGTCGCTACAGTTTATGAACAACCTCTTTTAAGGGGTTGTCTAGGCCAAATTTTTCTACGGTCACTTCACTGGTCCCCCCACATAGTGGCCTCTTCACTGGTCCCCCATACTGTATGGGGAACAGTGATGGGGTCATTATATTGTGTGGGAGCAGTGATGGGGGCTAACATCCTGTGGGGGGGACATTAAACTGTGTGGGGAATATTAAAGGGGTTGTCCAGGGTTAATCTTTTTTATGGTCTATGCTCAGGATAGGCCATAAATACCTGATCGGTAGGAGGCTGACACACGGCCTCATCAGCTGTTCGGAGCCACTTCCGGAGCCCGTTCTGTACACAACACAGGGCCAGAATCAGAAAGCTCCATTCGCTGTATAGCAGGCCAGTGCATTCACTGCAGCTCAGCTCCTACTGACTTCAATAAGTGCTGAGATACAGTGAAGGTGCCCGGCTAATATACAGTGGTCAGAGCATTCTGCTTCTCGCCCTGTATTGTGTACAGGACGGGCATCAGAAGTGGCTCCGTACAGCTGATCGGTCCGGGGTCAGCCCCCTACAGATCAGGTATCTATGGCCTATCCTGAGGATAAACCATAACAAATTATGCCTGGACAACCCCTTTAATATACCCCCCAGAGCCCCCCTAATGCGCCACACTTTAAAGAGGTTGTCCAGTATAATTTTTTTCTTTTTTATAATTAGTCCGGGGGAGGTGAATCCCCCCTACCCCCCCCAAACAAACAAACAAAAAAAACATACTAAATATACCCACCTGTCAGTGGTCCTCCCAGCACGGTCCGGTCCTGCAGTTCTGCTGTCTTCTTTTTGCCGGAAGTCCTCACTGGCTGTCACGTCCCAGGTCTCTTCCCTGAGGCCGCTGATTGCCTCAGGGGTCACGTGACGTCACAGGTAGTCATATGCAAGGGGAACTTCAGCTGGAAGAAAACAACAGAACTGCAGGACCGAACTGCGCTGGGAGACACTGGGGACAGGAAGGAACGTTTGGGGGTTTTTTTTGTTTTGTTTTTTTCACCTGCCCCGGCGTAATTAAAAAAAAAAAAAAGAAGGAGCCACTGTATGGAGTATAAGCGCCACAGTGGCCCCCACCCAGTATTTTAAGCTCCACAGTTTCCCCCACCCAGTATTATAAGCTCCACAGTGGCCCCCACACAGTATTATATGCACCCAATAGCCCCCCCCCCCCTCCGCTTCAGTGCTATTACTATACTCTGGGGTCTCCTCAGGCCCAGGGAAGGTAATTAAAAATAACAAACTCTCATACTCACCTTGCCTTACCTTTCCTTATCATCCTGGCTACATCCTGCCATCTTCAGCGTCTTCAGCCCTTTTCCGACGTCGCTACTGAGGCCTGTGATTGGGCCTCAGCGGTCACGTGGAGGAGCACTGAGGTCATTATGTGGCCGCGCCCCATGTGACCGCTGGGGCCTAATCACAGGCCTCAGTCACATGACGGAAGAGCGCCGAAGAGGACGCTGTGCCCAGGAGAGGTGAGCATATGTATTTATTGTTTTCAGTGACCTCCCCTGGGTGCCCTGCCCTGCCATCTATTGGAAAGGGGCCTGCAATATGCCAGGGCCCCTTTCCAATAACAGTATATATAGCAGTTGGGGAACCAGGCTTTCCCCGAACGCTATCATAGTGGTCCGGGGCCCCGTCCATCTCCAGTTGGTCGCAGGCACCATACCCCGCCGAGCCTGGTCGCGGTCGCACCCCCTGTGACCGCGATCGTTACGCCATCTGCATTGGTAACATGAGGACTAATAGTCAGGGCTCGGGGCCCACCGGTGGATTCACCGGTTCCGTGGTGGGCCAGTCCGACCCTGTAGACAATAAATAATGTTCTATATTGCAGCTATTTCTTTTTTATTTGTAATACCTTCCCTGGAGGTGACCACATTGGAGGAACACGTTTGCTTTCTTTACTTCTATATTGTTACTAGAGTAGGATGTGTACACGTTATGGCAGCTGAAATGAATGGGAGTCAATTGGCAGAGAAATCTCAAAGATCAGATCTCAGACTCAGTAAGATGCATACAGAGCCTTATATGTATATATTTTATAGTGTTGCTATCCTACTTTATCTAGGCTTCCAGCAGTGTAACAGAGCTGTCATTAACTATACCAGCCTCCAGTGAAAATAAGAACATTTTTCTCATACAATGCCTGAATATACAGCAAAACTGACAAGTGGGTACAAAAAAATATCAGCATTTATGTGAAAACTGGAATGTTTTGTAGATGGATAGTCACATAAAAAAAAATTATTTAAAAAAAACTACAAAAATGTGTAAAAATATATGTGAATAATCAAAATCTGATTTCAATAAATTGTCATTTTCTGATTATACATTGGCTGATCATCACTACAAAGATAAGCTGCTCAATGTGAGAACAAATCATCATCATAATTATGAGGATCATTATTATTGTGAACTTAAAATATTAAATAAAATATTGATTATACCTGGGGGCAGAGTTTTGGCCGCAGCGGAAACACTGCAGCAAAAAATGCTGCGTTTTACAGTACCTGCAAAGTGGATGGATTCTGGCTCATTATTATAGTGAACTGAAAATATGAAATAAAATAGGACTATACCTTGCATAGCTAAATAAATGCAAGTTAAACATCGGTAAACGAATATATAAAAACAACACTGAAAACATACCACTGAGAAGATATTAATAGGTACAATGAAAGTTCAGTATAGTTTTAAAGCATTGCACAACTAATAAATGGAATATGATCATTTATATTTGACTTAGGCTGGGGGCAGTGTTTTGGCTGCAGCGGAAACACTGCAGCAAAAAAATGCTGTGTTTTGCAGTACCTGCAAAGTGGATGGGATTCTGGTTAATCCCATCCACACACTGCAGAAAAAAATCTGCAGCAGAAATCCTACGATTTCAAAAACGCGAGAGTTTTTACAAATTGCAGCATGTCAATTATATCTATGGAAATGCTGGTATTTTCCATATATAGGTATAATAGATGTAGAAAGTCCGCAGAGGAAAACTCTTTAGACTTTCTGTAAAAAACCCTGCAGAAAAAAACGCAATGTGTTTCCACCGAGGTAGTTTCTGCAGTGTTTTTCGGCTGCAGCTCGCTACATGGTACCATAGCCTTACTTTGTTACATTTAGAACAATAAGGAGACAATGAGAAAACATTTATACTATATATCAATAGATAACAAATTCTCCCTGTACAACCTCCACTATTACACTATTACTTGCCCTAGCGATAGATTTCTACTTTGCTATTTTCCATCCTGCTGATCAAACTGTGTAATTTACAACCCCTGTAGGATTTGTCATTTTTAAACACAAATGAGTATTTAAGAACAATATTTTTGACAGATTTCTCCATAAATTGAAGTTAGAAGTATTTGAAAAGTTACTTAGAAATATAAAGAACATTTTTTGCATTTTATTGTTAGAAAATGTTGATTCGTACCTGTTCGATTTCTAGACAATATTCTTTTTTCATGGCATTGAAATCGAAAATGTTGTCAACTAACACTTGGCATTATCATTTATCTCCTATGTACTGGTACCAAAGGGTGTAAACAAAGGGGTGGTTTCACAGTTAAAACTTCAATGATCCATCGGAACTGACAGAAGCACTTACTGATTTTATCGTGGGGCCTGGGTGTGAATGGTGAATATGCTTCTCACTCCTCACCGTGCCTAGGGCTCCACACTGTGTGTGTGTTGACTCCTCTGTTGCTGTGACATAGTGCTCTGTGTAATGTACTATGTGGGGGTTTGGGGACATTCTACTGTTTGAGGGCTGAGCTTGGGATATTACAATGTGTGGGGACTATAGGCATTGTAATGTGGAGGGAATTATACTATGCAGGGGCTATAAGTATTGTACTATGTGTTGGCATTATATTGTGTAGGTCCAATGAAGAGGAATTGTATTGTAGGGATCACAAAGGGGGCAATATATGGTGTAGGTGCACTAAGGAGAGTATTATAATGTGTGGAGGCACTAAGCGGCATCATACTGTGTGATGAGCTCCATGCTCCTTCCCCCCAAAAGAACTCCCCTTCCCTAGAAAATCCTGCATATACCCCTGACAGGCTCTTAAATGGTAAGTCCACATAGGATATGTCTGATGCAAATTTCCTATTGAGGGAAATCAGTAGTGGATTTTCCCGAATACTACCACTGCGGAAAATGCCAAAAATGGGGTGCTCTGTGCTAAGGAATATCTTGGGTAATCACTGCAGAAAACCTGCAGAGTAAAATCCAAGCTTAAATTGCCTCAGTGCAGATTGAAAACCTAAAGCACAGGTCAATTTACAATCTGGGCTTTTTGAACAATGTGTGGATGACAGTTGTTTGAACCTCTTCCATATTGCTGCTGCTGTACATCCCATGTGGTACTATTCAGTTTTTCCCTGAAAGCTGTGCAACTTGTCATCTCCCCCTGCATAATAAAATTCAAGAAGAGAAAGTGGTATGTGTTTAGACAAGCTTACTACATTCAAAATATAATAGAGAAATGTTATTAAACTATTTTATGTTAGTCCCAAGGACAAGGTTAAAAACAGTTCAAATGTGCTTGGTGTACTCCAGCAGGTATTCAAGAGGTTCAGCACAAAAAGCTTGAACACCCTAAGACCTACCCACCATTTAATTACATCTTCAAATCTGTCAGCAGTATACAAAGATTCATATATCTGTAACCTCATTTTCCGCTGCCGTTTTCCAGTCACGGTCTACCCACAATGGGATGCTGATGCAGGGCATCGGCATTTCGTTTTGGCTTTCTGCTGCTGATTAGACCCAGATGAATGGGCCTAATCATCAGGGAGTCTCGACCCACGGAATCTGTGACAGAATCGAGCAGGATGCTTATTTTTTCAGCACCCTGCTGTGATCTCTGCCTCCCATTGAAAACAATGGTTTCAATTCCACATATTAGCAAACACTGTACACAACAGATGGTATCACAGGACATGAATGGGAACTCATGAAAAGCTGCTACATTATTGGTTTCTTCAAGCTTGCATAATGAGCAATAATAATATTGTGGATGCAATAGTACTGATTCCAGCATAGTTGTAATTTTTTTCTCTAGCCTGCACCATTCCCGAGAAATCAGTGCAGCAAGTTCAGTGCCTAATATGTTGCTTAGGCTCTTTACTGTCAGGTGGGTGGTGTCAGGCAGGAGCAAGAAAGGTGGTATGATTCAGAGTTCCAATTAGAGGTGGACAATGTCAGAGCTCTGAATCACATGTCTTGCCTGCTCTTACCTGACACTGCCCACCTGACAGTACAGAGCCTAAATAGCATATGAGGCAACAAAACAATCAGGCACCGTTGCTCGGGAACAGTGGAAGCTAGCTAAATTGTGCAAATTGTCAAACTGTGCTGGAATCCATAGAGCAGTGCCGATTAAATGATGCAAAGAGCTGAACTTGACAGTGGTGGGGAAAGTCCTCTTTGACTGTTTTCTTTATGCGCTGATGATTAACTATGGAAAGATAATGCCTCAGAAAGCATATTGAAGCACATCATGACAAATAACATGATCATCTGTACTGCTCTGACAGAGACATTTTACTATTATCATCCATTACATAAGGAATTACTATGTATGCAATTCACTAGTATATGACAGTGGGGTCACCTTTGATTCAGTAAAAATGAACCTCCACTTTAAGTAGTGTTTATTTGTTTGATATAACAGGATCTAGCATCTTTTCTGATGGGGTTTCATAAAAGCTTTATGTTGATGAATACTATTCCAATTATAACTCTCTTTTTTGAAGAAAGTGATTCCATATCTCCTGTCAACTTCTGCAGTAAATTATTATAATTTTATTGGCTTAAACTGAATCTACCAGATGAAAAGCCCAGAGCAAGATGAAATGCAGAGTTCAAACACACACATATATTAAATACATGTATAAAATATTTCACTTTTGATTTAATTAAACAAGCATTTGTGGCAACTTAAAAGATAGATGAAAAGCACAACGAGAAAAAGAGAAAAAACTACAGTACAGTTTGCTCTCTTTTATTTCATGACCTATTTTCTAAAAATTCCAAGGGAAAAGAGTTACATTCTTTGTTATATTTTTAAGAATAATTTCCGTTTCATGTTTTCATGTGTCTAATATTACATTTGTTCAAAGTCTCTTTAGCATAAGCAAAATGTGAAAAATATTTTGTTTAAAGTACTCATTCCTTTAATTAGCATCATAACCTGGGCGGTGTCTTGCATATTTCCGTCTTTCCTCTAGATCTATCTTTTATGTCTTTTCAGGGAATAATATCTTCCTTTGCTTTGTGTTATATTGTATACTTTATTTCCAAAAATTGGACTGTTCTGACTTGTTTAACCCTCAAGCTATTTTGTGCCATCATTCCAAATGCCATCTTAACAGCCTACCTGATGACTCAATCTATAGCTCTGCATTTCTGGATTTAAACTAACACAGCGCAAGTGAACATGTTACATTGTGATACAATGTACAATTTTAAAGTACAGGAATCCTTAAAAGTTAGCTGTAGATCATTTTAAAGCATATCTCAGCTTTGGAGGTACACAGGTAAAATGTTCAGTAATATGCTTTCATTAGCTGAATCTGTCTTGCTGCAGGGAGAGATCTTCATCTACTCAATGGCAGCTACAGAGAAAAGAAATTACCATTGTGGCCGCCCGGGAGCCTATTGGTAAATTATGGGCTGCCATTTACGCTTTAATTTAGATTTTTTTTTTTATAGTATTCAATCCATTAAGTGAGAATATAATTTATACATTTCTGTTGACATCAGGATTACAAAGGCGTTTCCGAGTCAAGATTTATTAAACATTAGATGAACTTGTATTATATCTAACCAAGGATACAGATTTTATATTTGTCTGGTCTATGTAGAGCATGAATTCTATCTTTATGTCTGTCTTTTTCAACAAGCACTTTATTTTTTCATTTTTTATTTTTTATTTCCTTACCATAACAGAAAAAGAAATATGCAAACTAAAGTAATAGCAATTACATTTTACTCCCTTATGAGGGTCCAATCAAACAAGGTCCCCAGAATATAGAAAGTAAACACAGTTATCAAGGTTATCAAAACCATCCATAGTTATTCAAGTCTATTCAATTCAAAGCACCAGGCTACAATATTGAGAACAAGGTAGAAGGTGCACAGAAGAAGATGTGGGATAATAGAAATCACCGAACACCAGGCAGATTACATCCACCCACGTGCACATGGACTACAGTGATGAACCTCATCCTCCTGACCCACTCCCCATTAAGACTGAGGAGGCACGCTCTATCCATTGGTGTTATTTTCATAATCCCTGAAAGCCCTTGATGTTCTCCGTGCAGTACCATGTAGTATACTGGAAATCTATTATAAAGCTATCAATCTCCATTCTAGACCACTGTTTAACAATAAAAGGACTCTACTTTAAACTTTTTAGTATGCATTGCAATTTTATGTCATTATAAATTCTATAGTTCCAATCCCATCAATCTTTGCAACTGTGCAATCAATTCCAAAAGTGGGGGCATAGCAGGAGACAATCAATAAAAGAAGAGTAGAAGCAGGACCCCCAGAAGAATCATATCACATGGATCAAGGGAACCTATGGGCCCTCAAAGCCCACAAAATTGGAAAAGGCTATATCATGAAAAAGTACGGAAAGTATTCAGACCCCTTTAAATTTTTCGCTCTTTGTTTCATTGCAGCCATTTGCTAAAAGAAAAAAAAAGTTAATTTGATTTCTCATTAATGTACACTCAGCACCCCATCTTGACAGAAAAAAAACCAGAAATGTAGATATTTTTGCAAATTTATTAAAAAAGAAAAACTGAAATATCACATGGTCATAAGTATTCAGACCCTTTGCTGTGACACTCATATTTAACTCACATGCTGTCCATTTCCTTCTGATCCTCCTTGAGATGGTTCTGCTCCTTCATTGGAGTCCAGCTGTGTTTAATTAAACTGATTTGGCTTGATTAGGAAAGGCACACACCTGTCTATATAAGACCTCACAGCTCACAGTGCATGTCAGAGCAAATGAGAATCATGAGGTGAAAGGAACTGCCCAAGGAGCTCAGAGACGAAATTGTAGCAAGGCACAGATCTGGCCAAGGTTACAAAAGAATTCTTCAGCACTCAAGGTTCCTAAGAGCACAGTGGCCTCCATAATCCTTAAATGGAAGAAGTTTGGGATGACCAGAACTCTTCCTAGACCTGGCTGTCCAGCCAAACTGAGCAATCGTGGGAGAAGAGCCTTGGTGAGAGAAGTAAAGAAGAACCCAAAGATCATTGTGGCTGAGCTCCAGAGATGCAGTAGGGAGATGGGAGAAAGTTCCACAAAGTCAACTATCACTGCAGCCCTCCACCAGTTGGGGCTTTATGGAAGAGTGGCCCAAAGGAAGCCTCTCCTCAGTGCAAGACATATGAAAGCCCACATAGAGTTTGCCAAAATACACATGAAGGACTCCCAGACTATGAGAAATAAGATTCTCTGGTCTGATGAGACGAAGATTGAACTTTTTGGCGTTAATTCTAAGCGGTATGTGTGGAGAAAACCAGGCACTGCTCATCATCTGCCCAATACAATCCCAACACTGAAACATGGTAGTGGCAGCATCATGCTATGGGGGTGTTTTTCAGCTGCAGGGACAGGACGACTGGTTGCAATTGAAGAAAGATGAATGCGGCCAAGTACAGAGATATCCTGGAAGAAAACCTCTTCCAGAGTGCCTGAACCTCAGACTGGGCCGAAGGTTTACCTTCCAACAAGACAATGACCCTAAGCATACAGCTAAAATAACACAGGAGTGGCTTCGGAACAACTCTGTGACCATTCTTGACTGGCCCAGCCAGAGCCCTGACCTCAACCCAATTGAGCATCTCTGGAGAGACCTAAAAATGGCTGTCCACCAATGTTCACCATCCAACCTGACGGAACTGGAGAGGATCTGCAAGGAAGAATGGCATAGGATCCCCAAATCCAGATGTGAAAAATTTGTTGCATCTTTCCTTGAAAATTCATGGCTGTACTAGCTCAAAAGGGTGCTTCTACTCAATACTGAGCATAGGGTATGAATACTTATGACCATGTGATATTTCAGTTTTTCTTTTTTTAATAAATTTGCAAAAATATCTACATTTCTGGGTTTTTTTCTGTCAAGATGGGGTGCCTAGTGTACATTATTGAGAGATAAAATGAACTTGTTTGCTTTTAGCAAATGGCTGCAATGAAACAAAGAGTGAAAAATTTAAAGGGGTCTGAATACTTTCCGTACCCACTGTAGAATCAGAGGTTTCTTCAGCAATAAACATCTCCAACAAGATGACACATAAGAAAATATTAGATCCCAAATGGTTGGAACTGCTGTGTGTGTCTACATTCTATGAGAAATGTCTGTCAATGGCTTATCCAACCTGGACGTTGAGGCCAGAAAAATATACCCATATATTGCTCTGTGGATCAATTTGAAATGAGTCTAAGGCTCTGCTTAAAATTGGCAGAGAGAAAAGGTCTGCAAAGGGGACTAAAACCGACAGAAACTGTGCGGAAACCCGGTGGACCCCATTATAGCGGGTAACTGCTTTTCAAGTGAACACGGTCTCTGTCTTTTAGGTCACCATGTGGACCCAAATGACGGAGACCTGAACTATAGTGTGAACCTAGCGTAAGAACGTGCCCCTACCCCTTTAAAATGCTTTCATGAGCCTCCTGTACGTGTAGAATCTGGGCCCAATAAAAGAAGCTAAGTTGTGCATACTGTTAAATAGTGACTGAATTTCCTAGAAAAGGTACCAGTTCTTGTTAGTAATATTCAGCAACTGGAGTGGGATGTTCAGTCTTTTGGTTTTCCACTTCTCCAATGATAACTGGCCATCTCACCCCAGAATGGCATGTATTTTGAGTGAATTGTCGTTTATTTGCATCCTTGTTAAAGTAGTTTACAGTATTACCATTTTTGTGTGTACATTGTGGGGGCATTTTTTATACATATAGAATGACTTGGTAAGTTTGCAGTTGTAGAATTCTTTTTCCATGTTTGGATGATGGATTGAACAGTGCTCCTTGGGATGCTCAAAGCTTGGGATATGTTTTTATAACCTAATCATGCTTTAAACTTATCTACAGCTTATCTCTGACCTGTCTGGTGAGTTACTTGGTCTTCATAATGCTGTTTGTTCACTAGTGTTTTCTAACAAACCACTTAGGACATCACAGAACAGGTGTATTTATAATAAGACTAAATTACACACAGTTGGACTCTATTAACTAATTAAGTGGCTTCTGTAGGCAATTGATTGCACTGGATTTTATTTATGATTACACCATGTAACAATTTTCAAAAAAATATTTGTTCCCAGTTGTTAAGTGTGTTTTCCTGATTGTTTGCACCTTAAATGAATAGCAAAAAGTTATTATTCCCTGTAAACTTTGCTTTTGTGGTCAGCACAATGATATTTTGAAATTGATCTATTTTTAAGGATATTCACAATATTTCAAGATACTTAAGAAGCTTCTGGAATTGTGAGAACTATCAAGAAGTTTCTAGAACTGTCCAGAATTATCTAGAACTTTCTGGGACTGTACAGAATTGTAGGTAGCTGTATAACTACAGTTATATAGGGCCACTATAGCCCTTCCTGAGAGACGGAGAGACAGGATCTAATTGATTGGGATTGCATAGTAAGTGGGCAATGGCCATCACAGACAAAGGGGAATTGACCTAGACAGACAGGTGTGAATTCAATATCTATTCAGATTCTGATAACGACAGTATTCATACTTCACCCCACACCCATTACAGGAGGAGCTTAGGAATGTAAATGTATATATTGTGTGTTACTCTGGTACCGGGTGATCAATCTTGCTCTGCTGAATCCTCAGTACACTCTTGAACTTTAATACTGCATGGAATAAAGACCATTTTTATCAAGTTTGGAGAGACATCCTTTTTCCTTACAGTTCACAGCAACTTAGTCAATTTAGATGGCATCAAGAGGTTGCATACATCGAGCAGACGCATTTTGCTACGTATGTGGCCAGTTTATAAAGACAAGAGCGAAAAAGTACTCTGTGGAAGCATCTGCTAAGATGTGTGAGGCCTACAAAGCATACTTCGGCATGCCTGTTGGTGACCAAGACAAACCATGGGCTCCTCATTTCACATGTGAGCACTGCAAGAAAACTCTTGAAGGTAATTGGATAAATGCTACTCTCTTAAATAGCAGATTAACTGTGTTAATATTGTAAATATCACTAGTCATTAGTGTGAAATAGGCCTAAATCAAATTCTCAATCCAAATATTATTTTGTTTGCTTATAGGTTGGTACAGGGGAGAGAAGAGAGCCATGCATTTTGCTATCCCAAGAATTTGGCGTGAACCGACTGATCACTCAACAAATTGCTACTTCTGCATGGTGGACCCTTCCAAACGTCACACTGGCAAAATTGCACCGCCTGTAACGTATCCTGACATTCCGTCATCTATTGCCCCAGTACCACACTGCCCTGAACTTCCTGTACCAACACCTCCAGACAGAGCTACACCACCTTCAAAAGAAAGCAGCAGGTCAGACATCGAGGAAGACGTTGAAGATCACGATTTCTCTTCATATGCAGATGAGGAGCGGAAGCCATACTACCCTAACCAAAAAGACCTCAACGATCTGATCAGAGACCTTGGTCTCACCAAGTCCAACGCTGAGCTTCTTACATCAAGGCTCAAGCAATAGAACTTATTAGATGAAAGCGTCCAAGTCACAGATCAGAGGAAGCGTCACCAAGTTTTTTCCATCTTCTTCAGTCATCAAGATGGACTGTGCTTCTGCAACAATGTGGCCGGTCTATTCGAGGCTATAGGTATCACCTGTAACCCGAATGAGTGGTGCCTCTTCATAGACAGCTCATGCAAGAGCCTCAAAGCCGTGCTGCTTCACAATGGGAACAAGTATCCGTCTCTTCCTGTAGCTCACTCGGTGCACCTGAAAGAGGAATACACCAGTGTCAAGATGTTGCTAGGTGCCTTGAAGTATGATAAGTACTGCTGGGAAGTTATCGGAGATTTCAAAATGGTGTCATTCCTGATGGGCCTCCAAGGTGGTTTTACTAAGTATCCTTGCTTTATTTGCCTTTGGGACAGCCGGGATACTGAAGCGCACTACCACAGGCGGGACTGGCCTCAGCGGGCAGAGTTCACTGTGGGGAAGAACAATGTAAAGTGGGAGCCACTGGTGGACCCACGCAAGGTGCTGATGCCACCACTACACATCAAGTTGGGGCTCATAAAACAATTTGTCAGGGCTCTAGATAAGGAGTCGAGAGCTTTCAATTACCTCCAAGATCTTTTACCTAAGCTGTCTGAAGCAAAGATCAAAGCTGGTGTCTTCGTCGGACCACAAATCAAGAAGATCATAGAGTGCAGTGAATTTCCCAAGAAGCTGAATAGGAAGGAGAGAGCAGCTTGGAACAGTTTTGTCGCAGTGGTTCGCGGCTTCCTAGGCAATCATAAAGATGAAAACTATGTACAACTGTTTCAGACTCTGATAAAGAACTATGCTGCAATGGGCTGCAGGATGTCACTCAAAATCCATATCCTTGATGCTCATCTTGATAAGTTCAAAGAGAACATGGGAGCTTATTCAGAGGAGCAAGGCGAGCGCTTTCACCAGGACATTATGATTTTTGAACGCCGTTACCAAGGACAATATAACAAAACATGATGGGCGACTATATTTGGGGATTGATTCGTGAAACTGATTTGCAGTATAGTCGTAAATCTCGGAAAACCACACACTTCTGAACAGTTTTTGGTAATCTGTGTAAATTTGCAATGCATATAGTGTTCTTAGTCTGACTGTATAAATGAGAAGATGCAAAATCGTCTGTTTCTATAGTAAAAATGCATAATTTTCGTTGCCGTGGTCACAAAAGCGAAGTTTATGATGAATGTAAGCAATTTTTAATTTGTTTTAGACATAAGCAATTGGAATATAACATTTAAAAGCTGGGAAAAAAATTTGTGTTACGTCAGAGTTCAGGGGGCTGAATACTTTTGCACATCACACTTTTCAGATTTTTATTTGATTAAAATTTTGAAAACTATGTATCATTTTTGTTCCACTTCACAATTATGTGCTACTTTGTGTTGGTCTATGACTTAAAATTTCAATAAAATACAGGTGCATCTCAATAAATTAGAAAATCTTTCAAACGTTTGTTTATTTATTTCAGTAATTAAATTAAAAAAGTGACCTCCTATATTTTCTAGATTCTTTACACAAAGAGTGTTCTATTTGAAGTGTTTTATTTCTGTAAATGTTGATTATAGATTACAGGTAATGAAAACTCAAATGTAAGAAAATTAGAATATTGTGAAAAAGTTGATTATTGTAAATTCAGTGTGTCACCTGGCAAGGTTTCCTAAGCCTTTAAATGGTCCCTCAGTCTGGTTCAGTAGGACACACAATCATGGAAGATGCTGATTATGAATTGTATTACTGAATAACTGAAATGAATGAACGTTTCAAAGATATTCTAATTTATTGAGCTGCACCTGTACATTTAAGTTTGTGAGTGTAAGGTGACAAAATGTGAAAAAGTTCAAGGGGTATGAATACTTTTACAAGGCACTGTACAAGTCAAATTGCTATAGACCCTTTGTATAAAAATATACTATTTCTAGTCCTCCATTCAATTTACGTGTGGATTTATACTGATTTGGAAAAGATGCTATTGATAATTTAGATCAAAGTTTCCCTGTATACTGTATACTAGAATGAACCTAGTATTTTACTTCTAAATACCTCAAGCCACCTAATTTCAATAATACAGCTAAAACATATTAGGCATTGCCTTCTACATTATAACAAATTTTCAGGTCATTGAATGAGTGAGACCACTGAAGAGGGGCAGTGATTTGGACAACTTTATTTAGGGCAAGGAGCAAAATGAATCTATCAGTTTGATCTTGTCCAACCCAATGGCCTGAATGTTCAGTTGAACTTTACATCCTTCATTTGAGGGGTGAGTCATTTTGCTTTCTACTTGGGGGGGAGGGGATGGCCCATCGTAAAATTATGGACACCTTTTTGGTCCCTGCATTTTGTTTTAGGATCCCAGCATATTTGTTTAATGTCTTTCTAGGGGACATCCCCCGTAGTTTTGCTAGAATATATAGTATATAGAATCTATTGTGTTATTGCATTTGAGATATAATTTTTTTTTCTTGTCTTCGTTATGATGAACATATATAAATCTACTTCTTTGTTCCATCAACATTGTATTGTGAGGTAAACTGGACTTTTGTTTTTTAAAGTAGAATTTTGATATAAAGCTCTATTTTTCTCCTTGCGTATACCAATATTTTCTGTGCCTGTTGCTCTAATTGATATACGAGATGCTGGTAGCATTGTTTAGTTCATATTGAAGCACATATGACAGTAGGCACATCACAGCAGTAGGCATGCCTGTGGGCTTGAACACACCCATACCTTCCAACAGTAAAAACGAACCATTTTACTCAGATTGACTAATGTGAGGGGGCAGGTAAATAGAGGGGGTCACGCTACTTGTGACTTAATGATTTAGGGCGCACTGGTAGTGCATATCCTGACCCTTCCTGAAAGATGTGGGGTCTCCTCTATTTAGTCTTGGCATTCCCCATAGTTATTGGCCAGCTGTTATCACTGGGGTTGAATACTACTATATATGTCTAAGTGGCATAGTTGCCCATGAAAGCAATCTCCAGCGGTTCCCATTCAAATGAATGGAGCAGCAAGTACTGTTCAATCAGCTTCTCTATTCAAAACTTGGTTGAAAAAAAACCCAGTTCTTGAGATCCATGGGGGTCCAAGCAGAAGGCACCCATCAATTACCTTCAATCCTGTGGGTAGGAGGTAACTTGCTGTGGTTGGGCAACAAATTTAACACTTAGCCCCTGATGGAGTTGGACATTGAAGGGGCTGAGTGGTTGATTTTTGTTTTTTAATTCACCTTGGTGTTGGAGTTTATTATGAGTTGGTTCGCCTATATGATATTTATATTGCTCTGTTTTTAGCCAGATTTAATAAAAGGTATGCTTCAGCTTTTTTTTTTAACTGAAAAATACCCATTTTATACTATCATTGCTATTTTTCTACTTCTAGTTTGTATTTTTCCCCATAAACAGCACTTATCCCCTATCCAGGAAATAAGTTTCTGATTGGTGGAGATCCTACTAGTAGGGTACACAATGATCATGAGAAAGGGAGTCTCAGAATTTAATGTGTGAGTGGAAAGGTAATACACATGCATGACCACTTCTTTTTTCACTTTTATGATGAAACAATGTACTACACAACATCTCCATCAGTAATATAAAAGTGAATGCACCAGTGGTCATTCTTGCAAACCTACCACTCCATTTACAAAGGTGACTTGAGTTCCCCTGTTCTCATGATTGCTGTGGGTCCCAGTGGTCTGATTTTCAGTGATTAGCCTATCCTAAAAGCCTTATTCCCTGTTCTAAAAGGGATTGTCCACAACTTTAGTATTGATGTCTCATCCTTAGGAGAGAATTAATAGCTCCCGGCACTCAAATGTAATTATCAGATGAAACTCTATTGTTATTGAATAATGCAATTCATGTAAAAAATGTACTGTGTGATGCTTCAGTCCGTCTCAGACCTTCTTCAGGCTATCAGATTGCCTGGGAACATAGGAGACAGGAGGAAAGTGGAATAAGCAAGGCTCAGCCGCTGTCAAATATGCTATGATTCATCCTTAGCAGAGATCATTAATGTTATATCTGTAGGGGTCTAACTCCTGGTAACCTCCCCAATCAGATTTATACCAGAGCCACAATGTACTGGAACTGTACAGCTATGTACACTGCTGCTCAGCGATTGGCATACCGCTGCCTATAGCTAGAGGCAGTACAATTTTCCTCCACTTTATAATTAAAAACCCATGATGTTTTTGTAGTCCAAAATGTTTGCATTCAAATCACATATTAGTGAAAGAGTATACTATAGACTGTATGACTCTCACAATTCACAATTCTCAAGTTGAAGTAGGTGACTACTACTAGTCCACCTAGTTATCACTACCTGATAGACAGCAATTATGCAATTATGTGGAAATTATTATTTTTAGGAACAACAGCAAAAATAATTTCAAGTCCCAAATTCACACAGATGAGACATATTATAAAGAAGTAATGTGTTAGTAGATAAATAGTAATAAGTATCTCTTACCTGGAAACCTGCTATGTTGGCTAGCATCACAGTTGTAACCATTAAACTGTGCACCCACTGGCAACATGAAAACTGACAACAGCAGTAACAACCATATCGATTCCATGGCCAAGCCTATGAAAATATAAAAAAAAAAAAATTGATAACAATATTATTCAATAGATTTCCATAATGTTATTCTGTAGAATTTAGCAAAAAATATTTTGCACTTTTTTATTTGTATTTTAAAAGCCAGGAAAATGATTTTGCCATAATAAAATTTCTACAGGATCCTTATTGTAAACAAAAATCAAAATGTAAAGAATACCTAAAATTTCAGGATAAACTGCCACTTAAATAACACTGTAAATAACACTGTGACTTCTATTCTGCTTTTTCACAGTTTTGTCCTCTACAGGTTAGATCTCTGATTCTCAGTTGTCCCTGGGTGGAGGCCAGCTGATATAATGTCTCTCATAGGCACGGGCATAGTTATAGGGTGTGCAGTGGTAGCAATTGCTACCAGGCCCCAAAGCCTGAGGGGGTCCTGTAGCACATAAAATATACTACAATTCTAATGGCGAATTTTGCATTGAGGCCTAGGCGCTTCAATAGGCAGCACATGGAGAAACCAGAACTTGCTGCTCCCTGACCTCTCTTCATCATTTAAAAGCAGCAGCATACATGATTCTTTAAGGGAATTTGCATTTCTGATTTGAAACAAACCAGTTCGGATCCAAACTGAACTTTTGATCCAAACTGGTGGACCGAACACAAACTGAATCTTGAAAGGTTTTCTCATCTCCATTAGTGATCGTTAACGCAATACTCTGCTCTTACAGAGAGAACAAACCTACATCACATGATATTATTTATATCAAATTAAAAAGTATATTGAAATTATATTATCCCCCTTAACACATTTCATTACCAGGATTAAAATAGCCTAATGAAAAAATATGTTGCTGAAAAAAAGACTTCCTAGCATTACCTACATGTACATCTACATGTAATGTCCAATCCTCTCAAGACATCCTTCTTATCTACTCTTCAGACCACCAAGGTATTTTTTATGCATCTCTAATATTCTGGAAGCAAGCACCCCAAAATGTCCCTTGTGATTGAATCCGGAAATGAAACCTAAAAAACCCTTTCTTCAGAATAGCCTACAACCCACAGTAACTGTGGTGCCAATATTCTACCATATGAGTAGCTTTCAACTTTACCTACTGTCTCCTTCTACTTTCCCTTTGTGTTTATTTGTACTAGTTTTTTATTTTTAGGTATGGAACCCCTTTTCATATACACAGGACCAAGGAATTAATGGGCCTCTAAAAATAAATATAATATAACAATAATGTATTTTCTATATTATGCTTGGTCTACCAACAGTTCTTTGCATTCCTTGATGCACATGTGTGCTTAAATAGTTTCTCTTTGTCATATTAGGCTACCATGATTTTATTTTTAATGGTCCCATTTTAGGTTATTTATATTGTAATAAACAATTACAATATCCAACTAGAACTTCTGCAAAAATTCCATCCCATTTTATTCAATTGCCATTAAAATCCATAGCATTAGGAGTATAGAGTCTTAGGATAATAGGGCAGGGTGAGGGTCAATAATATATTTGTTTAAGAAAAAAAGACACAGAAGGTCTGAAAATAGTTGACAGGATTTTACTGGCAACTGAATTGAACAGGATAAAATTTTAACAGAAGTAGACATTGTATTTGTTCATGTCTGCAAAAATTGGATGAGTGTATACTTCCATGCATCAGGGGTTTGATGATTACACTAAAAACTCTTTTTTTGAGAAATGTGATACTTCAATGAGATGACAATCCACCGTGGGAGACCAGGACAGATTCAACAAAGATTTCATAGGGAGTGAAAAGTTTAGGATGAATAGGAGCAGATGGAAAGGAGCCTAATAACTGGAAAAAGAAGTATTTTTCTCTGATAAGATATATTGTAAAGTCACTTGTACTTTTGATTTTATGCAAACTTTGTTGTAAAGTTAATGACTATATAAACAATCCTCTGCACTTAAATTTGGAGAAAAAGAAAACATGATACTTCAGTGGCCTGACAGTTCACTGTTAGAAATGTCATATTTTAGTGAACTGATGGTGCATTTTGGGAGATTAGGGCAGTTGTTGTCCAGTCCCAATATTATGTTTCATACTTATAGATCATCAGGTATGTGATCTGAGGGGATCCAACATCCGTACTCACCACATATCAGCTATTCTGGCAGCCTCCAGGTGCCGAAATCAAAGCAGTGGGTGGGGAGTATGTGCAGTTACTTCATTCAAGTAATACAACCCCAATTCCAATTAAGTTGGGACATTGTGTAAAACATAAATAAAAACACAATACGATGATTTGCAAATCCTTTTCAACCTATATTCAATTGAATACACTACAAAGACAAGATATTTAATGTTCACTCATTTTGAATTTGATGCCTGCAACACTTTCCAAAAAAGCTGGGACAGGGGCAACAAAAGACTGGGAAAGTTGAAGAATGTTCAAAAAGCAGCTGTTTGGAGCTTTACAGAGGTGAACAGGTTAATTGGAAACAGGTGAGTGTCATGATTGGGTATAAAGGGAGCATCCCCAAAAGGCTCAGTCGTTCACAAGCAAGGATGGGGCAAGGTTCACCACTTTGTGAACAACTGTGTGAGCAAATTGTTCTTAAACTTTTGGACTATGTTTCTCAATTGCAAGAAATTTAGGGATTTCATCATCTACAGTCCATAATATCATCAAAAGATTCAGAGAATCTGGCCAAATCTCTGCGAGTAAGCGGCAAGGTCAAAAACCAACATTGTATGTCCGTGACCTTTGATCCCTCAGGCAGCACTGCATTAAAAACCGACATCATTCTGTAACGGATATTACCACATGGGCTCAGGAACACTTCAGAAAACCATTGTCTGTGAACACAGTTCGTCGCTACATCTACAAGTGCAAGTTAAAACTCTACCATGCAAAGCGAAAGTCATATATCAACAACACCCATAAACGCTGCCGGCTTCTCTGGGCCCGAGCTCATCTGAAATGGACTGACGCAAAGTGGCAAAGTGGCAAAATGTCCTGTGGTCTGACCAGTCCACATTTCAAATAGTTTTTGGAAATCATGGACGTCGTGTCCTCCGGGCCAAAGAGGAAAAGGACTGTCTGAATTGTTATCAGCGCAAAGTTCAAAAGCCAGGATCTCTGATGGTATGGGGGTGTGTTAGTGCCCATGGCATGGGTAACTTGCACATCTGTGAATGCACCATTAATTCTTAAAGGTACATACAGGTTTTGAGGCAACATATGCTGCCATCCAAGTGACATCTTTTTTAGGGACGTCCCTGCAGCAAGCCACATTCTGCACGTGTTAGAACAGCGCGGCTTCATAGTAAAAGAGTGCGGGTACTAGACTGGCCTGCCTGCAGTCCAGACCTGTCTCCCATTGAAAATGAGTGCCGCATTATGAAGCGCAAAATACAACAACGGAGACCCCACACTGTTGAGTAACTGAAGTTGTACATCAAGCAAGAATAGGAAAGAATTCCACCTACAAAGCTTCAACAATTCGTGTCCTCAATTCCTAAATGCTTATTGAGTGTTGTTAAAAGGAAAGGTGATGTAACACAGCAGTAAACATGCCCCGGGCCCCATCTTTAGTTGCCCCCTGTCCCAGCTTTTTTGGAACGTATTGCAGGCATCAAATTCAAATTAAGTGAATATTTGCAAAAAAACAATAAAGTTTATCTGTTTGAACTGGGGTTGTAGGAGATGTTTTACAATTCTCTGGAATCACCGCTATGCAGTGGTGGGGCTAGTGCACCACCCCTATTACTTAAATACTTGAGGCCGCCAGAACAGCTCCTATGTGTGGGGTCTGGATGTCGTATCCTCACAGATCACATACTGATGACCTATTCTGTGAATAGGTCATCAGGATGAAAAATCACTTTGGAGACGGACAACTCCTTTAAGAAAAACATTTGAACTTTATGAGTTCCAATAGGGGGTATGAATATACAATCTTCTGTGATACTTCTACATTGCAGTGTTTTATTGACTGTCCGTGCTTTAGTGGCAGAAAACCCTTTAGGTCCTACCAAGAGCAAGGTTTAATAGGCACAAATACATTTATTTATTAAGCTTATTTGCAGATGGGGTTGTCTTTTTACTCCCCTGGCCTACCTGGAAGTCATTGACACCCCTTGTTTGTGGTGTAAGAGAGCAAATCAGATGACAGAAGACTTATCTACTGTCTAATAATTTAGTCCAGAATATCATTGAGTTATTTCAAATCTCAGCGGTTAGAGTGAAGTATTGCCTGCATTATAAAGCCAGGACCATCAATTGATGGTGTTGGCAAAACTTCTGTACCCATGCCATGACTGTGGCATACTATAATGTTAGTTCATAGGATAACTTCTTTATTTTGACATAATAGAATGTCAGAGTGGGAAGGAGTTAAAGAGGACCTGTCACAATACTATCCTGTCTATATAATGGAAGCATATTACAGGAACAAATCCACTCTTCTATTAGCCAAGATGGCACAAAAAATATTGTCTAGGATGAATTAAAGGAACTTTGAAATAATAAAGCAGATTGATAGGTTAGCACTTCTTCACCCTATTCCTTCCCCTCTAAGCTAACCACTGAGAAGAGAGAGCAGGAGACAGAAGAGGTGTAGAACTGATCTGTCCCTATAATATACTGCCCTTACAGAGGGCAGCAAAATGTAATGACAGTTCCACTCTAAGGAACAATAATGAAATGCTTACCACTAGTCTTTCACCATACTGTAGCTCAGGTATAGCACATAAGAAAGAAAATACCATAAAATTCCATCATCATCAAGTAATTTATTCTTTACAGGCATTATAGATTGCATTAGGTGTTTGGCCATTTTCCCATGACTGTACAATATTTGTATATTTATTTTCAGCAGTACTTAAAATTAATTATCCACATTCCTCATACTTTAGCACTTTACATTTCATTTCTGCAATACAACTCTCAAAATGGCTAAATAATATTCCAGCAATATCAATGATTTCACAATGAAAATAGATGTATTATGTGGCTCTTGGAGAACTGAACAGTGATTATCTTTCAGGGGACCTAGAAACATTATTCAACATCGACTGCTTGAGCATTTTCAAATTAAATATGTAATTGGACCGAGAAAAAGGGAGACTAAATGAAATTAGAGCAGAAGGAAAAAAAAAATTAAACTAAACTTTTATCTTCATCTTAGCAAATAAATATGGATTTAGTGGTGCACTGGAAAGAACTTCTGATAACTGCACATGGTACAGTACAATTCTTTACTTTGTCTGACTAAATGAAGTCTTCACTTACATTTTCATCACAAAAGTAAACAAGATAGCTTTATCCTATTGAGCTTCCCAGCATGTGTGATTTCAAATCAATATCATCCTATTAGAATGTTGTTCCAGGACTTGGTTTCATTAGTGAAACTGTCTCTGTGGGACATGCAACACAAGATTCCCAGACACCCTAGAGAGACTGCTACACATACAGTAACAGATATATTGATCTAGTCATCAGAATCTTTCAAATTCTAGAACGTACCTATCTGCACTACTGAATAACCAAGCACTGTATTCTTCTTATAGCATGGTGTTGTGCTTTAAATATGTGATAACTTGAAAATCTATTCAGATTAGTAGAATCCATCACTTTCGAACATACAGAATCAATTCATGGCAATATACAGAAACATAAACTTTCAGTTCTTGGTAAATTTATGAACAGTAGTTAACCAGGACTTAGGCCTTGGCTAAGGCATCATTTCCCTTATAGACCCCTATATCAGTTTCAGAATATTACATTTATATTTTATATACATATTTCAATATGAACAATTCACATTATCACATAATATAATTTTACAGATACCCTTTATGGGTATCTGCAATACTATATTTTCAGATACATGCAATAAAAGACTGAGTTTTCTACTGCTGACTCCTATGATTTTCTTTTCCTACTCTGAATGGAGACCTACTGTGCATGGCACTCATTGATATTAATGGGCATCTATGTAATATTGATCAAACCAAGCCCATCTAAACAAGAGGCCCGTGTTGAAATCCATGTCCAAGTCTATGAACAAAGCCAAGCATGGTTACATAATTTAAATAGAATTCCATGGAAATCCACATCTCTCCTTGCAATATTTCTTGTCTTCGACTGGTATTTCAGATTGCCTATGTTCTTTATGGCAGGTGCATTACAACGCATAAAAACATTCCAATTATTTCAGTATCCCGACGCGTTCATTCATGCTTGGCTATCCTTTTCAAACATATATTTGATTTTGTTTTTAAACGGAACCATGAGCACATCCATAGGTTTTCAATAGGGATTCTGTTATGTTTAAAGCAGACTGTCTCAGTGTAAGTTTCCTCCCAAATCCATTTATTGTTCTTGTTTTTTATTTACTATGTTTATTAAAGTTTTCAAAACTATATAAAGGATGTAGACATGACGAGAGTTTAACTCTCTCACAAAACACACATACCAGAATCCATTCTTTAATACCTTCCCGCTCTGCGACGTACTATTATGTCGCTCTGAGTGTGTAGTTAACGCTCAGCACCGTTATGGTATAGCATTTTCATGCCACAGGCACAGGAGCTTACTGGGACCCGGAACTAGTGTTGACTGCATGATGCAGCCAGTCCATGACTATTATGCAATTCCTTATACATCGAACATGTCAAACACATGTTGGAAATGCTGTACAAAATACTGTATGGACAGTATGTTAAAGAGTAGGAAAATCTAATCTGATTGATATATATTTTTGCATTAGCAGAATCAGTATTGCTTGTATTTTACTTATCTGAATTCCTGTTCTATGCTTAGGAGTCCAGTGGGTGATCCTACTCAGTAACTGACAGCCTAAATGAGATTGTTGTCAATCTCTGAGTTGGACAACTCCCTGGACTCCTAAGATCAGAATGAGCAGGACAAAAGGAGTCTGTCTCATTTTTCTGTCCACCTCCTGAGCTGCAAAGCAACATGAGACAACTATGAGACATCCTTGCATGGCTTGGCTTATTCTGCAATGCTGAAAATGTCAAAGTAGAATAAGAGCTACATGACTGTACCTTGCTGCCCTGCAGCAGGTGTTCACTTGTGTAAGGACAGTCAAGCTCCTGCCAAAAAGGCATGGATTAGAAGAAGTCTGCATATAAAAAAGTGACAGTGGCATGATCAAAGGGAACTCACTCTTAAGTGACATAGTAAAGGGATGTTGAAATCTCTGTACAATTAGCCCTGAGGATTTAGTAATACCCCAGGACTGTTTGTACACTAAATTTGTTGGTAGGCACACTAAATGTTACCGTAGCATTAGCTTGTATCATAATGACAGAGAGAATAACCTACAGATGTAGCAAAGTTTTACAAATAGCTGGTCATAAAAGGGGTTTCACCTCATCAATCACCAGAACAAGGGCACCAAGTCCTATATGAATGGAGCACCGATGCACATGGTTCATCAGATGTCTGGAGATCCTGTGAATAGGGGATTACACTGGAAAAAACTTTTATGTCCCAAATATGAATGAAATATCCTTTTTTGTTATCCCTTCTGCTGTTGCACCTCTTACCTATGAGTGAGGCAAGAAGAAAGGGGTAAAGTTACATTGATGTCACTGACTAATTCTAGAGGCACTTCCAGGAAATTTTCTAAGCAGCTTGGCAAATTGTAAATCTTTGGAGTCATACTAAATCTGTACACACTGTCAATGTAGAATCTGTTTTCAGCTGTATTCCAACTCTAAAGTTAATTAAAGTGTTTGCATCCATCATTTTCAGAAAAAAAAGATTGTGGCTTGGAACAAAAAGCATTCATAAGGTCTCTGCCAAGTGCCCAAGCAGTTCCTTACAATTTATAATTTGACAAGACAGCAATGTAAAGAGCTGACTTACTGAAAGATCATCTTCATGTTTTTTACAGACATGCTTCATCCTCTGTCACAGACAGACATTGTTTTAAATCCCTTTCCACTTCAATAACACTGCATAGCATTAGTCACTCAAGTACTTTGTTTATTCGAAAACACAGACACATAAAAGTGTATAATTGAACGTTCTTAAAATATTTGTCACTTCATCTAAATTCCTACATTTAATATGTCAGAAATATTCTTAAAAGTAACCAGATTATGTCAGTCTGCAAGTTCTACTTACGCTTTTAACTTTGCTATTATTATAATTTAGCTATAGAAATCTGAATCATACAACACCATGGATAACACAGTGATAACTCAGTACAGATAATGTAGTAGATATTACCTGCAGTCCTATTTAACACCACAGATAGCACAGTGATAACTCTCTGAGTACAGATAATGTAGTAGATATTACCTGCAATCCTATGTAACACCACAGATAACACAGTGATAACTCTCTGAGTACAGATAATGTAGTAGATATTACCTGCAGTCCTATGTAACACCACAGATAACACAGTGATAACTCTCTCAGTACAGATAATGTAGTTGATATTACCTGCAGTCCTATTTAACACCACAGATAACACAGTGATAACTCCGAGTACAGATAATGTAGTAGATATTACCTGCAACCATGTAACACCACAGATAACACAGTGTAACCTCTGAGTACAGATAATGTAGTAGATATCCGCGTCCAGTAACCCCAGATAACACAGTGATAACTCTCTCAGACAGATAATGTAGTTGATATTACCTGCGTCCATAACACCACAGTACCAGTGAAACAGTACAGATAATGTAGTAGATATTACCTGCAGTCCTATTTAACACCACATATAACACAGTTATAACTCTCTGAGTAAAAATAATGTAGTAGATATTACCTGCAGTCCTATGTAACACCACAGATAACACAGTGATAAACTCTCTGAGTACAGATAATGTAGTATATATTACCTGCAGTCCTATTTAACACCACATATAACACAGTTATAACTCTCTGAGTAAAAATAATGTAGTAGATATTACCTGCAGTCCTATGTAACACCACTGATAACACAGTGATAACTCTCTGAGTACAGATAATGTCGTAGATATTACCTGCAGTCCTATGTAACACCACAGATAACACAGTGATAACTCTCTGTGCACAGATAATGTAGTAGATATTACCTGCAGTCCTATGTAACACCACAGATAACACGCAGTGTTAATTCTCTGAGTAAAAATAATGTAGTAGATATTACCTGCAGTCCTATTTAACACCACAGATAACACAGTGATAACTCTCTGAGTACAGATAATGTAGTAGATGTCACCTGCAGTCCTATGTAACACCACAGATAACACAGTGATAACTCTCTGAGTACAGATAATGTAGTAGACGTCATCTGCAGTCCTGCAGTTTCATTGGATGCTGTTTATGAAATGAATGCATGTTTTAAAATGCTTTTAAAATTTTGACCCACAGGTACTTAAAGTATGTGTCCTTCCTTACCTTTCCTTTTTGCACAACATATCCTGTACTCCAGATGCACTCCATGAATCACTGTATGAGACCTCCAAGAGGTACCATATTCTCCCTCTAAGCAATGCTTCAGTACTTCCATAATATGTTGTGAATTGGTGTCTAAAGGTACACAATAGTACAATCTTGGCCGATAGTAGGTCATGGCTTGTGCATTACAGATTCAGACATCATGGATATGGATCAATAATACAACAGTGTGCATACATCTTTACGCTCATTCCTCCTACTACAATCTTTTGTTATATGTCTTAAAAGGAGTTGTTGATATGACAGGAGGAGAATATCTGTTTGGAAATATCACAATTAACTAGAACCAAGAAGGATAGCAAACAGAGATCTAAGAAACCGTGAGGAATTGATGCAGAAAGTCGTAGAACTTTTCATAATATAAGCAATAACATTTGTCTCTTAATATTGATCTGAAACTGGACAACCCCTTTCACTAATAGTCAAGTACCTTAGCCTGTCAAACGTTTTACAGTTAAGTGTATTGCAAATTAATATTACAATACATAGCTGAAAGCATACCTCAAGTTATATAGTGGCTTGAAAAAGTATTCATACCCCTTGAACTTTTTCACATTTTGTCACCTTACAACCACAAACTTATTAAGGTATTCGTCTGCTCCTTATCTCCAATCTGACAGTTGTACATAAAATTAGGTCTCCATTTCCACCCTCACACACAGAACTTTATGAAAGAGGGAAGGGTGAAGTAGGAGACTGCTTTAGGCTGGTTAATTGATTTCAGTACACTGGTAGCCTCTTATCTGCAAGAACAGCAGAGTTAAAAGAGCAGTGTAGCAGCAACAGCTATTTAAGTGTCTTTTTACCCCCCACCTTCCATTTTCATATGCTAATATGTAGAACGTATGTCTGTATGAAAAGTGGAGAAGAAAACATATTTCTTTAATAAGATATATTACAAAGTTTCCTATATTCACCTGTATTATTCATTTATGTAAAGGTGTTTAGAACTGGAGGTATGCTTTAAGAAATTTACCATTGCCATAAAGAGTAATTTTCATTTTCATCTATTAAATGCTACAATTTTAAGAAGTATTACTACTTATAAATCAGACTTAAAGAGGACCTTTCACCACCTTCAACAACTCCAGTTCTTTTCATCCCTTGATAGGTGCCCCTCTACTTATTCTGGCTTAGATTAAATTGTTTTCTCTAGCCCCCACTGTCCCCAAGCAATAACTGCTGTTAGGTTTGGTGCGTGATTCCTATGTCTGTCACTCCCTGCCTCTGATTGAACCTCTGAACCATATCCCCTTGCCTGTTCCTGCCCTGCCTGACACCACCTACCTGACAATACACTTACATATGTGACTTTTAACCTTATAGGTACTATTCTGTAATTACTGTATAATATAGTATAGCTAGCACATACATTTTTAACTCTCCTATTTTATATACATATATACACAGTATGTATATTTTATCACTGCATAGCTATACAAGTTGTGTAGGTTAAAATTGCACCCAATTCCTGGTGCCAGGTGAAGCTGCTTGGCCAACTAATAGGATAACAATACTTTCAATAATAAGTCAGATTTTGTATCAGGCCTAATAGTTTCAAACTATGTCTCAACCTTCTGTAAAACTGCATAACATTATTGAGGCATATTCCTACGGTACTTTAGACTGAATTTACAATCTACAGTAGACTGTATGAGCCATGCCACCAGGGAATGACATGCATCTGAATTATAATGATACAGGATTCTGTAAAATGTGTACAAATTGGCACAGTTTAATTATACCTATTTGCTTATGCTAAAGATGAGGCAATAGAAGTTCACTGATGAGATGTTTGAAGTCCATTGCTTCATGTTTAATCTATTAAACTAATTGAGAAATTAAGTAGGTTTTTTAATTAAACACAGTTAAATTGAGCTGAATGAAGACACCAAACAGGTAACTTTACAGCTCTCTAAACAGCCTTACAATTAGTATAGAAACAAATTTTGCAGTAGTTGTCATGCAAGGTTAAACTAATGAGCAAGATGAGTGCTTGAAACTTCACTTGAGAGTCATATAAAATCATAGTTAAGATATTTGTCCCTAAAGTATTACCTGAAATGTTTAATTAAACTTAAAAAATATCTATGATTCTATGCATACCTGCACTAAGAGTACAGAATATCGAAAACCTTCCCACCCCATCAGGTATGAGTGGATGTTAATGACAACAATTATAATAGTGCTGGCTCAGGAGCTGAATCAACACTAGCTGTGAGTTTTAGCTGTATAATATAATACTGATCACAGTAATTTAACCCCTTATATGCCCCAGTCAATAGCAATTGCAACTTCTAAGGTGTTGGTTTCATAACCCAAGAACACAATCATGGACTGCCAATGGATTGCTATGGTGGTGGTGGAGCTAATGAAGTCCCATGTTGACAATCTTTATTAACCTATTAGACTGTGTCAGATGTAGATCCTGGTAGTATTGTCTCATTTAGACTTACAAGTATAAGCAAACAATGCAGAAGCAAAGCTACTTCAAAAAATGTTATATATGTCTGAAATTGATACCAATAAACACTACAGCATATCCCACAAAAAATGTGATGGGTCTTAACACTGGTCCAAAAAATAAATTAAAACAGTTAAGGTTCTCAGGATGTGGACACACCAAAACTAATTATTTTTAATTATTTAGTATTTTTATTGCACAAAAGTAGGAAAACATGAAAAAACTAAATAAATTTGCCATATTTGTTATTTATGCTGCATGGTGCATAATGCAAATTATACAATGTAGAAAAAAACTATGGTGACATTTTTCTACTCCCCTTTAGTAACAATTTATAAATGTTAAAGAATATATTGTATGCTTTCCAGAAAGGTGTCATTGAAAATGACAACACATCACGTTAAATGCAAGCCCTTCTATGTCTATATTATAAATAAATAAATAAATATAAATATATGACTTATGGGATGTGACAATGGAAAAATGAACAAAAATGTCCCCAAAATAGAAACAAAAAACGGCTATTACTTGTAATATTTAAAATAAATGTGGAAAAACCAAGGTGCAAAGAGTGCAAAAATGGCAATTGATAATAACTGTAAAGAACTTCACACAGTCAGGTATTCATGCAATTTAGGAATTTATGCCTTCATGTGTATTTCATTTTTTAAGGTAAACACATGTAAATGAAAGTTTAAGCTTCAAGTATGTTAGTTATTTAAAACATGAATCATATCATTGTTTACCTGAGAAATGTACTGTACAATTGAAAACTGGGCTAGTCCAGGTTACTAAAAAGATGCCTGAAGAGCCTTTTACATGAACCCATAGAGTGGCTCATTGATCGGAAATGAACAGGAAACTTTAATCCTGATCAGTGAGCAACCAGCACTGCTGTATGGAAATGAATAATTCATTCATACCCACTTATTTTGCATTTGCCACCAGCAAATGAGTTTTGGTCCTGTTTAAGTCTGGAAAGTGGATGGGATTCTGGCTAATCCCAATCCACACATTGCAGAAAAAAATCTACAGGGGAATTGCTGCAATTTCAAAAACATGAGATGAGGTGATCCTATTAACATAAATACATATATGTATAGTCAATTCAAAGAGCTGGGACATGATTTATTTGTTACTGAACTGAAGGAGTTGAACTGTATAAAGGACCAAGGAACATTCCAGGCATGTGGAAGAAAAACTATTCACACATCAATTTGGGAAATGGTTCTTAACAGTTAGAGCAGTCAAACTATGAATTGCTCTCCTACAAAAAGTAGTAGAAGGACTAGATCCTTATCTAATGAAACCTGACATCAAGAACTATAAATAACTTAGAAAGATAAAGAACTGAATTTCATAGAAATGTGTCCTTTTTAAACTATTTGTTTTTGTAACTATTTTTCAGCAACAAAATAATAAACTAAAACACAATGAAATGCTTGAAAATGTTTAACTTCTCCACGGGGGTACTTCTCCCAAGCCTAGAGCACATATATCCCTATAGCCCAGAGGTTTATAGTTCTGCCGGTTTATACTGGAAAAAAAAAAACTTGCTTCTTAACAGATATTTTTGTTATATATATATATATATATATATATATATATATATATATTCAGCTTACTTGATCTTCTGCAATACAGCTTGAGATCTACTGTAGTTAGAATAGCACCTGTGGCAATAAGTACATTTTCCAGAATGCAAATCACCATAGCAAAATCAATTAAACTAAAATCAATAGAAGGCACAGTCTGAGACTTTGGGAGCCTAGCAGACAGAATCTGCTCTGTCTCCTCTTTTGCATTCTGTAAGGGTAGTCCATGCTGCAATATATGAACAAATCGAGAAAGGCAAATTGAGAGCAAATTGTGAATAGATTACTACAATTGTAACCACAGTAACTTATTAATTTATGCAAATGTCTGGAGGCACCCTTTAAGTTGGATTTTTTTTATTTAAGCTCACATAAATAAATGAAGAAAAGGATATTAACATAAGCTGCTTTGCGAAATACAATGGACTTGCTAACAGTGATTCAGAATCAATAAAACAAACGCTGGCTTAAAATGTTATTGTAACTTTGACTACAGAGAACACTCATATAAATTCACAGAACTTGTATATTAGGTGTTTTTTGCCTTTTAACTAAAGTGTAATATCCCCAGAGAATCATGAATACTCAGATTTGTACATTTCAATAGTTTAGATTTTTTTAGCTTTTAAAATTAGGTATTAACATAAGCTTTTAATGCTTTGTCCTACAGTACATTAAGCAAAAAGCTTCTAAAAAAAATAGCAAAAGATAAAGAACCCTCAAGGTCTAACTCCAATGAAAAACTGGAAAGCAATGATATAGTTAAACAAAATCAGAACCAAAGTGGTCGCTCAGTAAGTTTGAAAGAAAGAGCTCCAAAGTAGATACATTTGAGGTGACTTATCAAAATGAATGCTATAAAAAGTGGAAAAGAAGCCCATAACACCCAATAAGGTAAATAATTATTTTCAAAGATGCAGGAATATAGTCAACATGAGCCACGATTTAGTTACTTCACTCATTTTAATAAGGTTCTTCTTCCATATACTGCACAGCAAAGATTGAAGAGATTATTTAATTACTAACACCAGTATACAAGGCGACCATCTGCATAAGAGCATACAGATTTAGGCCCTTCAGTCCCGGTATAGCAAGCTCTTCCCTTGTAGTAAGTATTTAAAAGAGAATAAAATATTTTTAATGAATATTTAATCTCTTCCTGCCACAATGTTGCCTATTCACATACTAATAAAAAGTGTCCCTCTTAATTAGGACGAGAATAGTTATCTGCTGTTTCCCAAGGGACTATTCCTAGGTCCCTCTATCGCACCCTACTCAATCCATGCCACAGTGTTTTTTTGGTCAGACGATTACCAAGCTTACTGGCTTGGTTAATACTTTAGATGTAACTGCGGCATATAAAGAATTTGACAGTAGAAGATGTCTACCCCTCTAAGAACATAAATACTTGCAATGTTTTATCCTCATTCCCTCATAAAAAAAAAAATTAATACAAATAAATCTATAAATTATATGTACTCCAAAATGATGTTTAAAAATGCAACTCATCCTCCTTACATGTTAAATACGTGTTATAAAAATAATCTATATAAATATAGTATTTCCATAATTATAACAAATCAAAGTATGAAATGATTGTGTTATTTATACAGAATGGTGCATCATCAGAAACCAAATAAAACGGACAGTAAAAAACGGACACTAAATGGATCAGGTAAAAAAATTGACACATTAACTTCAGTTAGTGTCTGTTATTGTTTGTTATGATAGGTGTCCGTTTTTTTTTTGTTTTTTTTATGGACACTATCATAAAGGATATCCAACGGTAGTGTGAACCCCCCCCTTAGTAAAGAATAAAATTACAGTATATGTAGCTTTGAGAATGTGTCAAGAAAAAGAATTGGCTTGGTCTTGAAGGCCGAAAATAGACAAATTCTTAAGGAATAGCTCAAGAAAGACTTTGAAGACAAATTGCTAGGTTATGTCTAATTTGCAGGGATCTGGCTGTTGTGTCCTCCTCTGATTCCTAGAACAAAGAGTCAGTGGTGCAAAGAAAATGCAGTGCCATTTCACCTCTTGCCAGGCCAGCTATGCTTGATTTACAGTGGGTACGGAAAGTATTCAGATCCCTTTAAATTTTTCACACTTTGTTTCATTGCAGCAATTTGCTAAAAACAAAAAAGTTCATTTTATTTCTCATTAATGTACACTCAGCACCCCATCTTGACAGAAAAAAAAAACAGAAATGTAGATATTTTTGCAAATTTATTAAAAAAGAAAAACTGAAATATCACATGGTCATAAGTATTCAGACCCTTTGCTGTGACACTCATGTTTAACTCACATGCTGTCCATTTCCTTCTGATCCTCCATGAGATGGTTCTACTCCTTCATTGGAGTCCAATCTGTGTTTAATTAAACTGATTTGACTTTATTAGGAAAGGCACACACCTGTGCATGTCAGAGCAAATGAGAATCATGAGGTCAAAGGAACTGCCCAAGGAGCTCAGAGACAGAATTGTGGCAAGGTACAGATCTGGCCAAGGTTACAAAAGAATTCTGCAGCACTCAAGGTTCCTAAGAGCACAGTGGCCTCCATAATCCTTAAATGGAAGAAGTTTGGGATGACCAGAACTCTTCCTAGACCTGGCCGTCCAGCCAACCTGAGCAATCGTGGTAGAAGAGCCTTGGTGAGAGAGGTAAAGAAGAACCCAAAGATCACTGTGGCTGAGCTCCAGAGATGCAGTAGGGAGATGGGAGAAAATTCCACAAAGTCAACTATCTCTGCAGCCCTCCACCAGTCGGGGTTTTATGGCAGAGAGGCCCGAAGGAAGCCTCTCCTCAGTGCAAGACATATGAAAGCCCACATAGAGTTTGCCAAAAAACACATGAAGGACTCCTAGACTATGAGAAATAAGATCTCTGGTCTGATGAGACAAAGATTGAACTTTTTGGCGTTAATTCTAAGCGGTATGTGTGGAGAAAACCAGGCACTGCTCATCACCTGCCCAATACAATCCCAACAGTGAAACATGGTGGTGGCAGCATCATGCTATGGGGGTGTTTTTCAGCTGCAGGGACAAGATGACTGGTTGCAATTGAAGGAAAGATGAATGCGGCCAAGTACAGAGATATCCTGGAAGAAAACCTCTTCCAGAGTGCTCTGGACCTCAGACTGGGCCGAAGGTTCACCTTCCAACAAGACAATGACCCTAAGCATACAGCTAAAATAACAAAAGAGTGGCTTCGGAACAACTCTGTGACCATTCTTGACCGACCCAGCCAGAACCCTGATCTCAACCCAATTGAGCATCTCTGGAGAGACCTGAAAATGGCTGTCCACCAACGTTCACCATTCAACCTGACGGAACTGGAGAGGATCTGCAAGGAAGAATGGTAGAGGATCCCCAAATCCAGAAGTGAAAAACTTGTTGCATCATTCCCAAGAAGACTCATGGCTGTACTAGCTCAAAAGGGTGCTTCTACTCAATACTGAGCAAAGGGTCTGAATACTTATGACCATGTGATATTTCAGTTTTTCTTTTTTAATACATTTGCAAAAATATCTACATTTCTTTTTTTTTTCTGTCAAGATGGTGTGCTGAGTGTACATTAATGAAAAATAAAATGAACTTTTTTGTGTTGCAAATGGCAGATATGAAACAAAGATTGAAAAATTTAAAGGGGGTCTGAATACTTTCTGTACCCACTGTAAATGGGCAACTGCAGGGTCAGAAGTTGGCTATGGCTACTATCACTTTGTTTTAAATTCCTAGCAATATGCTATCAGTGTCTCTCCTGAGCCAATCTCTTTATGCATTCATTAGTGAGATATAAGATTTGCACTTGAGTCTTTCTACATATTTCTTTACGGGTTTTTGAGCCCTGATATGAGCTTGATAAGTTTCTTGAGCAATGTCTGTTATCTATGTATGTAAATCCAGAGAAGACTGTGCCTTAGAACAAGCACAAGCTCCATGCAAGAATGAGGTGAAAACCTCGTAGTAGAGGGGAAAGGAGATAGGAAGGCAGCTAAAATCCTGAGATGAGAATACCCCACATAAATTAACTTTTGTCAAATACTAATCTTTCCTAGCAAGCATTCAGCACATATTAACAAGACATAAGCACACATGAATTATATAGTTATTATTAAAGCCAATACAAATTCATAGCTGCATGTCGACTTATAACTAGAGAAACACATCTATTATTCAGAATGAAGCTTCTTTAATAATATTACTAGTATATAGCGATATGAATATTAAACTCTTTTATTGACCATGCATTTATGCCAAGACACAGGTATGCAGCTAAAAAATATTAATTCAGAATTACAGCATACTTCATCTATTAGAGAAAAATGTATATCCTTTATTTATCTAACCTATAGCTGGCTTTTATCTAGCTTCTGTCTACCCACAGAATCTTTCTATCTTCCTTTCACTAATGTATCTATCTATCTATCTATCTATCTATCTATCTTGTTTCCATCAACATAATGCATAGCTTAAAATGTATACTGTATTTGAAAAGAAATGAAGACTAACTTATCTAAGCTGTGCTATTTGATCTTAAGCTCTAAATATATTAAAAATCAATTCCATCCAGATAAAAAAACTTGTGTTATACAATCTGCACCAACCACAAACTACTTTACATTGACAGCATAGATTGGAATAGCTAAATCTATGCATTATCCATTATCTTATGCTGTTGTTGCTTTTTCTCCCCTACCAAGAATAAAACACTCCTACCTTGATCAATCAATATGGATTGGTCCTATACTCTATTTACTGTATACGCTATACAATTTGCTGTATGAGTGAAAGATTGAATGTTTTCACCATGGTTTACATCTATGGTTCATCATTACTATCCTTAAGAGAAAGTATGTTGTAGCAAATGCAAGCTTTGACATCTGTACATTTCTACCCAGCATGCTCTCATCTTGCTTTATTAGAATACAGTAAGACCACGGTATCTGCAGGAAATAGGTTTCAAGCCTACCCACGGATACAGGAAACCGCAGATAGCATCAAACGCTATACCGCACAATGCACAGATCCAGAAGCATATGGCTCAGTGCAGTGTGCAGTGACCATGCTGCACAATCACAGGCCTGGTCACTGCATAGTGTATGGTACCATCTGCTTCTGGCTTTGTACACTGCTTAGAGAACCGTGAGAGGGTCAAGTGTCAGCCCCCACGATCTTATATTAATGACTTATCCAAAGCATAGGTCATTAATAAAAGGCCTTGCATAACCCCCTGCCGCTAACCGTGGTTAATGAAACCACGGATACCATGGATGTACTGTACAAACAGCTTTTATTGCATTATTTGTATTATATGTTTTTCATTCTCTCTCTCCCACTCCAGAGTGTAAGTGAATATTCAGGATTTAAAGCAAGCTCAGGGATAGACGGAGTGGATGTAAATAAAAAAAAAAAAAACATACTTACCTATCCCTGGTGCTCTGCCAGGTACAAACTCAGTAGAGAGGCTCACATGACAGCTGAGATCAATCAATGGCCCCAATGGTCACTGGTAAGGAACCAGTGAAATATGTGATTGATGTTACCAGTCGCTCTGTGGTGATCACGGAAGCCAGTGGATGGTATCAGCGGTCATGTGAGCATTTCTGCTTACATCACAGTGAATTCTGGCAAGGGAGAGAAAGGAGACCAGAACAGGAAAACATAGCGCTGGGAATAGGTGAGTATGACTTTTTTTTTTTTTTTTTTGTTTACACCTGTCCCAGCAGCACCTGAGTTTACTGTAAATCCTGGACATTTGTGTTACATGTTGTTTTACTTAGGTATTGTAGATATACTGGGTGGTCTATTAAATGTACAAGAAAAATGTTTATCATGTACTTTAAGTACCCCATTCTTCTTGTTGTTGAGGCAAAGCAGGAGTGGCAGTTTTGCAATAGCTGATCATAAACTGAACAGGACTTTGTCTGACTGCACCACTGACATATTGACTGCCCTATTGACCCATTGTATGCTGCTAATGTTCTACTGGGTTCATAAGAAAAAAATAAACATATACTGTATGATAATGATTATAATTCACTCTAACACTGGTGATGCTCAGGTATCACCATATTTTGATTGGGAAAAATGAGAAGCCCCAATCTATCCCACACATTTGACCATTACCTTTCATATCTGTAGTTGCCAATGAAGAATTCTGCAGTTTATAACTAATGATTTCCTGTTAAAAGGGGTCTCCTAAGTCTGTAAGGGGAAGCCCTCTTATTCTCCTCCTTAAAAGGGAATATGTTCCACCTAGAATGTTGTGATACCCTGCTGCTAGAGCAGTGATAACAATGATCATGGTAATTTAACCCCTTACCAGCATCAACCAATAGTGACTGCAACATCTAAGGAGTTTGTTAGTGTTTGTGTTCCCCATCAGCACCCCTGCCATATGATTGCGGGTTGGTAATGTGTTATGGTGACAAAAGGCCTTACCATTTTAGTATAACCTATTAGGCTGAACAGTATAATGCACTGAAATACAGAAGTTTTGCAATGTATTATGCCAGAGATTGGGCCCCTAGTATAGCAAATTTTGTATTGGCAAATTTTTAGCATTTGACTTTTTTTTTTTTACATCTCCATAATGACCCATGCTATAAAAATAACACATTATTTATTCTAAAAGGTGAACTCCATAAAATGTTGCTGTTTTCTGGTCACATATCCTCCAAAAATGAAATAAAAAGAGATCAAAAAGTCACGGGGCGGACACTGACACCAGAAGGCCTGCAGTCATTTAAAAAATTACTTCAAATGATGGATTATGATGGCCGACAGTAGACGTCTGTGTGCCAATAAAAGATCCATTGTGTTGGATATTTTCAGCCATGGATTGGGTCAAAATATAAGTGCATAGCATGATTGGACGAATTTGGATGATTATTTGTCATTGCACAAACGCAAGAGTATTTTTTTTTCTGAAACTGCCCCCTGAGTGGGAAGTTTCAATGGTTATGGTAATGGTGGGATCATTTGTACAAATAATCCCAACATCAATTGATTGGCAGCATAATAGCTAATTTTTATTTAGTGTATGGCCAGTTTTACAATAAGTAACCAATGTCAGATAGTTGGGGGTCTGACTTTCAGCACTTGTACCAATCAACTGCACAGTGTGTGGAGCTAAAAGCAGAAAACTTGGCATGGCTGATACACAGTACAGTGCTGGCCAAAAGTATTGGCACCCCTGCAATTCTGTCAGATAATACTCAATTTCTTCCAGAAAATGATTGCAATCACAAATGCTTTGGTAATAATATATTCATTTAATTTGTCTTCAATGGAAAACCACAAAAAGAATTGTCAAAAAGCCAAATTGGATATAATTCCACATCAAACATAAAAAAGGGGGTGGACAAAAGTATTGGCACCCTTTGAAAAATCATGTGATGCTTCTCTAATTTGTGTAATTAACAGCACCTGTTACTTACCTGTGGCACATAACAGGTGGTGGCAATAACTAAATCACACTTGCAGCCAGTTGAAATGGATTAAAGTTGACTCAACCTCTGTCCTGTGTCCTTGTGTGAACCACATTGAGCATGGAGAAAAGAAAGAAGACCAAAGAACTGTCTGAGGACTTGAGAAGCAAAATTGTGAGGAAGCATGAGTAATCTCAAGGCTACAAGTCCATCTCCAAAGACCTGAATGTTCCTGTGTCTACCATGCGCAGTGTCATCAAGAAGTTTAAAGCCCATGGCACTGTGGCTAACCTCCCTAGATGTGGACAGAAAAGAAAAATTGACAAGAGATTTCAACGAAAGATTGTGCGGATGGTGGCTAAAGAACCTCGACTAACATCCAAACAAGTTCTAGCTGCCCTGCAGTCCGAGGGTACAACAGTGTCAACCCGTACTATCCGTCGGCGTCTGAATGAAAAGGGACTCTATGGTAGGATACCCAGGAAGACCCCACTTCTGACCCAGAGACATAAAAAAGCCAGGCTGGAGTTTGCCAAAACTTACCTGAGAAAGCCAAAAACTTTTTGGAAGAATGTTCTCTGGTCAGATGAGACAAAAGTAGAGCTTTTTGGGAAAAGGCATCAACATAGAGTTTACAGGAAAAAAAAAGAGGCCTTCAAAGAAAAGAACACGGTCCCTACAGTCAAACATGGCGGAGGTTCCCTGATGTTTTGGGGTTGCTTTGCTGCCTCTGGCACTGGACTGCTTGACTGTGTGCATGGCATTATGAAGTCTGAAGACTACCAACATATTTTTCAGCATAATGTAGGGCCCAGTGTGAGAAAGCTGGGTCTCCCTCAGAGGTCATGGGTCTTCCAGCAGGACAATGACCCAAAACACACTTCAAAAAGCACTAGAAAATGGTTTGAGAGAAAGCACTGGAATCTTCTAAAGTGGCCAGCAATGAGTCCAGACCTGAATCCCATAGAACACCTGTGGAGAGATCTCAAAATGGCAGTTTGGAGAAGGCACCCTTCAAATCTCAGGGGCCTGGAGAAATTTGCCAAAGAAGAATGGTCTCAAATTCCAGCAGAGCATTGTAAGAAACTCATTGATGGTTACCGGAAGCGGTTGTTCGCAGTTATTTTGTCTAAAGGTTGTGCTACCAAGTATTAGGCTGAGGGTGCCAATACTTTTGTCCGGCCCATTTTTGGAGTTTTGTGTAAAATGATCAATGATTTGACTTTTTTTTTTCATTCTCTTTTGTGTTTTTTCATTGCAAGCAAAATAAATGAAGATATTATTACCAAAGCATTTGTGATTGCAATCATTTTCTGGAAGAAATTGAGTATTATCTGACAGAATTGCAGGGGTGCCAATACTTTTGGCCAGCACGGCCAGCACTGTATATAAAGGTGTCTGCTTTCAACTCAGGACATTGTGTATCTCTGGAAGCCAAAACAACTGATTGGTAGAATTAATAGAAGCAGGTATTCAGAAGCAGAATTTTTCTGCTTAGGTGGAATAAGCCTGGAGATTGAGTATGAAAGAATGGAGGTTGATTTCAGGAGTAATTTGGATCTGATTTTGAGGTGAAATGCATCTCAAAATCAGCGCCAAATTCCTCCATGTGAGCAAACCCTTGTAGGTGCCAGGTATCCCACCAAGGTGCAATTTATATGCCAAATTAGACATGGATAAGCATACAGTACAAAAGGGTAGAATAGGGGTACAAAAGGGGAGCACAGAGAGCCAGCAAATGTGGGAGCACAAAAATGACTCTAGGCTAACAGACGGGACCACAAACTAAGGAATATGGCAGAGAAGTGGAAAACACAGGGGTAGACAGAGGGAACAGAACACTGGTCCCCTACACCTGTTTGAATACCCGTTATAAACTGCTTACATGTAAAATATATCCCTTTCCCTAGGCACAATGCACAATATAATTTACAGTATATATAAACTGACCTCACAGATTCCCCATAGACAGACAGACCAGTCTACTACTTTGTTTTCCCAGTCTGTCTGTGGCTCTGTCCCAGAGCTAGTCTCTTCTGGGACATGCTTGTGTCTGTGCTGCATGCAGTCTTCAAGTAGGGGGTGGAGCAAATAGAATCCTAACGCTTATTGGCTGAAGCTCAGCCAACCAGTGCTGGGATTAAATTCAGCAGTGCTGCACTACCAGGGAGCAGTGACATTGGACAATGACACTGGGTGCTCTTCTGCAAGTTTTTTTTAAAGTGAAAACTGTCAGTGTGGAAGACAGCAATGGCCCCTCTCTCACCAGGCTCCATTTTGCTCAAATATAATCTGTATTGGTCAGCTTTTGTGACAGCTGAGCGGACCCCCCTCCCTCCCTTCAGTCACGCTGCCAAAGGCAATATGTCCACCAATGAAAAGTCATATATATCCCAAAGTGGTACAGAAAATAGGTCATGGGTGTTCAATGGTGCTGCACAAGCATGTCTGAGTGTCTGAGAGAAAGGGATTGAAAATGCATTGGAGTCATTGCAGGGTTAGTTTGGACTGTGGAAGCACATTCCTAAGTTATAGAAAGATCAGTAGATGGCAGACCAGCAGTGAGAGACTGGATGCCCTGAGACCTAATAAGAGACATTCAAGTCTAATCTCATGTCATCTATAAGGGTAGTGACAAGCCCAGTGAGTTCTTGGAAGACATTCCTAGTGATAGAGAGTGCTCATTCCTTCCGCTTAAAGTGAAAGTTTCAAATAGTGCAGTGTAAATTGCAAGTTAAAGTTGACTCATGTGAAGCTCCAGTTGTTGACTGTTAATACTGCTGTTAAAAGTTAAGCTGAGCAGTTCCATAGAGAAACAGTTCTCTCTATTTAACAAGAATTTGGACAGGAACTGTGTTAGGCACTTGATGGCATGTGTCCATACTCTTGAGTCTGTAGAATTTTGTGTGGCATGTATGTTTAGTTCTGACCCTGGGTCATGTGATGCAAATCAGTATTTGGATCTTGGGTCGCTTTGCCTCCTCCCTCTTCTACCATTTTTACCACTAGTTACCTGTGCTATGGGGCTGGCTTTACTATATAGTCTGTCACCCCCATAGCACAAATAACTATCTGTGAAAACAGGATAGGAGGGAGGAGGCAGAGTGACTAAGGGTGTAAGGCCTCCTGCACACGACCATATTCTGTTCTGGACGGCCCAATTGTTACTGTACTAGACTGACATAAAGCTGTTAGTCTAGTATAGTAGTGATCAGGCCATTCAGGAGCTCAGTGCATCATATCTCACTATGATGCAGTAAGTTCCATGCACACGACGGTTGTCAGCCCAGGAACAATGACCTGCATACAGACCATGTTTCCTGGATGAATATGGTCATGTGCAGGAGGCCTTAGATAAGATATTGGATCTTTTTTTATCTCTAAAACAGCATCAGTCTTGCCCATAATTGGCATTGCAATTCTGCCTATAGCCAAGAGTACAATGTTTTAAGAAATTCAGACATTTTTCTAAACTTATACAATCACTTTAAGTTAGAAAACATACATCTGAGCCTAATATATAGTATTATAACTGGATTTATATTTGGAAAAATACTGTATAATTGGCAGCTTTCTTTGCAATATATGCTATAGTACATGTTTTACAATAAGTGAATTGCTACATTTTTAAAGATGATGAAAAACCTGAAAGATGTATGGCAGTTATGTAGAGTCTAAGAATTTACTGGTCACAGTAAGCCCTTGTGATCTATTCTGATTTGCCTTCTGTTTTATCATTAGAAAGAGAGCCTCACTGGGCATCCCTTTAATCAAGATATCATTATTTAAGGCCTTGGGCTATGGGAATATGACATTTCCTTAAAAATTATGTTAATATACCAGGTGTTTTTTATGACGCTTTATCAGTGTCATTGTCTCAGAACAGTCTGAAGAGGAATTTACTGTGCAAAGGAAATGTCTGCAGAGCACATTTTCCGTGACTAATATATGCCTGAAATATTTGTGAAAGCATTCACATTATATGGGGAGACCTTAGAAACCTTCTGTTAGAGTACATTTTACCTTATGAATTATTCTATTTTGCATTCAAGTCTCCATTTATTGGTCTGCAGCATGGACATCTCAATCACCATAATGACATTTTTTCCCCGAAAAGTTATTTTGAAGCGGAGAGTTTGATCCACTGCAAAGCTCTCCTGAATGTAAATTTCTGATCTTGATTGTTTGAAATATTGATCTGCCACTGATTGTTAGTACATGCTACTTCACCTGTCGTCATTTACAGGAAAGTCACTCCTGCCATTGTGCTCTGTTATATGCTGTTGTGCATACTATGCTAATCAGATTGGGGGGCCATGCCGCTAAGCACCCAGCATCTAAAATATCATTCTCAAGTACTACACTTGCAAAGCATTCTGGGAATCCATTTGGATAGAAGGTGCTATATAAATGCAAATGCATTATTTATTGTTATCATCACACTGGAGCAAAAGCTATGGAGTGGTTAGAGTAATTTGAACAGTATCTTACAACAAGGGTGAAGTTCATCTTAAACAATAGCTCCAGTAAGTTTACATTGCTGTCCTTACTTGAGGTTTGAATCTACTGCCAAACACATTCTTATTACCACAATGTAATTGCAATTAAATAGAAAACAAAACAACATCAATTTATTTTCTTCTTTCAGCAGGGTATTAGGATACTTCCATTGAAAAGAAATTGCAGATATGCCAAATTCTAATTTATTCATCCCAGTCTGTCAATTTCCCTTTGTTAGAAAGGTAATTACAAGAACAGACAGACTGGACCACAGACTGAATGACCTCCTCCCAGCTCATTTCACAGGATGTGTGGCCCATCCATATGCTAATTAAAAAGAACATTTAATTAAAGGGAATTGTTCTAATTTACTAAGTGTAATGTGGTTTTACTTTTGCCTAAAATAAAAATGTAATTAATCCCTTCTAGACATCTAATGGAATCAGCCACTGTCCCAACATCATTTAACTTTCCTTTACAGGTAATTAAAGTTAGACAGGAACAAAAAAGGTGTTGAATGGATAGGTTTACTGAGCTGCCAGTATAGGTGAGCGACTGTTAAATGCACTGACATGATTCATAAACATTATTGGTTCCTTTAATAAATGTTCGATTGTCCCTTTCTACAGAAATCAACACCCTATAAATCACAGATGAACACGTACAGATGGCATCTATGGCTGCATGTTAAACAGGAGAACTTATCCAAAGTGTGCAAACTCGGTAACAATGACTGCTTTGCTGACTCTAAATGCAAATCATGTGTATGAACTCTATAGTAGCACCCAAATAAAGAGCATCTAGTTACATATCAAGACCACATTACAGAATATCTGATGCACATTTTACATTTAATTTTTTAATAAATTATTGGACAATTATCGGTTGCGGCTATATAAGATTACAACAGTATTTACATTTTTTTACTCTTTCTTCAAGATCCACAGATCTTTTACGTCACAGTACTGAATAGGATCTATCAAAGGCTAAGGCCGAAATGTTGTGGAAAAGCAGTGTTTTTGGCTTCTGAGGAAACAAAGGCTGTATTTTATAGTACCAGCAAAGTGAAGGAGATTTCATCCGCACATTGCAAGAAAAAAAAGACTTACAGAAAAACTATGTTTTTAAAAACGCATGAATTTTTGAAAAATGTAGCATGTCCATTTTAGCTAGGGAATTGCAAGTACTTTCCCTATATATGTAAAAGGAGAAAATGCAGAGAAATATGCAGCAAAAAAATCACTGAAAAATGCAGCCCATTTTTGCTGCTGTTTTTGCATATATTTGCTGTTTTTTGCCATGTAGGCCTTAACCAAAGGATTCATTATCTTATTTTTTAAGATATATTGAACAAAACACAAAAAGATAATAATGCAACTGAGTTGAACTGAAGGTGCTGCTGAAAAATAAAAGTAAATGCAACATACTACCAAAGACATTCACTACACTAAAGTAGATAGTATTAGAAAGTGAATAGAAAATGACAATTTGAGCAAACCATTGGCCTATTTTATGCTGCAATCTTGGTAGATGTCAAATGGTAGTGGCATTGGTAGTTGCTCATGTTTTCAGTTGATGCAAATTGAAGGTGATAGGTTGCACATATGCCTATATTTTTTTAATAATGCACATATATAATATATACATGTCTGTACAGAGTAAAAGTTAATCTGCACACATTTACATTCACCTCACCTCACCTCACCGCAATATGTAATGTGCTCCATAAATTTAAATCACATACACATTATACAAATTTCAGAAAGTCAGAATAATGCCCCATTTTCACCTTTGTTTTGTAACTGCAATACCTGGGTCCCCCCTGTGCGTCTGCCGAACCATACTTAGACCACCATGGACTTCCATACTTTTCTACATTCAGTTTAGTAGAAATCCTGGGGGTTCAGGTATTATGTCCATAATAGTGACACTAACAGTACTATTATATGTGCATAATACAGTGATACAGTAATATTATAGTCCTCTAAAACATGCCTAAATCTGTAAATTTTGAAAAAATATTTTTTTATTCAAAACAACTAAATTGAAACACTGGTAACGGTCAAAATCAAAGATGTTACTTTATAAGTCTGTTACTAGTGACTTATAACTACCCAATACTTCAACACTGAAAACAAACTACTGAACAAGCAGTTTTATAAGTTTGTCATTTGTAGTTTTTTCCCAAACATTAAATAATGATAATACTGATAATTGTTGGAATTGCCCGAGTGTTCATAAAGTAGATAGCAACTCAATTCCAGGGCAATTGATCCAATTCAGGTCAATTTTCTATGTTTCGAGTACCATGGAGAGTTATCAATTAAATGGGGAATTGAGAGAATATATTTATGAGAAGGAACAGAACAATTATATAATTGGCTAATAAAGTGGTCTCAACTTCACATAGGTTTAAAAATTAAAAATTCGATCACAGTTATTTAGATAAGGAGTTGGGAACTCACCCAAATAACCCTTTGTAGTCCAGTCAGCTGTCCTCCATGTGTCCCGTCCTGCTGCATGTGATCAAGTGATCCAGTGCACTGGTCTACACAACATTTTTTTAGTACATATTCCAGCCCTCTAAACAGGCTAAAGAGATATTCATTATTACGAAAAACCTCTTGTTGAAATAGACAAGGATTTAGAAGGGAATACTGAATAGATCTCACATTTCTTTAACAGAAATGTCTATATTGTCCTGAAATTTGAGTGTCTCTTCTCATTTATTTTTTATGAAGAATTGTGGGAGCTTTCTAGCTTTGAAAGTATTCAAGAGGCTCAGGGCGCAAAAGATCTGTCTACTGAAATTATTCTGTCATCGGCTTTTTCAGGGTAAACTTTGCTAGAACAGGCTAGCTAGTGAGATAAGCATTGCTTGCTAACTTGAAAACTTTTCAGTCATCTATTGTTTATTGTGAGAAATGTCTAGCCTTTTCACTACTATGCTAGACCTCTACAAAAAAAACTGAAAGCAGCTACAATGTGAGTGGAGATGAAACATTGATATGGATTGTCATCGTCAAGATTTATGTCATCGCGGTGGTAATTATCACCAACAGTAAGAACAGCAGATGAGCACAATTGTAAAGATCAAATGGTAATGGAAACTACTTCACTGCGTCTTGTATCTGAATATCTTGCTCTTCTCTCCTGCCGTTTGAACATTATTATATTCATTGGTACAGACGTAAACCTCTGACAACTTTGGCGCCATATTGTTTCTTTCCTCTGTGATCATATTTGTAAAAATAAACCCAGATGATTGCTTTCCCGGAAAATTTACAATTTTTTTTATCTTTCTCATAATATAATTATTTTGTTTTTCATTTTCAACACAGAATTACGTATTGATCAGTCTGTGCTAGCAATGTAAAAAATAAAGTGTAATCAATGGTAAAACATTTATTCTCTAAGTGATTACATATTCACTGACTTGTATAAGGATAATCATTCCACAGTGGGGATAACAAAACAGTCTCCTCATTAAAAAGGGTTTTTCCCATCTCAGGGTTTCAAATTCTCTCTTGTCTCTTCTCCCCTCCACTTCCTAGAGTGAGTGACAAGTTGGGTGTATTTAGCACTTCAGGTGAAAAAAACACAAAGTGGATTTCTTCCAACCACATTTTATTTTTGTATTTTTATATATGGGAGATTTTATGCCAGATACTGGAGGTTTGCAACTGCTCCTGGAGAGAGTTTTGTTGGATTTACATACAGTTATAATAGAGGCACTGCTCAAGAAACTGCTGTAGCCCTAATAAGGGCTCAGCAGCTGAGAGCACTTTGCAGAGCTGACAAACAGCTCCATTAACTCCATTGACTGTCAATCAAAATAATTGACCAGTAAAAGGGACTGATATCACCAGCCCAACCACTGCAGCTAGATAACAGAGATTATCAGAAAACTAGGGAATGAGCTGTAAACACTGAGATGGCATAATGAGCCTGACAAACTTATTATTTCCAGACTGCCATTAAGCCGAAAAAAAAAATCCCACTTAGAAAACATAAGGTTATTAAAACTTAACCTTTAATGGCATGCTACCTATAAAATATCATAGCTACACCAAACTGATTAGAATGTCTCTCTGGCCCATGACTTCCACGTTAATTTGTTATTTATTCAGAACATCCATATTTATTTCATGGGGATGTTATTCATAAACATATCAAATATCACTTATGGAATTTCCACTCATCAATATCTAGTTCTGCCGTGGCCACTCATTTACAGTGGACTGCACTAATTCAAAATTTGCCACTCCCATGGATTTTCTCGTGTCAGGATTAACAAAAATTCCTACAAATTGGTAACCTGATGGTATAATACTCCAGCTTTCTTACATAGTATTAACCCTGATATTATAGATAGATGTTGGCGCTGTAACTCCGCTAATGGAAACATGCTCCCCTTTTGCTGGCAATGGACAAAAATTATGCCATTTTGTTAGTATCAGTTAGCATCAGTTAGTGTCCGTTCTTTTATAGTGTCCATCTTTGGTTTTTTCTTGTTTCTGCTTTCTGAGAATGTGCAGAAACAAAACGGACACAAAATAACGGACATAACTGATGGCTATCTTGTAACGGACAATAGCTACGGACATTACTGACGGTCACCAACGGTAGTGTGAACACCCCCTAAGTCAGCAATAAAGCTCCCAGTTGTGAACATCAACTGCACAGGTTTACTTTACAAATGGGGGAACAATTAAATAATCCAGGAATGCTTTTTTAAAAGGGGTTGTCCAGAATTATATTAAGGGTCCTGGTTTATCACCAGGGTGACGCATATTAAACCAGCAACACAGTTAGAAAGGTCAAGCTCACCTGAATGTAGCTACTTTTTCCCCATAAAAATAAGTGCCTCCACTGCCAAATATAAATTTATTTCACAATATGTAAATGAGCTGTCTGAAGCACCGAGGGCAGCTCTGTTGCTATGCTCCACACTGCTCCAATATGCTGGTGCAAACATGCTAATGCCAGGCAGGATTTTAGCATAGCTTCCTTATCCTGTCACTTAAAGAACGCGGGGAGTGAAGACTTTGAGCAGTGTGGGGCGTAGCTGTTTGGAGCAATGGAGTCGATTTGCTCCTTTGCATATTGTGAAATAAATTAATAATTCAGTAACAAAGGTATACATTTTCATTGGGGAAAAGGCGTTGTATTCAGGTAATTTTGGCCTATCTAACTGTATTGCTGGTTTAATATGCTTCATTCTTGTCATACTTGTCCATGAGCTATGTCTGGTATTGCAGTTCAGACAAATTCACACAATTATGTGTATAAGGCCCGGTTCACATCTGCGTTTGGGTTTCCATTCAGGGAGTCTGTTTGGGGACCCCCCGAATGGAAACCTATATGCATAAAAAAGCGGTTTACCTGGGAAACCCGCGGACCCCATAGACTATATTGGGGTCCGTGTGGTTTCCACTCGGTTTCCGCACGAAGCAAGCGGAGAGGAAAGTCCTGCTAACAGCACTATAAACCGCTTTTTTATGCATATAGGTTTCCATTCAGGGGGTCCCCAAGTGGACTCCCCAAACGCAGATGTGAACCGGGCCTAACATAAATGTATTACAAAAGGCTGTAATGGAGAAATGAATATTACATTTATCTTTCTGCAACCAAGAAAAGCCAGCTAACTCAAATATAAAAATGTGTATATTTTTTCATCACAAATGGTAAATAATGTGTCATTTCAAGATGCAGAATATTTTACTTTGCAATTATTTTTCCAAAACTTTGTAAACTTTCCTTTTACATTTGTGTGTTATAAAGTATTGCACTTTTAATTGCTAGTTACACAGATACTGAGTAGTCAGTACATTATTTCCTTCTATTTGCTCCTTTTTTGTTGGCTTTATTTCCAGTACGTCTTTCAATTAGTGTATTGTAAACTGTGCATTACTTTCTCAGAAAGAAATAAGTACTATCTATGGACTAATCTGTCATTATGTGTTGTGTTCACAGAAACATAGAGTGAATGTGCCAAAAAATGTATTTCACAATTCAATATGATGACAGGTACCCAAATATATTTCCCATGGCAGGAATCTAAAAGGACCAAAAACTCAATGTAAGTTTTGACTGTGTTTTAAGTAGCTGACAATGACAAAGCTCAATCTTTTAGCCACTGTACGGTTGAGGAGAACTTTATTTAACAATAGTGTTATGCCAGTATTTTAGTTTCTAGCCAAGAATCTAGAACTAGCTAGGAACATTCAATATACAATCATTTTGTAAGGATTTAATAAATTACAGTGACAGCGGGCAGCGGGACATCTTAGCCATAATGTGTAGTCGTACCCTTAGATATCCCAACATGAAAATAACTTATTTTCCACATATCCATCTTAAGTCTCTGAGTTGCATTGATTAAAATAATGCCAACCAAAGACTGTAGAGGTGTGAGGATGTAACATCCTTGCCTGTCCGGGCTTTGGCACCATCCTCTGGGTGCACGCTGTGGCGCAGGAGGCGTGTCCGGTTGTGATTCTTTCTTTTGGGTCTTTCTTGTATTGTCTGAACACTGTCCTATTCCCTCACCTCCTTAATTGATTTTCCACCACACCCTTCTCCTTCATCTTGCTTTCCCCCTGCTCCACTAAGAGTTAACTTTAGTCTTACCTGTATGATTGACAGCCTATCTTCCTATCAAGTCTGGGGCGCCTGGCCCATTGGCGCCTGCTATTGCATTACGCATACTGGCTATACTCCTTGCTCTTTGTTACCTGTTTTTCTTATTTCCTGACCACTGGCTTCCCTTTGACTTTTCTCTTGTATTGTGATTTTTTACTGCATTGCTCGTTTGTTACCAACCCCTTGGCTAGCTGACCTCCCTTTGTTGTGTTCGTTCTGTCTGCGTTCTGTGTATCGCTTATTGTAAGCAGGGACTGTCGACTGGTTGCTGGCTGTCGCCTAGGACAGATCGGACAAGTTAGTCAGGGACAGTGGGGGGGATTCAGCTTAGGGTCCACTGTCTTGTTGTGCCCCTCCCCCCAGAGTTCTCCAGCAGCTACTGGGGAATCGCTCCTCTAGCGATTCCCTTACAGAATAGCAGGCCAGAAAAAATTTAACCCTTCTACTCTTGACTGGCATGGCTTCTATTCAGGACCTTGTGACTCAAATGGAGGGTTTAGCAGGTTTGGTGTCTGAGCTGGCCAATCAGGTACACACCCTCACCCAGAATCAAGCTGAGGCCGCTTCTACACCACTTACTGTCTTTTCCCTTCCCAGGGTTAAAATGTTACTCCCAGATAGGTTTTCAGGGGACCGAGGTAAATTTGAGACATTCAGGGAATCATGTCAGTTGTATTTTAGGGTCAACCCTCATGCGTCGCAGTCTCAGATGGTGGGGGTGGTCATTTCTCTCTTACAGGGGGATCCACAGGTTTGGGCCCTTAAAGTCCCCCCTGAAGCAGAGGAGTGGACAGATCTGGAAAAAATTTTTAAGTCTTTGTGGGCTATTTATGCTGAGCCTGATCAAATTGGACTTGCCGAGTCCCAACTTCTTACCCTCCGGCAAGGTAAACTATCCGCTGAGACTTATTGCTCTGAGTTTCGGAAGTTGGGTATAACAGCAGGTTGCTGTGACTCCGCTTTGAAGGCTCTTTTTAAACAGGGCCTGAATGATTCAGTTAAGGATGTTTGGGTTGGGTATAGTCCCCATCCCCCCCTTCCAAAAAAAAATTTTTTTTTTCCTTTTTTTTCTTCCCCTATCTTTTCCTCTTCTCTTCCCTCTCGGTCTGTGTCTGTTTTTGTTGCCTCGCCCCCCCCCCCCCCCTTCCCTTCCTCTTTTTTTTTTCTCTTCCCCCCTCTTCTTGTCCTTTGGCCTCTACTCGAGGATCTCCCCGCTGTTAACAGTGTGGAATTTGCTGCTGTCGTTGCAGTTATATGTTTTCACCGTATTTTCTGTATTCTGTATTTTGTGTCTTTTTGAAAATCAATAAACTTTGAATTGGAAAAACAAAAAGGATGTTTGGGTGGGTCACCCTGATTCCCCTACCTTAGAACAGGCCATGACCTTAGCCATCCGCATTGACAGGAGACTCCAGGACAGACGTAAAGAGTGGGTGGGGATTGATCCTGCTAAGTCTTCTGTCTATCCCTCTCTTTCTATTAAAAAATCTGTTTATCCTTCTGCCACTGCTCGAGATGAGCCTATGCAGTTGGGAGCACTGGATACCAAGGCTGGACAACAATATCGTGTCCGGAATCATCTCTGCCTGTATTGCAGCAAACCGGGTCATCTCATTCGAGACTGTTCCATCAAACCACGTACACCAGCGGAAAACTCCAGGGCCTGAGTGGTATTCAGGAGAACCACTCAGGCAGTCAGGTATCTTCCGAAAAATCTCACAAATTGATGTTACCTGTGTCTCTGTCCTTTGGGAGAAGATCTGTTTCTGTTTCCTAGTAGATTCTGGGGCTGCCACTAACTTTGTAAAATTTTTGTTTGTTTCTGATTTACATATTGAACTTGTATCATTAGATACTCCTCTGTTGGTTACTGGGGCGGATTTTACTCCACTGGCCAGGGGTAAAATCCGTTTTAAAAGCCCCTTACTCTCTTTGCAAGTTGGCTCAAATACATACAGAGCTCATAAGTTTTTTTGTTATGAAGGATCTCTCGTCTGATATTATTTTAGGGCTTCCCTGGCTAGACCTCCATAATCCTACCTTTGATTGGCCCAAAAAAGAGTTAGTGAAATGGGGGAATCAGTGCTCCTCCCATTGTATAACTTTGCATGCCTCTGATTGTCTCAGTGAGGAGATGCTTCTTCCTAAATTTTTGTCTGATTTTCATGATGTTTTTGATACTAAATCTGCTGAAGTTTTACCTCCGCATAGACCTTACGATTGTGCGATTGAACTCCTTCCTGACTCCAAATACCCTAAGGGAAGGATCTTCAATCTTTCTGCTCCAGAACGTGAGGCTATGCGGGAATACACTCAGGATAGTCTTCTTAAAGGTCACATCCGTCCATCTGAGTCTCCCATGGGGCTGGGTTCTTTTCTGCTAAAAAAAAAAAAAGATGGCGGACTGCGACCATTCATTGACTACCGAGAATTAAATAAAATTACTGTTAAAAATCAGTACCCTCTTCCTCTGAGCCCTGATCTTTTTAATCAGCGGGGTGCCCGTTGGTTTTCTAAAATTGACCTCCGCAGGGCATACAATCTGATCCGGATTAGGGAAGGAGATGAATGGAAAACTGCGTTCAACACTCCGGAAGGTCACTTTGAATATTTGGTAATGCCTTTCGGGTTGTGTACTGCACCTGCAGTATTTCAACATTTTGTTAACGATATCTTTAGAGACTTGCTCAACTGTTATTTGGTTGTCTACCTGGATGACATTCTAGTGTTCTCTCCTGATTGGGCCACACATATTGAGCATGTTAGGAGTGTTTTGCTACTGTTGCGTCAAAACTGTCTCTTTGCCAAACTGTCCAAATGCCTGTTTGGAGTCCAAAGGGTCACCTTCCTTGGTTACGTTATTACTCCCGATACTTTTTGTATAGATCCACTAAAAGTCACGGCTATTAATAACTGGGAACACCCCTCCAACCTTAAAGCCCTGCAACGTTTCTTGGGTTTCTCCAACTATTATCGAAAATTTATTAAGAATTTCTCTACTATAGTGAAGCCGTTGACGGATCTCACAAAGAAAGGTGCCAATTTGACCAAATTGACTCAGGAAGCTGAACAGGCTTTTGTACATCTCAAGAAATGTTTTGTTGTGGCTCCTGTATTAGTACTACCAGACTATGATCGCCCATTTATTATTGAGGTTGATGCCTCTGAAGTGGGGGTTGGTGCCATGTTGTCTCAGGGCTCTGAAAATTTTACGTGTTTGCAACCTGTGGCCTTCTTCTCAAGGAAATTCTCTCCTGTGCAGCGCAACTATGATATTGGTAACCAAGAACTCCTAGCCATTAAATGATCATTCGAGGAGTGGAGATATTTCCTCGAGGGGGCCAAACACCAGATCACAGTATTTACCGATCATAAAAACCTACTATAACTAGATAACACTAAGCGACTGTCTCCTAGGCAGGCCCGTTGGGCGCTATTCTGCACACGTTTTAATTTTGTGGTGACTTATCGCCCAGGCTCTAAAAATGTACGGGCAGATGCCCTATCTCGCAGTTTTGGTCCCAGCGGTGCCCCTAAGGATGTCCCAGATAAAATCTTGTCACCCGGAGTGGTTCTCGCCATTATTACTCCTGATCTTGCTACTTTAGTAGTTAATTTGCAAGATCTTGCTCCCAGTAATACTCCCACTGAGAAACTATTTGTACCTCCAAATCTTAGTCTTCGTGTTTTGGAGGAAATTCATTGTTCTACCTTAACGGGACATCCCGGCTTCGCTAGGACTAAATACCTTCTCTCCCACTCTTACTGGTGGCTTTCCTGGTCTCGAGACATATGTGAATTTGTTGCTGCCTGTGAGACATGTGCTAGGATGAAGACTCCTAGGAGATTACCCAAGGGCCTTCTTCATCCCCTTCCTATACCTAAGAGACCATGGTCCTATTTGCCAATGTACTTCATTACTGATTTGCCTTGTTCCCAAGGGAAGACTGTGATTTGGGTTGTTGTGGATAGATTCTCCAAAATGTGTCATTTTGTACCCCTAATGAAAATTCCAAGTGCTCCACGTCTAGCCTCGCTCTTTATTAATCACATACTCTGCTTGCATGGTGTACCGGAAAATATTGTATCTGATCGGGGTGTAGAATTTGTCTCTAGATTCTGGAAGGAATTTTGTGGTCGTCTGGGGGTCTCTCTGTCTTTTTCTTCCGCGTTCCACTGTGAGACCAATGGTCAGACAGAGAGATTCAACCAAACTTTGGAACAATACTTAAGGTGTTTTGTGTCCGATGCTCAAGAAAAATGGAGAACCTTTCTTCCTCTAGCAGAGTTTGCAATAAACAACAGGGTTAACGTCACCACTAAAATGTCTCTGTTTTATTGCAACTATGATTTTAACCCCAGGTACTCCTCTCTCCGTAACACCGAGTCTGTTAATCCCACTGCCGAACAGACTTATCAGCGACTGTGCACAGTCTGGGCCCAAGAATATCAAAAGCGGCAGGCAAATAAAAAACGCTTACCTGGCCCTGAATAGAGTGGGAGATTGGGTCTGGTTGTCCACTAGGAATCTGCGTCTTAGAGTTCCTTCGGGGAAATTTGCACTCTGCTACATTGGGCCCTATGTCATTTCTGAACTCATAAACACAGTATCTTTTAAGTTACAACTTCCAAGTTCTTTTCGTATCCACAACGTCTTCCACAAGTCACTTTTGAAGAAGTATATCTCCCCTGTCCTTACTTCTTCCAGTCCACCTATGCCTGTGGTGGTCCAAAGGGAACTAGAATATTAGGTAGAAAAAATTCTGGATTTCCGTTGGGTGCAGAATGCTGTTCAGTACCTCGTGCACTGGAAGGGTTATTGCCCGGAGGAGCAAAAGTGGGTTTCTGGTAGGGACTTACATGCGCCACGTTTGATTAATCTCTTTCATCGCCAGAACCCTTCGAAACCTGGTCCATCTGGCGAGGGTCCAGAGGCCCCTCGTAAAAGGGGGGGGGTACTGTAACATCCTTGCCTGTGCGGACTTTGGCACCATCCTCCGGGCGCACGCTGCGGCGCAGGAGGCGTGTCCAGTTGTGATTCCTTCCTTTGGGTATTTCTTGTATTGAACAATGTCCTATTCACTCACCTCCTTAATTGATTTTCCACCACACCCTTCTCCTTCACCTTGCTTTCCACCTGCTCCACTAAGAGTTAAGTTTAGTCTTACCTGTGTGATTGACAGCCTATCCTCCCACCAAGTCTGGGGCGGGTTCTTCCTCCCTATCTATTGTTTGCTCACTTTCCCATTGGCACCAGCTATTGCATTACGCGTACTGGCTATACTCCTTGCTCTTTGTTACCTGTTTTTCTTATTTCCTGACCACTGGCTTCCCTTTGACTTTTCTCTTGGATTGTGATTTTGTACTGCATTGCTCGTTTGTTACCGACCCCTTGGCTAGCTGACCTCCCTTTGTTGTGTTCGTCCTGTCTGCGTTCTGTGTATCAGTTATTGTAAGCAGGGACTGTCGACTGGTTGCTGGCTGTCGTCTAGGACTGATCGGGCAAGTTAGCCAGGGACAGTGGGGGGATTCAGCTTAGGGTCCACTGTCCTGTTGTGCCCCTCCCCCCAGAGTTCTCCAGCCGCTACTGGGGAATCGCTCCTCTAGCGATTCCCTTACAGAGGAGGTTTATTCTGTTGGATTAATATTAAATAAATTTTTAAGGTATGCTATTATACAGAAGTGTGGGAATCCAATTGACATGTTACAGAGTGCCATACATATAAGAGAATGGATGACCAAATCCACCATTTCTAGTGGAGCTGGCTGATTATTTTATGGGAATTTGGGTGTGAGGACACCCTCCTCAAGGAAGATGAAGGAAAAAGTGGTTAGGCAAGTTGGATTTTTTTTCTGTTTGATTCTTTGATTTCATGGTAGATAAACCGCCATCAGAGGTATATGGCAGTGTTTTATTCACCTCTTCCCAGTAAGAATATATGCGCTCTCAGCTGAGCCTAGCATGCATGTGTATAGGGGAGTCATAAGGAATAGTTGTCAGTTCAACAGTTATTGAAAGTGTATGGTTACCTTTAAACTGCTAGGTCACATGTCTAGTTGTGAAAGAACAATATTGAAAACAGCTTTATAATTGTTAAAAATTAAAGTTAACCCCTTCCTGCTGCAACCATTTTTCAATTTTCATTTATGATTCCCTGCTTTCCATAAGCTGTAACTTTTTCCATTCACAGAGCCATGTGAGAGTTTAATGTTTGCAGGACAAATTGTACTACGTACTTTGTACTTATCACCTGTATTTTATGGGTTGGTATGATCCCTGGGATATAAAATTTATATAACTTTTTTTTTTTCATTTTTAACCCCTTAAAAAATTCCAAAACTTTGCAAAAAAAATTTATTGGAATGGCCGTATTCTGACACCCCGTAACTTTTTTATATTTCAATGCATAGAGCTGAATAAGGTGTCTTCTTTGCAAGGCTAGATGTACTTTATATTTACACCATTTGGGGTATGTATGATGTTTTGATGCTTTCTATTCAAATTTTTATGAGTTTCGAAACAACAACGGTTCAGCTATTTAGATTTTTTTCCCACTACTGCGTTCCCCATATGGGAAAAATATCTTTAGAAGTTTCTAGACTGGGCGTTTTCAGACACAGGGATACCTAATGTGTATGCGTTTAACTTTATTTATGCATTCTGGAGAAAGGGGTGTGACTTGAATTTGTATTACTTTTAAAACATTTTTACTGTTTTTTTTTTTTTTTTACTTTTATTTTTAGACCCCCTAGAGGTCTTTAACCCCTGGGGATCTGATCACTACTGTAATGCATTGCAGTGTATTGAAAAAGCACAGCCTGTGGTAGAAGCAAATGAATGACAAGCCTGGACGCCTTCAGTAAGCTCCTGGCTGTCATAAGAATGGATCGCCAGCCCCATATCTTACTCCAGGGGCCTACGATCCACCCCAAAATGGTGGCACCCATGTGCCACCAGGAAAATGGCATCTTGTAGGTGCACAGATCATGGGCATTGCTGTTGGTTCGTCACTGTATTATACAGCAGATTCCTGGTGGCTATGGAGGCTGCTCAACATATGGAGCCACAATACATAAATACCAGACGACCACTGTAATAATACATCAGATGTTGGGAAAGGGTTAAAATCGAATTTCTGAGACTTTCCCATTTACTCAAACTGGGCTTGCAGACATTTATGTGCTTTTCAGCAAAACAACTTTATTCACACAAATGGAACTTCTTTTCAGTTTTTTTTTTTTTTTTTGCAAAAATGTGCCATGTGTGAGTAAGAAATATTCCAGTGAAAAAATAAAAATTGCCATATTTATGTGTTCCTAAGTAATACCTTGAAGTCTTTGTGCTACTTTGGATTTGCTGTTGCTGCATATTTACTACATTATCTCACAGAGGGTTCTACACCATTCCCTATTACTTCATATCTCACAGAAAATAAATGGTTTCAAACGATAAAACTTAACTTTTAATATTTTAAAAATAAAAATTGCACAAAGGACGTCCACTAATCTACTAAAAGACAGATCAATGTGGTCTGTGCCTGCCTATTCAAAGTTTATTCAGGATTTAAATGTTAGACAGTATTCACACTCTCCAACTTTCTACTGGACCTAGGGTATAATAAGATACCTTCACCACCCTTAGACTAAGGTTATAGTATCACGGCTGCATCATACAACAGGTCAGTATTTTGTCAGTTGCTCTTAGTGCTAGGAAAACCCAAACACCTGGTCCCCACACACATAATTTGTAAAGCCTCACTGACTAGACTCCTGCACAGCCATGATATACCTCCACAACCCTAGTCTGTAGTATGTACATATGCCAGTAATCTAGGTACAGGTCACAGTAACTTGATTTCCTGTCATTAAAATGTTATGAACATAAGGGAAACTATGATATTCTGACCCTTATACTCAATAAACCCTTATATTGCAGCCATTACTGATATCCCCTATGTTGACTCCAGGGATATACAGCTACCATTTCCATTAGTGACTCAAGTTCCACCAACTAATCTCCAGGCTAATCAGACTGCCCCAGTCTCCTGTCAGTCCTTCATGCCCCCAAGTGGTATGGCTTGTGGTCAACTAACTCAAAAATAGAAAATAGAAAATAAACTTGCTCTACGCGTTTCCCCTGTGTTATCTATATCAGGTTCATCAGGAGCCAATGCTAATAAACTTATCAGTTGGTCTAAGCTGCTATAAATTTTTATCAAAAATGCAGTTACAACTGCAGTTCCTGAAGCACTGATGGTGTGCTCCAGTGTATAGAGTAGCCGGCTACTCTATACACTGGAGCACACCATCAGTGCTCCAGGAACTGCAGTTGTAACTGCATTTTTGATAAAAATTTATAGCAGCTTAGACCAACTGATAAGTTTATTAGCATTGGCTCCTGATGAACCTGATATAGATAACACAGGGGAAACGCGTAGAGCAAGTTTATTTTCTATTTTCTATTTTTGAGTTAGTTGACCACAAGCCATACCACTTGGGGGCATGAAGGACTGACAGGAGACTGGGGCAGTCTGATTAGCCTGGAGATTAGTTGGTGGAACTTGAGTCACTAATGGAAATGGTAGCTGTATATCCCTGGAGTCAACATAGGGGATATCAGTAATGGCTGCAATATAAGGGTTTATTGAGTATAAGGGTCAGAATATCATAGTTTCCCTTATGTTCATAACATTTTAATGACAGGAAATCAAGTTACTGTGACCTGTACCTAGATTACTGGCATATGTACATACTACAGACTAGGGTTGTGGAGGTATATCATGGCTGTGTGGGAGTCTAGTCAGTGATGCTTTACAAATTATGTGTGTGGGGACCAGGTGTTTGGGTTTTCCTAGCACTAAGAGCAACTGACAAAATACTGACCTGTTGTATGATGCAGCCGTGATACTATAACCTTAGTCTAAGGGTGGTGAAAGTATCTTATTACACCCTAGGTCCAGTGGAAAGTTGGAGAGTGTGAATACTGTCTAACATTTAAATCCTGAATAAACTTTGAATAGGCAGGCACAGACCACATTGATCTGTCTTTTAGTAGATTAGTGGACGTCCTTTGTGCAATTTTTATTTTTAAAATATTAAAAGTTAAGTTTTATCGTTTGAAACCATTTATTTTCTGTGAGATATTTACTACATTGTATCATCAAGCAGTGGTTATCTCCATACCTCAAATTTTTCTAGGTCAGTTATTCAGTCACGTAATTAAAGCATACAACCAATCAAAACTACTTTTTGTACATGAATAGTACAGGTGAATATAAGAAACTTTGTATCACCTTTCCTTCTCCATAGACTTCTGTGTGTGAATACAAATGATGGAATTTGTTATTGACAACAAGCAAGAAAGGAAAACAAAGAATAAATGGAGAAAGTAGTATTTTCTTTTAAAAGCAGTCTTTTCACCTTTTCATAATTTTTTTTTTTATTATTGAAGGTACTCTTTAATTTTCTCTACACAGATATAATTTGGTAGATGGACACAACCAATTCCTTCCCAATGAGTTAAAATTATAATCGTAACCATTCATCATAGGCTATCACCTCTACCAAGTGCTTATCTCCTGTGAGAACAAAGAAATAGGTTTACTGAAATCCAGAATATCTAATCATTGTTTGTTGACATCTGATGTCAGGACAGAATCATGTAGCCCCATTACACACATCAGATGACTGAAACCACTCGGGTTTGTCTACTGTGCATGAGCACCTTAAATTCCATACTTATCTTAATTTAACATAAAAATACAGATGTTTATCAACATATATAAATTAGTATTAAATGATGGGTCATTATTATTATCAACAAACATTTTGTTATTTTTCATAAAATCGTGAACAACAGACACAAATTTGACATTGATACTAAAAGCCAAATCCTGATAATTTTATGCATATATTTCAAATACATTGTGCAAGACATTTAACATTTCAATTTACTGTGAAAAATTATTTATTTCTAATATTCCAGCTTCCTGTAACTACAATGGGAGGAATTCTGGACATTTGTGCTTTTTTTTGTTTGTCTCTTTATATACTTAGCATTTTTGTACTTTCTAAGATAAAAACATGTAATATAAGAACATACATAACACTGAACTTATGCATTTATATAATTATGCAATTACAGAAAGCTCTGCTTTAGAACCACATTATAGGCATACAATTTAGTTAGATGTATTTCTAGTACAAAATAGATTCAAAGCATGTTTGCAAATTATGTTAAAGGATTCTACAGAACTAAAGCTATGCCTGTACAGCTGCATATGTAGCCAAATGAGTCTCATGTCTTTATATATATAAATATATATAATTATATCTTGTTCCTATCTTTGCATATATTTGTATTGAAAAGTATATTTCAGTTAAAACAACAGTTACAACAATAGCTAAAACAACTTAGTCTCTTTCTGGATGGGATTCTGGACCAAAATGTAATGTACTTTTTGTTTTCTACTTGAAAACCTAAATCTAAATTTGCTGCCATTATGTATTTCCTCTCTTGCTCATTTACTGTAAACCCCCCCCCCCCGTTACTAGGGATGCTCCAGTGGCTCAAGACTGGTGGGGAGAGGGGCAGGTCAGTGGCGTAACTAGGAATGGCTGGGCCCCAAGGCGAACATTTGACATGGGGCCCCCCCCCAAGCCGCCGCCCCCAACCCCCCCAAACCGCCGCCCCCAACCCCCCCACACACACAAACCACATTCCTGCGCACACTATTATGCCCCATAGTGGCCCCTGCACATGGTATTATGCTCCATAGTGGCCCCTGGACACGGTATTATGCAGCATAGTGGCCCCTGCACACAATATTATGCCCCATAGTGGTCCCTGCACATGGTATTATGCCCCATAGTGGCCCCTGGACACGGTATTATGCAGCATAGTGGCCCCTGCACACAATATTATGCCCCATAGTGGCCCCTGCACATAGTAGTTTGCCCCATAGTGGCACCAGCACACAGTAGTTTGCCCCATAGTGGCCCCGACACACAGTAGTTTGCCCCATAGTGGCCCCTGCACACAGTAGTTTGCCCCATAGTGGCCCCTGCACACAGTAGTTTGCCCCATAGTGGCCCCTGCATGCAGTAGTTTGCCCCATAGTGGTGCCTGCACGCAGTAGTTTGCCCCATAGTAGCCCATGCATACAGTAGTTTGCCCCATAGTGGCCCCTGCACACAGTAGTTTGCCCCATAGTGGCGCCTGCACGCAGTAGTTTGCCCCATAGTAGCCCATGCACACAGTAGTTTGCCCCACAGTGGCCCCTGCACACAGTAGTTTGCCCCATAGTGGCCCCTGCACACAGTAGTTTGACCCATAGTAGCCCCTGCACACAGTAGTTTGCCCCATAGTGGCCCCTGCAAACAGTAGTTTGCACCATAGTGGCCCCTGCACACAGTAGTTTGCCCCATAGTGGCCCCTGCACACAGTATTATGCCCCATAGTGGACCACCCATGAACGATTATTATACTCTAGGGTCTTTTCAGACCCCAGAGTATAATGATCGGAGACCCAGGGTAGGATAAAAACATAGAAAACACTGCAACTTACCTCTTCCTCTCTCCAGTGCACTCCCGTGCGCTACTTCGGCCATCTTCAATTTCAGACCGGATCTCGCGCGATCCAGGCCGGCGTCGCGACGCATAATGATGTCGGCTGACGTCTGGGACGTCACCAAACAGGCCCGAAGCTTGCGGAGCGGCGGAGAGGTGAGTTACGGTGTTTTTTATGTTCGCTCACCTCCCCTGGGCCCCCGATCGTTATACTCCGGGGTCTCAAAAGACCCCGGAGTATAACGATAGCAGTGATTGTGGGGTTCGCGGTAGCGCCTGCCACAGGGCTCCGGGCCCCGTAATGTTCCGGGCCCTGTGGCAGTCGCTACCACTGCTACCCCGGTAGTTACGCCCCTGGGGCAGGTCTATCTTCACAGCCTTTATATGTTTCCAAAGAATTATATGTAAAAAAAAAAAACAGTAGTAGCCTTAAAGATAAATACAAAATGTGCTTCAGCTATAATGGGCTGTTACAAGCAAAAAAAAAATGATAAGACACAATGTATGAAGACTTATACAGCCACATAACAGATTGCCCAGCAAAACCATGTAGATAATTCAACTTATGATGAAAACTCATATTCTTTCTAAGGTAACAGTATAGTGATGTACAATGACCAAATAGACACTCTTTTGGTGTATGTTATAAAATCCTATGAGTATGTTACAGTAGAGCTCCTGCACATAGCTGATTTATGTCTCCAAAGACTACGAAGTAAGGATTTCCTTTCCAAAGACACAAGCCTGCAACATTGATTCCAGACTGGGTGTACTTTTTAACAAGGATGAAAAGATTTTGGATTTTATAGGGATTCAGACTGGTGGTGGACTATTTGTTTACTCTCTGACCAGTTATTGGTGAGCTGACAGCTGTCTTGTTTTATGTGGACCTGTTATATGGCAGCTCATAATTTGTCTGTGTGTCTGATTTCATAAAAAAGATATGCAGTTATTTTGTTGTAAGACTGGTAGGAAAACTTTCCTTCTTGAGGAGATTACTGGCAGTGTAATAGTGTGTCAATTGCAATTTACTATACATTATGGCTATTTTCACATGCTGCTGTCCACCATCAGCGCACCAGCTCAACTGCAGTTTTTCCTACACTTGTGTATTAGTACACACGTGGACAAAATTGTTGATACCCCTCGATTAATGAAAGAAGGAGGACACCATTGTTGAAAACAAATCATAAAAAAGCCAGACTGGAATTTGCCAAACTACATGTTGACAAGCCACAAAGCTTCTGGGAGAATGGACAGATGAGACAAAAATCTAAATTTTTGGCAAGGCACATCAGCTCTACTGTATGTTCACAGAAGGAAAAATGAAGCATATCTTGAAAAGAACACTGTCCCTACTTTGAAACATGGAGGAGGCTCTGTTATGTTCTGGGGCTGCTTTGCTGCATATGGCACAGGGTGTCTTGAATCTGTGCAGGGTACAATGAAATCTCAAGACCATCAAGGTATTCTAGAGAGAAATGTGCTGCCCAGTGTCAGAAAGCTTGGTCTCAGTCGCAGGTCATGGGTCTTGCAACAGGATAATGACCCAAAACACACAGCTAAAAACACCCAAGAATGGCTAAGAGGAAAACATTGGACTATTCTGAAGTGGCCTTCTATGAGCCCTGACCTAAATCCTATTGAGCATCTTTGGAAGGAGCTGAAACATGCCGTCTGGAAAAGGCACCCTTCAAACCCGAGACAAATGGAGCAGTTTGCTCATGAGGAGTGGGCCAAAATACCTGTTGAGAGGTGCAGAAATCTCATTGACAATTACAGGAATCATTTGATTGCAGTGATTGCCTCAAAAGGTTGTGCAACAAAATACTAAGTTAAGGGTACCATTATTTCTGTCCAGGCCTGTTTCATGAGTTTTCTTTTTTTTAAAATTCTGTTGAAGCATGGTTTAAAAGCAATGTCTGACTTTCATTTGTTCATTTTCATAGAATTTTTATATATTATTACTTTTGTCAGATTCAAGTTATTTCTGTGACCTTTGTGGGTTTTTCTTTCATTAAACGAGGGATACCAACAATTTTGTCCACGTGTATATATTAACTAACCGTGGCTGTTACTGCTCAGTGCATATCGACATAGAAGCTAATTATATGTTGCTGTCCACCATCAGGGCATCAGCTAAACAACAGCCTCTATTGCATATTAGTACTGGCATGCTATATAACTGCGGCTGCTAACAAAATACATATCGGCATGTTTTTTGAAATTTATACCCTCCTGATGAACCCATAGGGGAAAACGCGTTGAGGGGCTTTAGTGAGGGGGGCTAGCTGGGCTACCCTTTTTAGGGTTTGCTACTCTGTCTAGCTCACTTTATCTGAATGGGCAAGTGTCCTGCTCAGTGTGTATGTTCAGGTGGTAATTTACCTTTTACCTGTTCAAGTATATAATAGCTCTTGTCTGTGGGCTAAGCCAATTAGTTAGATTATTTGGTCTGAGGTCTTCCCATGTTTTCTTTACTGATTCCTCTATATTGGGGTGTTTTAACAAGACCACCTTATATATACATATACTATCATCTATTTTAATGTGTCTTTCTGGTCTGACCTGGACCTTTTAGTTTATGTTAATAAAAGTTATATTTTAGTTTTTTCATTCTTGTGCTATTGGGTTTACTTTCTAAATATCAGCACTTGATTCAGGCCTAATTTTTTGAATGCTATACATTCTGTGTGCTACTGTAGAAGCAACATGGACACATTTCTGCCAAGTCAAAATAACCAGAGCCAATGCAATAACTTTGACTTTAACTTTTCTGTATCAGAATATATAAACTGCACACAAATATCATGTTACTGTTCATTTAAGTAAAGGCAGTGTGGACCCAGCCTAATTTTCATCTTAATTTCAATCTACAGTCATGGCCAAAAGTTTTGAGAATGATACAAATATGAATTTTTACAAAGTCTACTGCTTCAGTTTTTCTAATGGCAATTTGCATATACTCCAGAATGTCATAAAGAGTGATCAGCTTAACAGCAATTACTTGCAAAGTCAATATTTGCCTAGAAAATGAACTTTATCCCCCAAAACACATTTCAACATCATTGCAGCCCTGCCTTAAAAGGACCACCTAACATCGTTTCAGTGATTGCTCCATTAACACAGGTGTGGGTGTTGATGAGGACAGGGCTGGAGATCAATCTGTCATGATTAAGTAAGAATGACACCACTGGACACTTTAAAAGGAGGCTGGTGCTTGCCATCATTGTTTCTCTTCTGTTAACCATGGTTATCTCTAAAGAAACACATGCAGTCATCATTGCACTGCACAAAAATGGCCTAACTGGGAAGAGTATTGCAGCTAGAAAGATTGCACCTCAGTCAACAATCTATCGCATCATCAAGAACTTCAAGGAGAGAGGTTCCATTGGTGCCAAAAAGGCTCCAGGGCGCCCAAGAAAGACCAGCAAGTGGCAGGACCATCTCTTAAAAGTGTTTCAGCTGCGGGATCGGGCTACCAGCAGTGCAGAGCTTGCTGAGGAATGGCAGCAGGCAGGTGTGAGTGCATCTGCACGCACTGTGAGGCGGAGACTCTTGGAGCAAGGCCTGGTCTCAAGGAGGGCAGCAAAGAAGCCACTTCTCTCCAGAAAAAAACATCAGGGACAGACTGATATTCTGCAAAAGGTACAGGGAGTGGACTGATGAGGACTGGGGTAAAGTCATTTTCTCTGATGAATCCCCTTTTCGATTGTTTGGAACATCTGGAAAACAGCTTATTCGGAGAAGAAGAGGTGAGCGCTACCACCAGTCTTGTCTCATGCCAACTGTAAAGCATCCTGAAACCATTCATGTGTGGGGTTGCTTCTCAGCCAAGGGAATCGGCTCTCTCACAGTCTTGCCTAAAAACACAGCCATGAATAAAGAATGGTACCAGAATGTCCTCCAAGAGCAACTTCTCCCAACCGTCCAAGAGCAGTTTGGCGCTCAACAATGCCTTTTCCAGCATGATGGAGCACCTTGCCATAAAGCAAAGGTGATAACTAAATGGCTCAGGGAACAAAACATAGAGATTTTGGGTCCATGGCCTGGAAACTCCCCAGATCTTAATCCCATTGAGATCTTGTGGTCAATCATCAAGAGACGGGTGGACAAACAAAAACCAACAAATTCAGACAAAATTAAAGCATTGATTCTGCAAGAATGGACTGCTATCAGTCAGGATTTGGTCCAGAAGTTGATTGAGAGCATGCCAGGGAGAACTGCAGAGGTCCTGAAGAAGAAGGGTCAACACTGCAAATATTGACTTGCTGCATTAACTCATTCTAACTGTCAATATAAGCTTCTGTTACTCATAATATGAATGCAATTATATTTCTGTATGTGATAAAAACATCTGACAAACACACATAAAAACCAGAGGGCAGCAGATCATGTGAAAATATAATATTTGTGTCATTCTCAAAACTTTTGGCCATGACTGTACATGCACGTCTATCTGAAATCAATAAAAGGCTTTAGCTATTACTCATAATTTGTGGGATGGACTATGCTTTGAGCCAAGTGATCTTTAAACATTTCAGCAAGTCTCAGGAGTGATCAGTCCCAAGGCTTACGTAGTCCTTTAAACAGAAAATGTGATCGTAATGCACTTAGAAGTTGCTATTAACCCAGCGATTTTCTGAAATAGCTAGAGCTGTCACTACTGCATACATTGCTGAATTTCCAATTTGGGAATTTATTCAAGGTCAAGGATCTACTCTTAGGCTCTTAGGCTAAGTTCACATTTTTGATTGTAAAGTCCTTTGCTATCATCCGTCATAGGATGACAGCAATGGACTTTACACGGATGGAATGACTGATGCAGATGGGACCCTCTCAGTTTACCTTCACTCCAGTGTAAAAAAAAAAAAAAAAAAACGTGGCTGAACCTTTCTTCCATCCATGCTTCTTTTCACATGGAAGAAAAAGTCCTGCTTGTATGCCACCACAGCAGAAGCAGCACTTACTTAGCAGGTACACATTCTGGCATATGGACATGTAACAAACATGTTTAATTGTTAATTAATGATGGAAGGGAACAAAAACATCTATAATTTTAGGAGTAAATTTACACTAACATAACATAGCACATTCCTTTTGTCATATATTTGTCATGTATACCAACCAAACATATGTTAATGCATTATGTTTTTTTTAAAAAGGACCTTTCATGTCCTCTGATATTGGCGGTATTATATACCGCTAGAAAGCTGACAGTACACTGAATTCAGTTTTATAGAAGTATATGATACCACCGATCTCAAAGGACATGAAATGTCTTCTTTAAGTTAAAAAAATTCTATTATTTTATTTGAATTCAAAATACATATTTAGGAGGTAACTGTCACCTTTCTAACAAGTACTCAACATCAGCAATTTTATCTATATTAAGGTGTTAATTTGAACTCATGAAAAGCTGCAGCCAGTTCCAAACTGTCTGTCCATAACATTCTATCAATGCTAATGAGTTTCACAGACAATATTTTGCAATGTGTTATTGAAAACAATCTCCACAGAAGACCTATTATTTACTATGTTAGTTCTGCTTCTTATAATAAAGGTACTTTTTTTGTTCCACTAACTTTGACATTTTGGTTAATATACATGTACCATAATAGTAGGTCACAAAAATGAGTTTGCAGCAGATAACTTGCTGTAGAGAGGCATAGGGAAGCACCGTGCACTATTCTAAGCAATATATAAAATATGAAGGGCTTTGTGCCAGTCAAAAGATTGTACTTTACAAGCTTACATGCTCCTTAATCATGTTCCCTGTGACCCTGAATAGGAAACTCCATGGCAATTTCCCACTTGTGTTTTGTGAAGGCTAGTGTTATGGCGCAGAAAGATTGTGCCATTTGTGTAATTTGCAATTCACTGACCATTGTAGACAGCTGAGTGAAGCAGCAATTATTTGGATGAAAACATTAATTGCTGTCAAATGTACAGTAAATGAACAGCTGAAGAAGACAATTTGCTTATTGTTCTGCAGCTACAACTGCAGAAAGCATTATGTGACTTTGTGCAATCCGCCAGATGCTATCCAATAATTTTCTCATTATAAATAGGTAATAGCCAGTTAGTTTTACAATGTAGTAGACAAAACAAAAATTTTTGTCTATTTTGTTTGGTTATTCAATGAAGTATAAACAGATTTGTAAATGAAGTCTACACAAAGTAACAATAACAAAGACATATTAGCAGGTAGGTCTGCCAAGCTGTGATTGAAGCAGTTAACTTCACTTAAAATCCATAACTTCTAACATCTACAATGATGAGCCATAACATTAATGTCACTGGCAGCCGAGGTTTATGACATTGATTATCTCATGACAATGGCACCTGTCAAGGGATGGGATACAGTTGTGCTAAAAAGTTTACATACCCCGGCATATTTTTGGGTTTTTTAGCCTTTTTTCAGAGAATATGAATGATAACACAAAAACTTTTTCTCAACTCATGGTTAGTGGTTGTTTGAAGCCATTTATTGTCCAACTTCTGTGTTTTCTCTTTTTAAATCATAATGACAACCAAAAACATCAAAATGACCCTGTTCAAAAGTTCACATACCCCAGTTCTTAATACCGTGTATTGCCCCCTCTAACATCAATGACAGCTTGAAGTCTTTTGTGGTAGTTGTGGATGAGGCTCTTTATTTACTCAGATGGTAAAACTGCCCATTCTTCTTGGCAAAAAGTCTCCAGTTCCTGTAAATTCCTGCGCAGTCCTGCATGTACTGCGCGCTTGAGTGGCTCAATGATATTGAGGTCAGGAGACTGAGATGGCCACTACAGAACCTTCACTTTCTTCTGCTGTAGCCAATGACAGGTCGACTTGGCCTTGTGTTTTGGATAGTTGTCATGTTGGAACGTCAAAGTACGTCCCATGTGCAGCTTCCTGGTTGATGAGTGCAAATTTACCTCCAGTATTTGCTGATAACGTGCTGCATTCATCTTTCCTTCAACTTTGATCAAATTTCCTGTGCCTTTGAAGCTCACACATCCCCACATCATCAGTGATCCACCTCCGTGCTTTACAGTAGGAATGGTGTTCTTTTCATCATAGGCCTTGTTGACACCTTTCCAAATGTAACGTTTATGGTTGTGGCCAAAAAGTTCGATTTTTGTCTCATCACTCCAAATGACCTTGTTCCAGAAGTTTTGAGGCTTGTCTCTGTGCTGTATGGCGTATTGAAGGTGAGATTCTTTGTGGCATTTCCACAGTAATGGCTTTTTTTCTGGCAACTCAACCAAGCAGCCCATTTTTCTTCAAGTGCCTCCTTATTGTGCATCTTGAAACAACCACATCGATAGTTTTCAGAAAGTCCTGTATTTCAGCTGATGTTATGTGTGGGTTTTCCTTTGCATCCCAAACAATTTTCCGGGCAGTTGTTCCACTTATTAAACCTGACAGGTGTTTACACTTGTCGCAGAAGTGTAAGGCTACATTCAGACGACCAAGGTGAAAAATGGCTGTGTTTCATGGGTCCCCCATACATTGAGTGTATAGAGGGATGTGGAAAATGGCCAAAAAAATAGCACATAAACAATATTTTGACCGTCCTTGACAACGGACTGTCAAAATAGTCATCAGGTGAATAGCCTCCATTCACTGACATTGAATTTAATGCTGCTGTGTGACGTACATTATAAAAACAGATATATATATATATATATATATATACAGTACAGACCAAAAGTTTGGACACACCTTCTCATTCCAAGAGTTTTCTGTATTTTCATGACTATAAAAATTGTAGATTCACACTGAAGGCATCAAAACTATGAATTAACACATGTGGAATTATATACTTAACAAAAAAGTGTGAAACAACTGAAAATATGTCTTATATTCTAGGTTCTTCAAAGTAGCCACCTTTTGCTTTGATTACTGCTTTGCACACTCTTGGCATTCTCTTGATGAGCTTCAAGAGGTAGTCACCTGAAATGGTCTTCCAACAGTCTTGAAGGAGTTCCCAGAGATGCTTAGCACTTGTTGGCCCTTTTGCCTTCACTCTGCGGTCCAGCTCACCCCAAACCATCTCGATTGGGTTCAGGTCTGGTGACTGTGGAGGCCAGGTCATCTGGCGTTGCACCCCATCACTCTCCTTCTTGGTCAAATAGCCCTTACACAGTCTGGAGGTGTTTTGGGGGTCATTGTCCTGTTGAAAAATAAATGATGGTCCAACTAAACACAAACCGGATGGAATAGCATGCCGCTGCAAGATGCTGTGGTAACCATGCTTGTGGAGTATTCCTTCAATTTTGAATAAATCCCCAACAGTGTCACCAGCAAAGCACCCCCACACCATCACACCTCCTCCTCCATGCTTCACGGTGGGAACCAGGCATGTAGAGTCCATTCGTTCACCTTTTCTGCGTCGCACAAAGACACGGTGGTTGGAACCAAAGATATCAAATTTGGACTCATCAGACCAAAGCACAGATTTCCACAGGTCTAATGTCTATTCCTTGTGTTCTTTAGCCCAAACAAGTCTCTTCTGCTTGTTGCCTGTCCTTAGCAGTGGTTTCCTAGCAGCTATTTTACCATGAAGGCCTGCTGCACACAGTCTCCTCTTAACAGTTGTTGTAGAGATGTGTCTGCTGCTAGAACTCTGTGTGGCATTGACCTGATCTCCAATCTGAGCTACTGTTAACTTGCGATTTCTGAGGCTGGTGACTCGGATGAACTTATCCTCCGCAGCAGAGGTGACTCTTGGTCTTCCTTTCCTGGGGTGGTCCTCATGTGAGCCAGTTTCTTTGTAGCGCTTGATGGTTTTGGCCACTGCACTTGGGGACACTTTCAAAGTTTTCCCAATTTTTCGGACTGACTGACCTTCATTTCTTAAAGTAATGATGGCCACTTGTTTTTCTTTACTTAGCTGCTTTTTTCTTGCCATAATACAAATTCTAACACTCCATTCAGTAGGACTATCAGCTGTGTATCCACCTGACTTCTGAACAACACAACTGATGGTCCCAACCCCATTTATAAGGCAAGAAATCCCACTTATTAAACCTGACAGGGCACACCTGTGAAGTGAAAACCATTTCAGGTGACTTCCTCTTGAAGCTCATCAAGAGAATGCCAAGAGTGTGCAAAGCAGTAATCAAAGCAAAAGGTGGCTACTTTGAAGAACCTAGAATATAAGGCATATTTTCAGTTGTTTCACACTTTTTTGTTAAGTATATAATTCCACATGTGTTAATTCATAGTTTTGATGCCTTCAGTGTGAATCTACAATTTTTATAGTCATGAAAATACAGAAAACTCTTGGAATGAGAAGGTGTGTCCAAACTTTTGGTCTGTACTGTATATTATATGTATATTACTCTGTTGCCTATAGCCTTGTGGAATATATATAACTCTGCTGCCTGTGGTCTTGTGTCTTCTGCAATATATATAATATATATAACTCTGTTCCATGTGGCCTTGTGCCTTCTGCTACCTTTAGCCTTGTGCAATATATATACTTAATATATATATATATACAGTACAGACCAAAAGTTTGGACACACCTTCTCATTCCAATAGTTTTCTGTATTTTCATGACTATAAAAATTGTAGATTCACACTGAAGGCATCAAAACTATGAATTAACACATGTGGAATTATATACTTAACAAAAAAGTGTGAAACAACTGAAAATATGTCTTATATTCTAGGTTCTTCAAAGTAGCCACCTTTTGCTTTGATTACTGCTTTGCACACTCTTGGCATTCTCTTGATGAGCTTCAAGAGGTAGTCACCTGAAATGGTTTTCACTTCACAGGTGTGCCCTGTCAGGTTTAATAAGTGGAATTTCTTGCCTTATAAATGGTGTTGGGACCATCAATTGTGTTGTTAAGAAGTCAGGTGGATACACAGCTGATAGTCCTACTGAATGGAGTGTTAGAATTTGTATTATGGCGAGAAAAAAAGCAGCTAAGTAAAGAAAAACGAGTGTCCATCATTACTTTAAGAAATGAAGGTCAGTCCATAAAATTGGGAAAACTTTGAAAGTGTCCCCGAGTGCAGTGGCCAAAACCATCAAGTGCTACAAAGAAACTGGCTCACATGAGGACCGCCCCAGGAAAGGAAGACCAAGAGTCACCTCTGCCTCGGAGGATAAGTTCATCCGAGTCACCAGCCTCAGAAATGGCAGGTTAACAGCAGCTCAGATTAGAGACCAGGTCAATGCCACACAGAGTTCTAGCAGCAGACACATCTCTACAACAACTGTTAAGAGGAGACTGTGTGCAGCAGGCCTTCATGGTAAAATAGCTGCTAGGAAACCACTGCTAAGGACAGGCAACAAGCAGAAGAGACTTGTATGGGCTAAAGAACACAAGGAATGGACATTAGACCTGTGGAAATCTGTGCTTTGGTCTGATGAGTCCAAATTTGAGATCTTTGGTTCCAACCATCGTGTCTTTGTGCGACGCAGAAAAGGTGAACGAATGGACTCTACATGCCTGGTTCCCACCGTGAAGCATGGAGGAGGAGGTGTGATGGTGTGGGGGTGCTTTGCTGGTGACACTGTTGGGGATTTATTCAAAATTGAAGGAATACTGAACCAGCATGGTTACCATAGCATCTTGCAGCGGCATGCTATTCCATCCGGTTTGCGTTTAGTTGGACCATCATTTATTTTTCAACAGGACAATGACCCCAAACACACCTCCAGACTGTGTAAGGGCTCTTTGACCAAGAAGGAGAGTGATGGGGTGCTTCGCCAGATGACCTGGCCTCCACAGTCACCAAACCTGAACCCAATCGAGATGGTTTGGGGTGAGCTGGACCGCAGAGTGAAGGCAAAAGGGTCAACAAGTGCTAAGCATTCTGGGAACTCCTTCAAGACTGTTGGAAGACCATTTCAGGTGACTACCTCTTGAAGCTCATCAAGAGAATGCCAAGAGTGTGCAAAGCAGTAATCAAAGCAAAAGGTGGCTACTTTGAAGAACCTAGAATATAAGACATATTTTCAGTTGTTTCACACTTTTTTGTTAAGTATATAATTCCACATGTGTTAATTCATAGTTTTGATGCCTTCAGTGTGAATCTACAATTTTTATAGTCATGAAAATACAGAAAACTCTTGGAATGAGAAGGTGTGTCCAAACTTTTGGTCTGTACTGTATATATATATATATATATACAGTCATATGAAAAAGTTTGGGCACCCCTATTAATCTTAATCATTTTTAGTTCTAAATATTTGGGTGTTTGCAACAGCCATTTCAATTTGATATATCTAATAACTGATGGACACAGTAATGTTTCAGGATTGAAATGAGGTTTATTGTACTAACAGAAAATGTGCAATATGCATTAAACCAAAATTTGACCGGTGCAAAAGTATGGGCACCTCAACAGAAAAGTGACATTAATATTTAGTAGATCCTCCTTTTGCAAAAATAACAGCCTCTAGTGGCGTCCTGTAGCTTTTAATCAGTTCCTGGATCCTGGATGAAGGTATTTTTGACCATTCCTCTTTACAAAACAATTCCAGTTCAGTTAAGTTTGATGGTCGCCGAGCATGGACAGCCCGCTTCAAATGATCCCACAGATGTTCAATGATATTCAGGTCTGGGGACTGGGATGGCCATTCCAGAACATTGTAATTGTTCCTCTGCATGAATGCCTGAGTAGATTTGGATCATTGTCTTGCTGAAATATCCATCCCCGGCGTAACTTCAAATTCGTCACTGATTCTTGTACATTATTCTCAAGAATCTGCTGATACTGAGCTGAATCCATGCGACCCTCAACTTTAACAAGATTCCCGGTGCCGGCATTGGCCACACAGCCCCAAAGCATGATGGAACCTCCACCAAATCTTACAGTGGGTAGCAAGTGTTTTTCTTGGAATGCTGTGTTTTTTGGACGCCATGCATAACGCCTTTTTGTATGACCAAACAACTCAATCTTTGTTTCATCAGTCCACAGGACCTTCTTCCAAAATGAAGCTGGCTTGTCCAAATGTGCTTTTGCATACCTCAGGCGACTCTGTTTGTGGCGTGCTTTCAGAAACGGCTTCTTTCGCATCACTCTCCCATACAGCTTCTCCTTGTGCAAAGTGTGCTGTATTGTTGACGATGCACAGTGACACCATCTGCAGCAAGCTGATGCTGCAGCTCTTTGGAGGTGGTCTGTGGATTGTCCTTGACTGTTCTCACCATTCTTCTTCTCTGCCTTTCTGATATTTTTCTTGGCCTGCCACTTCTGGGCTTAACAAGAACTGTCCCTGTGGTCTTCCATTTCCTTACTATGTTCCTCACAGTGGAAACTGACAGGTTAAATCTCTGAGACAACTTTTTGTATCCTTCCCCTGAACAACTATGTTGAGCAATCTTTGTTTTCAGATCATTTGAGAGTTGTTTTGAGGAGCCCATGATGCGACTCTTCAGAGGAGATTCAAATAGGAGAACAACTTGCAATTGGCCACCTTAAATACCTTTTCTCATGATTGGATACACCTGGCTATGAAGTTCAAAGCTCAGTGAGGTTACAAAACCAATTTTGTGCTTCAGTAAGTCAGTAAAAAGTAGTTAGGAGTATTCAAATCAATAAAATGATAAGGGTACCCAAATTTTTGCACCGGTCAAATTTTGGTTTAATACATATTGCACATTTTCTGTTAGTACAATAAACCTCATTTCAATCCTGAAATATTACTGTGTCCATCAGTTATTAGATATATCAAATTGAAATGGCTGTTGCAAACACCCAAATATTTAGAACTAAAAATGATTAAGATTAATAGGGGTGCCCAAACTTTTTCATATGACTGTATATATATATATATGCTACCTGCAGCTTTTTGCCTACTTCAATACCTGTCATGTAGTCCTGCCCTTGACTACAGCTTTTGTTACCTATATGTCCTGTCCTGTTTTTAGCCACTGTTCACACATTGTATTTTTAGCTGTTTTTGTGGTGCTCTGCACCATTGTCCTAACCCACCTGGTTAGCTCCTACCAAACTAGGACCATCTCAAGAGGTAGTGGCCTGTTGGACTCCCTAAGAGCGAAGACCAGATCCCCTTAGAGGGGCCCCAAGCTAAACCAGTTTGGTAGCACAGTGGGTCCATGATCCGATGGCTATTATAGTATGATTTTATGATTTACTCTTTAGACTCTTTACAATTTACAAAGTAGAAATTTTAGATGAATTACCAAGACTGAGTCGATATTCAACACTTTACTGATTATTATTTCTTTATTTAGATTACTTGTATAGCTCCATCATATTTCACAGCACTTGACAATCACTGTCCCATATAGAGTTCACAATTTACATTCCCTGTCGGTCTTTGGACTATGGAAGGAAACCCACACAAGCACGGGGAGAACATACAAACTCCTTGCAGATGTCTTTTGGTCAGATTCGAACTTAGGACTTCAGTGCTGCAAGGCTCTTTGTCCTGTTATGTCTTTTGCATGATATGATATAGACGTCTTGGACTTTTTAACCCCTAGATGCACCAGGTTTGGATGCAGGTGGAAGGTTGTTTTCTTGCAGAGGTGTAGCTATAGGCAGTGCAGCAGTAGTCACTACTGGGCCCTTAACCCTGAGGGGGCCCCAAACGTCCTTCTGCCACATAAAAGATACCACTGTTCATAATGACACAAGGTAGGTAGGGGTCTCATGACAGATTTTGCATTGGGGCCCTGGAGTTTCAAGTTATGCCTCTGGTTTCTTGTTTATATAATAAACAATTGAAATCTTAATAAAAATGATAAAACCTGATTTAAAAAAAAATAATAATGTATTTTTTATACCACTGCTTGCCAATTTCCTGAAAAAGGCATAGGGAGTGGTGTGGGAGGGTCATTTTCCCTGTAAGAATTATTATAATTTATGCCAGGTTACTGGTGTAAAATGAATAAAATCTAGAATAGCTATGAGCTAGCATAGATTTTAGTGCCAGCATACCTGAATTAATCAAATTAATACGACTCCTTAATTCACATTTATTAACCTGTGCTAACCAGGGAAAATAGTAGGCATTAGTTATCATACCATTCTCAGTTGTCATAGCACATCACTATTTTCAGTGTTTGTATACTTAGAAAACATACATATCCACCCTCAAAGCCAATCAGTCAAAAAATATATCATTAAAGTCCAATTTAAAGATGACTGCTGCTTCATCCTTGGGACTTCAGTCAAGGTTGCTGAAATTTTCATTCTGAAAACAAGTTATAAAATCTACCAGATGGGCAACAAATAATAACATTTAACAGTAATTAAATAACATTCTGTGATGCATTGCCGATCCACTGAGAAAACAAGTTATTTTGTGGTTTTTATGTGTACAGTGTCTATTACACATTAATGAACACGGTGATGAGTATCCAGCAGATTATTCTTTCATCTAGCCAAGAACAATTTGTTTTCTCTCATTAAGAGAAAAATAAAAAAATGTATACTGTACAGGGACAAAATAAAGTACATCAATAACGTAAAGAGAAGTTGTCAACAGGCAAAGGTGAAGCTTGAAGCATCTAGGCCAAATGAACAATTTGTAACAAGAACGACCCCACATAAAGGTAAGCTGTCAGAAGCGTTTTACCATTCAGGCTACCACCATTTAGCTAGCTGTGCTGCTCTTGTGCTTGTCAGAAGAATGCTATTCGGCTGAACTGAAATTTTGGGAAAATTCGTAAAGAAAACTGTAGGGGCCACAATGAGACATTATAATGTGTGAAGGGGGATACTATACTGTGTGGAGTGGCCACTATGGAACATTACACTGTGAAGGGACAACTGTAGGACATTATACTGTTTGCACTATGGGATATTATTCTTAAAGGGTTGCCCAGGAATTGGACAAAATTCACAGGGATCTGGGGTAGGTGTGACATAAAAAAATCATACTCACCTGTTCCGGATCTCCGGTGTTCAATGCCGCAGCCATTTGGTCGCACGCTGTGCTCCAGTTCCCAGAATCCTTGCAACCCTTGTGACCATTGATGTCATACAAATGTGCACATGCTCAAAACTCAGATATAACGTTACTCACACCTTAATGCCAAATAGATACCACTATAATGGTTTCAACAATATGTGACTGTATAATAATCCATTAGGTGGCAAATACATACAATGAGTGTTTATAACAACATACTGCACATATTCTAATATCAAATGAATATACATGTAGTAAACATGAAATGTGCACTCCAAATCTGCCAAAAACCACAGAATGTAGTTAAATTTACAATTCAACTTACGGCAAAACAGAAAAAATTCCTGTGTACTCAGATAGAATAATATGAAACGTTTTTAACATGTTCATACAGGGGTCAGCTATAATGGGTCAGGGTGCCAGGTGTCCAATGTTACACTCACCCTAAAAAGACCCTGCTTATGTCTGCTGTACCCAAACATGTGCACATTTATATGACATAAGAGTATGCATCTTTTTGCTTGATGATTGACCACAGAATATCTATTTGATTTTTGTGTCTACTGTCTCATCTTAGCATGCATAATAGCATACCAGTTTTAATGTACTGTATATCCATTAAATGTTATATTTGAGGGATTCTTGCTATTTATAATAAATTGGGACTCAGGACCCAAATCTGGTAATCTTGTTCTTATCCACCACTCTATTAAAAGGTTGGATCATTTTAAAATTGGCCTGTAATGCATATCACACGGTGCTTGACTCATCTCTGACGGCTGCGAGCACATGTATATTGTGTTGGTGAAACTGAAACATGTGTGATAAAGCTGAGGACTATATGGAAATGAGCCCGGAGCTGCCAGACAATATACAATACTTTCACACGTGGACAAAATTGTTGGTACCCCTCGTTTAATGAAAGAAAAACCCACAATGGTCACAGAAATAACTTGAATCTGACAGACTGGAATTTGCCAAACTACATGTTGACAAGCCACAAAGCTTCTGGGAGAATGTCCTATGGACAGATGAGACAAAAATCAAAATATTTGGCAAGGCACATCAGCTCTATGTTCACAGATGGAAAAATGAAGCATATCTTGAAAAGAACACTGTCCCTACTGTGAAACATGGAGGAGGCTCTCTTATGTTCTGGGGCTGCTTTGCTGCATCTGGCACAGGGTGTCTTGAATCTGTGCAGGGTACAATGAAATCTCAAGACTATCAA